>CM070617.1:1737500-2337500 GCA_036346255.1 Ampelocalamus luodianensis | reverse complement strand
TCCAGCTACGGAGCCTGATAAGCTAGATGTTCGGTTTGCGTCGCGGACTCGTGGGACCGAGCAGTTCCAAGTTCCATCACCAAGCCATCGTTCGCGACCAACCCCACAAGTCAATAGCTATGGCCAACTCATTCCTCGGAAAAGGCATGGGACAGCGTCGTCCTCCACAACGGAGAGCGGATGGTTCCGGGATGACCCAATCACACGTCCTGTACAAGCGTATAGCCATTGGCATGCATTGTGACGACGTGTTTTAAGTAAGTTATTTCCTATTTATAAGGTGATTGAAATTTTTTTAAGCATAATTCACGTTTTTTATCTATTAAATCAATATCCAATCATATGGCACATCAATCTCTACACAAATCCAACGATCACAACAATTAATTTAAACTTAAGAAAATTTCTGACGATTTAAAAATAGCAAATCTGTTTAAGTAAAGAGGAAGAAACCCAAGGATATATATAATATGCGGGGGTACTTTGGTAACTTTGCGGTGTGGGGGATTCGTGGCAGTGCGTGGCGCCCACGCTCGCGCGCGGTGGCAGTCACAGTGTCAGATGGATGCATGGTGTGCGGACGAGTCGCCACGCGCGTTTCCAGGAGTGGCGCAACGCCAAGGAGGATGGCATGCAGTTGGTGCGACGGGCCGCGTAGAAGCTCGAAACTGGCGTGATTTCGCCGTGCCTTTTCCAGCCTCCTGGTGCCCGTGGCCGTGGTACGTGCGAGCGAGGGAAGAAGAGCGAGAGGTGGCCCCCGGCGGGCCGGCCTCGTCATCGGCGGTTCCATCCGTTCTCTCCTCATCTCCCGCCTCGCACGTACCGCTCGCGCGCACCTGTGGGCGCCCGCGGCTCCGACCCATGGGCGGTTTTGCTCCACCTGCCGCTTGTTTAATCAACCGCGCGCGATTCTCTTTCTTGTTCCGTTTGTTCATCGGCTACGCGCGCGCTATTATCTGGATCGTGATGTCCGAGGTACTTAGGTTGTTCGGAACATGTCATTGTTCGTGCAGATATGTGGCAGTCGCTAGCTAGCATGCATCGACCGGCCAATTAATGCATGCATCGGTCATTCGTTTTTGGCAAAACTTTTTATGGGAAGTTGCCTTACAATTTAATTTTAGAGCTCATATGCAAGTGGAAGAAAGCTAGCTAGCAATAATTTGCACAGATATATAGTTGTAGTGTGAAATTGAAGCATCGCCCGGCCCCCTCGTGATAAAATAGAGAATCATCCTAGGAGTGGTTTCTCAGAATGTACATAAGCAAAATATATAAAGATTTATAATGCTTGTATAATTCATACTAACAATGTAGAGATGTCAAGCTCTTGCGCCAAGTGGTGCTTCCCAGGTGCACATCAAATTAAGGTTATGTTTAGTACGCGTTGTTTTCACTTTATCTTCATTTGGTAGTGCAGAACAATTAATATGACCCTATATAGGCTTCATTTGTGTGTGTGTGTAATTGTCTGTGCTATTCCGAGGGCCTCTGTGGAGGCACTCGGGAAAAAATGTGTTTGGCCACTATTTGTGTATTAAAACTTTCAAATAAAAAGGTACATTTGTATCAAATCTCAAGCCTAGCTACGGTTGAAAATTATATCCCTTTTATAACTATAATATCTTTATTATCCAAATATGGTTAGTTTGCATTTGTTCTAATTCGCACGGTTCCTTTTCTTTGGGAATTTTTTCGACCCACCGAGCCATTAGATGGAGATCAATGCGGTATCACCCTTACCCCTATATCTCTAACCCAATCCTTCCCACCCTCTCTTTTTTCTCACTAATCACAGAGACACGCGATGAAAATTTCTAGTCCCTCCGAGTGCACGCGTGAAAATTTCTAGTCCCTCCGAGTGCAATTGGTGGCTCCCTTTAACATCGTTATTATAGTATTACAAATTCTTTCTTCAATTGTATCAGTTGCTCTTGTTTCCACTTAATAAACAACACATATTGTATTGCCCAAACGGTAGATATATATATATATATATTACTTACTTACTTACTTTTCTTACTTAGTGTTAAAATCGAAGAAAAATGATTTGTTTAGATAGTGCGAAGCATATGCACTTTGTTTCCATAACACGCGCTACAGGGTTCTCCATGCGTTGAGTTCATATTGCAAAGTAAGGCGAATAGAGGGGAAAAAACACTTTGGCTTGATCGGGGAACAAAACAAAACAAAATCAAGAATCCTCAAAGCAGCCAATGAATAGCTCCTAAACCACTAGTATCCCGTCCTCTTTAACTACTGAGATTACATGTGATTTGATTCGTTTAATATTCCCGGGCCTTAGTAGCTGACCATTTAGGTCATCACGCCATGGACCCACCAATGTCTATATCTTGTTAAAAATTCCATAAGGAAAGACATTAGTAACCTGATGTACGACACAAAATCTAGTGGTATTAATTAGTAGTATATGCATTATAAATGGTAGTACGTACGTACTACTACTACACCTCCAATTGACACGGTAATGTTAGTGTAGTACTGTGTCGATCAATGGCTCCTTGGCCTGTTGCACCACTAAAAAAACAACGACGTTGTTATATTATTTTTGATCAGTTTTTTATGACTAGACAACTACTATATTATTAGAGAAATTGGAAAGAAGAAGCCAAAGGGTCTAGCGAAGTATAAATATATGTTCCTTCTCTGTTTCTGTAATTACCTTTATTTAATTTATACAGTAGAGCTCTCTCTACTGTCTTTCGGTCAAAAAAAAAAACCAGACAAACTCTGCAAAATAAGTGGAACTGTCGTTTCTGCGTCGCCCTTGCTTCTTGTGATCGGTCAGCTTGACCGAATTAAACGACAACTTCTGATCCTTTGAGAGGGCAATGTTCAGTACACCACTATGTGTCCTCTATGTTTGGCATTGTTATGGTTGAAAACCAGCGGTAACAAACTTAGTAGTCCTCTTAGCGGGAAAAAAACCTCTTATTGCCCACAAAGAACACGGTAAATATGGAAACGAATCCTCCTGTCGGATCAGGAAACGAGGGTTGTGATCACGTTTGGTATTGCAGCAGCACTGTAAATATGGAAACGAATCCTCCAGTCGGATCAGGAAACGAGGGCTGAGATCGCGCTTGGCGCTGCAGTAGCACTGTAGCAAAGTGTTGTATCAAAATGTTGTAGCTGTGGTGTTGTTCCGAGCACTGTGGCAACACTATAGCAGTCGATCAATACCGTTCTTCTCGGATCGGACAGTTCAAATCGCGTTAATGTTACGACACTGTGCTCCTATGATGCGATAGTTTTGTGTTTGTTTTCTTATACGGTTTCGTGCCTGCAGCTTATAACCAATTTTGGTTCTGCACCTGCAAAAACAAGCAAGTTCTATCCGTAAATGGGCAGACATTTTCCTTAGGATGATATATCATATTGTTCCATAGCTATATAGTTTAAATTTCACAAGTTGATCGAGTAGGGCTACTGTCGATTCGAGTTGTTTCTATCCGATCGATTTCGTCTGAGTTATAGCCAGTCTGCTGGGTAAGGTAGACTAAGTTTTGATCTAGCTTAAGTTTGGGCTCATGTACATATGCTACGTACACTGTCTCAGCTAGGAAGCAAACAAATCAGAAACAAACAAACAAACAAATATGGAGAAAGTGAAAGTATTATAAACAGTAGACGCAACTTGTCTAGGAAAAAAATATGCGGATCTGACATATTTGTCCTCCTAATTTTTGGGTCCCCCTCGAGCCCGAATCTCCGAGTGCACAGGGCAGAATCCAGAGAGCGCGATTGGTAGATGCATGCACGCTAAAGCACTTGGATCCCGAGTGTACAGGCGATGCGCAATTATACGTGCCGCAAAAGATTCCATGTCTAGCGATGAAGCTCTTGTTTGAGACAATTTGTGATAAAACTTGTGTGCTAGCTCAGTGCAAGTACTAGTGTGCATCCTAGTTCGCATGATCTCATCGATCGAAGTTGCAGTAATTATAAGGATTCTTTCTTCCCAATGGAAGTTGCAGTAATTATAAGGATTCTTTCTTCCCAATGGAAGTTGCAGTAATTATAAGGATTATTTCTTCCCAATGGAGCGATCTTGAAAAGTAAAAAAAGCAGGCTGTCTCCCACAGTTTCTACTCCTTTTTAGCCCAGTGTGTAAGTAACTTTCTCGCTGTTTGATTGAGAAGTTTGACATGCATGAGCGTGAGTTCTCACCAATCATCAGTTCACCGGTGCTGGTTTTCAACTGGTTGCTCATTTGCTGCCCAGTTCCAACTTCCAAGTGGCAGAGGTATTGGATGGAATTAATATCGATCAAGTCTTCTTTGACAGTGTCATTTTCTATTACTAAATGACACGGTAATCGGCTAACTACCACTGGTTTTAGAACATGGCTTGCTGTAACTCACTGAAACCACAAGTGCTTATTGATCAAGGATGTTAGCCGAGGGACGAGGAAGAAAATCTGATGTGAGAGGGTCTCGCGTGAGGTCCTACTCTATTAGCCTACTCTATTAGCCATTGATTTTGTTGATGGAGAGGATTCAACGGCTGATGATGAGGAGGGCCTCTCAGCAAATTTCATTCGGAGAGGCAAAACGAGGCAGCTAAAGATTTGCAGTGCGTACAGATCGATACAATTTGCCCGTAAGAAAAGCATCACGATAAACTCAAAGCTCACCTGCATAAAAACTTTTCACCGACCATTCGGCCCGTCCATGGTCCGCCCAGATTTGTTTCGACGTTTCCTAGGTTTGTACCACGACATGACAAATCCACATGGGCTGATAATCTGATACAGAACAGCTCATCTACTCCTTCAGATTAAGCCTAGTTCTGCAACCAGCCCTACCCAATAAATGTAAGCCCATCTTGGTTGGAAGCGCATCAATGAAGAATGAGCTTTGTGTTTCAGTACATGCGCCCGAAAATTGAGTATGAATATAGAGCCCACATGCATAGCCATGCTCTAAAGTTGTGAAAGTTTTAGCTTCTGCTTCATCTCAAGAAGAGCTGAAGAGAGAGAGCTTAATAGAATCCCCTCCTTTCGGAATTTTTGTACTCTGTTGATGTTCCAATTATAGTTAAGAAGAGAAGAACATGTGCCCGGTTCCTAGACATGAATGAAGAATAAGTCTGTTTCTTGCCATGCATGATTTGTTCTTTGACCAGCAAAGGCAAATTACTAATTAAAATGGAAGATGCTACCTGATGAAAGCGAGTAAGATCGATGATGAGCGCATTATACCAAAACCCCAGGTGATGAAACGCATAACGCATATAGGCTTACCTCGTAATGCAAGTCACTTGATGCAGGGCCTTTCTGTCTCTTAAATAATTTACTGCCAGCTCTTGTAGTACTACAACAAGAAGATTGCTTGCTTCTAGCTTTGCTCATCGATCACATCGTTTCTCTCATCTTTATACCACGTTGGCCCATGCACGCCCATCCTTACTTAGGGCTTGTTTGGATAAAAAGGAATTATAACCAATTTTTTCGGATTGAAAGGGGTTTTAGTTTAAATTTTGAGTCAATTCGAAGGAATTAAATCGGATCACAATGTATCCAAACAAACCCTTAAGAGAATTCCTAACCAGGGTTTTGAAAACCGGTATGAAATTTTTACCGGAGGTGGTCGGTAGGGCTTGTTTTGTCAAAAATCAGAAAATTCGCGAATTTTTCAAAGCAAAATTTGATTTTTTTTAAAAAAAAATTGGCCAAAATTTTTGAAAATAAATTTTGGTACAAATTTCTTCTATATTAAAAAAATCATGCAAATCGGAATCAGATTCAAATTTGGGGTGGAGAAACGATTTTCACCGATTATCGACGATTGATTTTCGACTGAAATTTTGAACTATGTTCCCAATAGCTTGATAATATAGTTTGTTACTTGAGGTGAGAGAATGGTCAGATGAGATTTTCGATATAATCACTCCAATAGCTTGATATTGTACCTTATTATTAAAGTTTGTAGTTAGATGAGAGAATGACTAGTTTGGAGAGATAGTCCTAGTAGTTTCTTTGTTTTTATAAAAAAAAAAGCTTGATACCTACATTATCAAACTTCTTCTCTCCCTTCCCTCTTTCCCTTCCACCTCACTATAAAGATGACATGACAGAGACTAAGTATCAACCAAATTTGCTTGTTGGGAGGTGCTAATCTCTCTCTACTCCAGCTCTATGGAAGCCTATAAACTTTGTGTTTTCCCGAACCATCTGCGCTTTTCTCTCTCTCGAACAAAGTAACAAGCGGCCAGCGTGTGCGCGCGCGCGCGCCATTGTGGCTGGCCTCCGTGTCGTCGTGTCGATCCTTCACCAAAGCCAAAGCCAAAGCCAAAGCTTCTTGAACGCCTCTAGAACAAGCTAGCACACTTTGCCATACGCGGATAGATGCATAATGCAAGCAGCAGCTGCTGCTCTTGTCGGGTGGGCTACTTGCAGCAAGTGTTTGGCTCGCAGGCTCCTTCTCATAGCTTCTACAGCCAGCTTACCTCGCCTCCTCGCATGGGAATGGAAGAGCAGGTGATGCGGATGCCCCTCCTCCATGCCCTCTCGTCTCTCAACCTCCTCCTCCTCGTCGCCTACTTCCTGCTCTTCCTCCTCGCCAAGTTCTTCGTTTTCCTGCACCTCAGGGCCACCTCCAAGAACACTACAAGGTTAGTACTAACTGCTGTTCAGAGATCTTTCAGTACACATACGTATTTCATTCCCCGAATATTCCTGCTCACATTTTTGTTTGTACTTGTGTGTAGCGATCATGGTTGTGACCACCGTACAGAGATATCCGAGGGGGAGGATGTTGTCGCCGTCGCTGCCGACATCGCCGGAGGACAGCAGCAAGCGGACATGTTGTATTGGTTCGACGAGGCCGTGTTCGAGGACAGTACCCTGCTTGGCGACGAAGGAAAGGATCACCTGTATACTGCAGCTGCACATTGCTTGCAGGTGGAGAGCACCTTTCCCACGGAGGAATCTACCCGCATCTCGCCGCGCCAGGACCAGTACAACGATGCTACTACTGCCACGAGCCAGGAGGAGGCCAAGGACATCGCCGTCTGCGTAGCCAACGTTCCCACGGTGCCGGATCACCAGAATATTCCGGTCGTCGCATCACCGGAGAATGTTTCCGTTCAAGGTAATCTCCTAGATTCCACCCTGCATCTTGTTCTCTCTTCTTTTATTAGCCGTTTCAGCTATTTGTGACACTCGTCATCTCTATGATGTGGTTGCAGAGAAGGAGAGCAGCAGAGGAGAAGATGCCCGTCGTGACGAGCATGAAGAAGAAGAGGAGGAGAAGGAGAAGGGCTTTTCCGAAGGTCACGTGAAGCTGTTCGTGAACAACCGCGCGCTCGCCGACACGAAGAGGTTCTTGATCGAGGGCGTGGTGGGAGGACAAGCAGACGGGCACAAGGAGGACAAGGACAGCGGGTTCGGTGCGTCGAGGCTGACGAGCGAGTCGACGTCCAAGAGCTCGGTGGAGTGGCGGGGCTCGACGGTGACCAAGGACTCGGAGACCGAGTACCCCTTCTCGTCGTCGTCGCGGAGGAGCTCGTCGCGGTGGGAGTCGTACACGCTCTTCCGCAAGTACGACGAGGACATGGTCTACTTCCACCGGGTCGGCGCCCAGAAGCTCACCGAAACAGGTAAATTAATTAGGCTAACAGTTTTCTTTAGTGTGTCAAATTAACAATCTGATTTGTTCATAAGTACCAAATATTCCCAAGTTATCATTACCACTCATTAACTAAGATCAACTATTCTTGACAAGAAGCTTAGGTCATGCGTATTTCCAGTTCTCTGCAACGCTTTTCAGGACATGTGGGCTCATGCAAGAATTTTTTTTACACATTCCTTGATGCACGTAATCTAATCCAACAAGTTTTAGACATTGTACTTGAAACATATATGTAATTAAGCTGCAAAGATAATTCTAATTTGTGTTTGCTTGTTGCTTATTGTTTGAGATAAATTCCATATGCTGCTTACCGTATATAGATTATGGTAGTTTCAGATTGTGTAGATTCTGTACTCGATCCTGTAATCCCGTTGCATCCGGTTGTTGCACTGTGGCTGATACGGCAAGGCAATATATATTGCGCCCGCCAACCTGATTGGCTCACAGCATTGTCTCCGAATTTTGTTTACATGGCATCATATATTTCTCGATCCCGGTCCTGCTCTTCCCTCCACGACATGAGCTCCTCGCCATCGACCAACTCTGCTTCCGCCCCCTCCCTAGCTCTAGCTACTGACACCGCCGCCTCGGCATCTCTCTCCGCCATGGCTCCGGTCTCCACTGCCATCAATGTCGCTAGCATCAAGATGCATATTCCCATCGTTCTTGATCCGAAGGCCTCAAATTACACCTAAGTGGCGGACGTTCTTCACCGCCATGCTCGGCAAATTTGTTGTCCTTCAACACATTGACGGCACCGCTCCTTGCTCCGACGACACCGTTTGAGTCCAGCAGGACTTCATAGTCCTCATGTAACTCTATGGCTCCATCTCCGATGATATTCTCTACGTCATCATGAAGCCCGAGCAATCCGCTCATGCTCTCTGGACTGCCACTGAGGAGATCTTTCGGGACAACATGGAGAGCCGCGCCATTTACCTTGATATTGAATTCCACAATTTGGTTCAGGGTGATCTCTCCACCACCGCCTACGTGATGTCGCTCAACCGGTGTCCGATCGCACGCTGGTGCACAACACCTTTCGTGGCATCAGTCTACGATTCTCCAATGTCGCGTCCATCATCTCTTTGAAGACTCCCCAACTTTGTTCGAGCTCGCTCCATGCGGCTCCTTGAGGAGCTCCGCTTCGACAATGCCACTAAGATCACAACGGCCATACCTCTCTTCTCCGGCACCACTGCCTAGCCTCCAACCTGTAACGACTCTTCCTGTCGGGGGTGGCCATGGTGATCAAAACTCCGGCGAAAATTCATACCGCAAGAACAAAGGAAAGAAAGGTGGCAGCAACAGCAACAGACAATACAATGGCGCACCCTTCAACCCTTGGGGTCCATTGGCGCCCACCGAACCATGGGTGTGCTTCTCGCCGTGGTCCGGCCAAGCCCAACCATGGGGCGATGCCTGGTGCTCCCCTTCCACTATCGGCCTCCGCAGCCCACGTCCGTCATCGACACCGGTGCAAGCATACAATAGTATTGTTGCGCTACCATACCAGCCCAACGGCGCAGCAAGCTAGGACAGCTCTCGTCTCATCTCCGCCATCAACCACATATCCCTCCACGGCGACAACGACGGATGGGTGATGGATTTCGGTGCTACCTCGCATATGGCATCCGATGATGGTACTCTCCACTCCCTTTCCCTTTTCCCTACCCATTCCACACATTCTCCGCTCGGGTCACACATCTATTCCCACTCCTTCGAGTGACTTCTTCCATCTCCACAACGTCCTTGTCGTTCCGTCTATTGTCCGCAATCTTCTTTCTGTTCGACAATTTACACGTGAAAATTCTTGCTCCATTGAATTTGACTCTTTCAGTTTATTTTTCAAGGACCTTCAAACCAAGAACGTGATTCTTCGCTGCAATAACGATGGGGATCTCTACACACTCTACCCTACCGCATCGCCATCGACACCACCTCACCATGCCCTCCTGTCCGCTGCCCCGGCCTCCTTGTGGCATTGTCGATTAGATCATTCGGTTGTGACGCCATGGTCTCCTTGCAGTAGTCATCCTTAATTTCTTGTAATAAAGAAGATCATACCATGTGTCATGCTTGTCAGTTGGACAAACACGTTCGACTGCTTTTTCCAAATTCCACTTCTTGCTCCTTTCCAATTAGTTCATTGCGATTTATGGACTTCTCCAGTTTCAAGTATTACCTCATTGTTATTGATGATTTCTCACACTTTTATTGGTCTTTTCCTCTTCACCAAAAATTGTTTGTCCATGAAACCCTCGCCTCTTTTATCGTATACGTTCTTACGCAATTTCAGCTCCCTCTTGTCTCTATCCAATCCGACAACGGGACGGAGTTTGTGAATTCCACTTCATCGAACCTCTTTTGCACGCACGACATCTATCTCCATCTTTCTTGCCCATATACATTTCATCAAAACGGCAATGTTGAACACGCCATTCGAACCCTCAACGATACTATGCACACAATCCTGTTTCAAGTGCATATGTCGTCATCCTTTTGGGCTGAGGCCCTCGCCACAACCACATATCTTGTGAACCATTGCCCCTATAAAGCAATTCAGACCCTCACACCATATGAGCGCCTGCATTGCCGACCCCCTTGCCTTCACCACCTACATGTTTTCGGATGCCTGTATTACCCCAACCTCTCATCCACAACCCATCACAAGCTCAGCCCATATTCGGTAGCATACGTCTTCCTTGGATACCCTTCCTCACTCAAAGGCTACCGATGCTATGAAATCTCCACCAGATGTGTCATCCTCTCTGGTCATGTGTTCTTTGATGGAGCAGTATTTCCTTTCTCCACCCACACATCCTCACCTACACCTAACTCATATGATTTCCTCCTTGATTTCGTGTCCACACAATCACCGCCACATGCGCTTCATCCGACCAGTGGCTCCTCTCGCGCCATTAGCCCTACCGCGACTGCTGCTCCCTCTATTGTGTTTCATTTTCTCCCCGCATCTCCTGCTGCGTTTGCCTCGATTCCTGCCACAGCAAACCCTGATGCATCCCCTATCAAGTCTTCGCCCCCATCTGTCGTGGCAAGTCTCCCCACCGCGATCGTTGCTGCCTCGCTTGCCGTGGCAGCTACCTCACCTGTCACGACAACCCCACCTGCCGCACTCACTAACGCGGTTGCTCGTTCCCTCGCCACGGCAACGATTTCCCCCACCGTGGCAGCACTTGATGGTCTGGCTCCTCGACTCGCGCTAGGTCCTCATCACATGACCACTCACGCCAAAACTGGTCTTGTGTTTTATGTCAATCAATTTAATCTCTCAACTATTTTATCTTCGATTTCTCCGGTTCTGAGGACATATTAGTCTGCTCTCCAGGATACCAACTAGCGACAGGCCATGGCTGATGAACATCGCTCTCCTTGAGAACAACACTTGGCCACTTTTTCCTCGTCCTTTGCCCCGTCGTCAAACCTACCACAATTCATGTTGTCCTCAGTCTCTTTGTCTTGCGCAGTTGGTCGATACATCAGTTGGACGTCAAGAATGCCTTCTTGCATGGCACACTTGACGAAATAGTCTATTGCCAACAGCCATCCAGGTTTGTTGACCCTAGCTAACCTCAGCATGTCTTTCATCTTCTTAAGTCCCTCCTACGATCTTAAGCAGGCTCCCCGCGCATGGTACCATCATTTCACCACCTATATTCGCAGGATTGGTTTTGTCGCTTCCTCTTCTGGTACCTCCTTGTTCGTGTTCAAGGATGGTACCAACCTTGCTTACCTCCTGTTGTATGTGGATGACATCATCCTCACGGCGTCGACCACATCTCTCCTTGATCGGCTCATTCATTGTCTCCATGATGATTTGCCATGACAGACCTGGGTGACTTGTATCACTTTCTTGGGATCGCCGTCACCAGATCACCTGTCGGCCTCTTCCTTTCTCAACGGCAGCATGCCGCTGATCTTTTGCAGCGTGCAGGTATGTTCAAGTGCCACGCTACGGCCACACCCGTGGATACGCAGGCAAAGTTGTCCGCCACTGATGGCTCGCCTGTTGCTGACCCCACTGAGTACCGTATGCTCGCTGGTGCTCTACACTACCTAACACTGACTAGGCCAGATCTTGCTTACGCTGTTCAACAGGTCTGCCTTCATATGCATGCACCTCGAGTACCTCATCATGCCCTTATAAGCACATCTTGCTCTATGTCAAGGGCACCCTGGACCACGGTCTTCAGCTTCATATCACACCAACGACCTCCCTGACAGCTTACTCTGACGCTAACTTGGCAGGTTGTCCAGACTCTCGCCATTCAACCTCTGGATACTGCGTATACCTTGACGACAACCTTATTTCTTGGTCTTCCAAGCGACAGACTACAGTCTCTCGCTCTAGTGCTGAGGTTGAGCACCGGGCTATTGCTCATGCGGTAGCCGAGTGTTGCTGGATCCGTCAACTCCTGACGGACCTCCATCAACCACTTGCTTCTGCCACCGTCATCTACTGTGATAATGTCAATACCGTTTACATATCTTCTAACCCAGTACAACATCGACGTACCAAGCACATTGAGATTGATATACACTTTGTTCGGGAAAAAGGTGTGTCTTGATCATACTACATGTGTCGTCTTCTCTCCAGTTTGCCGACATCATGATAAAGGGGACTTCCAATTCAGCTATTTCAGGATTCTAGGTCCACTGTCTGCGTTCGGAAGATGCTCCATTCAACCGCGGGGGATGTTAGAGATATATTCCATACATTGCTTATAGAATTATTTTTTTGCCTAAATGGCACTAGTTAGAACCGCATTAGCAGAAATGACCTCCTCGTGGTCGCAAATGCAAAATTAGCATGCAAATCCACCCCAGGGCCGCGCGGTCGCTTACCGTGCCGCTACCTCAGCCTCGTCTGCACCACGGCAGCCGGAGGGCGCTCGTCCGCACCACCTTGGTGTGGACAGCACTGTTGCTACCTCGTCCACACCTCCCTGATGCGTATAGACACTGTTCACACCTCGTCCGCACCTTCCTAGTGCAGACAAGCACTGTTCCAGCCACGTCCGCACATCCCTGGTGCGAACAAGCTTGACGCATGACAATTTCATCTTTAGCACCTCAGGAGAAGAAAAGAAATTGAAGAGCAGAAAAGCATCTGTCAGTGAAGAACGGAAAGAGTCAAAGAAAAAAAAATAAGTAGCAGGTTGTGACCGGAAGTAATCGAATCAGCATGCATCAATTGCCTTTCGACGCGCAAGGGTAGCCTGTCCGCACCAGGGAGGTGCAGACAAGGCAGCAACAGTGTTGTCCGCATCAGGGTGGTGTGGACAAGAGCCCTCCAGCCGCCCGTGGTGCAGACGAGGCTGAGATGGCGGCACAATAAGTGTCTGCGCGGCCTGGGACGGATTTGTGCTCAAATTTTGCATGTGCAGCCATGAGGTGGTCATTTATGCTAACGCGGTTGCAAATAGTACTATTTAGGCGGAAAAAATTCTTGCTTATCTGGTATATGGTACACATGTACCGTATATAGAGTACAGTAGTTTCATATTGTTTTGGTTGTGTACTCGATCCTGTAATCCGGTTGCAGCCGGTTGATGTTACTGTAGCCGATACAGCAAGGCAATATATATTGCGCCGGCCAGCCTGATTGGCTCACGGCCTTTTCTCCCAATTCCGTTTACACTTATGTTGCTGCGCAGAGTCGTTCAAGTCTATAAAGTACCAGCGAAGATCAATGTCGGAGAGAATCGTGCAGAAGCTGACGCCCAAGCCGAGCGCTCCGACCGGGCTCAGGGACCCGTACCGGGACCTGGAGAGGGTGTACGTGGCCCAGATTTGCCTGACGTGGGAGGCCCTGAACTGGAACTACACCAGCTTCCGGAGGCACAACGGCGACGGCAACATGATCGAGGCGCGGTGCTGCCCGGCGCGCGTCGCGCAGGAGTTCCAGCAGTTTCAGGTGCTGCTGCACCGGTTCATCGAGAACGAGCCCTACGAGTACGCCCGGAGGCCTGAGGTCTATGCCAGGATGAAGAACTCGTCTCCAAAGTTGCTCCTGGTACCTGAGTTCAGAGGTAGGTAGTGGTAGTACCCAATGCTATGTATCTAATCATATTGTAATCTTGTGCTACATTTAATCCTAATTGTGAATTGTGATTGATTAATGTGCAGAGGAGGATGACGAAAAGGATGATCTGATGTCAGCTGTTCAGTTCTTATACATATTGGAGGAGTCGATCAGAACGTTCATGACCTTCCTCCGTGGCGATAAGAGGAGCCACTACCAAATGTTCAAAGAAATGGTTAAGAGGAGGTCAAGTGCAGTGGATCAAACTCTAGTCATTACCCTAAAGAAAGCCAACAAGAACGTGAGCCACATATATATTACTTATGACAGAACAATCTATATTTTGTCATCCTTTCATTTCCTGTACAGATTTTCATCACATCGCTTGCTTGTCTTTGTGCATGTGATGTACAAAATAATTCTTCAGAAGAAGAGCAGGCTCAAGGACCTGACGAGGCCGCGGCGGTGCCTGAAGAGGACGAAGCTGAGGGAGAAGGAGGAGATGTCGATACTTCTCGGTCTCATCGACCTCAAAGTCGTCGCGAGGGTGCTGCGCATGCCGGAGATCACCGCTCAGCAGCTGCACTGGTGTGAAGAGAAGATGAACAAAGTCAGAGTTGACCTGGATGGCAAGATGAAAAGAGACCCGTCCCCTCTTTTCTTCCCTGCACATTGACAATAACCTGCATGGATGCAGGTGGCTTCTAGTCCTGTGTAGTCTACTTTGTTTATTTCTTTTACCTTATCTCTTCTATTTTTGCTTGTTGATGTAGTGACAAAAGATAAAGTGTCATAGACATGAGTATGCATCGCACGCAGCCTCTAGTACTGTAAAAGAGAGAGAGATCAGAGATGAGATGATATTGTAAAGGCATATATAGATAGATAGATAAATAAGAGACCCGCATCTTTTTGAGTGCGGCGACGCCGCGAGTATATTAAGAACAAGAAAAAGCGTTAAAAAATACATTTGAAACTAGCTAAAGATGCCAGAAAAAACACCTCTACAACACTACCTCACGCTAGCAAAGAAAAAACAACTGAAAACACCGTAAACCCTACCATCCCAAGCAACTCAAACGTCTAGACTACCACCACCTGCCACTTGCCATGTCCGATCATCCTCCTTGATACTCCAGAAAACCACTTGAGTCGTTGAGCAATGCTGATCGAAAATGCGGCCATTCCTCTCCTAAATTTTCCAGCTGACGAGGATAACCAAAGAGTCAAAAAGGCTTTTTTTCTTCAGCTTGGGAAGACTTGAACGCACTGCTAGCCACCAATCCTCTATAGACAGATCCACCTGTGAGGGCAGCAGATTGCTGATCCCTACCCAACCAGCCACCAAGTCCCAAAGTTGTTTAGTGAAGGGGCATGCTACGAACAGATGAGTGCATGTTTCTGGAGACATAGAGCATATCACACATGAATTGTGATGTGGCCAGCCCCTACGCTGTAGATTGTCCGCTGTGACTGTGACTGTGCCTGTGAGACACTTTTGCTTGATCGCGAGCCACATAAAAAATTTGCAATGAGTGGGAGCCCAAGCCTTCCAAATAAGCTTCTTATAACATGTTGTCAAAGTACCCATAAAGAACATGCTATACGCCGAAGAAGCGGAGTCAGGGTCTGTTTGGAAGACTTCAGCTTTGGCTTTTAGTCCCAAACTGATGGCTTTCTCCAACCGTTTTTCTTGGAGTCGGAAGCCGCCCAAAGGTAGTTTCCCGCGGCTTCGACGAGATTGTCTTTCGAGTTTGCCCCTAAAATTCGGAGGTATTTATCTGCCCCTTGCCACTGAACAAAACCCCCAAATCCCACCTCCTCCTTCGCCCGCTCGAAACCCTAACCCTAGCTGCACCCATCCACTCGCTCCTTCCTCCTCCCTCCCTCCCCCAATGCACTCCACCGCCCCTCCTCCCTCCTCCTCCAGCACCAGCGCCGCTGCTCCGGCCTCCCTCCTCCTTCCTCCTTCTCCCACTGCCACCACGCTTTCTCCCTCCTTATCCCGCCGCCGCTCCTTCTCCCTCCTCATCCCGCGTCGGCGCCCTCCTCCTCCTGCCTCCTCCGTCCTCCTCCCCGCGCCACTGCCGCCGTTATCCTTCTCCCGACGTCACGCCAACTCCATTTCCTTTTTCTTTCTTTTTCAATTGTCTATTTTCCTTTTTTTTCTGATATAGATGAATTATTTATGTAATCATTGAATTGATTACTTGTGTAATCATGGAATTAGATCAATTGTCGTTAAGATATACTTTGTGCAAATTGTCGTCAATTATGTCAATTGTCAATTGTTGTAAAGTGCTGTCAATTGTCATTAAACAGCATCAAACATGCCATCGTTTGCTTCAGGGCATTCCGGATATTTCTTAACTCAAAAGCTCTAGTCAGCCTACCTAAAAGTCAAACTATCAAACACCGAATGTCTTTAGCTCAGCTGTTCAACTGTTCAGCCTAGCCTGAAGCTGTTTTTCGGAAAATCCGCTTGCAACCATGCCAAACACCACCTAAGACCCATCGGCTGCAGCTTTCCACACAATGTTGTCATTCAAAGCATTATCCAAAGATATTTGAGCAACTCGATCCCGTAAGGAGGAATACTCGTGAAGGGCCTGAGCTGGGAGTGTCGGGTTAATGTCGCGCACCCATCGATCCCTTCAGCCACCGTAATTGTGCTCTTTCGAACATAAGCGAACGGAGTCTACCCACATCTTGTAATTGGGTTGGGCGCATGTGGCGCTGATCGATGAGCATAGATAGATAGGGATTGAATCAGAACAGAACAGAACAGAACGTATCGTATCATATCATATATATATACATTAATTCATGTGTATGTGACACAATCCGTGCAATGGAAAGCAAAAGGAGTGAGGTGGTGAGGATGGAGACAAGCACAGCTTTGACATGCTTTTGCTTCTCATGTGTCTCTGCTTTATGGGCCTTGGATCACAAGGTGATGATAGCAACAAATGTCGCACTAGATTTGCCTCAACATTATAGGATAACCACATCGTCCTTCTTTTCCTTTTTCTTTTCTTTTCTTCTGTGGATGTTGGCACTCATATGTCATCTAGAAAAGCACTCTCATAAACATATCTTCCTCTACTTTTTTTCTTTTTGACATGGAATCTTCCTCTACATTTCGTTGCACAAAAGAACCACCAAAGCACAGTCCAAAGATGTCAAGGTTTTTTTTTTTCCAAGTATCACTTGGCTGAGCATAAAGCACCCCTTTCTTTTCCCCGAATACTATGGATGAAAAAAATCACATAAAACTAAATAAATCACTAAGCTACCCATGGATTTCCTCATTAATTTGGAATTTCACAGTATCATTTCGTCATATTTAGAACCTCAATGTTTATTCTGACTTGCTTTCAGATATGTTTTTAGTGCTGAAAAAAACAAAAGATTGCACTGATATTTATTTACATATATCTTGCATGGATAAACACTTGTCCATTCTTACATCAAGGGTAGGGACTAAGAAATGGTCCCAAACGGGCTCTTACTTTCAGTAAAGATTCGCAGTCAGAAAGTGGTTCTCCACTGTAACAAGTCAAAAAGAGTTGGGGAAAAAGAGCACCGATGCCGCAAACTTTCCGTCAGACTCCAGTTGGGCTGAACGGATTCATCTGGGCCGAGCCCATGTACAAGTAGAAGTAAGTGCCTCGTCATGTCTGACCCTGAGCAGCTATTTACTGTTGTTGCTTGCCTGTTGGAAACCAAAGCCCACGAAATTCAAAAGCTTGTACAGTGAGTTTGTGTGTCGGTATCGATAGTTTCGTCAGAGCTGGACTTGTCCAGTGCGTACAATCGTACGTCTGCGGTAACATGGCCGAATGGGCCAATGAGGTCTAGAGTGTAGCATGTACAGCACCAAGCCCATATATGATGTGCAGTCTGTTTAATCCTTCTAATTTAGAGAAGCAAGGATAAAACCTAAATGTTGTTTAAGATATATAGGCCTTAATTAGAATATTGCCTTAGCTAAATTGAGTGGATCAGTGGATGCGTGGTAGCAATTCAAACCATGCATGTACCAGTGTTGCCATTCTGCAGGGGTAGTGCATGATGAGCAGACTCAGCTGACTGACTAGCTAAGCTAGTTGGTGTATTCACGACAAGCAGTCGACTCTACCACCTCTAAATTAAGGATTCAGTAATAACGCCAACTAAATGCATAAACCAACCATTGAGTGTCAAATCTGTCCCTGGTTCAAGTGTCAAATTGGAGCACTGTAGCATTGTAGTACTGCTGGTCGAGTAATGCTAATGAGGTAGCACTGGCAAGCTCATCTTGGGTCCTGGTTATGCTTAGATAGGGGTTTTTTTTTTTGAAAATCATAGATAGGTTTTCACCATAGGCTGATTGACAGCACACAAAGTGCTGCCCCCTATATGTGCCAGAGCCTCCAGAGGTATCTCAGGGCTAATGAGTCACTGCATCTTTCAGGTGGGGACGATGGGACCCACTCCCAGCTGCATGTCTCTCTAACAGAAACCATGGTCTTCCTTCCGATGGAACAGAAGTCCCCGGATGCCACTCGGGTCCCACCAGCTAACCCTAAACCCCTATTTACAGTACATAGTAGTGCTGTTTATTGATTAATTTTGTGAGGAGAGTAGGCAAGAAAAAGCGACAAGGTAAAGAGTACTTGTCATGCAAGCAGCAGTACTTGTAGCATCTTTTATTTTGTCTCGTTCCTTTCCATGCCAACACAACACCCCTGTATATTGTCGGCGTTTCCATCTCATGTGTCATTCATTCATGAACAGCATTGACATTAATTTGTATATCATTTACGGTTTTGCTAGTTTTAAGTTGTCTGAAATTTTCTTAAGTTTAAATCACTTGTTGTGATCATTAGATTTGTGTAGAGATTGATGTGTCATGTAATTGTTATATGATTAGATATTGATCTAATGGATGTCATATGATTGGATATTGATCCAATGGTCACAACAAGTGACTTAAACTTAATAAAATTTCAGACAACTTATGAATAGACAGTCGCTATCATTTACTTCTCCCATCAAAATAATCAAAGAAATAGAAAACATTGGTACACGTAGCCAATACATGGTAACACTTTTCCGTGGGGGCTGCCCCGTAGAGATACATTCAGAGCCGTCCGATTGAGCACTGTAGCATGATCGGACAGCTTCGAGACACATCCCACGTGGGGATAGTCCCCTTGTAAGTTCTGTCTCAATGCATGTAATATATATTAGCCATCCAAAGTGCTATGAAATTTGTTCAAAAAGACATTACAATGAATATGGTTGGTTTAAATTTTTGAAAGTTTTCATTGATCTCGAGGCACATTTGATGGGGTGATAGTGCATGTTCCTACATGTAGGGAAAACCATTCTATGAAGTGTGGTGTTAAGCCTAGCTTCTAGTAAAAGAATACCTAAATCCGACTAATTATATGTAAATTGATTTAAACTCCTTGCATGATCACGATGGAACCTTTAGCCGGCCAGTGAGTTCTATATCACCTGATTCACGATTGTAAACATTTATGTTTGGCAAACCCGGACAGTATTAGAAATCGATGACATATCTACAATTGTCATTTGTAGAATCAAGTGTACATGCAGGCATTCACAATTGCAAACATTTCACTTTTTTCATGTCTAACTTCAGTATATTCATCTAATGTAATTTACACCTAAAGAGTAAAAAGTAGTTAACTTACTTAAATGCACATATTTGCTGCTTAATCAAATATTGTATGACTTCTCTGTACTCAACATATTGCTTAGCTTTCATATATATGTATATATGAACAATATACATCATGATCGATTCTAAAAAAAATCTATGTTCTAAAAACATATAAATTTGCTGCATGAAATGTAAAATTCAGAGCTCAGACTACTAGCTAGCCCGTAATTAACATTCTATACTCGTTCAGTAAACCAAGCTTCGTGGAAGAAAGAAAAAGAAGAAAAATGCCTTTTGTTGTTACTGTTTCTCACTTTCCGGTTTCATCTACATTCTTTGTTGCCACTTACCCTTGGCTCCTTTTCTTACCCTTTTTCTCTCGATCTGCAAGTGCGATCGGAGGGTTTGTATCCATGCGCTTGGATTGTTCCCCTTGTTAATTTGTGTGCCAAATGGGGGGGGGGGGGGGGCACGGCAGCTAAAGATAAGAAAAGCATGCAGGGTGTAGAAGACAGCAGAGAAGCTACATATGAGCCAGCTTAGGGTTGGGCAGGGCTAGAAGCTGCTGGCTGGTTTACTCTTGTAGCTGTGCATGCTGCTTTGGCATAAACAGCTAAACATTGCAAACTGCAAAGGTTTCGACATCCGTTTTTTTTTTTCTTTTGAAAAATAAAAAGCAAAAAATAAAGAAGAGGTCTACTTCGTGCGGCTGCTAGCTTCTCCTCATTTTGCAGTTCACAGGGCAGCTAGCCTCACTGATTAAAGTGGCTATGGTAGGACTGAGAGCTAGCTAGAGATCGGAAGCGAGCATTAGGAGGGCATGCATGCTTTTGACAACTCGATCGATATGATGTGTACATGTATGCTGCATGTGTATCTCGAGAAGCTCACACCACCAGTCATTTGGTTGGACTGTGCTGTGTGTGCATGCATGCATTCAGAATCAGATGTTTGTGGGCTAGCTATCTGCAACTGCAGCCCTTCAGCTAGCTAGCTAGCTAGGTTAGGGGTCTATCGTCTATGATGCATCGTGGCCCAATTGATCAATGTTTGCAGAGAGAGAGAGAGAGAGAGAGAGAGAGAGTTGGATCACGATCCATGAGTAGCTCAGAGAAGTTCACTTCAGCTCACTGCTCAGTGCTCACACAAGAAAGAACAGAAGTTGTGTAAACGAAACACTTCTAAAATATTGCAGAGGGGATTCTTAGGAATCAATTAATGATGGTTTGAAATGAAGGTTTGAATTCCATCTATGGTTTCAGATTAAAATGCTTGTATATTAAATGAAAAATCAAACTTCAAGTTCTATATTACGATACAAAATACAAACATGGTAGTTCATATCTACCTTTAAAGATTTAAAATAGTTTGTGTAGAACTAGCTATACATATAAAGTTATATCAGAACTCTGAATTTCATTTTCTTCGACTGCTTAGTCTGAAAATAAATTTGAAGCTAAATAGAATTCCGCAAATCAAAGTATGAAACCTATAGTATGACATATATAAGAATTATTTTCATAAATAATTTAAATTCCCCCCTAATTTAACTTAATTCAATTTTGAAAATCCAGATGGATAAAACTTTTACTACCTCTAGCGCAATATAGATGTCATTTTACCACAATATGCATGGTTATTTGCCGTTTTGGCTTTTCTAGACAATATTTTCCATCAAATAACCTTTATGAAATGCATATTGGTATTGGTACTAAGAGTGATATGTACACAATTAATAGGTGCACGCTACGTCAAAAACTAAGGTATAATATCAACTCCTGTCGTTGTTCAATGGTCATAGAGCTAAAATGATATTTATTTCGGACTGCCGCAGGCAATAATTCACGTACTAGTTTTTTTGTAGTAACGAATTGGTGTGTATTTGTCTATATATACACTCTGCAAAGCAAATAATTATTTTCAGCCAAACTAAGTCTAACTTTCGGATTCGATGGCTTATTAAAAGCACTTTAGTTTACTATTTTTAAGATATAAATAACTAGTTTGAAACCTCTTTTCTAAAATCATAATGGCAAAGTCTTACTAGAGTTGGTAAGTTACTTCACAACTACCTCGATTCTGCAACATAACATGACCTAGGTGTCGTTTGGCCGAGCTTCTGAGGAAAAGCTCGAGCTCCAGAGCCCGGTTCCTGAGGAGCCCAATTTGCACTAGGGGACAAAAGCAAGGGAAGGGTGACTCCAAGGGCTCCAAATGGGAGGAGAAATACCAACCTTGTCCTTGTGGGAGAGGAGGAATATAAAGTTACGGGGGGCAATCTGGTAAAGTGGAGAAGTTAAGAAGCTAGAGCCAACATTTGGGCCAAATATCTTTTTTTTCTCTCTCTAGAGCTGGCTTCTATTGAAACCGGGCTCTTGAGCTGGAGCTCCGCCAAAGAGAGCCTTAGTGTAGCACAGTACAGTGACCACAAACTGGCTCTGAGTGATAATGGTCCACTGAAAGGGTCAGCTATGTACAACCTGACCACGTGTGAAAGACAATCGGAGAGAGGATCATATGAGCAGGCATACATAGCTAGGTCGAGTAGTTTCATTAGTAACGTATAATGATGCTAGTGTTCTTGTCGGTGAAACCATTTCATATGTGTATTTTTGTGGGACCCGGATTTCCTAATCCAGAATCCTCTGTGATAACACCGCTATTCCCTGATCGAGATAGCACTCACAGATACATTGCTGAATGATTTCATACATGGCGAGAACCATACCATTCATTAATTTAGCACATCAGAGTTTACATAGACCGCGTCGGGTCAGGTTTTTACAATAGGGCCGAACAGGCCAAATTGATTACAGTATAAAAGCGGAAGCGACAACGGAAGCAAAAGGGGTGATAGCTCATCTTTCCACAGGCAAGCGACTGGGGAAACTCGTGTGCGTCCGATATTTCCTGAAGACTCAGATAATATAGGATGCACGCGAGAACCAACGAGTCACCGGATCAAGCGAGACTAGAACATCTAAAGACTACACTATGCTTCTTCATCTCCCGAACCTCCAACTTCTGGATCCTCATAGTAGTTGTAAACTCCGGGATTTCCTGCGTCTGAGGGTTTGGAGGGGGGGGAGAGCGAGGATGAGCACAACTTCCGTGCTCGCGAGCCAACACACAATGCAATAATATATATGCAAGGCTAACCAAGGATGGCTCGGGTTCTTTTATTTGCTAAAGCAATATTTTCAAATATCATAATTACAAAGTCCTAGCACTTAGCATTTTAACAAATTGTATTTTATTAGAGAGAGTATTTGTGCAATATTTGATACAGCAGAGGTTCCCTCCGTCGGAAACTCTACCTTATGCTTACTTTTGATTGGGTCCGTCCCCAATTACCAACATCACTGAGTTCGAGCACTCAGGCAAAATTCAAACTCAGGGCTAGGTGAGCCCACCACATTTTTCATTCCACCCACAAAGGCTTTATAAATAGAACTAACTCATGTAAGTTCCCATGTCCGCCCTTGACCGTGGGCACGGCTATTCGAACAGTTTATTACACTCTGCAGAGGTTGTACACTTTACCCACAAGAGACAATCATCTTGACAGGTACACATGTTTCCGTAGACATGTGAGTCAAGGGGAGATCATCACAAGGCCTTTACAATGCATCCCCCAGTATTTGTCACACCCGCTAAGGTTTCACCTGAGAAGGGTTACGCTCACATAGACCCGTCAACCCTTTCCTGCACTCCTCTTGCGCCACACGACTTACGCTCACATAGACCCGTAAGTCGCACACCCCAACCCATAGCCACAAAGGCTTATGGCGTAGCGGGTCATCTACCTGGTGCAACTCATACTAACGGATACAAATTATTTAGCCAGGTCGACACCATTATAGACATGTGGTTGTACTGTTTTACATTGAGAGGTCATCACAGGATTAAGTCCTTAGGGGCCATCTGGGCGGTCCATACCACATACCATCTACAAACCAACATTCCTTGGGCTGCATTAGCACCCACCAACATATCATCCATCATACCATCCGCCCAGATGTGATAAGCAATTTTTAAGGTTTTTGAGAGGTAGGAAAAATGCATCAACACAACCATCTCAGTCATTTACATCCAATGACTGCCCAAAAACTATGTTCATGTTTGAAGAGACGATGATTGGAACATTTTAATGTCCCGGTACTTAAGTAAGACTAGCATGTCGCTTAAGTACAACCTATAACTAGTATTACCACATAGTTACTAGGGTGACAATGGTTAAGAGATTCAAGTTGTCAAGGATGGCGTAATAACTAATTAATCATCAAATGGGTATTTAACTACCTCAAGCTTTAACATACGTTTGATTAAAGAATTAAAGCATGCAATTTGCTACTTTAAAAGAATATAATTTGCATAAAATGTAGGCTCAATATGATCAAAGTATTGACTCGCCTTGGATATAGGTAAGAGGATCTTGATAATCTTGTGCTCGATCAACTTGGAAGTAGTTTGCGTCTTCAAATCCTAATCGGGCGATTGTACCGGAAAAAGGCACAAACAAGCAAAAAGAGCAATTAAATACAAATGAACAACAAATGAACTCCAAATTGAACAAGACCTATGCCATTAGCAAGATCTTGAATTTACAAATTTTTAGAAATTTACTTTATAATTTTTGGAGTTGAAATGGGGGAGTTACTAATTTTTAAAGCCTCACTTTTGAATTAAAAAGAAAAAAGGAAAATAAAAAATCAAACAAAAAGAAAATCGCCAGCGGCCCACAAATTCCGGCCCGGCCCAAGGCCTCGGGCCGACTGTGTGTGCGCGCGCCCGGGGGGGGACGCGGCCCACAGGCGCAGGCGGCCCATAGGGGGGTGCCTCGCCCTAAAGCCGTGCAAGGGGGAGCGAAGCAGAGGGGAGGCGGCGGCTCGGGCGACACGGGGAAGAAGAAAGGCGGCGGCGCACGAGGGAGGAGGGGAAGGGATGGCGGCAGCGTGCGGCGACGGAGGGGGGTCCCGAGGCTCACGGCGACGGCGACAATGGCGACGGAAGGCTCACCGAGCGGCGACGGCGGAAAGAACCGAAGGGAGCGACGACGACGACGACGAGGTGAGTCCCCCCGGCTTTTTTCTTCTTCTTTCTTGCTTCTTCTTCCTCTAGGGTCTTTGCTTGGGGGGGGGGTGCGGAAGAGGAGGGGGGCGCCGGGTTTTAAAGCCGAAGAGGAGGAGCGGGGAGGAGGACAAGGGGACCGGGGAGCGTGGGGCACCGGCGGAGGCGGAGCCGGGAAGAGACGTGCACGGCCGACGGGCGACGGGTGACGGGCGAGACGACGCGTGCACTTGCGAGTGGGAGCAGGTGGGGAGAGGACGGTGCGCCAGAGGCGGTCGCGGGCGAGGCACGGTGCGGGAGCGACGTGAGGACGGAGCACTGGCGCGGTGGGTCCGGGGGAGGACGAGCAGACGGGGGAGACGACGGCGTGGCAGCGGATTGTCGGCGCCAGTCAACGGGGATCGGGGGGAAAGAGAGAGAGAAGATGGGTGGAAGAAGGGGGGGTGTTACAATTTTGTGAGCACATATGTCTTTTTTTATATTGTATATTCCTACAGCAGTAAGAAAAAATAGAATTGTTTTGTACGTGATCGCTAATTTGTAGCGATGAAATTTGACATTGTTCGATTGCTATCTTACTATATATACTCATGGATTGGCAGACATAAGTAGACTGAGCTTGACATATCCAACTTCGCCGCCAGTTTCCCTTGTTTTTATCAAGTATCTAAATCTTTATTGCTGATCATTTTAGAAATGATAACGCCAGTACGTATCAGAAATAAATGTAGCAACAGGCAGGAAAGTTACTTGTTCCATCAAGAACAGAGGTCAATATGGCAATGGCATGCACTGCACAAGATCCTGAGTAGCTTCGTCGAGAGCGAACACTCACCACTGCTGTTCAGCATCACACTGGAACATCTAGTATACTACTATTTTTTCTTGAACCAGCTAATAATCATGCCATCTTTACCCAGGTTGACTTTGCAGTGCCTATGTCAAATCACGTTTAATGTGATGTGCCGAGTTCTGAATTCATATTGACTGATTTTTTTTACTAGTACTAGCAGTACGGTACTCTTCACAGGGGAAAAAATCTATGGAGTGCAGAATAACTCAGTATTAATTTATGTTCAAAATAGATGAAGTTCAAGCCATTGATATAGTCTCTAATATACATGTTTAACCAGTAATTTTTACATTAATATATTAATAAAGCTACAAAACATGCTAGTGTTATTTTCATGTAGCCAATCTAAATATGTACCTTTATGCATAAGAACATCAATTGACAAAATTTTAAAATTAACTGATGTACACGTACGTTCTAAAACATCTATTTTGAAATAGAAGTAACAAAACATCAATTCGATCGCTACAATTCCATAGGCAAACTAATTAACACAAAAAAAATCAATAATTAGCATCGAATAAGTGCAAAATGTACTACGTACTTAGTAGTAGAATTCAAGGTAAATTAAACCTCAGAATAGTTCTCTCTTGACAATATCCAAAAACTTAACAGCGTCGCTTATCCTACAATTCCATAGGCAAACTAATTAACACAAAAAAAATCAATAATTAGCATCGAATAAGTGCAAAATGTACTACGTACTTAGTAGTAGAATTCAAGGTAAATTAAACCTCAGAATAGTTCTCTCTTGACAATATCCAAAAACTTAACAGCGTCGCTTATCTTACTTCCTTGGCTCTTTACACTAACTTAACTGCAGCAAACGCTCGCGTCGGCTCAAGAGGCGTTCACATTTCTGCTGTGGCTGCACCCGAAGCTGCAGTTGCAGTTAGCGTTGTCGGACTGCACGTTCGCCTGCGGCGCCGGAGCGGTGAGCGGAGCTCCGAAGCAGGAGAAGCTGCTGCGGTGAGGCGACTGCATCAGTGCGTCGCCGGAAGAGACGGCGTGGCCGATGACGTAGTCGCCGACGGCAGGCTGGCGGGGAGGGGTGGGGTACGTCGCCGGGTAGTTCATCGGGTGCAATGTGGATGGCGCCGTGTAGAGGTAATGGTACGGCGACGGCCGCGGATGCACCGGCCGGAATTGGAGGCACGGGTCTCCGATGACTCCGCCGCCACTGACGCCTCCCCGGAAGCCTCCTCCCAGAACGGTCGATGGAGCAGTGCCTCCCATATTCACATCCCTAAAACTGTAGCAAGAAATTTTGTAATGGCCATGCATGAGAAAAACCCTAATCAAAGATACGGTCATCTTTTAGTCGAGTTTTTGCGCATGTATATGAATGTATGCGCACCTCATTTGCGAGCCGACAGTGGCGAGACTGTCGTTGCCGAAGACGAGTTGCCGGGCGCGGTTGAGGGTTTCAGTCTCCCTCTCTGAAAGAAATCCCACAAATTAAAGGCAAAAAATTGAAAGGAAAAGAAGATAGATATACATGCATGAAGAGAAAAGAAACGATGTGCATGGTGTAGTACTATCAAATTTTGCATATACCAAGTTGGTATTACAAACACGTATATCATATATGTCTGCATGATCACACAGTTTCTTAATTAGACCAATGTGCAAACTAGGGTTGTTCTGTGATATCTTGCCTTGCCGATGCCGGTTCATGTGGCCGCCCAGCGCTTGAGACTTGCAGAACTTGAGGGAGCAGAACCTGCACTCGTAGACCTTCGCGGCGTCATCCTTACCTCCACTACTCTTCTTCTTTATCCCTGAACACATTTGTATCACGAACAAATCAGTTAATCCACTCTGAAGCTATATGTCCTACACACAGTAGAGATCTTGTCCTTCATACAAAGATGCTATGCACAAAATAAATAGGATTTTCTACATGACATGCTAATTTCATGAGAAAGTCTTCCCTTCAGCAGAAAATAATGCATGTCTTAAAAGAGTTATGAAGCTTTCTACACATTAACTAATTGCTGATATGTACAAGTACAAAGGTACTCTCCATTGTTGTTCAAAGAAGCTACTACGTACATGTTAATGATTGTAGGATCGATTTCTTTCAGGATGCATTTAGAAGCTGACCTTCAAATCGAAATCAATATTAATGTTCTAGTCCTTACTAGTTGCGTCAGCGCTGGATGCGGCGGTGGTCGTTGAGCTCTCCACCGCTTGCTTGCCGTACTCCTCCGGCAAGTTGTTCAGGTCCAAGGGGCTCCCTTCTTGTCTCCTTGATGAGTTCATAATAAAAAAAGGAAGAATATTTAGGCTAGCTTGGGTATACCAGCCCAACCCCAATATATAAGTTATTGGAGATTCACAAAAGAAGTTCCTATTTACTGAATGATGAGCACAGGAACTCAAAAGACCAAGATGCGGATATAACACAAGTATTACTGTACCAACAAGAAGAATAAATATGTAGTAGTAGTTCTATATAGTACTAGAATGACCTAAAAAAAGCTGTTCATAGAGATCCAGATTAGTTGTGACAACAGGAGCTGATATAAAAATGTTGGTAATACACGCATAGAAAAATATCACCAGATTTACACAGCATACACAAGTGATTCTTGTGAACTGCGGAAGAAACAAGAGAAAATATGCGCACTTATAAACAGGACGAGCACAGAAAGACAATAGTGCTTCAGAAGAGATGTACAAGACATGGAGATGAACAATAGAAGAAGACATAAAAAAGTCATGAGGGGCAGTTGTGCTTGTATGCTTCTTACATGGTGGAGCAGAGAGAGCAGGGAGAGAGACAACTGAACACTATGATGCAATGGAGATTTTGGAAGGAGAGGAAAAAGAAAAGGGGAATATATATCGATCGGATGGTGGGGTGGAGTGAGTGTTGTGTGTAGAGAGATAGAACAGTAGCATTATTGATTTAGTATCATGACACAAAAGCAAAAAGACACTGCAGTTTGGGAACAGCAAATGCGTTGGGGAAAGGCTGTCTTAAAGTGTTGGTTTGGGGAGTAGATAGATAGAGAGAGGCAGTAGAGCTTAGGTGGAGAGAGAGAGAAGCCTGAAAGTTCTCTATCAGTTCACCTCTGCACAGCCGTCCCTTTCTCTCTCCTGTCACACATTCACACACCTACATGCACCTCTCCCCCTCATCTAAGATGCTGTGCGAAAAGGAGCAAATGTGATTCTTGGATTCTGTGATGGCTGCAATCCAGTGAAGCTCTAGTTGTGTTGTTATCCTTTCTCTCTCTTCTTCCAGGGAGTGAGAGGGGAGAGAGAGAATGTGTCTGTGTTTGTGAGTGTAGGTCACTATCCACACTAGGCAGAAAGAAAGCCCCACAGCACCACTACTCTTAACACTTCACTGTACCTGTTTGTAACCAGCAACAGATACGCTGAGGCCTCTCCTGCATGAATCATTAAATAGAGTAAACTACGCCTCTTTTCATAGATAGATCTTGTGCAAAGAAACACACAAACATCACACATGCACACACACATCTGTACGCATGTATAGGCGTAATAGGCCTATGTCCTTTCCATCTTTCTCCCTCATCCTGTGGTTGTGTAGGGCATGCATGCACTTGAAGAGAGAGAGAGAGAGTAATAAAGACAAGGGCACCTCTTACAAAGCCCTGCTTCGGTATTTAGTTGAGAAGGGTATGCACAAGCACAAGGAGGCCAGGGCCCTATAGGTGCATGCATGCTTAGCCTTTGAGGGCTAGTAGGATGGTAGGAGATGTTCTTGTCAAGTACTGGGAGTTTAGGGTAGAAGAAGAGAGAGACAAGGAAAGAGAGTTAAAAACCCTTATGTTGGGAGAGATCGCCAGTAAAAAGTGCCTTTGGAGGGCTGTATGTATGGAAAATATGAGACATTGAGCTTTAGTAGAAGTGATAGGACCTTATGAATGGTGACAATGGCATTGACATATTCATTTGATCTCCTTCGATCTCTCTCTTCTTGTTTTTGTTTATATGGATTTAGCAGCGGCATGCAAGTAGATTTGTGGCACTGACTTGGGCTTACCCATACCATGTAAGCCCAGATAAATGTAAGCACCGTAGGATGCATGAGTAGAATCGGTAGACGAAGCTCGCAGAGGGTTTATTTAGATATACGACGCTCTAAAAGTTTGTAGTTTTGAGATATGCCACTACAAAGTTTTAAATTTAATATAGAAAAAACATTTATATGCTATTGCAAAGTTCTTGGATACCTAATATGCTATTATAAAACGACATCTTCATCTTCTTGGATACCCTTTTTTGCCACTGAAGTTAACTCAGTTAGATTTTTACCGTCAAATTTTACCAAAATACCCAAATTACCCTCGTCTTCTTCCTCCTCCCTCCACTTTCTCTCTATCCTCCTCTCCTCTCCCTCATCCCCAAACCTCATCCCATCGGCCTACACCCTACGTCGTCGCCGAGGAAGCCATCGCCGAGGCTTCGAGCTCCCATCGCTGTCGCCGCCGGGAGACATCACCGCCGGATCCGAGTTCTCGCCATCGTCGTAGCCGCCGCTACCGCCATCACCGGAGGTCGTCGAGCACCCATGGATGCCGCCCGAGGTCGCTAGCAGTGGAGAAGATTTCTGGGTTCGATTGAAGTCGCCACCTCCTACTCCTCTAGTGACCTCACCTTCGACGACCCCTCGGCGACGCCACCTCCTTCAACTCCTCTGCCACGGCACCGTACCCGAGCCGCCGCACCTCCCTGACCCCCTACTACCCTCGCCATTAGCCGGGACGGCCGCGCACTGGGCGCACATCAAGGGTCACAGCAGACAGCATGGAGGGACGCATGAGAGGCGTTAGGTCACAGGAGGTCACCGACGAAGAGTTTCACTCCGTCGACACCGCTGAACGACATTCAAACAATTGATTCAATTGTAATTCACTTTGAGTAGTTGTAATTCAATTGTAACTCTAGCGACAATACTTGATATATATTCTTTTATAATTGATTTTGAGTTGTAAATGATCACTTTGGGTTGTCAACGATTGATTCATCTGTGATGTATCTATTTTCTACATGCTTCTTGTTTTTAGAGAGCGTAGTTAGCAATTCCTGGGGCTAGCCGAAAATTAAAAAAAATTAGTTCTGTTGAAAGAACTATCATAGACGGTTTGATTGTTAAATAGTCTGTGAAGGGATATTATCACATACGGTTTGATTGTTAAACCGTCTGTGAAGTAACACTACCACAGACGGTTTCTACTAACAACCATCTGTGATATGAAAATATCACAGACGGTTCTATTTACCAACCGTCTGTGATATGTTTTACATCACAGACGGTTGGTAAATAGAATCGTCTGTGTTGTGCCTTATCACAGATGGCTCAAGAACCGTCTGTGATAACGCTGCGTTATCACAGACGTAAAAATTCAAACGGTTTGAAAACCTTCTGTGACGACGATTTCGAACCGTCTGTGATGAGGCTTTTTGTAGTAGTGTGTTTTGTTGGAAAAAAGTGCTTAACAAAAAGAGATCCATGATGAATATGTTTTAACACCGTAAAAAGCAATTATTGTACCAAAATTTTAGATTTACTGCACATAAGCCAGTCAATTACTGCAATGTCTGAGTACAAAAAAGGTGTGTAGAGAGTGACATATGGGACGGGCTCGGTCAAGCGTGGGGAGAACTGATTGGGGCGTAGAATAGGTTATTCTACACTTAGCTACGGAATAGTCTTTTTTGTATTTCTGGGAGTACATAATCCCACTTTCAATATACCACTTAAACAAACATATTATACTCTTTTATCACTTTCAATATACTTAAATATCAATTATAAGATACTCCAGTGCGACTTAATTGAAATTTTTCATTGGAACCCTTTTCATATATAAAAGAAGTTATACAGAAATTTTGCTCTAAAAGTGGGCTTTAATGAAATTTTTCATGAAACTCGATTTAGAGTATATATGTTATAATCATTATTAGAGTATACTCAAATAGATAAAAAGATATCATCATACGATTTAAGTGGTATATGATAAGCGAGATTTTGCGCTCCCAAGAAGATAAAGATGGAGAAACAGGCTTGTAACCCCTATACATATGTATGCTGTGATATTGTGACTGTTAATTTACTCCTAGTCTAGTTTTGGAGCTGCATATGAGTCAGCTGCCTCGTGATCTGCTCCCCGTGTTGACTTTGCCTCCGAGGAGTGAAATAAACAAGTGATTTCTCACTTGCACATATATTAGCCCCTACTAGTAGTATAACTCAAGGATAAAGGAAGATGGTCTAATACATATTTGATCCTCTATGCATAATAAGGGCAAGAAACAATTGTAAGGCTTCCTTTGAAACGCGAGATCTTTCTCCGATTCCTATGGGAATTGAATTGTTTCATGTAAAATTACCGCGTTTTAAACAAGGCTTAAGTGTATAAACTCAAAAAAGTTGGTACATCAAATAGTTTTGCCATATATATGCGCAATGATATTAGTAAGGGGGCATATTTAGTGAAAAACATGGCATAGGTGGAATTATGCAAAGAATTTTAGTTTTAGCTCCAAATTAAAAGGGAGATTTGATTATTTGCCACTGTCAAAAGATGTGTAATTCAGGATTTATCACTCATGTGTCTATGACATGTGACCCTAGGACCCACATGTCGTAGACACATGGAGTGGCAAATCCTGAAATACACATGTTTAGAGTGGCAAATAATCAAATATTCCAAATTAAAATGGAAATTTTTACAATCAAATTGGGGATACACGTAGTCTGGAGGATTGCGATGTTTCTTTAAAATTTCATATTTAAACTCAAAAAAGTAGGAGGAATGAAATGCAGAAGTTTGTTGTCAATAATTTCATATTCTAGGTGTGTGCTATGGGAGCACACTCGCGTGTGGTGTGTGTGCATGGTTTGTCAAGGATTCTTTTTTTTCTACCAACACAAATTCAATTTTGAGCTTGAAATTTTTAATGGATGTGTGCTAAATTAGGAACTATGTTCACAATTTTTCCTGGAATTATTCATGTTGATTGGTGGAATTATGCAAAGCATTTTGTATGATTGCACCTATCTCATACATGGTTTTAAACTATATGTTCCCAATTAATAAATTAAGCATATTTTGTCATGCTTGGATAAATAGGGATATTCAGCATTTACCGGTTGACTTTTACATGCTAGATTTTTTTAACCCAAATACTATATTTGAAAAATCTAACATTTTGTTGCATGGCATATCGAGCTTACAAACTTGGATAAATTTCACATTCTTGCAAAAAAAAAAAAAAAAACATTGTCATAGTCACCTATAACAAATCAAAAAAAAGTTTAAGTTTCAATAAGTTGTATGGAAATATACTATTCTGCTCAATGTTTAATATGTGTATTACATCACCTAGGTATGGGATCGAGGGCAGTGATATCATTGTGCAAAGATGAGCTTGCAAAGGCATCGAGTATTCCTAGTGTAACTTCGACTTTAATAAAGCTCTTAGTAAGATGATCGTAAGTAGTAGTATTTGTTTAAGGATTAATGCATGGGACCCAATATATCTCCTGATCTCCTCTGTGAGTGAACCATGCATGCATCTAGTATCAGGTTTGAGATTGTCCACTTCTACCACTATGCATGCATGTTATGCTTGCGAGATTGTCCACTTCTACCACTACGCAAGCATGTTATGCCGCTAAAAGCCGCCCATGGGTGCTTAGTGGATGCCACCATATCATGCGACTTACCTGTTATTGATTCATCAATAGAATCATGTGCTATATGCATGACTGGTTCAGTACCACTCTATGCTATGATATGCTCAGCTCAACTATCTCATCTTTCATCTTGCAGTACTATCACTATCATTAATTGGAATGCCCTGAAACTCTTCTCTTGTCGTCAGCGGAGACATTCCTTCGAGTTCCTTTTATTTAAGAACGATCGTTCATACAAGCTCTTGTGCTATTACCACTAGCTAGGTAGCCATGTGTGTAATTTAGCACGATGAGCTTGAATAAAAGGATGAATATATAAGCAATTACTTAAGCAGTTCAGGACTTGTTTAGCCTATGCATGGCTGTACAGAGTTATTTTAGGGGTCTAACGCACATGTGGTTAAAGAAAGCTTATGCCATGAGTTGCAGAGAAGCTCCAGCTCATCCAAAGAGAATTTCGACGATATATTTGCTGCAGGAACAGGAAGGCATCGACGCAGGCCATTTATGAATTGATGAGGCGGCTTAGTTAGCAAATAAACCAAGAAAATTAACGTCCACCGATCGAATTAAGAGATCGAGTAAAAAAAAACACGAGCATATGGGCACGGCTTGGCATGGCAAGAGAACAAAAAGAAAGGACAGGAGAGGGGGAGTGAAAGATTTGCATAGTGAGGCGCAGGGGGAGGGAGGCAACTGAGGCATCAGGTCTCATGTGAGGAGGGGGCAGAGGAAGAAGCCAAGGGCAACCCCATCCTATTGCCCCCAGACACTGAGACACTCGCAGCCCCCAGCTGCTGCTTCCCCTTCCCCTTTTCTCACCTGCCTCTGCCTCTGCCTCTGCCTGCATGATATGCTGCCGTATTATGTGCATGGCCTGCCACTGCCTCACTACCACTCGCCACTTTATATGGAAACTCTCCTGGGCCCCACGCCTTCTTCAACCCCCAGTCCCATCCTCTCCTGCCCGCCCGCTCGCCCGTAAATCACAGGCCGCCCGGCCGGTCAGCTCCCTCCATCATGGCCTGTATACAGGAGCTTGAACAAAATCTTAAGAGGAGTAAAAAAAACCAAAGCAAATACAGAAGTACACTACTCACTAATGGTTGTACGGCCTGCGCGGCATACAGACTTAGCTCTCCAGTCGTGAGTTGCTCATCTATCGTCACCGTCGGGCCCGACCACGGCAAACCCGCGTTGCGCCAGCTGACAGCGTCTTGTCGTCTCGTTTGCTACTTCACCACCTGTGGATATCATGAGGATATGCGCACGATCTTAGGATGATGAGATAATTAGCAATGGCGTTGAGGGTTTACGAAAACACGCGTTTTCGGAGAAGTGCTTGTGCTGTCAGGTCTCAAGCGGTCTGACCGGCCTTGGTGGCGGTCAGACCGCCCATGCCTCGTGAATAGGATCGCGTCCGACCGCCGTAGGCGGTTCGACCGGTTGGGTGGCGGTCTGACCGGCGTCTGATGAGCGGTCCGACCGGCCATATAAGTGGCATTGGATTTTTGAGCTGGGCCAAAAATAGAGGGTGTAGGCAAGTGAGGAGATTCTACTGCACTTGGTCCCATAATTTTTGGAGCCTCCAGGCAAAAGTTCTATTCGTTTGAAATTTCCAGAGAGGTTGCGGATTTCAGTGCTGAAATTTTGGCTAAGTCCTGGGTGGTGGTCGACCGCTCGTTGTTCGGCCGATGCGGGCCGACCGCCAAAGGTGGCGGTCTGACCGGTTTTCACTTAACTTGTCGGCCCGTGTGGCGGCGATGGTTGCTTGTTAGGTCAAGTTCATGGGTTTCATTGCATATGTGTTGCATGATGCATGTTTTGACTAACGTGGGTCAAGTTGTGAAGAACTTGTTCCCGGTTTCGATTTGCTTGTCTATTGTTGTGCAGGTTGCTTGGTGGTCAACGACGGTCAACGGCGAGGATGATCGGGACTAGACTTGGAGAGCTGAGGTTCAGAACGATCGACGATGTCGGGTGAAGTCATTGAATTCAAGTATGGTGCAAGATGGATAAAGGTGACCGAACGGCGCCGGCGCGATCGGTTGAATCAAGCGCGCGGGGTTGGTGCAAGTGCCATGGTGGTTTCGGTGGGAGCCGGATGAGAGAGACTTGCCGACATGATGAGAGCCGTTGGATCAACCTACACGTGGCGGAGCAAGCGAGTGCTTCGCACAATCTGGACTCGGTCTTCGGAGAAGGACCGAGAAGGGGTATTTTGGTAATTTTACCAAATACCGCCTTAGTTACCTTTTGCCAACCCGCGACGCAAGACGGTGCGTTGGAGAAGCGGATTAGGTCAAGAGGAGATGAAGACGGCGCTTTAAAATGCGTGCGTGTGTGACCCGTTTGTTTTGGGCCTTAACGGGAGCCCATTATGGAAACTCTTCTAGAAGGTCTAGGCCTCCACTATAAATAGAGGAAGGAGGTGGTTGCACCCCCTCAACCCTTTCATTACTTGAAAACCCTAGTTTTTTGCTTGTGTGCTTAGGGAGTTGATAGTTGGAGGTTATGGTTCTAGAGAGTTGGATTTGATTTCGTGCTCATGTATTGAGTCTTTGTCCTCCATTGATGGAGTGGCTGTAAACCAATACCACATCAAATCAATCCAAAGAAAGTTTCATTAAAGATGAGTCTATTTGCTTTCTTCCTCTCTATTTGGTGATTTTGAGTCTTTCTTTGATCCGTGAGTTTTTGCTTGTCTTCTGGACGTGATCTAGCTTGCTGTGACATGTGGGAATACATCTAGGATCTTCAAGATCATCAATCACCCACGAGCAAGTCTCAAGATCATATTTGCGTTTTGACTCGATTTTTGACCCACCTTCACTCAAACGGGAAAAGGTCTGAACTTTGGCAAGGATCTTCACGATCGTTGCTTGGAATAGGTTCCTGACATCCTTGGGAAGGTGTGTGTCAAGTTTCACGAAGTTTGGACGCACGAATCAAAAGTTAGATCAATTTGCGTTTTGGTTTTTCGGACTGATTTCACTGTTCATTGAAGGAGAGGTCCGACCGCCCGAATGAGAGGTCCGACCGCTAGGCCAACCGGTCTGACCGCCCCCGTGAGAGGTCAGACCGCTCGAGAATTGGTGTTTTGGTTTTGTGTTGATTTTGCTTTGGGGTTTTGATTGGATTCAATACAAGTCTTCCGCTGTGCATGATTGATTGATCTTCATAGCTTTCATAGCTATTGGAGTGAGATTCATATTGAATTCGATTTGGGAGAAAAATAGATCGTGCTCCTATTCGCCCCCCCCTCTAGTCGCCTTTTCGGTCCAACAAGTGGTATCAGAGCCCGGTTAGTTCAATCTTGATCTTAACCGGTCACTGAACTTGGCGATGGATAAGTATTCCTCCAAACCGCATATCTTCGATGGGCACGACTATGCCTTTTGGAAGAACCGCATGCGTGTCTTTCTTGAGAGTGAACCACGAGGTATTTAGGAGGCTGTTCGAGATCCGCTCATCTTGCCTGAGGTTGCTACGCCGGCTCAAGCCCTCTTGGCTAATGACCGTAAGGCAAAGAATTTTCTCGTATGGTGGGCTTGGTAGATAGGAATATGATAGGATTTGTAATTCGAGATCGCACATGAGATTTGGAAGACCTCAAACCTATCATGAGGGTTCTTCCCAAATCAAACAAGTGCGCAAAGAGGTCTATAAAAGAGAATATAACAAATTCGAGATGCGTCTGGTGAGAGCATCGATGACATTTTCAATCGCTTAACACGTTGATAAATCGATGAAGTCTCATTGGTATTGAATTTACCCACCAAAATGCCATCCATCTCCGCCGCAATCAACACCGTGGAGTGGGAGATAAAGGCTACCGCCATTCAGAAAATGTCAACTTCTCTCGATCCGACTTTGAGCTGCTCTATAGCAAGCTCAAGACTCATGAGATCCGTAAAGCGACCATTCTAAGAAGGGTAACATGGCTTTGGTAGCGCACCGCCAAGAGAGCCTCTGATGGGTCGTTTGAGTCTTCTTCCGAATTTCTCTTGCTTCTTTATCTGCAATTCAAGAAGAGGATCTTGAAAGTATTCCCGAGCCCGAGATGACACTTTTGATTAAGAAGTTCACACGGGCCTACAACAATATGAGAAACAAAAGAGAGGCGGCCCGTGACTTGTTATGAGTGTGGAGTGCTTAATCACATACGCAAATTGCCCTAAGTCGAAAGGTAAGAGCAACTACAAGGATGAAAAGTCACTTGGAAGAAGCCTCGGGGACGCAAGTCCAAGTTTGATGATGCCAAGCTCAGAAGGTCGCCACGGTTCTTGCCGCTCTTGGAGAACGATCCTGAGCGATGTGGACTCGGGAGCGAGGAGGACAAAGAGGAGGAGCTCCCTCAAGACAAGAAGGGAAAGGCCAAGGACTTTACAGGCATGTGCTTCATGGCTGACTCCGACGACATCGATGACAACAATGAGGTATCTCCCTCCTATGATGTTCTATTTGCTAGATGCGAAACTGTCTATGAACAAATGCTAGGTCAGGATAAAGCTTTAAAGTTCATCATGACTAGGAATGAGGAGTTAGATTCACAAGTAGATAAACTCGCATTAGAACTTGTGAATGCTAAAAGTCTTGAATCTGATGAATGTTCATCTTGCCATGCTTTACATACTGAACTAGCTAAACTGCAATCTGCCCATGATATTGCTTTGCAACAACTTGAAAGTGCTAGAACTGAGCTAATTGAAGTGAAATATGCTCCTTGTGAAAAATGCTTAGAGTCTAGCAAGTTGGTTGTTTCGATGTGGTTGAATCTAGCTTTGCTCATCGCTTAGAACGTGAACATGAAGTACATGATGTTGTAGAAGCAGCTAGAGCTAAATATGCCAAGCTTAAGGACAGTATTAATTCTGCTACTTGTGCTTCATGTGAAGCTCTTAAACTTGAAGTTGCTCTTTATAAGAAGAGACTTAATGCTAAAACTTGTGATTCATGTGTTAACTTTGGAAGAGAAATTGCTTACCTTAAAGACACATTAGAAAGATTCTCTGATGGTAAGAAACAGCTTAAACATGATTCTTGACAAGTCAAAACTCCTTATAAGAAGCAAGGGTTAGGATACAACTTTGCCCAGACAAATCTAGTGGCATTCAAATTTTGAAAAATGGCTTAGTTGAATTTGATACCCAACCCGCCAAGATCACTTTCAAATCTGCGAGTTTTGCCCAACCATCTGCTCACCAAAAGGTGCTTCTCTCTGGTACCAAGTACCATTGCACCTATTGCAAGAATGATGGGCATTTGGTTGAGTTCTCATATGAGGTTGAAAAATGCTAGGAGAAATCTTGCTAGAATGTCATCTCATCAACCTAGAGCTTTTATGAATGGTCATTTAGAGAAGAAGAAAACTGGACTAGGATTTATTGCACATGCTCATCATCATCATGTTCCTAGACAGATAATTCTCATGTTAGAGTAACCATTGCTCACAATGCATTTCAAATAGAATCAAGGATAGCACTTCGCTTTGCATACTACTCGCAGACGCAGTGTCTCAAGATCGGGTTCCCAAGTCATGTTTGACTAACCCCGTGATTGAGACATATCGTTCTTCCGTGTCTTGATTTTCGTGATCGTCGCGGAAGGAAGGACACGTGGTTCGCCGACTCACTGCTCACGCCACATGACCGAGACTCAAAATGGTTCACCTCCTTCACGCGGTCGATAGGTGATGTCCTCATCACCTTTGGAGATAATACTCAAGGGCGGATTGAAGGAACGGATCAATCGTGGTGAACGACAATTTCATCCTAAAGGACGCCGCCCTTGTGGACAAGCTCGTGTTTAACTTACTGCCTCACACCTTCTTGATGATGGCTATGAGACTATATTTAAGAAAAATACTTGTCGGGTGCTTGATTCAGCTAGTGAGCTCGTTTTTGGGATTTATAGAGTTGCTAGGATCTTTGGAGCTGACTTTTCTGAATCTCTTGCTGGTTCTCTTAAATGTTTGTTTACACCTTCTTCTGAGTTCTGGCTTTGGCACCGACGCTTGGGGTACATTGGTTTTGATCATCTAACGCGAGTTAGCAACCTTGATCTCATGAGAGGTTTGCCTAAACTCAAAGCCGCCAAGGATGTCAGATGCGCGCTCGTAGGCATGGCAAGCAAGTTGCCGCCACACCCTTCAATGACTTTGTCATGACTCGACGGACCGGGACAGCTTGCTTCATATGGATACCGTTGGTCCCGCTAGGTTCGGCCAATTGGTGGCAAATTGTACATTCTTGTCATAGTTGGTGATTTTTCGAGATACACTTGGGTGTTCTTTCTTGCTTCAAGGATGAAGCTTTTGGTCATTTTCGTGATCTTGTTCTTCGCTTGGCTTCTGAACTTTCTCGTGCCTTGAGAGCGATCCGCAGCGACAATGGCACGAGTTCAAGAATACCTTGTTTGCTTCTTTTGTGCCGAGCGCGAATTGAGCATCGCTTCTCTTCTCCACACGCCCTCAACAAAATGGCGTTGTGGAAAGGAAGAACAGTAACCTTAGTCGAGATGGCTAGGACGATGCTAGATGAGTATAGCACTCGAGGAGGTTTTGGGTCAAGCTATTGCTACAGACTTGCCATATTGCAAATCGTGTCTTCTTGAGATCGTCTTTGGGCAAGACTTCATATGAGCTTCGTTTTGGTAGAAAACCCCTTGTTTCTCATTTTTGAGTTTTTGGAGCTAAGTGTTTCATTCTTAAGACAGGAAACCTAGATAAATTTGAATCAAGGAAGTTTGATGGTTTATTTCTGGGTTATCCTGCACATTCAAGGGGTTTTCGGGTTTTTAATGTTGAAACTAACATTGTCCAGGAGACATGCAATGTCACTTTTGATGAGACTAGCCCTAGAGCTAGATCCGACGTTTCAGGTGATACACAGGTGACAAAGCATTTTTGTGGAGGAAGATGATGACGGTCGAGCACTGCCCTCCACCACGCTATTGAGGCTCTTGTCCAAGCTCCGTAACCTCGCATTGATCGCTTCACCTCCAATTGAGGCTCCAGCTGCATCTTCTTCATCAGCAGTACCTGCGGAGGTTGAGGAGATATTGTCTCCCCCGGGCGCTCCACTTCACATTCAGAGGCGTCATCCTCCGGATCAGATGATTGGTAGTCTTCATGAGCGAGTCACTCGCTCCAGGTATCACGATCCAAGTCTCTACTCTCATTCTGCATTTGTTGCTTCTTTCGAACCCCGCGATATATCACATGCTTTATCTGATTCTAGTCAAGTTAATGTCATGCATAAGGAGTTAGAGAATTTTGAGAGGAACAAGGTCCGAACCTAGTAGAACCTCCTAGTGGTCATAATGTGATAGGAACCCGTTGGGTGTTCAAAAATAAATAAAATGAGGATGGTTCTGTGGTTAGAAACAAGGGTAGATTGGTAGCTCAGGGTTTTAGCCAAGTTGAGGGGTTAGATTTTGATGAGACATTTGCTCCTGTTGCTAGATTGGAAGCCATTCGCATTCTCGCTTATGCTTGTCGCTTCTAAGGGCTTTAGATTATATCAGATGGATGTTAAGAGTGCCTTTTTGAATGGTTTTATAGAGGATGAAGTGTATGTTAGACAACCCCCAGGCTTTGAGAATCTCAAGCATCCACATCATGTTTTCAAGCTATCCAAAGCTTTGTATGGTCTTAAGCAAGCCCCTAGAGCCTGGTATGATAGACTTAAGACCTTTCTGCTTAAGAATGACTTTGAGATGGGAAAGGTAGACAAGACCCTGTTCATTCTTAGGCGTGGCAATGACTTCCTGCTTGCTCAGATTTATGTAGATGATATTATCTTTGGTGGTTCTTCTCATGCTCTTGTTTCTAGTTTTTCTGAGACCATGTCCAGGGAATTTGAGATGAGTATGATGGGAGAACTCAACTACTTTCTGGGGCTTCAAATCAAGCAATGCAAGGAAGGGATCTTCATCCATCGCACGGTACACCAAGGATCCGCTCAAGCGCCGAGACGGTGATCAGATGCCGATCGCCACTCCCATGGCGACTTCGATCGCTTTTGATCCGGATGAGGAAGGAGAAGCCGTGGATCAACGCAAGTACCGCGAAGATGATCGGCTCCTCCTGCACTGACGCCTCAAGACCGACATCCACTTCGCGTTTGCCTCGCGGCGAGGTTTCAGCGCCTCGAGGACTTCCCATCGCCAAGCCGTTAAGCGCATCTTCGTATTTACACTCTACCTCCAAGATGGCATTTGGTTTTCCGCTCTTCGCCTTTGTCCATTCGGGGTTTTCGATTCGATTTTGCGGGTCATCGGCTAGATAGGAAGAGTACTCGGACACTTGTCACTTCTTAGGCACTTCTCTTGTCTCTTGGTCTTCTAGGAAGCGCTCTTACATTGCACAATCCATCACGGTTGAATATATGTAGCCGCTAGTTGTTGTAGTCGATTTTGTGGATGATGTCCACTCTTAAGGACTTTGGGTTGACTTTTGATAGTGTTCCTCTTTTCTGTGATAACACTTCTGCTATTAACATTGCTAAAAACCCTATGCAACACTCTAGAACCAAGCACATAGACATTCGCTATCACTTCCTTAGAGATCATGTCGAGAAGGGTGATATTGTGCTGCATTTTGTGGAGTCCGAGGCTCAGTTGGCTGATATCCTCACCAAGCCTTTAGATCCTACTAGGTTTGCCACCTTGAGAAGTGAGTTAGGGGTAATCTACCCCTACGGGTTGGTTTGAGGGAGTTGGCCTGCTCAACTTTCCTTGTTCATCCGAGTTTTTCTCGGATCTTTATCGATACCTTTTTTTAGTGGTATTTTCTTCCGCTCTTTTTGATCCTCTTAGGCCTTTTTAGTCTTTTGTGCATCTCATTGTATCATATTGCATTCATATGAAAATCCAAAAGATGCATTGTAATATAAGCTTTTCTGCTTGTCTTTTAAAATTGATGAAACTTTGCTTATTACCCTCTTGAGCTTTAGTATTTCAATTCGCTCAATACCATGTCTAGTTCTTTGACTTGCTAGAATTATCATGCTTTCACATGTGTAGCTAAGTCTTTGCTTGAATGAGCTGTAACTTTAAGACAACTTGAACTAAAAACTGCAATTTGTGAATGTTTTAGCTAGTTGCGCAATTGTGCTCCTTTTGTGACATTGGCCCGCTCAAAATTGTGTGTTAGCTCTTGAATCTAGTATTGATCATTACTTGAGCTTCTTGTTCCTTTAAGAATCTAAATCTGCTCTTGTGAAAAATGAAAAATCAAAATTAAAGATTGTCATGTGCTTAAAATGTGTCAAACTACTCTCACGAGAATGCATGTCATAGACATGAACTTGGAGATAGTTTGATGATCCAGACAATCTCATGGGGACTGCTTGTCAAAACTGACATGAACCTCAAGATTTGTCGCCCTGGTAGAAGCTTAGGAAGAGTTTGTGGATGGCTCCTAGTCCAGATCTTCTTCACTAAGATATACCTCTAATCAACTTCAATATTCATTGCAAATGAAAATCATTGAAAAATGGGCGTTGAGAAAAATTGAGCAAAATGATTCAATTCAGACTGTTTGTCTCTTAATGTGATCTTTGTTAGCTTTTGATCTCACATTGACATTTTGACATGGCAAGATCATCTTAGGATCTCTGTTGATGAACTTGCTAGATTTGAAGCTTTGCTTAAAATGCTAAAATTCATTGCTTTATATTGAGCCTTCTAGCTTTAGCTTTGTTATATATGTCTTATCATGATCTTGCTAGCGCTTTCAGGCTGATATGTTGTTTGTGCAATATTAGAAATGCTAGCTTGTTCTTTTGGGTAATCTCCAAAGCTTCTAGTAATCAAAGTTTGAAAAAATACAAAAATATGAAACCACTCCATTGCATTTCATGCATGCTCCTTCTTATACTTTTTCCTCATTCTGCATTTGGTATCTCTGGACGAGAAGAAGGCGTGATTCCTTGATGACTCCATTGTCAAAGGGGGAGAAGATATTTCGAGATGTGTAAAGGGGAGAAGATTTAAAAGTGTTAAAAAGGGGGAGAAAATTGGAGAATTTGAATTTTTCTAAAATTTGAGGATCTTTGTGAGGGGGAGTTTCATATTTGCATTTGTTTGATCGTATTGCTATTTCTGAACTTGAATTGCAATTCTTGATCCTCACAATGATCAAAGGTCATTTCGAACAATTGTTCTTTCATATGGACCTTAAGTGAGATTTTTGACTCGTCTTTGGAAATTGAAGCTTTCTTGCTTTTTTTTTGCCTTATCTCACTTGCCTATGCTATTCTGAAGCCAGCTTGGTCATTTCCTTTGCTTTTTCTTGTATTTGGACCAAGTTGTGTTTTTGCGCGAAAACATCGTGTTTTTACTTTTCAAACCTCAAAACTTGCATTTGTGGGGAATTGCCAATGTGTTCATCAAGGGGGAGATTGTGGATATCATGGGGGACATGCGCACGATCTTAGGATGATGAGACAATTGGCAATGGCGTTGAGGGTTTACGAAAACACGCGTTTTTGGAGAAGTGCTTGTGCTGTGAGGTCTCAAGCGGTCTGACCGGCCTTGGTGGCGGTCAGACCGCCCATGCCTCGGGTGAATTGGACTGGCGGTCTGACCGGCCAGGTAGGCGGTCCGACCGGTTGGGTGGCGGTCTGACCGGCGTCTGATGAGCGGTCCGACCGGCCATATAAGTGGCATTGGATTTTTGAGCTGGGCCAAAAATAGAGGGTGTAGGCAAGTGAGAAGATTCTACTGCACTTGGTCCCATAATTTTGGAGCCTCGTGCAAAAGTTCTATTCGCTTGAAATTTCTAGAGAGGTTGCGGATTTCAATGCTGAAATTTTGGCTAAGTCCGTGGGTGGCGGTCGACCGCCTTCGTTGGCGGCCGATCGGCATGGCGGCCGACCGCCAAGGGTGGCGGTCGACCGGTTTTCACTTAACTTGTCGCCCGTGTGGCGCGATGGTTGCTTGTTAGGTCAAGTTCATGGGTTTCATTGCATATGTGTTGCATGATGCATGTTTTGACTAACGTCAAGTGTGAAGAACTTGTTCCCGCTTCGATTTGCTTGTCTATTGTTGTGCAAGTTGCTTGGTGGTCAACGACGGTCAACGGCAAGGATGATCGGGACTAGGCTTGGAGAGCTGAGGTTCAGAACGATCGACGATGCCGGGTGAAGTCATTGATTCAAGTATGGTGTAAGATGGACAAAGGTGACCGAACGGCGATTCGGCGATCGTTGAATCAAGCGCGCGGGTCGGTGCAAGTGCCATGGTGGTTTCGGTGGGAGCCGGATGGGAGATACTTGCCGACATGATGAGAGCCGTTGGATCAACCTACACGTGGCGGAGCAAGCGAGTGCTTCGCACAATCTGGACTCGGTCTTCGGAGAAGGACCGAGAAGGGGTATTTTGGTAATTTTACCAAATACCGCCTTGGTTACCTTTTGCCAACCCGCGGCGCAAGACGGTGCGTTGGAGAAGCGGATTAGGTCAAGAGGAGATGAAGATGACGCTTTAAAATGCATGCGTGTGTGACCCGTTTGTTTTGGGCCTTAACGGGAGCCCGTTATGGAAACTCTTCTAAAAGGTCTAGACCTCCACTATAAATAGAGGAGGGAGGTGGCTGCACCCCCTCAACCCTTTCATTACTTGAAAACCCTAGTTTTTGCTTGTGTGCTTAGGAGTTGATAGTTGGAGGTTATGGTTCTAGAGAGTTGGATTTGATTTCGTGCTCATGTATTGAGTCTTTGTCCTCCATTGATGGAGTGGTCAGAAACCAATACCACATCAAATCAATCCAAAGAAAGTTTCATCAAATATGAGTCTATTTGCTTTCTTCCTCTCTATTTGGTGATTTTGAGTCTTTCTTTGATCCGTGAGTTTTGCTTGGTTTCGGACGTGATCTAGCTTGCTGTGACATGTGGGAATACATCTAGGATCTTCAAGATCATCAATCACCCACGAGCAAGTCTCAAGATCATATTTGCGTTTTGACTCGCTTTTGACCCACCTTCACTCAAACGGAAAATGTCGAACTTTGGCAAGGATCTTCACGATCGTTGCTTGGAATAGGTTCCGACATCCTTGGGAAGGTGTGTGTCAAGTTTCACGAAGTTTGGACGCATTTAATCAAAAGTTAGATCAATTTGCGTTTTGGTTTTTCGGCCGATTTCATCGCTCATTGAACTAGAGGTCCGATCGCCAAGGAGAGGTCCGACCGCTTGATCGGTCCGATCGCTAGCCAACCGGTCGACGCCCGTGAGAGGTCGTGAGAGGTCCGACCGCTTGATCGGTCCGATCACCAACCTGAGCCCGTGAGAGGTCGACCGGAATGGTGTTTTGGTTTTGTGTTGATTTTGGTTTGGGGTTTTGATTGGATTCAATACAAGTCTTCCGCTGTGCATGATTGATTGATCTTCATAGCTTTCATAGCTATTGGAGTGAGATTCGTATTGAATTCGATTTGGGAGAAAAAGGGATCGTGCTCCTATTCACCTCCCTCTAGTCGCCTTTTCGGTCCAACACCACCGGGGTCTTGCTAAGTAGTATCATGACTAGTAGCAGACAACAACAATGAGCCTTCTAGATGACCTAACCTAATCAAATTAGGTTGGATGTGAACTGTATACATACTGTTAATTTTTCTTCTTCTAAAATACTGGGAAGGCCACGACCCAGGTCGGACGAGGCCATCCTCCGTCCCTGCCTGCACATATCATGTATGTGTGCGTACGTGTGTATCTAACTATGCATGTATGGATGACTACCCGACGGGTGGCCCCAACCTCTTCATGGCCGCGTGGCTGAGTCTAGTTACAGTCGTGTTTGCCTCGAAACCCCGGCATTCGAGGTTATAAAAAACTAGCCCATTGGTCCGCACAATTAAGTAGTATGCTTGAGATAACTGGGATCATGTTGTTAAAGTACTGTGCAAAATTGCCTCGTTGCGGTTTCACTTGAGGAATCATGACCGAAAGGCTGAAAGAACTAAAGAGATCCATGGTATATATTTAGGAACTTTCATAATTTCTTTCTTTTATATATAAGAAATTTTTGATAAATGTTGATCAATAGTGCTAAAACAAGTTAGGTACAATACAAAGTCAGAGTTGAAAACTCTTTTTATATTTGGTTAATTTGTCCAGAAGATACCTCGGCATCCCAGAGGATCACGGCCTTTCTATTTACCTTTCTGTTGATATAACACCTTGGTTCCAAAATAGATGTCATTTTGGACATTAACATGGTTTTTGATAAACACCGTCATTTTTCTAATTATATGCTAGTAAAACTTATAAACAATATATCATGATTTGGAAGTACATTTTTTATCGAAGATTTGGAAGTACTTTTGATTTCTAACCTCTGATATTATTTCTATGTAACAAATCCAAATACTTTTATAAATATTAGTTGCCAAAGTTGCATTCAAGAACGACAACTGTTTGCAACGGAGGTAATATACGGCTAGCACAAGGTAAATAAATTTGGACTTTCATATCTATACTTCGATGGCAAGCAAAATTTAAATGTGCAAGAAAATATCTCCAAAAAAGAAAAGTGCAACAAAATAGCAGGGAGTACCGTGTACCCTAGACACTGTACATCTGAGATTTGTCCACCATGGGGGTGGCACTATCTTTGTGCAAGAAAACAACACTAGCTCAGAAAGCAGATTAACGTACCCTGCCATTCGGTGGTCCTCAATCCTAGGCTGAACACCTACTTCTTACACATCTGATCATCTTAAGTGTCAAGCACATACACTAGCACTGCTACTACCTTGTAAGAGGTGCCCTTTGTCCGCATGCAGTGCTAGCTATTGCTACCCAACCCCAAGTGATCGGATCAGGACTCATTCCTTAAGTTTGTCCAGAAGGCACTGATCCCTTCTCCTCAAAGTGTGTCAACCCCCTCTTCTGTTCTATTCCCCCTTCCCTCTCCGACTAACACCAACCTCTTCATACACGGTGCCGGTGCCGGTGCCGAGTCAGGATTTTCGGGATGGGGTGCGGTCGTGCGGAATTAAAAAGATATTGTTTGATAGAGCAATTCAATGTACGCACTAACAAAAGTCACATAACCTAGATAACAAATTGTAAGCTGAAATGCTAATTAGGTGTGCAAATATGATGTATATGACCATGTATGTATACATATACATACTATACCTAGTATATACTCTTTTTTTTCTAAAAAAATGCTGCACACACACACAGAGAAGAACAAAAAAGGGACGATGAAAACAAAAGGAAAAAATAAAAACATGTTTCTTCTTGGACATTGCGAACGAGCGCCAATTTTAAACCCTAAAGTCAAAGCTAAGATGTAGGCTGGATGATCGGACACCTACGCCTGCTGCATGAGATCAATTGACTTTCCAACAGGAGGGCGTGGCAACCGACAAGCGAAGCGATCCAGAGACCGTACCGGTACAAGTTATGGCTAAGTCTTTGATGTTTTCAAGCATGCATGATCGAGACAAGTGGTAGAGCTTTCAAGTGGAGTATTTATCGCCCTGCTTTGATCGGTGTGTCCACTGCAAAATACTAAAATGCTTCCCAGTTTGGGCGCTACATAACTGCTAGGCTTTCGCCGTCCTAGGTTCTGCATGCTCCATGCTTTTCATGTCCAGGGGCACCGTGGCCTGAAAATGTGGCAATTATGAGAAGATGGCACAGCAATGCAAGTAGACATGCATGGAAAGGAAGGTAAACCGTCGGGCTCCAATGTAGGGCATTTCTTCTAGACTTCTATTCCAATCTCGAGAAAATCTTCCAAATAATACGAAGTGAGGAGCCTTCAGTAAGCTGCATCAAGTGACTGGTGTTTGCAGCACTACAGATACGCGCCTGTGGTTTCCCATCCATCTACTTACAAGTTGCTGCTAATAAATATGCAAAAGTATAGTTATATCTAAAATAATTAGGTCTTTGCCCATAATTGTGAACACTACTTGTTCCGCTTGTTCGTGAAGTATATTTGTTGATCTAACTAGTACGGCGTCCTTGGAGGAACAGACGATGTCCTAATGATTTCAGAACCAAGCTCCTGTATTTTACGCAACAACATCGCCTTCTCCCGCTCCAGCTGCTGTATGTACACTTCCTGCTCCTCCTGGATGCCTTCCACCTCTGTCAAGGCCAACGATAGGGCCTCTGTGTCACCACCCTCATCAATTAAGCCTGTACATTTCTTCAGGCTGTCTCTCATCTGTTAAAAAGCACACGATGTTCATCACAACATATAATGAATATCACAGAGAAGAATGAGAAGAATGTGGCAGACGTAAACAGTAAGCACAGATACATTGTTCAAATAAACCAAGCCTCTCACCTGTGTTGATATCTTGTGTCCTTTGCCAAGGGTAGATGCATCTGTCTCTAAGCCAGTTTTCTTTTCCAAGTCTGGTACTCTTCGTGCGATTTTTACACAGATTTCTCCGCTTCTTACTCCTTGGAGTGGTATCCATTTTTCAGCGGATTGATTTGGAGGAAGCATGCTGTATTCGACAGTGCAGTTGCCTATACTAGCGGTTGGAAGAACAGCGTTATGGTCCTTGACATGCAAAATCAGGGGTTCTCCGGTTTCTGCAAACTCAAATGTCTGGTTCCAGTATGGTGAGAGCGTTTTGTAAATGACCTGCAAGGAAAGAATTATTCAGTTTAAACTGGTTGCCACACCTAGCATCTGCAAAGAACAGACTGACCTTAATTCTCCAACCTCAAATACAAAAACAGTGACAAAAGCATGATTGGAAATATATAATTGTTACATATGTATATACCTTAGGGTGTTCCTTGTATATTTACCTACCATATACATGTTATATATTGACCTTTGGCGATACCATGTTGGATTGAACCCGTATGTATATTTCAATAGGCCAAAAGCTAATATATAACATGTACAGAGTAGGTAAATATGCAAGATGCAAGGAACACACTAAGCTATATACATATGTAATAATAATGAACTCTCCTGTGGAAGCTCTTCCATTGTCTTGGCTGCTAAGAAGCACAGATCGAGTTCTACTGGTTGCAAGATTTGCACTAAACTGAAGAAACCCCATGCACTATCTAATAATCATGTATTAATGTCAGATACTACTGCTTCAACACAAACGCACAATTTGTACCTCTTTGCGATGGTATTGAGTTAATTTTCTCTAATTTAAAACTGCTCAGAAATTCAGTATGACTTGCACCGTGCTTATTGGACAGAGATTCCATGTATCAGAAAAACAATGCAACTCTTGATACGAACATGACGAAAAATATTGGTAAAATTCATCACTAAACCTTGGTCCGCTTCTTGTTATTCCCATATTGCACCCTGACATAAGGGTCACTAGTGCCTCTCAGATCAGCAGCAACAAGATCCCTGGCTTCAATTATCACTAGCTCAATCCAGCCAGCTCCAAGTTTACTGCTTGACTTCTGCCAAAAAGAAGCGCAATCCAGATGCCAGAATCACAAATCAGTCGACAAAATGGTATAACAACAAAAACTTTCTGAAGCTACCTGGCCATGACAGAATCAAGGATATGCAACTAGTAATGGAGGGTTTCATGAGTACTATTAAAATGATTGTACTTAACATCAAAATTTAAAATTTCTACTACGCTCCTTAGCTAAATACTGGTACTGATGCTCTACCCAATCTAAAATTCATTACTTAAGGGTGTACCTTCAGGATATTGTTATGATCATTCTGTATTGTCTCTATTTCGAGCCTGACTTCTCCTGAATTTACTTTTTCAAGTGGGACCCAGACATCACGGCTAACATCATCTAAAAGTCCCTCTAAATTTACTCTTGCACTACCAATGCTGTCATCACCAAATATATCAGCATTATAGCATTTGACCTTCAGATATTCACCGCCAGCAATCTCATCAAACTCAAACTTGTCATTCCAAACTGGTCGGACTGTATGAGAGAGCGTCTTTGTTCTGTATAGAGCCTAATGGAAAAATCTATGGTTAGAATACAAAGTTGTCTGAACTGAACAGTTACTAAAGTTGAGTAAGGTAACAGCAACCTTTCCATACTGGAGCTTCACATAAGGATCACACTTTCCAGATTTACTATTTACTGCAAGGGCCCTGCCCTCCACTACTGTGACTCTGAGCTTCCTTCCTGTCCTGGACTGAACCTTTGGCAATCCATCAATAGAAGATTGAAATCCATTGCTCAGAGAATTGCTCAACGTAACCGATCCATCAGAGAATTGCCATTCTTGTAGCACAAGGCTGACAGTTAACTGCAAACAAAATAATCTGGAACAGTTTGCACTACCATTCATAGACAAAATAAACTAAAACAAGCAAAAGGCAAGAAATGGCATAACTGCCAAATCTTTAGGCAACCAGTTTGTAGTCGAACAAGTAAGCACCCATAGAACATATTTACAGTTATTATGTCAATTTGATTTCAGTTGTTGTTAATGCCCTACCCATGGATCCATCAAACATTTCAACAATAAAGAAAGGCAGTTTAACAACAAATACAACAAAGGAGAGCATTAGAACCAGACAGGTTATTAAGGTCCTAATGTGTGTTGCTTCGCAGCTTGTATACATGAGAGGAGTAAGGATAACCTCCCACACCTATATGGCATATTGGCAAAGCAAACAGAGTGATGAAAATTTTACTTTGATGACTTATGAAAATTAGCCTGCAAATGTGAATTAAATTTAGCATTAGAACCAGACAGGTTATTAAGGTCCTAATGTGTGTTGCTTCGCAGCTTGTATACATGAGAGGAGTAAGATAACCTCCCACACCTATATGGCATATTGGCAAAGCAAACAGAGTAATGAAAATTTTACTTTGATGACTTATGAAAATTAGCCTGCAAATGTGAATTAAATTTCTATCAATTGGACATTCATGTCTTACTTATAATAGAATATCAGGTCCAAAAACAGGTTCTGGGAAGTGAAAAGAACTGATGATAAACACATAGTTACTAAAGTAGAATTGTAAATGAAAAGGCAAGGTACCTCGCCCTTAATATCCTCAAATGGAATAACCATTCCAACTTCTTTTCCACAATGCTCAGCATGTCTTGCGACCACACCAGAATTATGTCCTATAGCCCAAAATATTGTTGAACCATCTAAAACATACTTGACCTGTTTATATTACTTTCTTCAGTGTCCTTGGATATGTGGGAAGAACCACAAATGTCTCAAGAGTGATGGAAAATATACTAAAAATAAGAAGAGCATTATCTCTAGCGTACCTTTGCCTCACAGCTTGTCAAGTGGTTGAATTTGACACCACCAGAATCCAATTCATACAGAATAAACTTGATAACACCTGTCTCTCCATGTAGTACCAAGTTAAATGTGCTATTCCATGTAGGATTTGGACCCATACTGGTACTTGTTTTTCTCATCAAGTTGCCAACTTCTACCTCAATAAACGTCTGTCCTACCTTGTTATCAGCAATCCCAGATGCAGTGCCTCCAATTGAGCTTTGGTGGTTCCCTAACTCATTAGTTGTGCCCCTTCTAACAAGGTTACTAGCTGAAACAACAGTAACTGAAAGAACGCCCCCAATTGCTCGTTTCTTTAGATCTACTGATGGCAAAGAAAAACAGAGACGGCGAGGCTCAACCATTGTCTTCACTATGGTTTCAGTCAAAAGTTTTACCTGCATGATTCATGAAGCATGCATTAGATATGTCCATTAAATTTATGGACTGTTTGGTTCTAAGCCAATGTATGCCAAAATTTGGGTTACCAATTTTTGGTAACTTTGACCAAATTTGGCACCCACCCATTTGGTTTGTTACCAATGTAAACCCAATCTTTGGTAAGATTCCTTTTTCATTGGATCTCTAGTTCATTTTGTTGCCAAAGTTAAGCCAAAACTTGGGCCAAGAATTTCTTGACCAAACTTTGGTAGTGCCAAAATTTGGTACACATTGGTAGGGTTTGTATGGGTAATGAACCAAACAGACCCTTCCAAATTTCATTACACAATGGTTGCCATTATGTTAAGAAACTGCAAAGATGTCAAGGATTAAATCAAATGGTCCACACAAACCCACCAGCCATGTTGAGACACCCGGTAACTCCATACCAGGAACTGCCTGGCTTCCACCACTTCCAAATGCTACTCCTATCCTGACTTCTGGAGTAGATTCAAAAGAATAGAGAATAGCTTCACCATCAAGGATGGGTATCAGTCGAAGCTGCAACAGTGTAATTTGAATCAAAGACAGTAACAAAACTCAATCTTGCACAGTGATGCAAATCAGGAAAGACAATAAATATCAATTCAGATTAGTTATACATATAGCATACTCAAGACAAAAAGCATATAACAGTTTTAACCTTTGCAGTGACAAAAGTTCATATCTAGGCAAAATTCACTAAGCTTCAACAAAATGCTATAGCCAGTCAAATAACACAAGACACTATGTTCCCACTTTACACAAATGCAATATAAAGTGAATTGCATGCTAAAGCTTTATCTCGAGAATTTGAAATGGCTCTCCAAAACCATTTTTTCATCATCATTGCTCATTGCCAGCCTCCTGATCTCACTAAACAAAGTTGGAAATTTTCTCACTTTCCAAAATTAAGAGAAGTGTTTCGCAAAATCAAGACAAATCAGATATAATCGTTTTTTTTTAATCAATGGAGAGAGCAAAGGACATACATCTCCCTTGATGTGGATGCTATTTATAACAATGCGAGCAGTACCAATCAGTGGCTTTGCTAATTTCGCCACAAACATTACACTCATCTCGTTGCTGTCCCAATCAAAACCCAAGCGCATGACTTTCTGCATGTTAAAAAGAGAGAGAGGGTTAAGTTGCACACCCAATGAATGTATTACACAATAATGCAGCTTCCTTCTACTTCTCCTGCTTAGAACATGGTATCATTCAAGATGGAACAACTAGCTACTGGGGGAGATCTGTGCTACTTGTTTGTATATACAAATACTGAATGGTTATAATCAAAATCACTGGAGACATCATTAGTGATACCGCATGCATCTAAAGATTCAGCCTTTTCACTAAATTCTTTTTCAATCATGTGGGGATAAGTTTGAGTAATTGAATATCCAAAAAGCACATCATTGGATTTTGGAGTCGATGAAGAAGAATGAGCAAATAAGCTAAATTACTGTCATATAGTTCTGTAGACTACAAAACTGCCTAAGCAATCCTTTCAACTATGTGCAGAGAGAGGGAGGAAGGGACAGACAGATGACCAGCGCATGAATTATTATTTCCTCCATCTTAAGTACATTTTGGAAGTGTAACTTTCAGATGGACACAAAATACAGAATATGAACTGACCTGGTCACCTGAAGTCATCCAGCGCATGCCCTGATCTCCCAAGGTAGGTGGACAAGAACCAAGCGAGAATTCCTGTAGTTCTATTTTATCCTGGTAATATAAAAGCAAAGTATTAGTAGTAGTGAAATCAGAATAGCAACACGAAGAAAAACAAATTAGAGAGAACTTACTATCAGTTTTGGTTTTTGATTCTTTAAACGTCTCTGCAAAATCACATAGATCTGGTCAGCTACTTATAAACAATTTTAGTATAGAAGTTAGTAAGTGACATAACTTGCAATACATAGTGACTACTTCAAATTAATGGAAGCAAAGGAATTCGGTAATGAATTTGATTCTGAGACCATCAACTTCCACACATCTCCAACATAACCTGTTCGGATGCTTTTCTACCCTCTCATGATAACAAGTCATTAGTTTCTTCGGATGTGAAGTGCTAAAACTTTTAGAACTGTCGACTGCTAGATTACATATAAGCACAAAAAATATTAAGTATAATAGCACCGTCATGGCCAAACGCCAGGTGATTACTGTAGAATACACTGTAGCATTCACGCTTTACTGTAGCAGCACGAATATTAGCGAGCTTTGTTATTTAGGAATCTATCTATTAGGTATTTGGTATTATCTATTAATTAAGCAAGTTATTATTAGATTGGATTGTTAGAGATAAGTTTCCTTATAGATTATTTTTAGGGATCAAATCGGATCATTCCTATAAAAAGGATAACATGTATCCATTATCAAGCAAGCAATAAGAATACAATAGTCTAAGTCTCAATCCCTTTCGTTTTCCCAATCTATAGTCTTCTCTCCCTAGCAGCCGACGCCACCTGGCTATCCTCCCGGTGATGTTTACCTCTATGCAAGGTTGTCACGGCGGACTTGGTGACCACGGCACCTTAGAGGCGCCATGGCGCCTAGGCGACCAAGCGGCGCCTAGTCGTCCTCAAGGCGAGGTAAGATGGAGGGAAGCAGAGGGGGGAGCAGCCGAGCAGAGGAGGGGAAAAAGGGAGCAGATGCCAGAGGGAAGCTGCAGCCGAGCAGAGGGAAGCAGAGGGGGGAGCAGCCGAGCAGAGGGAGAGAGTGGCGGCGCGGCGGGAGTGCGGAAAGGAGGCGATGCATGCGCGCAACGGAGCGCGAGGAGGGGGTGGCTGCGCGGCGCGCAGGCGCGGAGGGAGGAGGAAGGGTGGCGGAGGGAGAGCAATGAGCGAGAGGAGGGCGCGCGGCCGAGCGCGAGGAGGAGGTGTGGCGAGCGCGGGAGGAGAGGGCGGGAGGGGCGCAGGAGGAGTGGCGGCGGGCTCGGCGGGAGTAGAGGGGCTGCATACTAGCAGAGGGAGGAAGCAGAGGAGTGGCGGCGCGCAGGAGGGAGGAAGTGGCGGCACTGGAGCGAGGGAATGGCGGCGGGCCGCGGGAGGGAGGTAGAGGAGGAGGGATGGAGCGGAGGAGAGAGACGGAGTACCTGGGCGCCAGCGGCCGGCTCGGAGAGGCGGCCGGAGATGGCCAAAGCGAGGCGAGCCACCGCGGCGTCCCCTCCGCAACGACTGGACGCCAAGGCGACGACTAGGCGACGCCGTGACATCCTTGCCTCTATGATCTAAGGATCATAACAACTTGGTATCAGAGCCACTCGCCATGGCTTCCGGTGCCGCACTATCTCTCTTGAAGAAGTTGAAGGCTAACAACGAAGGGCAGAAAGTCTTACTCGACAACATGACTGTTGTCCATTGGAGCTTTGTTGATCATCGTCCACGTAACGCGACGTCGTCATCGTACTCTCTCATCAACATGGGGCCACCAAAGACTTCAACCGTGGCCACCACTAGCACTCAAGGACGAGCTGCCTCGTCGCGAGGAGTGTAATGTCATGGCCAAATATCCAGTTGAATACTATGGCGCATGCACTGTAGCAGTCACACTTAATGTAGCAGTGTGTTACTGTAGAAACACGAATATTAGCAGGATTTGTTATTTAGAAATCTATCTATTAGATGTTTGGTATTATCTATTAGTTAAGCAAGTTATTATTAGATTGAATTGTTAGAAATAAGTTTCCTTATAGATTACTTCTTAGGGGTCGTCTAAGTCCTAATCCCCTTCGTCTCCCAATTTATAGTCTTCCCTCTCCCCTAGTAGCCGACACCACCTGCTATTCTCCGGTGATGTTTACCTCTACGATCTAAGGATCATAACAGAACTCTTCCACAAATCACAATACATTGGTTTCCTAGCACTCTGGTGCTTAAGAGCTATAGAGAACAAATATCTAGAAAGGATGCAGAAGCTGACCTCAACAGTAGATTGAAACCTCCTTGCTAGTTTCGGTTCCATGTAATTGGGCCAAACTTCTATCAGAAGTTTGTTCAACCACTCGCAAGGCTCTATTGGTGTGGTAGGCTACAACAGACGTAAAAGGAGTATGACTGAAAGTCTATCAACAAAGAGAACAGAAATTAAGTAAAGGAACAGAACATACCGTTGTGTTCAATATAAGATGCTTCCATCTTTTGTTCAAATCTTCTACAGCTATCCTCCTTTTAAACCTCCCATACTGCAAAAATAATACGACATGGTAAGAACTAGGTAGGCAAAACAAACTATAGTGACAGGGATAAAATGTTGCTGCCGTTAGTCTTCCCTTCAAAATTATGAGCAATTCACAAACAAAAAAAAAGTAGATCAGCACTTCCCAATCAAGAAACAAACAGTAGTTCACACCAAATTACAAAGTATCATCTGAAGGCCCAGCCTAGAGACCATGCTCCAAACAATTCAACATGACATCAAAGAAACTGAGCCAAATTAATCACAACCTATAAATTAATTCATCTGAACACCATGGCAGAAACAACTACCTGAATTGTCGCCCAAACGGCAGCAGCGAGGGGAACCCAATTGGAGAATGGCACAACCCACCGTTCGACGAACCACGCAAAAAGGCCAAGTGGAATCAGGAAGGGGAGCAAGGGTTGCTCCACCATGACCTGGTTCAAGAACTCCAGTGCTTCCTTGGCATTCAATTTCTTCAGCCTCTTCTTCACCATCTCTGATCCCTTCTCTCAGTGGCTTCAGCAACAAGCTGCTTCCTTACCTCTCTTCTAGGATGCCACACACCTTGGTTCAGAATTCAGATACCTTTGTTGCTTTATGCCTTTGTTTCTGCTGGTTCCTGAGTTCCTGTCATCTTTGCCCACTCACTCGCCCTCTTTTGCACTGTGAGTAATGGATTCCTGTCCACCTACAATTTGGCTCCAATTAATGCCCACAAGAAGAGAGACGCCTAAGAGAAAGCAAGAGATGATTGTGACCTATTGCTCCCCACACTTATGAGATCTTTCACCTCTCTTTTCTCCCCCTTCTAGAGATAGAACCCCAAATTTCATATTCTTTCAGGTAGTCCCTTCTAATAGGAATAATCAATTATATGCAACAGTAAAGATGTGGATTTCAGTATTTATCACTTCATATGTAAATAACACATGAACACTGGAACCACATGTCATAAACACATCAGTGGCAAACCAGTTGAGTCCCCAGCCAAGTCAATAGCTGAATTATACCACTAAGAATGCCTTCTAGTTCTAGACCACAAAAGGAGAGAGAGAGGGGAGTTGGCATATCTGAACAGACAAAAAATTGGACTCTGCAGGGACGAGCTGAGGCGCAAAAGTAAGATCGCCGCTCAAAAAAAGTAAGATTGGAACTCCATGAATGCATAGAAAAGCTTCCAACAAGAGAACGAACCAATTGAGCGCTGCAAATTCCAGCAACCGCTTCCAAGATGCCTCCTTTCCAATCCAGTCCACCGCAGACGCACCTGAGGACTCGATTGGACACTAAAACCTCGATTTCTTGAACAAATCACGAGTCTCCTGCTGCCAAGAAGCCTCCTTTACTCACTGCCGGCCCCTAAAATCAGTGAAGTTGGCAAAGGATCAAGCTTTGCAAGTTTGGGCTGGCTCCAAAATCCTAGAACCAAGAACTGGAGTTGGGGACAGGAGGGGAACTTTTTGTGGGTTCGAGTTCGATTGGTGGGAACGAGGAGGGGCGGGAGGGCAGAACCGGTTGTGTTTTACTAGACCATCGGGTCATTAATTTAATATATTAGAGTGGTTAATTTTTTTAAAAAAAATAGAATTATACTCTATTTATGAGACAATTTAAAGCATTAAACAACTTATATGAGCCTAGTTATGAAAGAGCCTAGTTATGAAAGAGATAATACGGTTGAGAGGATTTTTATGTAATTTTTTAATATAACGTGGATCTCAATTGTTAGTATGAATTTGATCACGTTGAAAAAATAAATTCAATTTTTGGATACTTATATAGCATCTCTTTAAATCAGCATCAATTCAACATACTAAAGATGACCTTCGTGTCTTGGGTGGACTTGGAATGCGTCAAATTTGGAGTTCATCCGCGCTCGTGTGACACGCGCGGCCGTCTGTGCGCTTGTTGCCGTTTCCGTTTGCTTTGGTGGAACCGTGGAAGAATACGAGTATACGACGGTTTTGGTTGATCTGTTTCCTTTGTTGGAATGAGACGATTTTTTGTGGTTTTTTATTTCTCTTTTTTATGATGAAATATTGACCATCTGCACTGCAGGTTTCTTCCACATGACGTCTCCGGTAAATGAATGCATCGAGACCGTCGGAAATTGTTTTTTTATTTATGAAATCACTCGAATGGCAGAAGAATGCATCAATATTCAAGACATGCTTGCGATAAATTCTAAAAAGAAAGAAGAAAAGAAAAGTACAGGCCACTTTTGATCTACTCCACCAAAAAAGAAGAATGTCACATGGATATTGCAAACCGTAAATTTCTCACAGTGAACTTGTAGTTTATTTTGTATTAACTAATAAAAAAAGTGGTTTAGGACGACCGTCCCACCTCCTCGTATGGAAAAAATCCAAAGAATCTGAATAGCTCGCGAGTTCCTCGCACACCCCAACCGCTCTTCTTCCTTTCTAATCGCCTCGTTTCCGCTCCACATCTCCGGTCAGCCACCACCGTCGACGCACGAAGGCGCTAGCAGGAAGGGAAATGGAAGAGGTGGCGGGTCTGATGGAGAGGGCGGGGGAGGGAGGCGAGAGGGAACAGGAATGGAGAGGGTGGCGACGGAGGGAGGGGGACGGGAGGCGAAGGTGGAGGCTCGTCACGCCGGTCCACATCGGCAGTGGCTCAAACCCTAACCTTGCTTCTGCTCCATATCTCCGGTCGACTACCATCGCTGCCATCGATGCACTCGCCAAAAAATAATATTTACTACATGGTTTAGGATCCCATCTGCTGGTACATCTCACCTCTTTTAAAATACTGTTGCAACGTAGGACACCCTACTAGTTATAAAAAAAATTAGAGACCGGTTGTCCTTCAGTCTAAAAAAAGTTCCTTGCCACAGGATGGATATTGTAACAAAATTGCGCGATTCACTCTGCCATTTGGCTTTCTGAAACAGAGGATGAGAATGTGAGAAGAAAGGTCAATAGGAGAGATGGGGCCTATTTTCCTCGTGCCACTGATATATGCATCTAACTTGTTTGGCTTCGCTGGCTGGATTAAGACAGTTCTTGGAGAATACCAAGATATTTTGCAAAAGATAGGCACTCCGGAAAAAGAAAGGTAATGTTGTTTTATCAATGTTGAAGCTGCTTACGGTTCTTTCATGCTGAGAGAACAACAATGGCATCTCGATCTCGTATAGTGCTTGAATAGAACCGCACCATTTGGTGGTCGATTTTTAGAGGTTCCTCTCTCATGCGCTGCCATCTATCACAGTCCAAAGCACCACTACAAAAGCTATTCCATCTGGATGGTCCTATGACGTATGGTCGCCTTCAATTTGTTAGGACACGGCTCAGCTTTGTCCAGCACAACGTTCTCTAATCGATGGGACACGGAAGCTTCGCTGGTACTACCTGTAAACGCTGTTTGGTAGTTGGTAGTGCTAGGAGCCTAAGGCCCTGTTTGTTTTGGCTGTCTTTTACGGCGAGCAGCGCTTGTCTTTGCGCGCGCTTTCTACGCATACGAATGGTTGCTTTTCGAATTGGTGTTTGGTATGCGGCTTTTAGATAGTTGGTTGCACTTTTCGAGATGTAAAATGTCTGAAATACCCCTATGGACTGTAATGGCTTGTTTGATGCCGTTTAACGCAATTAACAACATTTAACGATGTTTAATAATATTTAACGACAATTTACGACATTTGACAATATTTAAGAATATTTAACGACCTACGACTTGTGCAATTGATGAGAACTACCGTAATTGACGAGGATATACTGTAACCAATAGAATAAGGCAGAATTAACGTATTTAACGATAATTATAACAATAAACATTTATGACAACAAATAATTATTAGAAACAATAATTACATAAATAGTTATTACAATAAGTAATTATTACACACAACTATTACATTGAATAAGGAATACAACTAAAACTCTTATTGCAATGTAGAAATATTACAATAAATAATTATTACAAACAAGATGACCATTGCAATCATTATTCAAATTCATCCAAGGCATGGTGCTTCAATGTCTTCCAATTGGAATAGTCCTCTTCAAGTTTGTCCCAATGGTTTTAAATTGCTTACGACTATACTCTTTATTGGTGCGTTCTTTGAACTTGGTCATAAGATTGTGATACCTTTGTTATTCAAACATTGGAAGGGTCTATTGTTTGCATCTTCCACGATGTCAATGAACACTTCATTTGTGAATGCATCCCATATAGTGTGCTTTATCCATCTATAAGTAGCATGCATATAAGAAAATACGTAACTACAACATGGAATCACAATTCATGAATTCAACGAATAATAAGTCAATGGTGCATTATTGTTAAAATTACTAGACATACATTCATTTTATTTGGTTCAAGCATAACACAAGATCAACATACATTCATTTTATCTGCAGCATTGCAAGCATAACACAAGATCAAGCATTCATTTCATTTTTAGCATTGCAGTCCAACGAGCACCACTACAAAGCTATCCATTTCATTTCATTTTCATCTGGATGGTCCTATGACGTAGAAGAGGAGGAGGCTGGTCGCCTTCAATTTGTTAGGACACGGCTCAGAGAGGAGGCTTTGTCGGGCAGCACAACGTTCTCGAATCGATCACCGGGACACGGAAGGTGTGGCCGTCGCGAGGCGACGGACTAGCGGAGGCGCGGCGTGGGCTGGTACTACCTGTAAACGCTGTTTGGTAGTTGGTAGCGCTAGGAGCCTAAGAAACACTGCGAGTTTGGTAATCTCATCTACAGGAAAAGGTGTGTAAAATCATGACGCTTTCCTATTTCTCCTCATAAAAAAGTTGCTTTACCTGCACATCGATTGAGGATTTTTCAAGGCGTTCTCGCTGGTTTTGTCAATCATGAGATGGACGCTGCTAATCTGATCATGTTTTTCCTTTGGGAGAGGATCTGATCATCTGGTCATGTTTTTCAGTGAGCTGATCTGTCTGTTTCTGTCTCTTGAGAGGGTGATCTGATCTGATCACGTGTGTGAGAGAATGTCATTTTTGGGCAAAAAAAAATGAACAACTCTGCTCGGCCGAAAGCCCAGGCCTAACTCCTAAACAATCCGCTACAATTCTTACATGGGCCTACCCTACCATCTGATGCCACGTGGGCCTTCACCGCAGCGAGCCAATGCGTGGCAGCTTGTGGCCCTCGTGTTGCATGAATGAGCATGGCCGTTTCAGTCGACCCAACCGTTGAGATCCGTGAGCAAAGGTTTGCTGGCCAAAATACTGAAACTATTTTCGGTGGGTAGTCTTTAAATAAAGTCTCTTGTAGTCTCGTGTATACCAAAAATATTGATAGCAATAAAGAAATATGCCTCTCTATATTTTGCCTCTCATATACTCCATCTATTGTTTCTCTTCTTGGTAATTGGTTTAGTTTTCTCCTGCGACGACTACGATTATTCAACAAGTATAGAATCTCCATCAATTATTAAATACCTCGAGCTTATGACAGGCATTTGCACACAGTTCGGTACGCTGATTGTATTTTTTTATAAGGACAATTTTCCGGCATTAGGGGGGGAAGTACCCACGCACTAAGACTCGAGCTAGAAGTTCGAAGAATAATAGATTTGTAATAAATAGCTAATAATATGCCAGATGCCTTCACTAATCTGAAGAGAGCAACAAAATCACAAATATATCCAATAAACGCACCAGAGAGAGCGGAGGTACCTCAGATGTATACTGAATCCACTCATACCCCTCATGCGAAGAAGAGAGGGAGACATTCGGACGCACGAGACTTAATTCCGCGGAGACGTCCGCAGAAACAATAAATCGCACAAGACAAATCACTCCATAAGATAGTAGAAGGAACTCAACTTGATGTTGAGAAAATCCCTGAGTTGAACCATCCTGAGGATAGTAATCCCATCGATTTTTGCGTGCACAATCTGACTTTGGGAAATCGAAACACCTAAAATCCATCATTGTGGGAAATCACGAGGAGCTGGAAAAATAAATGAAGAAATAATCACAAATTATGTGGACTCAGATGAGTCATATAAATAAATACTACAGTTGTTGACATATATTTTTCCTATAAAATTGCTAAAACTCTTGAACTAGATCCAGAACCTAAGTACATAGCAGAGAGTCAAAGCACTCATATTAGGTCAAATGGAAGGAAGCAATTGAGGTATAATTATACTTGCTTAATAAAAGGAAAGTATTCGATCCTGTCGCCTGAACACCTCCTAAAGTGTTTCTTGTAGGATCCAAATGGGTTTTCATCCAGAAGAGAAATAAGAACAACCAGGTGATAAGATACAAAGCGAGACTTGTAGCACAAAGGTTCACACAAAAGACCCAACATTGATTACAATGAAACCTACTATCCTATGATGAGTAGAATCACGTTCCGATACTTACCATCAATGGCAGCTAGCATGATTTTAACAATGCAGTTGATGGATATAGTAATCACATATTTATATGGGTCATTGGATACATATATCTATATAAGAGTCTATGAGAGTCCCTAAAGGAGTTAGAATTCTGGATCCTAATAAAACTAATCGCAACATGTATAATGTCAAACTGTTGAGGTCGTTGTATGGATTGAAACAGTCGGGAAGAATATGGTACAACCGACTAAGTGATTTTCTCCTAAGAAAGGTTACTCAAATAATGATGATTTGTCCATGCGTGTTTATAAAAAAGTCCCAAAATGGATTCTGTATCATCTTAGTTTATATCGATGATCTAAATATCATCAGAACCGCGAAGGACAAAAAGGAAGCAATTTCTTACCCCTGCGACGGAGTTTGAGATGAAAGACTTGGGCAAAACCAAGTATTGCTTAGGTCTGCAGCTAGAGCACTTCCCTGAAGAAATCCTAGTACACCAATCTATCTATACCAAGAAGGTATTGGGGGAAATTTAATATGGATAAATCTTATCCTTTAAAGACCCTCATGGTAGTGAGATCTCTAACTATGGATAAAGACTTGTTCGGACCGAGGATGTAAAATGAAGAAGTTTTAGGACCAGAGATTCCATACTTAAGTGTCATAGGAGCACTGATGTACCTTGCGAACTGCATCAGGCCTGATATTGCGTTCGCGGTCAACTTATTGGCTAGACACGGTGCAACTCCAACAATAAGGCATTGGGCCGGCGTTAAGACTCTTCTCATATACCTGCAAGGCACACAAGATCTCGACTTATTTTACCGGAAGGACAAAGACTTGACTATGGTGGGATATACAGATGCTGGTTATCCATCTGATCCCCACGGTGCCAAATCTCATATTGGGTTTGTATTTCTCTGTGGTGGTGCAACCATCTCTTGGTGGACATTTAAGCATACCTTGATAGCTACTTCTACCAACCACTCAGAAATTATTGCACTATATGAAGCCTCACGTGAATGTGTTTGGCTTAGACGAGTGATTAGCCATATCCAGAAGTCTTGTGGTATTAACATCGTTGATACCCCCATAATTATCTATGGAGATAATGCTGCTTGTATTGCACAAATGCAAATAGGTTATGTTAAGAGTAATATCACAAAGCATATTGCTTCTAAATTCTTCTATTCTCATGAACTCCAGAAGAACGGTGAAGTGTGAAAATCTGGTTGATCTATTCACTAAGTCTCTACCAGCGTCCAATTGTCCAACGATGTGTTTGCGGCATTGGAATGAGGTGGCTTAGAGAGTTGCAGGGCTCAGGGGGTTCTTTGAATCATAACCTACTTAAGGTCCTAAAGTTTTACCTTAATTATGAAGATTAACTCAGAAGGTAGATATGTTGTACTCTTTTTCTCTTAATGAGTTTTTTTAAAAGATTTTCCACATTAAAGTTTTTAACAGGGTAACAATGCAATACAACTTGTTGATGCAACGTACTCTTTTCTCCATCCATTTTTCCTACTGGGTTTTAAGGTGGGGTTTTTAACAAGGCATGTGCATGACGTAGTATTTGTTCATGGGGGAGTGTGTTGGACCAAAACGGCAACTAGAGGGGGGGGGGTGAATAGGAGTACTACCTCTTTTTTTTTCATCTTGATCAGATTCAACTCAATTCTTACTCCAATAGCTATGAAAGTTATGAAGATCGAAGTAAAAGAACAGCGGGAGTCTGTATTGAATCAAATCTAAAACCTGAAGTACAACAACCAAAAACATCGAAAACTTGAATCAAAGTGAGTTGGGCGGTCTGACCGATGACCTAGCGGCTTGACCTCTCACTAGGGGCGGCCTGACCTCTCACCAGGGGTGGTCTGACCTCCAACACGACAAACAGTGAAATCAACATGGAATTAAACTCACAAACCGACTCAACTTTTGATCCGGTGATCCAAATCTCCTCAAATTTCATCTATAGCTCATCAAGAAGGTCAAGAACCTATTCCAATCGATGACCGAGAAGATCAAGTCAAAAGTTCCATGAATTTCATAGATGAGGGAAGGAGGGCATAAGAATCTAGGAAAAACCAAACTTTAAACCTAAAACTTGCTTGTGGGTAAAAAATGATCAAGATGATCTTATATGCATTCTCACATATCACAGTAAGCAAGATCACAACAAAAAATCAAAGAAAAAAAAGGATCACCAAAACCCAAAAGTTACCAAAAAGAGAGTAAGAATAAAAAGAGATTCATCTTGGAGGAATCTTGCTTGGATTGATTTGAGATAGATGTTGGTTTACAATCACTCCACAATGGAGGATAAAAGCTTAACACTTGAGCACACAATCAATACATCTCTCAAAAACCCTAGCCTTAACTACTGTAAAAATCCCCAAATCACAAATTAGGGTTTTTCTTTTGGAAGGACTCAAGAACTCCACATCTAAAGATTCTCTTTTATAGTGGAGGCTAGGTTGAGAGAGATGACCCTAATGGGCACCTGTTAAGCCAACACACAAATGGGTCTACACTCAAGCACGCTTCTCAAAGCAGATGACGAACCGGGCTTTCCGAATCCGTTTCTTCATGATCTTTATCTTCACTTGACCTAAACTGTATCTCCTTGTGCCATCTTGCGTCGTGGCTTAGCCAAAAGTTGCCAAGATGGTATTTTGGTGAAGTTATCGAAATACATCTTCTCGATCATTCTCCAAAGGCCGAGTCCAATCTTCATGGAGCAATCCCATGCTTCGCCGCGTATAGGTTGATCAATGAATCTTTTCATGTCGGCAAATTTATCCCATCCGACTCCCACCAAAACCACCATGGCATTTGCACCGACCTCACGCCACTTGATACAACCCTTTGCACCGACCTTTCGTTCGATCATCCTTATCCATTTTGCGCCGCCACGCCTTGAGTCAACTGACTTCACCTGTCATCCTTGATCGTTGTGGACGTTAGCTCTCCAAGTCTAGTCCCAATCATCCTCGCCGTTGACTGTCGTTGACCTCTAAGCCTCCTGCACAACAATAGACCAAGAAATAGATTTCGGACACAAATTCTTCGTAACTTGATCCACGTTAGTCAAAACATGCATCATGCAATACATATGCACTGAAAACCATGAATTTGACCTAACATACAAACATCGTCGCCTTACCAACAATACATGATAAAATCGATCGATCGCCACTCATGGCGATCTAATCGCCTCAGTCGATCGATTTTCCAATGGTGGATCGACGGCCACTCATGGACTTAGCCAAATTTTCTCCCTGGAAATCTGAAACCTCTCTGAAAATTTAAAACGAATAGAACTTTTAGCTCAAATCTCTAAAAATTATGAAACCAAGTGTAGAATAATCCCATCTCTTGCCCGCATCCTCTATTTTTGGCTCAACCGAAAATTCAACAGAAAATATTGGCAAGTCAGATCGCCCCTCATGGCCGGTCTGACCGCTGGCCCTTTGGCCTGCTCATGGCCGGTCAGACCGCCTAAAGTCTAATGGTTTTTGAATTTTGCCGAAAACAAGTGTTTAGACAAACCATCACCACTATTGCCAATTATATCATCCTCCTAAGATCACAGACATATCCTCATAATATCCACAGAGTGTTAAGAAAGTATCCCTGGTGGGTTTAGTCTTTAAATAGAACATCTCAGGTACACTAAACACATTGATAGCAATAAAGAAAGAGGTTCATCTGTACTGTGTCTTCATTTATTCTCTTTTCTTTGTGATTGGTTTGATTTTTTCGTGCGATGACCACGATTATTCAACACCAACGATGGTAAGCGTCTAACGATGACACGTCACACTCACACGTGGTTTGCAGAGAGTAGGTGTGACTGTGCATGCAGGTATGGCGATACTGATCCGTGGATGATACCATCATCTGCTCTATCTGGCTGGCCTTGATGCGATCATATCCACGGTGACGCAATTGCTGCTGCATGGTCATATAATTTTGGAGTCTAGTTGTTACTTTCGCAATGAAACAACCAAGCATTCCCGCTCTCTGGTCACGGCATGTGAAATGTCAAAGTTGGTTTTGGATGGCAAGATCATAATAACTCGCAAGATACCGTTTGTTTGGAGGTAGATTAGATATGATACGGCAAGATCTCCTTTTGATCTCGTCATGTTAACAACTGGATCGATGGCACAGAGTAAAAATTCAGAGGAGACGGTCGAGCAGTGAGTTGGGGTGAGAGAGGAGATCAAGCGCCGGCGACACTGTGCGTGCATGTGGAGGCCCCACCGACACCACACCGCATCACATCACAGCATATCATCGCATACCACCCTCTCACCCTAACCGGCTCCTACCAACTTCCACCTGTATATTAATGAGGATCATCATATCTGATTCGGCTGTCATTTGACTCAATGCTTACTCTGTTTTGTATATAGACCACATGTTTCGTCAGGACAAGCCGAGTGATATTGATTTGGTAATGTTTCCTCGTTACCTGATTTGGCTGTCATTTGATTCAATGCTTACTATGTTTTGTATATTGACCGCATGTTTCGTGAGGACAAACCGAGTGATATTGATTTGGTAGTGTTTATGTAAAAAAACAGACTATTATAAAGAGACTGCTATTTCTAAGTCGTTTGAAATTTTCTTAAGTTTAAGTCAATTATTGTGATCATTGGATTTGTATAGAGATTGATGCGCTATATGACTAAATATTGATCCAATAGATAAAATATATGACTTATGCTTAATAAAATTTCAACTATCTTACGAATAGACAATCTATCCGCTTCTACGTTGGCTGTATTTGTATCTAATACTAGCATATTTTTATATCTATATCATCAAAGTCCCTAACTGAATAAAGTAAAAGACCTTATCGACAAGAGTCTGACTAGACATCAAGTACCAGTGATATTCATACATACCACTCTGCAACGCATATCCATATCATGAAGCCCCTAACAGAATCGAAAGGTGGTAAAACAGAAAAAAGTGAAAATTTATGGAGAAGTTGGAGAAGAACGCAACGAAAAAGAGAGAAAACCCAAGAGGAGGAAATAAAGGAGACACCCGAGGACAAGGAGAGAGGTGGTGCAGGCACGCACACAAAACAGAAACCTAGTAGGATTTCGATGATATAGAACCACGCCACCACCTAGGCTCCGGCTCGGCGCAGAATAAAATCCTCCAAACCCTCTCTCCTCTTCCTCCCTCTCCCATTTCGTCGCTATCCTCTTCAAACGAACTACCAAGTAGAGGAAGACTCGCCCCTTGCCCTCGCGTCATGGCCATGGACGACGTCGCCGCCTCCTCCTCCTCCATGGACGCCGTTGCCGCCGCATCCTCCTCCTCCGACCCCTCGCACGGCTGGCAGAAGGTCACATACCCGAAGCGCCACCGCAAGCAGGCGCCTCCCGCGGCGTCTGCCGCTCCCGATCTGGCTCCGCAGGCCAACGGCGGCCACAAGGCGAGCGTGTTCGAAGGACTCGACAAGCGCTCCCAGGAGCGCCACCGCGCGCTTCAGGCGGCCAGGGACGCGGCCGACCCCGACGCGCGGATCGCCGCGGCGACGGCGGCGTACTCCGACGACGAGGATTCGGACGAGGCAGCGGCGCCGCACCCGGAGGGGGAGGTGAAGAAGCCAAAGGTGAAGAAGCCCAAGAAGCCCAAGGTGACGGTCGCCGAGGCGGCCGCCCTGATCGACGCTGAGAATCTCGAGGCGCATCTCGTTGAGATCTCGGTAAGAGCCATCTCGTTTTGCAAAATTGTCGTTTAAAAGTCAGATCTTGAGAGGCTGGTCTGGATCAAGATTTTGTCTGTTTGTTAAGGATCAGATCTGATAAGGGTTTAGTGTTGGATCTTGCGGGCCTCGTCGAAATTCCGATGAAATGTTGGGTTTTTAGGAGTTTCGGATTAAGAAGATAGAAAATTCTGGCGTAGTACGATAGTCTTACCACAAAGTTGGGATCTTAGGATGTAAAGATGGGATCTTGGAAAGATTGGGATTTTGGTGCAAGGATTAGATCCTGTAAAGGTTGGCACTCTTTGTGTTTTGTTCTTAGATTCCAATTGTTTTTTCTGTGTGCAGGGATCGTATGAGAACCAGCAGGATATCCAGCTCATGCGGTTTGCTGACTACTTTGGCCGAGCTTTTGCAAGCGTGAGCGCATCGCAGTTCCCGTGGGCAAAGATGTTCAAGGAATCACTGGTGTCCAAGATGGTTGACGTGAGTTATTATTTCACTGGAGATACCCTAATGCATTTAAAGCATATATGAACATTGCATTTGGATCAAATGTAAAATGCAATTGCGGTTTATAGGATTGTTATGAAATTTAGGCTCCGTGCCAAAATTGATGCTGATTCATGCATTGAAGGTAGTGGTTTTGCGAAACGGTTATGCACTTATGCTACTTTTGTTAACTGTCAATTATTATTAATCAACTGAATTCCAGATAACCTACAGTGAAAAGTTATTTAAGGCAATTAGATTATCATTTTATTATAGTGTTAGCCTTATAAAGCAGATTTTTGACATCATCACATCGACAATGACTGTAATGTTCATGTCAAGAATGCTGGCTTCTAGGTTGGTTTTACTAAGTTTGCGCGCTTGGGGGATCCATAATCAATTGTATTACTGTGTAACCTAATACAGCTGTATAATGTCATTTAATTACTGTTATGTTCGGTCACATGCTTCATCGATTACTAGTAAGGGTGTACATGGAATCCATGTTGCCCAAAAAATGTTAGCAGCATAGTTTCCGCATATCACCCAAAGAAACTGATTAAAAATGTCAAAAAAGGTTCTAGAGCTACATATCGGGCAAAAAAACTGTAACACGATAAAGTGGTTGATTTCTTTCATTTTCATTTTTGAATGGGGAAGGTGTTGAGGCAAGTTAAATTGGAAGGTGGATTGAAGAGATGGGAGTTGAGTTGTGAGGAATAAATGGGAGGAGTGGAGCTCGGAACAGATAAGGCTAGGGAACTGTCGTATGTGATCTAACGGTGTATGTTTTTTGTTTGTATCAGCATGGAATCTTAGCCCTCATCAATCACAAACGAATGGTCGATTTGTGTCCTATTCCAGGCAAGAAGGATACATATGCATGCATTTATTGCTTCAATATACTGATGGATGTCAATACTGCCAATTTGACTTGATCAACATGATTGTCTTTTACCTTACATCAAGACATTTAAGTATGAGAATGTTCCTTGCTTTCTAATTTTAGTTTTTTTTGTTACATGTCTAATTAGTTGATGTATCGAGCAGATCCCCCTGTGCCATATTCCTGAGCCAGTTCGCAAGACGACGAGTGATTGGATCAACCAGAGATCTTCTGATGCCCTGGGAGATTTTGTTTTGTGGTGTATAGATAGCATTATATCTGAATTGTCAGGTCAAGCAGTGGGAACTAAGGGTTCAAAGAAGGTTGTCCAACAAACTCCAAGGGCCCAGGTAGGATTCAATCTCATTATGACTTTACATATCATCACACAAGGTATCATGGACTCATGATGGAAAACACAAACAATATTGTAGTTGTAACCATATTCTTTTTGTAAGAAATGGATAATGTTCTACAAGATGAAGCATATCATGCCGTTTGTTTTGATTATATGTGCTAAACTGGATCCTGTCAATCCAGTCTAGCACTAATGTAGTGTGCTAATGCATATAGGAAGACTTGGTTTTCAAACAACCATCTTGCAATGAAGATAGTTAGGTTCTGCAAATGAAATATTATATGAATAATATGCTGAAATCCTGCATTGCTGGATAGGTATATATGCTTTACTTCCTTTAGATATATACGAATTACGAAGGCTTCTGATGTAGCACTATTGTAGTCCTTTTTAAGCTCCTTTTTCACGCAAGAAAGTATGTGGATGTTTACATGTCTTTTTCATTAACAACCATATGTAGATTCGATTAAGGGTATTGTTTTATTACTCTGTTACTTTTGCATCATCGGGACTGTTGGAATGTTCTCTAATGAACCATTTGTTCAACAATCAAAACTTTTTGCTGTGTGATAATAGAATATGCAGATCTTCCCATCCTTTTCTTTTTGTGAGGTGTCCGTGAAGGAGAATAAAATATTTGATGTTTTAGGGCCCGCAAGACTGCATGGGGATCATAGATATGATTAAACCTAAATTGTTGATCTTGTATCTTGGATCTTGGCTGATATAACTCTCACTTGATTATGAACTTGTGATTACAATAATGCATGACTCCATTTCTTGTTCAAGTTGATGTTTTGACTGGTAATTTTAACTGAACATTGCTTTTTGTCAGGTTGCAATCTTTGTTGTGCTTGCCTTGACTTTAAGGAGGAAGCCAGAGGTGCTAATAAACCTATGCCCAAAGATAATGGGGAACAATAAATATCTTGGACAGGAAAAGCTTCCCATCATTGTCTGGGCTATGGCTCAGGTTTTCTTGCTCTGTCCGAATGACACTATTTACTTCCGATACCATAAACTGTATGATTTTTTATTTCCTTATACAAATTCTTTTTTGTGATATGTCATAGGCATCTCAAGGTGACCTAGTGACGGGAATGTTTTGCTGGGCTCATTCCTTATTTCCCACATTATGTGCAAAGTCAAGTGGGAATCCCCAGTCAAGAGATTTAGTTTTGCAGTTGCTCGAAAGGTATTGCTTAATGTAAACCTGGTTAAGAATATTGCATTGTTGCTCTGACCTCTGTTGTAGAGCACATTCTGATTATATCTTAGTTCTTACACTTCAAAAGTATTTTATAGTTACACGTGTAATATTTATATTTTACATATTCATGTGCAGAATTTTGTCTGTTCCCAAAGCTCGAGCTATTTTATTGAATGGTGCTGTTAGGAAGGGAGCGCCTGGTTCCCCTGGTTCATTTGACCTGTTCATGAGAGCTGCATTCCCTGTCTCTAATGCTCGTATCAAGGTTTGTTCTTTCTTTTCTCCTCCTGTTTACTGCACTTTCAATATGAGACAATGTTCTGACCAGTGCATGCAATTCTTTAGGCTACAGAAAGGTTTGAAGCAGCCTATCCAACAATAAAGGAGTTGGCTCTTGCTGGTCCTCCTGGCTCTAAAACTGTGAAACAAGCATCACAACAGCTTTTGCCTTTGTGCGTGAAAGCAATGCAAGAAAGTGAGTTGAATTGTGATGGTTCACTAGCTTCTTTTGCAATATAGACCCAGTTACCTCTTTTTTGCAATTTCCAATTAGCTTACTAGTATATTATGTTCAGACAATGCAGAGCTCGCCAGGGAGGCTGCTGATGTGTTCATTTGGTGCTTGACTCAAAATGTAGAGTCCTACAAGCAGTGGGTGAGTAGTATTTTGCCATTTGCTCTTATAGCCTTACACAAGAAGGTTGCAACTGATGTTGCCTAATTTCGATTTGCAGGAAAAACTTCATCCAGAAAATATCGAAGCCAGTGTTGCTGTCTTGAGCAAAATAGCTGTTGATTGGAAGGAGTTGTCTCCTAAGATCAGCTCTGAAGCTCTTAAGGCAACTGTGAAGAACCTAAAGGCTAAGGTATGCTAAGTGCTTAATTGTTTTTTTGTGGACTTTAATTTTTTACTGTTCAGATGTTTCTTTCATTCACGACTTACTTTATGTGCAATGTGATGCTACTCCTTTGAACACTAAAATATTAGGAACCACTAGCGACTGCTGTGTACAAAGTGCTGGGGTCTTGTGTGATGTCAAAATGAGCTATATTCTGTTGGCCCAAAGCATTGGCACTCTTAGCCATATGCAAAGCCAAGTTAACTTGTCGATCAAAGCTAACAATATTAACTTGAACTGTCAACATATCCCTAGATATTCCTATGTTTTAATTTGCACATCGGTCGTCATTGCAGAATGAGGTAGCTCTAGAAGCAGCAACAGACTCTGGAAAGCAGGCATCTATCAAAGAAGCAGACAAGTACTGCAAGTTGATCCTTGGAAGGTTGACGCGCGGCGCAACCTGCCTGAAGGGCAGCCTGCTGGTTATTACTATTGCTGTTGCGGCCGGCTTTGTGTTGTCACCTAACTTGGAGATCCCATCTGACTGGGACAAGCTCCAAGTGATGGTGTCGTCGCACCTGTCGTTCTAAACATACCATCCAGCTGTTGATCAATCTTATAGAAACCATCCAAAGGAGATGACGACTCAGGAGTGAAGAGAGGCGCGGGGGAGACGAATAAGAGGGGATAGATCCTAGAAAACATATAGTTTGATGAGAGATACTTTTTCAGCATCTTCTTCCAAGCTGCTGTTGGGAGAAGATGCAAAGCGACTTTGCTGAGTTAATTGTAGACTGATCCATGAGAAGAAGGTTTGGTCAAATGGCTCGACCATATCAGGACTAACCCCTCTGCTATTCTGGTTCTGCATCTGAGATGAGGATAAACAGTTTTGCTGTTAAATCTCTTTTCTTTATCGAATCCCGTGTGTGATGATGTTGCGATCAGCTATATGTATTTGTTGTTCATATCCTGTTGTGGTGTGTGATGTTGGATGATTTATCGTAGAAGTGTTTTCCTGCCCAGTTAGCATCTTTCATGTCGACTTCTTATGCGAAACAAAGCCGTGTGGGTTACTGATAGCCCGGAGCAGCCACGTGTCGAGGCAGAGGCGCCGGGTCGGCGGCCGGGGACGGAGGCGGATCGAGCTGGCAGGGGATCGCCGCCAATTCAAGGCGGCACATGGCTACTGGCCGGCCCGGCCGGAATATGGTTGCTGCCTTTGCTTGACTATAAATTAACTTGGACGTGGTTGGTGGGGACGGTGGCGCCCACGCGTCGCCGGCCACCGCCACGGCCGACCTCTCCTCCCACCCGCACGCCTCGTCGACCATGGCGGGTCCTGCTGCCACCGACTCGGCCAAGATGGCAAGGCAACAAGAACGTCGAGTGGAGTGGTCACTCACAGGCACAGCTAGGAGTAGTACTAGTGAGCGGTGACCCTTACCACTATCTAGTAGCTACAAAGGGGATTCCACTTGTGCCGGGAGCAAATGGCTGCTCATCCCTTCCCTCCTGGCTACTCCTGTTCGCCTCCTCTCAAGAAATGGCGTCCTCCTTCCGCTCTCGCGCTCTCCTCCAGCACGGGGGTAGGCTACCAAGAATTCAGGAATCAATTTGCCACTTGCAGTGGCATCAGTGTGCCTTCCTTGAATTGTGCTGATTTCTTGGTATCCCCTGCTTGCTGTTGCAGGTTGGCCTGCCTGTGCCGCTGGCGCTGAGGCAGAGGCCGGTGCCGGTGCCGCGCGTCGCCGCCCTTCCAGGCGGTCAATTACGCCCAGGGATAGCCAGCGCCTCGTGCTCGTGGGTGCGCCCTCTCCGGCCGGAGCTCGCCGCGGTCTCTCGTCCCGGCGCCCGCGGCAGGTCGCCTCTGTTCCGGACTCGCGCATGTACGCGTTCTTGCTCCCGTAATTTTGCTTACATCAACAATTCTAGCTGGTTGAGATATTTCCTCCTTACATTGATTGCCTTGGATTTCTTCTTGGAAACCCAGGGATGACGACGTCTCAGATTGCCAGCTGCGCCTTCACCTGGGGCACCATTGCCGTCCTCCTTCTACACTCTCATGGTCGTCGCCCCAACGCCGACCTCGTAAGCCCAGCCTTTCCTGATTTAACTACTCACTAGCTACCTCTTCTCATCTCGCTGTTCTGAAACTGCAACAAATTAACGCGCATGTCCTGCTGCGTTGCGCAGACTAAACGGACCGTGCAGAGCACCGCCCCGTACGTGGCTCTCGGCCTCCTCTACGCCTACCTGCTCTACCTATCCTGGACGCCCGACACCTTGCGCGCCATGTTCGCCAGCAAGTACTGGCTCCCGGAGGTCAGTCAGTAACACCACTACAGTCCACAGCGATACTGAAATCATACATGCATTGTCTGAAATTTCTGATGCTTAGAGAATTACATGCTTCCTCTTCTGCGCAGTTGGCGGGCATCGTGAGGATGTTCACGAGTGAGATGACCGTCGCCTCCGCCTGGATCCACCTCCTGGTCGTCGACCTCTTCGCGGCAAGGTTAGCCATTCTCGATCATTTCAGGGAATTTAGCACATGCGTTGTGAGTGCGAGGAAATTGTTAATGTTTGTGTTTTTGACTGGTGGTGCAGGCAGGTGTATCACGATGGCATCAAGAACAACATAGAAACCAGGCATTCGGTTTCTCTGTGCCTGCTCTTCTGCCCAATTGGGATCGCGACTCACGTGGTGACCAAGGTACTCGCCGGTGTGGTCGGTCGCTCACATTGATGATCGATTGAATGTAGGCTCCAATTGTCTAGATGGTGGATTCTTATGTGATTCAGATATGAATAAAATTGATTCAATGCACCATATGTTCCATATCGGTTCAGCTTGATTCTTTTCTCCCTATCCTAGGAATTGCTTGAGCAACTGAATTTACTTGTCATCCGGGATTCCTAGAAGGCTAGAACAGGTGGCCATACTATTGTACTGCCTGAGTAGCTTATGAAGAAGTGAAATTATTTCATATGGCCTCAAACAAGCAATAACTCTCAAATGTTAAGAAGTGAAGAATATGAGAGGAAAAAAAAGCTTTGAATTGCACTTATTCAATTGGTACATTGTTCAAATAGAGGGGCTACTACTTTACAACAATTGCTTCTCGAATGCTATGCTAAGCTTATGTGATTCTTATTACAAATTGTGCAAAATTATTGAAGTGCTGATTGATTAAATAACGTGGTAGCAGCAACAAATAATATTCCCCCCGTATATGTCTGTTGATTATAGCTCTTACTGTATTTGTAATGGTATAGCATTAGCATCTGCTTTATCCTTGTCAAATATCCGGTTGAGTATCAATGCCAATCTGATGCCAGCCTGTGCTAACCTCTTCTCCACAACCGGGTACCGAGTGAAGAAATAATCATCTGCATTCCAGAATGCAGAATTGCCAAGCATTATTATTATTATTATAAGCTAAATGTAATGTATTGTAGTTTTCATAGTACCACTGTGATATAGCTACTTACCTCCTAGAGTAATGTCTTGCTCTACATCTTTGTAGGCATAATTGCAGGACAAATGTATGCTCTCAATTGCATAGCTGCATGACATAGGTTTAAGATTTAATATCATATCATGTCAAATTTTGTGAACAATTGCACTATACATGAAATAAACAGAAGTGTTTGAATATGAATCCTACTCATTTGCGCAGGTTGCCCTTTTGTTCTTACAATTTTCCCAGTGACTAATATCGTCAGACCATCCATCCTACAACTTACAGCATTAGAAACTTGAAAGCATATTTGAACTGGATGGAAAGCAAGAATTAAGCAGAATAGTTTACTAGTGCACTCACTGTAAGGTTCATCTTGAGAGCGTCTACCATGGTATCCAGGCTTCTGTTATAGAAGTCCTTCATTATTGTGTCTATGATGCTGACATCCCACACCTAGCAAAAATATAACAATTTGGACTCCAGAATGAAAACGATATGAACACAACCGTGTAAATCTGAATTTAGACATAATGTTTATGAAAGTTGACAGAACAGACATGGTGGAGGTTTGTTTTCCTCCGGTACCAGTGCACGATGATCGTGTTGCCCCCTTCATCCTCCTCGTAGCTGACGTGCAGAGGCTGGTGCACGTCTCCGACGAAGTGCGCCAGGAACATCAGGCTCTCTGTCAGGTTATCTGGTTTGTGCATGGGAATGTTCAGAACTCGGCCTGTTTTAACACTGTATTGTATTACACAAAGCTCACCACACACTTACATGAACTCTTTGAATCTCCATAGCTGTAGAGCTGGTCCGTGTAGTTGTTGATAGCTCCGACGACGCACATGCCTTTCTGGCCACGAGAATTATGGCAATCCCCTGAAAGATTCAGTTAACTCCATGAGCTCTTGTTGGATCCTGAACACTTTCAGAAATCAGAACACTTGTGCCTGGTTCTACTCATCTCTATCACTAACCAGTTTGACAAATGCCATGTATGTCTCTTTGCGTTAGTACTACATGCATATTACTTCATGTGGTGTTGAATTATTTGCATATTAGTATTACCTCAAGCCCAAACCCCAGGTATGCTGTTCCGTTACCAATCTGAACTTTCAGGTCATTTAACTACCGCATATAACATATCCAATGGTGTGTCATGCCTTCAAATAATTGAACTCTTAACAGGAGAATGATATTATTACGTGGACACATGCATGTGACCGTCGGCGTCGTGCTCGCAGTCGCAGGTCACATTCCTGGCCCCATAGGAACGTGCACAAGAGAGAACAAAGTACAATATTTTGTTCTGAGCCAGAACAAACTACATATCAATCTCACTTGCCCTCGTGCAATTATTAACACATCTGTTTTTTTCTTTTGTTTTACCGAGTATATGCATGCTACATGCTGAGCGATTAAAAAGGATGAGTAGTATTTTCTCTAATGAAAGCGGTTGGTTAAAAAGGATGCGTGAAGCAAGCAACTCAGAGTTGCTTATGTGTACTCAACCTCCTGAGTTGTCCTCTCCAAGAAGCAACAAATCCGGTTGGTCATGACATGAATCATGAAACCGAACGATGGACGATGAGCATGCTGGCCTTGCATGGTTAAAGCCTTGCACGTTGAGCGTGCTGGCTGGAGAGTAAAAAACGGGATGGGTGATCGTATGGGAAGGAAGTGCGGAGATGTACTGTAGCTGAGTACTGTGGAGCGGTGCTACAGCTGTGTACTGTAGTTATGCACTGTAAAAGATACTGTTGTTGGTTTCACTAATTGAAACCGGAGGAGACAAGCATCCCTCTAATAATAATAAAAAAAGAAACCGAACGATGCCTCAGCGATCGGCATGCATCTGCAAGCTAAATTCAGAATGGATATGCGCACATCTCCATCATAGATGGCCAGTTTTATCTCAAATTCTCCCTTTCTTCTTGTCAGAGGGTGGGACTTGAAAGAAAATGCCACGATAGATTACAAGACAGACTTGCCGAAGGCACTAACAAACTAGAAGAAGGCCCATTGGCGCAGGATACTTAATTTTGGCTCATGCGGATGTCGAGCATACTGAAGAAGGCCGAAAACACATCTAGGTGGTGCATTTTCCTGTTTAGTTTAACGGCACCTGTATGTTGTGTAGTACTACTTCTCCTCTGTATTTATGTGGAGTGAGTGAAACAGTAACACTGGGTTACTGGCCAAATTAAGAACCGTTGGCTAGCCCTGCCTCGTGGCTGGGCTTGCAATATTAATGGCGCGTAATTAAACTCCCTCCATCAGTTTATACAGAAGGAACCATATTATGTAGTAGTAGTACTATGCAGTGCCCATGTCTATGCTTATGCAGGTAAGTAGATTAGCAGTGCTAGAAAGGCAAGACAACAGCCAGGAGGTGGGGAAGAGATGGAGGAAGAAGAGGAATAGCTGACTGGAGAACTTGAAGTTGCAGACGTTTGGGGTGTTGGCATAGTGGAGCGGGCTGGACCATCGGTAGCGGAAGCGCACCTCGTCCGCCCACGGGCACACCGTCGACAGCTCCCCGCCCGCCGACTCTGGCAGCAGGTCCTGCACCGCCGCCGCTGCCGCCGCCGACAGGTACTTCTGCGCGCACCAAAGGCAAGGCAAAGAAAGATTCATTCAGCATCAGGAACACGGCAGCGCAGTCGCATTCCTTCCATCCCCTAGCTGTCGTCAGTTGGATGTAACAAGATTACCTCGGCGATCTTGCAGACCATGATGTGCCCCTCCTTGCCCCACGCGTCCGCCCGGTGGGGCGCGGAGGCCAGGGAAACAAGGAGGACGAGCTGGAGCAGGAGCAGCGCCTGCAGCTGCGGGGCCATCTTCCTCTGCTGGGCTACTCTGGTTTCTCCCTTGTTGTGTTGGTGATTCGTTACCCTCGGGATGGGAGTTTTGCGGCTTTTGTTTGGGCTGGCTTGGGGAGCTGGTGCTATGTCAGAAAAAGTTGAATGTTTAGTATTTATAGGCGGGGCGCTAAGGTCAGAGTAAAAGAAACAATGCTACTATAGACTAGAGAGAGAGAGAGAGAGAGAGGTAACGTGTTCACTTGTCCCTCTCGTTAAATGTTCAGATGCTAACAGATGTGGTGAGTACCGACTGGTAAGTAACGTCTTCACTTGCCCCTCTCGTTGAATGTTCAGATGCTAACAGATGCGGTGTGGTGACTACTGACCGGTAGACTGAAATTTCATTTGCCCCTCTCGTGATAGCGGGATGTATTTATTATGGGTGCAATTAGCAGCCGTACGTCCGATTTGAAATTAGAAATCGGACGCCCGGCGTGACGTCAGATATTTTCCTTAGTTTACAACATTCCATATCAGTTCTCGTACGATTTCTAATCTGACGTATTGATGTACGCCCGGCGTATGTACATATGCATCTTTGTTTGTGTGCATACGTACATACACCGATTTGTTTGTATGTACGTCATATTTGTTTGTGTGGACATACATCTGACGTCCCGCCTAAAAAAATACGTGATGAGCACAAAATTTTCTTATCATACGTGCGTGCATCACATCACATCACCATACACCGATTCACGTATCTTTAGGAATTCTTCTTAGTAGCTTCTTTCGGTAGATCCCGCTTTCGGCTTTCAAAGGATGTGGTCAGTATCTTGCTCCAATCCCGCCTTGGTGGCAATGCTCTTGATTTCAAGGTGGTTCAACTTTACTCTTGGGTTTTAAGTTCTCGGTGGCTTCCAAAGAGGTTTGTTTTCTCATCCACAACCTCAGAAGCTTCTCTTGCAAAGCTTTTGCGATTTTTTCCAGTCTTTGGGGCAATGGCGGAGCAAATTGGAAAAGAGAATATCAGTTGTGGATTGACGAGCAGAATCAAGAATGGACAAGAGTCCTTTGAAAGAAGAAATCTTTTGCAGATGTAGTTAGATCCGATTCCAGCAACAAAGCCCCAATCCTCACTAGAGCAAACTTGGTTCCGCTAAAAGTCCCTCATCGCCAGATTTTGAAATCTACAGTTCCTGTTTCCAAGATCTTCGATCGATTGAATGCTTCTTTTCAAAGGGGCCTCAACAGCCTGCAAAATCGGTCTTTCATCATTTATTATTCCCGAAGAAATCATTCTTTGATCTCCTGGAACTTCCCCCGAAGATTTTAGAGAGACAAGATGTTCAGGTTCCCAAAGGACTGGCTCATGAAAATTTGAAATCTAAGGACCCACCTTTCAGTCCACTCTACCCCCAAGAGTTTTCTCTGGGAGGAAAGAGGAGTGCCTCTCACTGTGTCCGATGCCTCTCACTGGGTCACACCAGATGGAAATGTAGAAACCCAATTTGCTATCACCGCTGTAAAAAACCAGGGCACATTTTTTTTGCAAAGAAGCAATGTGAAACAATGATTTTACACCCAATCTCAAATTCTCCTAGGTGGTAAGGGAAGACAGTTGGTTAGGACAAAATTGCAAAACCTGATTTCGAGGAGTGGACAAGATTGTCTCGTCTCAAATCTCGGAGCCAAAAGCTTTTCACACTCTGCGATTGCTGCTACCATTGTCTTGCTCTCTCTCCCAGAAGCAACAAACTCAATCCCCTCGTCCTCAATCCAAAAATTGGGTGATTGTCCCCTACGCACCCATGGCAAATTTTGCGGGTAATTTTAGCCCTCTTCTCCCGCGTGGTTTCCATCTTCAACATGTGGAAGGGAGGCACAGCCGAGCTAGAGTCGTCTGTGGAAGAGCTCCACCAAGAAATGAAGACTGGGCTATCGTGATCATCTCACCAATGCCGCAAGGTTAAGTGCCCTTTCACAATGTGGAGGTGATTCTTAATGAGTTTCTAGTTGGGGTTCGGGGGTCTGCGAATCCGAGACATCCAACCATGTCCTTTTGGGGCGGCTTATGTCAATTCAGTAGTGTTCATGCTAGAGAAGCGATGATTAATGCCAGTCCGCGTCAATTTGATGATATTCAAATCTCTCTTCAAAATCACTATGAAGCTCTCAACTGGAAGGGGTTATTGTTTAATAGAGAGTGTTGGTTCATGCTGATTGGATTCCCTCTGGACTTTTGGAGCATGTCCAACATTCAAGATGCCATAAAAAGTTTCAGAAGGCTACTTGTTTGGGAAAAAGATCTCACTAATCTCTCTCGTATTATCATCAAAGCTAGAGTGATTGATTTAGATCAAATTCCGAAAAGCATCCAAATAACAGACGGGGATGGCTTTCTTAGCGAGTCATGGACGGTGCCTTGCGAAATCATTTCTTAGTCTCTCCTGGGAGGTGGACCTCCGAATGAAGACGCCCCCAGCAGATGGGGGTGACCATCACCCTCACCCTCCACAGAATTGGCTTAAGCCCTTTCCAGAGCCAAGCATTGATGGCTTTGCCTTGGGGAATGTAGAACCGAAAGGTCCAGCAAGGGGGACCTCAACCCCAATCTAGATGACAACCAAGCAGCACATCACGGTGCCAAGTGTTGGAAATTGGGATGTGGCCGATAGTGGCGCCTCAAGAACCAAACCCCACCAAACATACCTGACAATCTCAATCGGGATGCGGCTGCTCCCAACCCAGAGGGAAATTTAGGGCCAGCAAGTGCCGTCGAGCAGGACTTTCCTCAACCCTCGCATAGCAGTCTCACTCTTTCATTGCAAGCTCCTTCTTTTGCTTCGTCCTCTATATCTATCAATGGTGAAGAGGACGAGCTAAACATGCTACCCCTCCAATTTCTACCCCTTGATCAGATCACAGATCTTAATCAACCGGCTTTGGTTCTCGATGGGGCCTTGGAAGTGCAGCAAGTGGTAGATAACATCCCAGCAGCTCAGCCAGGTCAGCTCGACTTGGAAATGCAACTTGGGATTGTGCTAGTTCCTCACTTTGGTCTGCATGTTGAGCGGGAAAACGAGACTTCAGATCCTTTAGTTGGGCTCCTCGACTCTGGCTTACAAGCACGGGCTAGATTCTTTGCCCTCCACAATAGCATACCTACCCAACCAATGGTTCAAGTTCCAAATCAATGGGCCGATTTCTTTACCGCCATGCTTCTGCCACCTCAGAATTTCAATTTAGCATAAGAAGTTTTATCTTCAAGAATGTGAACCTTGATCTCTCATTCAGAGGAGCAGCAAGGTAGGAAAAAGCCCTTTGTCATTCCGACTAGTTGCCTAGCTCACTCTGACCCAGCTCAAACCTCAGTCTCGAAGGACTTTTTTTTATCAGACTCTCCTTTGCCCCCTCAGCCACCAGCCTCACCAGTTAAAGGATCTCCATCCGTAGGGAAAGAAAAAGTCCCTCCCTTGATGCGGATCTGATTTTGTGTGCCCTTGGACCCTGGCTTTTTATGGGAAATTAGACCGAATATCACTTATAACTCCACTTCTGAGCTTCATATCAGAAGGAAACATGCAAATAGAGTCATTCCCTTAGCTGAAACAAAAGTTCATAGAAGTACAAGACTCAAGACCCAAAAAGGTGGATTCAAGCATAAGACTTGTGACGACAAACGCTGTCAGGCTTGTGACTCGATACCACCTTTCCTTTCAACAAATATCATAAGGAATTTATGCATAGATTATTGCAAGGTGCCTCCTGGGGAAGCCACTGAAGACAAGCTTACAAAGGAACACATCAAGAAGACGAAGAATGATGATAAACAATCGAGAGAATGGGAATAGCAAGAAGAAGCGATAGCTCGGGCACGCAGTGCATAATTTTTGGGCATGGTTTCTCTGCAGCAGATTACTCTTGCACTTTCTTTTAGACCTTTTTCTGATTGCTCCAAGAACATTGGCATGGCTGTCTTGTATGGCACACTCAGATTTCTCTCTTTTGCTCTGGTCAAATGCTCACTGCTTGACCTTTTATCAGTCGCTTCTTGTTTGGATGTTTTGTGTTACTTGCTTTTGTCCAGGAAGCCCCCCTCAAAGCTATGACTGCATACTTTTCTAGCTTCCCTCAGTGTATCTAGGATATACTGGTCAGACCCCTTTCTTTTTGGTAATCATGATCAGACAATGGGAGATCCTTTCTTGGAATGTTAGAGACCTTAACTCTAATAAAAAGTGGCAGGCTATCGACAATAAAATTGAGGAAAGCAAGTGCAATGTTTTGTGATGTCAAGAAACTAAAAAACAAAATTTTGACTTGGTCTACATTGGAATTTCTACCCTAAAAGTTTCAATAAATTTGAATTCCTTCCCTCCATAGGAGCCTCGGGTGGATTACTTGTGGTATGGACAGATTCCATGTTTTTGGGACATCTTGTTTTCAGTAATGAGTTCTCTGTATCCGTTGAACTGAACGCAGTCCACTCAGGCGACTCATGGATTCTTACAAACCTTTATGTCCCTCCAAGGGCTGAGGACAAAGGGAGGTTCTTAGACTGGTTCTCAAAAATTCAAATGCCTCATAACAAAGACTGGTTAATTGTAGGAGACTTCAAATTCATCAGAGCACCTTCAAACAGAAACAAGCTGGGAGGAAATGTTCATGAAATGTTTCTCTTTAATGAGGTCATAAGTACTCTAGGACTAGTGGAATTACCCCTGAAGAGTAGATCCTTCACCTGGAGTAATATGCAAGAAGAACCTCTCCTGGAAAAACGTGACTGGTTTTTCACTTCGAATAATTGGACATTACACTTCCCAAAAACTTCGGTTTCTCCCCTGGCCAATGTCTCGGATCATGTGCCCTGCGTAATTGCGATAAATACTTCAATTCCACGATCCAATATCTTCAGATTCGAGAACCATTGGATGGAGCTGAATGACTTTTCGGCAATAGTAAAGCAAACTTGGCAGCAGAAAGTCCATGCGAAGGACTTTGGCCGACGCATTAATCTGAAATTCAAAATCCTTCGACGAGCTCTAAGGATCTTGTCAAAACAGTCATCCAATCTTCGCTCAACTATTTCCAACACCAATGAGGTAATCTTGTTCCTCGACATGATGGAAGAATTTAAAGACTTATCTTTACAAGAGTGGAATGCTAGAGAAATATTAAAGGACCATCTTAATCTCTTGCTCAATCGCCAGCACACCTTCTGGAAATAGAGAGGGACAATCAAATGGGTCAAACTAGGAGATGAAAAAACCAATTTTTTTTCATGCCAGAGCATCTATCCGGTTTTGAACAAACACTATCACAACTTTACATGATGACAGAGGATGTGAAATCAAAGACCATCAAGGCAAAACCTCTCTGCTCTGGGAAGCTTTCAAAGAAATATTAGGATCCTCGGAATCACCGGTAATGCATTTTAACCTGTCAGGCCTTTTTCACCTCTCGGAAACCTGGCTTGGATGGAGGAACCTTTTGTATAATAGGAGATCGACGAGATCATCAAGCATCTTCCAATGGAAAAATCACATGGACTAGATGGCTTTAATGGAGAGTTCTTCAAGAAATGTTGGCCAATCATCAAGCATGACTTTTATGATCTCTTCCTAGATTTCTTCAGGAATGAGCTTAAGCTTCAAACCATCAATTTCTCTTTCATCACTCTGATTCCAAAGAAGGATCAACCGCTTTTGGTAAATGACTTTTGGCCTATTTCCTTGTTAAACACCTTGATCAAAGTTCTGACAAAGCCGTTGGCAAATAGACTTCAACCTGTAATTCTGGACCTAGTGCATACCGACCAGTATGGATTCATCAAATCTCGCACAATTCAAGACTGTCTCCATGGGCTTTTGAATATTTGCATCTCTGCCACCAATCGAAAAAGGAAACCATCATTTTGAAATTGGACTTTGAAAAGGCTTTTGACAAAATTGAGCACAACACAATCCTCACCATCATGAAGTGTAAGGATTTTGGAGCAAAATGGATCGAATGATTTCTAAAATTCTGAGTACTGGAACTTCCTTGGTCCTTCTCAATAGGGTACCCGGCAAGACTTTTCACTAGCTAGTAGCCACCTATCCTGGACGCCCGACACCTTGCGCACCATGTTCGCCAGCAAGTACTGGCTCCCGGAGGTCAGTCAGTAACACCACTACAATCCACAGCGATACTGAAATCATACATGCATTGTCTGAAATTTCTGATGCTTAGAGAATTATACGCTTCCTCTTCTGCTCAGTTGGCGGGCATCGTGAGGATGTTCACGAGTGAGATGACCGTCGCCTCCGCCTGGATCCACCTCCTGGTCGTCGACCTCTTCGCGGCAAGGTTAGTCATTCTCGATCGTTTCAGGGAAATTAGTACATGCGTTGTGAGTGCGAGGAAATTGTTACTGTTTGTGTTTTTGACTGGTGATGCAGGCAGGTATATCACGATGGCATCAAGAGCAACATAGAAACCAGGCATTCGGTTTCTCTGTGCCTGCTCTTCTGCCCAATTGGGATCGCGACTCACGTGGTGACCAAGGTACTCGCCAGTGCGGTCGGTCGCTCACATTGATGATCGATTGAATGTAGGCTCCAATTGTCTAGATGGTGGATTTTTATGTGATTCAGATATGAATAAAATTGATTCAATGCACCACATGTTCCATATCGGTTCAGCTTGATTCTTTTCTCCCTATCCTAGGAATTGCTTGAGCAACTGAATTTACTTATCATCCGGGATTCCTAGAACGCTAGAACAGGTGGTCATACTATTGTACTGCCTGAGTAGCTTATGAAGAAGTGTAAAATTAATTCATATGGTCTCAAACAAGCAATAACTCGCAAATGTTAAGAAGTGAAGAATATGAGAGGAAAAAAAGCTTTGAATTGCACTTATTCAATTGGTACATTGTTCAAATAGAGAGGGGCTACAACCTTACAACAATTGCTTCTCCGAATGCTATGCTAAGCTTATGTGATTCTTATTACAAATTGTGCAAAATTATTGAAGTGCTGATTGATTAAATAACGTGGTAGCAGCAACAAATAATATTCCCCCCGTATATGTCTGTTGATTATAGCTCTTACTGTATTTGTAATGGTATAGCATTAGCATCTGCTTTATCCTTGTCAAATATCCGGTTGAGTATCAATGCCAATCTGATGCCAGCCTGTGCTAACCTCTTCTCACAACCGGTACAGTGAAGAAATAATCATCTGCATTCCAGAATGCAGAATTGCCAAGCATTATTATTATTATTATAAGCTAAATGTAATGTATTGTAGTTTTCATAGTACCACTGTGATATAGCTACTTACCTCCTAGAGTAATGTCTTGCTCTACATCTTTGTAGGCATAATTGCAGGACAAATGTATGCTCTCAATTGCATAGCTGCATGACATAGGTTTAAGATTTAATATCATATCATGTCAAATTTTGTGAACAATTGCACTATACATGAAATAAACAGAAGTGTTTGAATATGAATCCTACTCATTTGCGCGGGTTGCCCTTTTGTTCTTACAATTTTCCCAGTGACTAATATCGTCAGACCATCCATCCTACAACTTACAGCATTAGAAACTTGAAAGCATATTTGAACTGGATGGAAAGCAAGAATTAAGCAGAATAGTTTACTAGTGTACTCACTGTAAGGTTCATCTTGAGAGCGTCTACCATGGTATCCAGGCTTCTGTTATAGAAGTCCTTCATTATTGTCTCTATGATGCTGACATCCCACACCTAGCAAAAATATAACAATTTGGACACAACCGTGTAAATCTGAATTTAGACATAATGTTTATGAAAGTTGACAGAACAGACATGGTGAAGGTTTGCTTTCCTCCGGTACCAGTGCACGATGATCGTGTTGCCCCCTTCATCCTCCTCGAAGCCGACGTGCAGAGGCTGGTGCACGTCTCCGACGAAGTGCGCCAGGAACATCAGGCTCTCTGTCAGGTTATCTGGTTTGTGCATGGGAATGTTCAGAACTCGGCCTGTTTTAACACTGTATTGTATTACACAAAGCTCACCACACACTTACATGAACTCTTTGAATCTCCATAGCTGTAGAGCTGTTCCGTGTAGTTGTTGATAGCTCCGACGACGCACATCCCTTTCTGGCCACGAGAATTATGGCAATCCCCTGAAAGATACAGTTAACTCCATGAGCTCATGTTTGATCCTAAACACTTTCAGAAATCAGAAAACTTGCGCCTGGTTCTACTCATCTCTGTCACTGTCTAACCAGTTTGACAAATGCCATATATGTCTCTTTGCGTTATTACTACACGCATATTTTTTTTTTGAAAAAGGGGAAACCCTGCTTTTGATTGAAAGCTTACTACACGCATATTACTTCATGTGATGTTGAATTATTTGCATATCAGTATTACCACATCAGTTTTTTCTTTTGTTTTCCCGAGTATATGCATGCTACATGCTGAGCGATTTAAAAAGGATGAGTAGTATTTTCTCTAATGAAAGCGGTTGGTTGAGAAGGATATGTATCATGTGGTGATGCGTGAAGCAAGCAACTCAGAGTTGCTTATGTTTACTCAACCTCCCGAGTTGTCCTCTCCAAGAAGCAACAAATCCGGTTGGTCATGACATGAATCATGAAACCGAACGATGCCTCAGTGATCGGCACGCATCTGCAAGCTAAATTCAGAATGGATATGCGCACATCTCCATCATAGATGGCCAATTTTATCTCAAATTCTCTCTTTCTTCTTGTCATAGAGGGCGGGAACTGGAAAGAAAATGCCACGATAGATTACAAGACAGACTTACCGAAGGCACTAACAAACTTGAAAGTACGATTGGTCGCCCGGCTCCACGGCGCATTGGCGCAAGATACTTAATTTTGGCTCATGTCGATGTCGAGCATACTGAAGAAGGCCGAAAACACATCTAGGTGGTGCATTTTCCTGTTTAGTTTAACGGCACCTGTATGTTGTGTAGTACTACTTCTCCTCTGTATTTATGTGGAGTGAGTGAAACAGTAACACTGGGTTACTGGCCAAATTAAGAACCGTTGGCTAGCCCTGCCTCGTGGCTGGGCTTGCAATATTAATGGCGCGTAATTAAACTCCCTCCATCAGTTTATACAGAAGGAACCATATTATGTAGTAGTAGTACTATGCAGTGCCCATGTCTATGCTTATGCAGGTAAGTAGATTAGCAGTGCTAGAAAGGCAAGACAACAGCCAGGAGGTGGGGAAGAGATGGAGGAAGAAGAGGAATATCTGACTGGAGAACTTGAAGTTGCAGACGTTTGGGGTGTTGGCGTAGTGGAGCGGGCTGGACCATCGGTAGCGGAAGCGCACCTCGTCCGCCCACGGGCACACCGTCGACAGCTCCCCGCCCGCCGACTCCGGCAGCAGGTCCTGCACCGCCGCCGCCGCCTTCTCCGACAGGTACTTCTGCGCGCACCAAAGGCAAGGCAAAGAAAGATTCATTCAGCATCAGGAACACCGCACGGCAGTCGCATTCCTTCCTTCCTTCCCCTAGCTGTCGTCAGTTGGATCTAACAAGATTACCTCGGCGATCTTGCAGACCATGATGTGCCCCTCCTTGCCCCACGCGCCCGCCCGGTGGGGCGCGGAGGCCAGGGAAACAAGGAGGAGGAGCTGGAGCAGGAGCAGCGCCTGCAGCTGCGGGGCCATCTCCCTGTGCTGGGCTACTCTACTCTGGTTTCTCCCTTGTTGTGTTGGTGATTCGTTCCTCTCGGGATGGGAGTTTTGCGGCTTTGGTTTGCGTGGGGATTGGATTGGATTGGGCCTGGATCCTGATGGAGGCGTGGAGTGGGCCTGCAGCTAACGGACGTGACTGGTAGACGGAGGCGTATAGAACATACGTACTTTAGATACTGACTGGTAGACGGAAGCGTGGCGTACATACATACCATTTCATTTGCCCCTCTCGTGATAGCGGAATGCATTTATTTTCTCCTCGCAATGGTAGTTGTTGAGAGCATGACGTGTTTCCAAAACGAACGATAATTAATTGGGCACGTGATGCAGACACGTCATCTATCTGTGCTCTGATTTTGTTTGTGAATCGAGTGAGAGCTTGGCTAGAATGGCCAGGCCCAAGGAAGCCACTTGTGTGTTAGTTTACTCTTTTCCCTAGTTGTGAAACGGATGTTTTTTGCCATGTTATTTTTTGCGAGGAGAATATGACATTTAATTATTATTATTATTACTTTCAGAGGAGAATTTGACATCTTGACGGAACTGCAAGGTAAGATATTATACACGACACACGTGTCTTGTTTTCTTTAGTTTTGGGGAATGCTTAAAAGTTTAGCCATAGCTATTGGCATGCTTGTGGAATGTGGATTACAAATTCATACCATCTCTGAGCCTTTTTACCGCTTGAACTATGGACATATCCTTCTAATGACCTCGATGACTATTTTTTCTGGATCTGCTTCCGACAACAATAGCAATAACCAAAAAAAAAAAAAAAAAGTTCACCTTTGCTGCTGGTCTGCAGCTGCGTGCAGATCACATTCTTCAGTACGTACGCGAGAGGTGGAGATTGGTATGAACACGATGAGCATTTTCAACAGAGGTGTGAACGTCATGACTGATGAGCGTATACGGTCAGTAATCCCAGCAGGCTATCCGACACTTTATGCCGTACGCTGCTGCCCATATCAACGGAAAGATTCCTCCTCCTCTTTCCTTCCTTAATATATTCGCAGCGCATGACACGATATTCCTGCAGTTTAAAGCACAGCAGTCTGCAGAGATCGATCACTCCGGTCCATGCCTGTGTTCTCCTTCGTTTCCATCTTCAGGATGCAGCAGCAGACCACAGTGCCTCTGCTGCTTCTCTTCTTCTCTGCGCTCCTGCGTTGTCGTACGGTTGGGGAGTCGATGGCCATCTCATGATCTGCCAAATCGCACAGGCAGTCACGCATGGCCATTTCTGTCTCCGCTCTCTTGATTTGCCTATGTGTTCTGCATTTCTTACGCACTAGGTTCGTAAATGTCCAGGGCCGTCTGAGTGACGCAGCCGCGGCGGCGGTGAAGGACCTGCTGCCTTCCTACGCCGGCAACAACCTGAGCAGCCTCTGCTCCTGGGCCGACGATGTCAAGTTCAGGTACCGCTGGTCGTCGCCGCTCCACTACATCGACACCCCGGATGGCCTCTGCAATTACAGCTACGATAGTAAGCACGGTGTCTCTCACACTAGTACACTACAATCGACTGGAACTGACATGCACATTGCTGTAGCACCATTGAGCTAGCAAAATGTCTCTCCTGCATGTTGTGTCATCTCTTTTGCCAGGAGACTGTAAGGACGAGGATGGCATCAAGGGCCGGTGCGTTGCCGGAGCCATCAACAACTACACCTCTCAGCTCCTCCTAACCTATGGAAGATCTTCTACTACTCAATGTACTATTTTGATCCTACAAACTTCTCAACAATTGCATGCGATAGTTGCATTGTGAGTCACACTGATAGTAAGATTCTATGGAGTACAGATAACCTGACACAAGCACTTTTGTTCCTTTCACACTTCATGGGGGACATCCACCAGGTACAAAATTAATCAGCAGTGCTGATTAAGTGTTTCTGTTGCACTAGTCTATAACTTTAGCTGATGATTGTTCATACATTGCGGTGATTGTAGCCACTTCATGTGGGGTTTACCTCTGATAAAGGAGGGAACACCATTGATGTCCACTGGTACACAAGGAAGACCGTTCTCCACCATGTAAGCTTAATGTTCAGACTAAGCACTGTTATGATTCTGACAAAAGCATAATGCTGAAAGTTATTTTCTGTACCATTTCCAGGTTTGGGATGCGAATATCATCGAGACAGCAGAAGACGACTTCTATGGCGAAGGTGTAGCTGAATTTGTCGACGCACTGACAAAGAATATAACGGTGTGAAATTTTGATGAATTTTTCTTGTGATCTAGTCAGTTCATCAGCTGGATCTACTTGCTATTTGATACGAGAACTGATTGATTGAGCCCTCCACGTTGCAGGGAGAGTGGTCAGGACAAGTGCATGGGTGGGAAGAATGCAGCAAGAACCAGACGGCATGCCCAGACATGTATGTTTTCCACAAACAAAAATTTATTTCCGTTTTCATTTGATTTTACTTGCAACCACCAAAACTTAGAGGCTGAATATAAACGTTGTCTAATTAATTCAGCAATTGCACATATAGATATTTCCTTCTTTATGTTGCGAATACTTGCATAATAGTAGTGACATTTTTATGACTTGATTCCTGGCTGTAATACGTACCAACTGCAAGATACGCATCAGAGAGCATCACTGCAGCATGCGACTGGGCGTATAAGAACGTGACAGAAGATGCAATCCTAGAAGGTATTAAGAATACAAAATATCATCAAGCTTGATGTGCGAACAGTATTGAAAACTTGCTAATATCACTGCTGCCGCTGTTGTTGATGCAGATGCCTATTTCCTGAGCAGAGTGCCAGTGGTGAACCTGAGGCTAGCGCAAGGCGGCGTTCGGTTAGCTGCCACCTTGAACAGGATATTTGGTTAGAGATGGCACAGATCGACTAGTCTCTGTGAGAGGAAAGATCTGTGATTCACATGTGAAATGGAAGCCTCCCTGGTTACACAAAACGGGCTTACTTTACTTTCGCGCGCGGCCGAGCAAACCATAGTACGTAGGCGGGCTTCCAGGGTGCGGCCGCGGCTACCGTACAAGTTTTTTCTATTTGTAAGCTGACTGGCCTTTTAAGTCAGTTCCTCTGGCATTTGCATTGAGCTCTTTTACTGTGTATTTAATTTAATACGGACCGTCTATTCTCTTTGATTCATTATTCATATCAGTTAAGATTTAGTTATATCACACCTAATGCTGGTAGTATGAGTAGTAGAATCCCGAGGATGGTAGAATTGTAATTGCTCATGTGGGAGATCACACGTCATAGGAGTAATATTTTCAGCACTAGTTGGAAAAATATATAATATCCTCGTGAAAAATTATAAATACAAAGAAAAATCTATTATGCCTTTAACAAATCAATGATAAGATTTGATTTATACTACTACCATATACTACTAGTAGAATACACCGTAAAATTTCTCAATCCATTAGCTCTGAGATGTGCGTGTGTATGGTGCTGATTTTCATGTAATTTCGTGTAAACTGTTTCACAGCAGCAGCAGTAGCCGTAGCAGCTAGAGAACGGAAGATAGTAATTTCGTGTAAACTGTTTTATCCAGCAAAAAAACTGACGTCAGGGTGAAACCTCAGTAAGAAACTGGATTTATCTATCTTACTCCATTCGTTTCAAAAATATAAGATATATAATTTTTTTCAGTTCTGTTTCAAAATATAAAGTATACATACGACTTCATAAGTAAGCATTCACACATACTATCTCTATGATCTTATTCCCAACAAGATATTAACACCAGAGATATCATGTCGATTTCTCTCTACTATACTCTTGGCTTTATAATAACGCATTATAAAAAGAAATGGATGGAGCATTATTTAACGTACATATGTTGATCAGTTGATCCAAATGGGAACTAAACGGCCTACACTCCTACCAAGTTAGACGCCATGTCATCAGCTGCACGTCACTTGTGACCCATCTCTCTCTATATATATCTCTCTCTATATATATGAATATGAAATGGTATGGTACTCCTGTGAGTATATACTCCACTTCTTATATACCACTTAAATCGTATGATGATACATTTTTATCAATTTAAGCATACTCCAATAATGATTATAAGATACTCTAACGTGAGTTCTATGGAATTTTTTATTAAATTCCACTTTTATAGCAAAATTTGTGTATATACTTCTTTTATATATGAAAAGAGGTATATAGAAAAAAAAAGGGCTCTAAAGGAAATTTTTTAATCAAGTCACATTGGAGTATCTTATAATTAGTATTTAAGTATATTGAAAGTGATAAAGAAATATAATATATTCGTTTAAGTGTTATATTGGAAGTGGGAGTACATATGTGTTGTGTACATACATACATACATACATACATACACATATATATGTATATATATATACGTGTACATATACATACATATACATATACACATATACACACATATACATATATAAACACCATGAGGTATTGCAAATTTCTTGAAAAACATAAAAAAAATAGACGTTACTATTTTTCTATACTAACCTCAGTTTCTTGGCATTCCAATCAGTCTCTTTAGATGAAGCAAGGTAGGTTGGAAAATAATTGGACGCGGGGAGGAGGTTATCGCAAAACTGTATAAGTGGTTGGGGCTTTCCACCTGCTTCGATCCGAGCCGTTTGGGCTAGATCCGACGCTTTTGATTGACATTAGTACCTTCATCTAATTAGCCATTAGCACTAGATATGTCATCATATATACATGGAGTTGAAATATTAAACTTACTTACCAAACTATCCGTCCGAGTATTAGTTTTTCTTGGCAACAGACAGTACGGGACACGATAGAATTATGCGGTTTGATGTCTCCTATCCTCCTACTAAACTCGTAAATTGCTTAGTTGCGCATATATATATATATATATATATATATATATATATATATATATATATATATATATATATATATATATATATATATATATATATATATATAGGAAAATGGTATGGTACTCTAGAGTACGTACTCTACCTCTCATATACCACTTAAATCGTATGATAATACATTTTTATCTATTTGTGCATACTCCAATAGTGATTATAAGATACCTCAAAGTGAGTTCTATGAAAAATTTCATTAAATTCCACTTTTTATAGCAAAATTTATGTATATACTTCTTTTATATATGAAAAAGGGTATATAGCAAAAAACAAAAGGCTCCAATGAAATTTTTTCGATCAAATCGCATTGGAGTATCTTATAATTGGTATTTAAGTATATTGAAAATGATAAAGAAGTATAATATATGGGTTTAAGTAGTATATTAGAAGTGGGAGTACATACTCCCAGGAGTATGAAACGGTCGTCCTATATTCATGCAGGAACCTGGTCAGCTTCAGTCCCCAACTAGCACCCAACCTATGAGTACATTCCTGTCCAGCTCACACGTAGAAACAAACGCGATCTTGGTTCGAACTTGGAATTAATCATTTCCCAATACCGGCCAGATGCATGCGTGCAAACGTATGTGGGGAGTAATGTGTCAAACAAATTAATCGTTAAATACTCGTGCATTCCGTTAGAATCCAATGTAACACGTCTCGTCGTCATTTAAAACTGTCTTGCTTGCTGCTTAAATGGTAATGTTTTTGTTGTATAATCGATGGCTTGCTTGCTGCTTAAATATTAATTGTTTTTGTTGTATAACCGAGGTTGCATTGTCGACGAACGAAGTTTTTAACTTGAAAATAATAAATAATAGATAAGAACATAAAAATATAGTCATATCTTTCTCTTTTTATGGTTGATTCTCTTTGCCCGTAGACAGTATTTGGTTTCACCCAAATCTTTCAATACGAATTTTGTTTCTAAGTATGAGCTCGCTTCGAGAATGTTTTCTATGTTTTCGATTATGTTCAAGTCATCAGCATACACAGATATTATGCAAAATCCATTCTTTGATTTCTTTATGAACACGTACAGACAAACTTCGTTGTTTATATACCCCTTGTAAAAGAAATTTACTCAGTCGGTTGTACCACATACGACCTGACTGTTTCAACCTGTATAATGACTTTTGCAACTTAACACTATATATGTTGCGATGTTCATTCTCGCTCATATATGGGACTTTTAGTCCCTATGAAATCCATAAAGATTCCATAATCTAGTGATCCATATAAATATGCAGTCACGATATCCATAAATTTTATTTTTAAATTCATTCTTGTGCCATAGCTATAAGGTATCAAAACATTGTGCTATGCATTACAGGAGAGTAAGTCTGTATCAAAATCGATGCCGAGTATCTGCGTAAACCCTTGTGCTGCTAATCTCGTTTTGTATCTCACAACTTTATTAGGTTCATTCATCTTTCTTATGAACACCCGCTTGTGTCCAATAGGAATAACACATCATGAGGTGTTTTGACCATATGTCCGAAGACTTTCTTCTTATTAAGCGAGTTTAGTTCTCGATTACTTCCTTCCATTTATCCTAATCTTGACGATTCTTGCATTCCGTAACTGTCTTTGGTTCCTGATCCGATTCAATAGGGAAGACAATCTTTGAGATGAAGCAGCTGCTATTAGCACTCATTTGTTTATAAAAGATTTCTCTTATTTTCACATAGTTTCTGGAAAAACTCTTTATCTAATTTAATTGGAACTTTATTTAAATCTATCAGTTCTCCACTATTTTTCAAAATGACAGAGTCTGATTGTTCCGTTGCCCTAGTGTCGGTGGGTGCGCTTCCCCCTTCACTAGTCACCTGTCCTTGTACTCCAGCATGGGGAGCCTCCCCCTCTGCTCCTATACTGGGCACCACCCATCGTGTCTTCACTCGGGGTGTAATGCCCGTCGGACGTTTCTCATTCATATTTGATTCATGGAGTTTCTTCTGTGTTCAATATATCTCTTTTGCGGACGTCTCCGCGGTTTGAGATCCTTTGACCCAGGAGGTCTCCCTTTCTTCTTATTAAGAGTGGTGGAGTCAGATACAGAACCCAAAATCCGGGATGGTTCTACTCTTTCAGGTGCATTTACTATTGGTATATGTGGTTTTGTAACTCCTATATGATCTGCTAATTAATGAATTTGTAGTTGATTTGCAAGATTTTGCAAATATATTATCCTCTGAACCTCTTATTTAGAGTCCTTAGTGTGTGGATCGTTATTATGAAGACTACTATCATTCTATGATAGTTCTCGGTATTCCAACTTGGGGCCCTTTCCTCCTAATGCTACAAATAGTTATTCGTTAAATACAGTATCAACATATCTTGCTTTTATCAAATTCCGTGTCATGGGCTCCAAATACTTTATTGTAGACAGAGAATCAAATCCACATAAATTCTAAATTTATGATGGGGTCCCATTGACGTACTCTGAGGAGGTGAGATATGTATGTAAATGACACAACCAAATTTACACAATGGGAAATAGTTGACACTTTCCGACACACTAGTTGGAAAGGTGACAACTTATGGTATGAGGATGGCTGGAATCGTATTAATGCTGATGCATGTAATACGACAAGTCCCCAACACATAGTTGGTAGACTGGATCTCATTAACAAGCATCTAACGATCATCTTGATCCTCTTGATTAATGATTCAATAAGTTTATTCTGAGTATGAACATGTGGGACCGAATGTTTCATTATTATGCCTAAGGCCATGCAATAGTTATTAAATTGCTTTTGAGGTAAACTCTGCAGCATTATCCATTCTATGAATTGGATTCTATGATCCAAAAAAACTTTGCTTTTAGTGCAATAATTTGTTAAATCAGCTTGACAAAGACGTGATTCCTAGTGGATAATAAACATACATACGTCCATCGAGTGGATGCGTCTATTATTACCTTAAAGTACCTGAATGGCCTAGACATAGGCTCTATAGGTCCACATATATCCCTTGTATCCTCTCAAGGAAATCAGACAATCAATGCTTGTTCTTATGATACGATGGTCTCGTAACCAACTTTGCTTTTGCACAGGCCTCACACACAAAGTGTGTAGATTGGGGATATATTTGGACTTCAAGCTGTGGCCAACAAAATATTGTAGTATCCAGTGCATCATATTGTCTCTAGGATGGCCCAGATGTTCATGCCACATTCTAAACAGATTGGGGTCATAGTGCAATAAACATGTAGTGCAATCCGAAAGAGAACGTAGAGAGTTTCTATACTACTTCTTTTCAATATCCCTTTCTTAGTGATGAGAATGTACTCAGAACCATTCTCTTCCCTTGTTTCCATGTGAAAACTATTATTTCGGATACCTTTGAAACTTAGTAGAGTTCTAGTTGTGTTTGAGAACAATAATGCATTGTCGGACCGCTGGCGTGGAATACCCGAAACTCTCATGTATGTACCGTACTAGTCCTATGATCAGTGGCTAGTACACACATCCACGATATTAGAATACACATCCATATACCATCTCATACAATATGAAATAAATATGGTACATAAACTTAGATGATTACATAGTTTACAATACAAAGGCCGACCAACCAAATAAAAGTGTCAGAAGTAGCAAGATAAACAGCAGAAGCATAATATATAAAGATCAAAAGTCCAGGGGTATGCCTATACAAACTCTTAGGCAACCGACAAGAAACAAGTCCTAGTAAGACCCGTCACCAAACCCTCCGGTACCAGGTGTAAAGAATGTGTCGTCTGGCATAGGCTCATTCTCAAACTCTAAACAACAATTTAAGTAAGATTGAGTACATTGCGTACTCAGCAGGACTTGTAGTGTATTACAAAATTATTATATATTCAAGGCTAACAAGGGAGGAGGCTCCATGCTACAAGTTATTTTCAACATTAAGTAAATTTTGTTTGCAATACCAATACGTAGTATTTTGCAACGAAAGTTTAAAGAGCAGTTAAGTAGATAAAGAATAATAAGTGAGTACTTGATAAATAACAAATTGCAACCCTCCTCGGCTGCGATCCACATCTTACTTTCAGCCATAGACATAGCACTCAACTCAATTATAAATCGACAAAGACACCATTCCTATATTTTCCAACAAGAGTTGTTTTTTTTGTTGCAAAAACCAAGTCTATACCCATTAAGACTGCACTAAGCACGCTCATAACCACAAGCATGGCTATTTAAATAGATCTATACTCTATAGAGGTGTACAACTTTACCCACAGTATACAAATTCTCTAGTTTGTTCGACATCTATTGATACCACCGCTCACTACCCTTTGGTAAGCAATCTAGAGCACGCAACGAAGCTTTTAAATCATCTAGTCCTAACCTTGTACTAGCCCAGCGAATGAACACCCTTACTTCAACCGGGTACACCCCTATCTTAGTGAGGCATTCACCGTTGTGTCGGAAGGCTTTGTTCCCAATGCCTTAGTGAAGGGAGCCCCTTCGAACATGCCTACCCAGTTATGCTCGCACTACTGTTGCCTACCAACATGCATGGCTAGTTTTCAACGACTTAATTATCTAAGGCCGTCCCATACCGGCACATGTGATTGTACACTTAGGCTTAGATAGGACTTGCTGGCGTTCGGTCCTTAATTGACACAGCCGTCCCTATCTACTTGTGAGATACACCTCTCACATTCTCAGTTTATAATATAACTCGCCCGCGTCATAAAATAAGTTTTTTATTTTTATTTTCATACATAATAATATAGGTAAACCCCTCTAGACAATCATTTCAAAATCTCCCAAATTCATGTCCAAAATTTCATCCATTTTCCAAATTTTAGTAAATCTAGAGCTCGGCTAAGCAATTGTGCGATATTCGCACTTGAAATACCCAAATTGACATCATCTATTTCCTAAACCATAACCTAATAACTACAATAGTAGTGATACCAATATTTCAAGGAGGATTATGCATTGAATATGGACATAACTACCGTTATCCCCAAATATAGCAAATTTTAAGCAAACATACACGCATGCATATTAGAGTTTGCAAAAAGAAGTAGAATAATTGAAATATGGGATCAACATGGTCAAAAGGAGTGCTTGCCTTTCTTTGGTACCTCAGAGTATGAGGATGGAGGATCGTCATAAATTTCATTTGAAGTATCAATATCTATGCAGAAAGAGCCGATGGCAAATTAAATAAAAATAATAATTTCAACAACAACAAAGCCCAAATATTTTTTTTGCATATTCAGACATATCATGATTTTATATGAATTTATAAAAAAAATATTCATTCAATTTGGAGTTCATATGCAAAAGTTATTAACGTTTTGATTTGCTTGGGTTTGGAAATTCCAGAAATTAAGCAAAGGATGACATCGAAAGCGTATTATCTGAGGTTTACGCTTTCTAACAGAGAAAGTGTATTTTCCTCTGAATTCCTCTGAGGTTTACGTTTTCCAACACAGAAAGCATATTTTCTTCTAGGCTAAAAGCAGCTTCCTCATTTTCCCAAATTTTATTAACTTACATGTAGGGTTTACTTGACAATAACTCTTAGTTTTATTTTCCTAATTTTATTTATAAAATAGAGGCGGTCCCACATGTCATAGACTTGTTATATATTGATAAATGATTAAACCTATTTTTAATTTTATTTAACTAGCGGCTGGGGTCCACATGTCAGTTTCTCGTGTTTTAAAATCGAGAATAGTGTGTGGTCCACATGTTAGTGACACATGTCCTTAATACGTTTTGAATTAGATTTTTGATAAACTTTTCTCCCAGTCCCATATGTCATACACTTATTAAACTTAACCTTAGTTACTTAGCATTAATCAATTCTTAATCGCATGTGCCCACTTGCAGAGAGGGAGAGAAAGAACAACGCAGCGGCTAGGCTTGGGGATGGCCAAAATGGGTTCCCCTCTCGACGGCAATCCCACTGGGTGGTGGTGGAGGCCGAAGAGATGAACGGAGGCGGTGCTACACGGCGATAAGCGACGAAGCTCCTCGGGTCCAAAATGGCTTTTGTGCATGGAGCAAATCGGCGGTGAATGATGGTGTGCATTGCCTCTAGGGGATGACTACGATGCTATAGGCATTAGCTCGGGGACCAATGATCACTAGAGCGACAACGATACCCCTTCCCGCGGCGGTGCCATAGGCGGCCACGATGAAGTCCATGCTACTCTAGATATTCGTCCATACTAATGTGTGCAAAAGTTGTAGGGAACTACTACAAGCTGAACAAGGGTGTAGACGACGTCAAGAAATGGTCGGAGAAGCATGTCGACATTGAACAATGGAAGCGCAGAGGTGGCTCATGATGCTGGCACTTTGTTGTGATGAAGATGCTACAAGAAGTTGCGCATTAGATTCCCGAGGTCCTAAGGATGTTGTAGGAGTGAGGAATCGAATGGGGACTCATCGGAGTGACGACAAACAGAAAAGGAATCAGCGGTGGCTGGATTTGGGGAAGAGCTCATTTCTAGTGATTCCATGAGCTTGGGTCCACATTGAGCAAGGAAGGAGTATTAGTGGAGTATGGAACGTGATACGACGTGGTCAGATGAGGTTCAAGCTCACAAGAGCATCGGGAATGTGGAGGTCTAAAATGGAGTGTGCGTAGGAGGTGAAGAAGATGATGACGTGATCACACTACGGGTTCCCAGAGCTACATCAAGCAAAGAAGGGGTTTCAGTGAGGTAAGGGACACACGGTGACGCAGGTGGCGAGGGCAAGGAAGCTCACTAGAGGAAATAGCAATGTGAGGCTTGCTCACTGGCGTCGAGAATGACGCACTCATTCCTGGTGAAGCAAAGCGCGAGATGCTTTTATTCTATGCAAGAAGCAAGAATGGCGAGCTGAGGAGCTCATGACGCGGTGAGGGGCTTAAATGTGGTCGAGAAGGGCGCGAGAGAAACAACGAGAAAATGGCGCACGCTGAGCTTCAGTCTCATCGCTTGTGCGGGATAATGGTGCATCAATGGGGTAGCTAGCATGGGTGATGGCAGGCGGAGGTGACTGGGGCGGTTGAGGTGCAAAACCATGGGCGCTGATCGATTCTCAGGCCAGGCCGACGAGCAGCGAGGCGTCGGCAAGGCGTGCGCGCGTGGGAGCAAGGTGGACGAAGGGTCCTGACCGCGGGCTCGGCATGTCAGCGAGAGGGGAGAGGGGCACTAGCATGGGTTGGAGTGAACGTGAGGTAAGTTGGGTTGGCGCAGATGCGACCCATTTGTCCGGTGGGAAATTCAACTAGGATTCAGATTTTACAATAAAAAGGCTGAGAACTTGGTGAATTTTCAAATGTATCAAATAAGACCAAAAAATTATGTAATTTTTTTGTGGAGACTCCTAACACAGTATAGATTCTTGTGGAAATTATTAGGAGTTTATATATTCTGTGATTTTCTCAAAAACTCTTCCAAGTTGATGTTTGCATGTGAATTCACTATTTGATTTATGTGAAGGTTCAAAAATCATGCTAAAATAGTTTTTCCCATTCATAAACATGCTCAAAATTATTCTACCATTTATTTTCATTATACTTTCCCAAAAATTGGATTTTTGGGATGTTACATGCATTCTCAATGATTATTTTCGTTCTCGTCAGTAAGACTATTGTGGCTCTTCCAGTACCCGCAATATTACCACAGTTGTCAGCTATGATCATAATGTTACTAGTCTTAGAACTGAAGGTTTGGAAATACTTCATATCCCTTACGATATAATTTGTGGTACAACTGTCAACAAGATAGAGTTTATGTTCTCCCTCTATTGTACGTCAACTATAACAAGGAGATAAATAATTTCCATGAATAAAAAACATTGCAAATGAACTGAAAATACTGTATTTATTTTGTGAACTAAAGATTACAAGAAGTAATTTTGATTTCTAATAGTAATATTACTGACTAATTCGGGATTAACAATGTTTGGTGTTTAATTTAGTAACACCATCCTAAATACACCATGAATTCACTTATAAATTTAAGGAGATAATGAAGGTTTAGGATTCCCCTGATCCTTCAATGGGAATGGCTCATTGCCTTGGCTCTCAGCTTGAGTAGCCTTCCGATGTCTCTCTCTCGGATTCCTGCTACCACTTGTTGGGGTGTAATATGGAGAACATCTAACGATCCTCCTACTATCCCAGTTGTTACATCTTCTTCCCCTTCTCTTGAATATCTAACTACTAGTCCCACCAAATCCATTAGAAACTAGAATTCGATCTGGAGGGTATCCTAAGAAGTAGCGCACCAGCGCGCTCTATCTCCCATAGAGCGTTAATTAGTTCATAATGATATTTGAAGTTTCTTTCCTTTAGAACCATTCTGAGGGAAACATTCTCTGGATGGAGATTTAGAAGAGTGTGTTCAATCTGTTCATCCTTAGTCATGTTCCTCCCTAACAGTCTTAGGGTGCTCACAACATGAGTGAGATCCTCATTGTATGCAGTCATGGATTCATAATCTTCAATCCTCATAGCTATTCACTTGTTATAGTTCTCATTGGCAAGAAACTACCTTTGAGTAATGTCGAACCTCTTGATTAGGTGGTCCCAGAGTTCACTCAGGTCTTGGATAGCAACAAGCTCTTGGTTGAGGTTCGTACCAATTGGTTCTTGACGTATACCATAGCCCATGCCCCCGAATGAAATGGTAGTGTGCCCATTTGGCACAAGTGCATGACGGAGGTCACGTGCAGTGAGATGCATCCTTGCCTCAATTGCCCACACTGGGTGGTTACTGCAGTCACACTTCAACTCAAGAAATTTCCCTCTTGGCACGGCCCTGAACATACTGTCCATGTCGCCTACAACACTGTATAGCAACGTATATAATTACCATAAGGTAATGAATAGGTGCATCATGTACCGCATGAGTCAAAACATGTGTTACATCAATAAAATGACTTGTATAAGTAGTAAATATCATACTTATGGATTTCCATTAATTTTCTACTATTTTTCTAGGCATATAACAGTTACTACACTCACACATCAATAGAAAAGCAATTTATGGTATTTTAAATAAATTACAAAAGACTTAAATAAAAGAACTAGAAAACTTTTGAGGTTTTATATGCAAAATTCCACCGAGTGGAAGCCCTTATTCTTTATTTTGAAAGTTCTAGGATCCTTTTTGCAAAAAATTGCCCAGAAGGACCCAATTTTAATAAATGAAGGACTTGCGCTTAATTCCAAAAAACCGAAGGGCTTTTCTACAACCCTAGTGTGGCTCAATCCGAGTGCACAGCCCTAACCCTAGCGTGGCTTGGCCCTAGTGTACACTACGCACATGAGAAGGCGTGTGCAGGCGGCCTTGGTGCGCACGAGACGGCAAAGCAAGCAGTGACAGTGGCGTGTGTGAGCAGTGTGGCAGCGTTGGCGCAGCTCGACGGTAGAGGTGGTGTCCTGCAGTGGTCCACACCCCGATCGATCCCAGACCGATGTGGCGTCGGTGTACACCCGGTGTCCTACATTGTCCTCCCATGGACGATGGTGGTGGTGGCGGCGACGTCTGCTCTGTCCTCGCTGGGGATAGAGCTGGAGCCCCTAGCCTCGTCCGCATGCCCGTGTAGAGGCGGTGTGGCACGGAGGCCGCCTCGGCCCGACATTGCCGCAGAGGTAGCAATACGGGAGCGAGGGCGGATGGCAACGACCATGGTACGGAGGCATCTAGGTCGTTCCTTCTCTCTTCTTCTTTAGACGGCCGACGCGAAGGCGATAGCAACGACAGAGTATGGCGGTGGCGGCGGCCATGGCGCGAAGGTGTCGATTTGGCTAGCGACGTGCAACGCGGAGGTCATGCACGACACACCTCGCCCCATGGTGAGCCCTTGCCCTATGGAGCCCAACGAGTTACGCGCAGGTGAGCGACGACAACCCCGATCCCGGTCGGTGGTGCGGCGCGGAGGCAACGACCTATCCGATCGATATGGCGAGTTCAATCTGGCTATGATGCTTGGTTCACAGCGATAGCGTGGACATAGAGGCGTGCTGCTATTGCCTAGACGGTGTGTGCACGGATGCCAGACCCTAGGCTTTGAATACCCAAAGCCATCGTGTGTGTACCGTACTAGTCCTATAATCAGTGGCTAGTACACACATCTACAACTTTGGTATACATATTCATACATAATATACATACAATATGAAACAAATATGGTACTTAACTTAAATGATTACATCGTAGTGTATGATACACGACCGACCGACCAAATAAAAAATCAGTATCAGAAGTAGCGAATTAAACAGCGGAAGTATAACATGTATATAAACCTAAAAGTCCAGTGGTATGCCCATCCAAACCCTCGAGCAACCGACAAGGAATAAGACCTAGAAATATCCATCACCGAACCCTCTGGTACTGGGTGCAAAGAACGCGTCGTCCGACATATACTCATTCTTTATCTCTGAACAATAATTTAAGCAAGATTAAGTACATTACGTACTCAATAAAACTTGTAGTGCATCACAAACTTTATATATATGCATGGCTAACAAGTGATGAGGCTCTATGCTATAAGTTATTTTCAGCATTTAAGCAAGTTTTATTTGTCATATCAATACATAGTAATATGCAACAGAATTTTAAAAAAGGCACTTAATAATTAAAGAATCAACAAGTACTTGATAAATAATAAATCCGAACCCTCCTCGGTTGTGATCAACATCTTACTTTCAGCCATAGACATGGCACTCAACTCAAATATCAGCAACAAAACCCTTCCCTCAAATATCAACAACAAAACCCTTCCCTCATTTTCCAACAAGAACCGCTTTTGCAAAAACCAAGAATATACCTGATGGACCGCACCAAGCATGCTCATGACCGTGAGCATGGCTACTTTAATAGATTTACACTCTGCAGAGGTGTACAACTTTATCCACAACATACGAATTCTCTAGTTTATTTGGCATCCATCGATACCACCGCTCACTATCCGTTGGTAAGCAGTCTAGAGTACACATCGATGTTTTTACATCGCTTAGTCCTAACCTTGTACTAAGCCGACGAATGAACACTCTCACTTCACCCGGGTGCACCCCCATCTTAATGAGGCATTCACCATTGTGTCGGAAGGCTTTGTTTTCAATGCCTGAGTGAAGGGAGACCCTTTGAACATACCAAAATCGGTCATACTCGCACTACCACGATCTACCAACGTGTAAGGCTAGTTTTCAATGACTTAATTTGCTAAGACCATCCCATACCGGCAGATGTGGTTGTACGCTTTGGCTTTAGATTGGGAGCACCGACATTCAGTCCTTAATTGGCCCAGGCGAGGATCTCCCCCTATCTACTTGTGAGATACAGATCTCACACTTCAAAGAATATAATATAATTCGCCCGAGTCACAAACTACGTTTTTTATTATTTTTATTTTTATACAAAATAATAGAGGTAAACCACTCTAGACAATCATTTCAAAATCTCCTAAACTCATACACAACATGTCATCCATTTTTCCAATTTTAGCAAATATAGAGCCAGGCTAAGCACTTGTGCGATATTCGCACTCGAAATACCCAAATTGACACTAGCTATTGCCTAAACCATAACCTATTGGCTACATCAGCAGGGATACCAATATTTTAAGGAGGATTATGCTTTGAATAGGAATATAACTATCGTTATCCCCAAATATAGCAATTTTAAAAAAACATACATGCATGCATTATAGATTTTACAAAAAGAAGTACAATAATTCAAATAGTAGGATCAACATGTTCAAAGGATGTGCTTGCCTTGCTCTGGTTGCTCAGGATAAGAGGATGAAGGATCGTCGTAATTTTCGGTCGAGATATCGATGTTTATTAAAAGCTCTCATCCGCTCTCTTATTTCCTGTGTCGCCGCCACCATTGGAGCTCCCGCCGCCATGGTTGCCGTCGCGAGCCCGCTTCAGCTTCTCCCCGCCGTCGCTACCGATCCCGGTGAGTTCCCCTGGGCCTCCTCATACTCATACTCGCCCTAAGTCTCCTTCCCCCTCACCCGAGCACCGCCACACCTTGCTACCCCCACAGCCGGCCGCCGCTCGCATCCTCCCAGCCGCCATAGTGCCGCCGGAGCCGCACCAAGACTACCCTCATGGTCGCCTTCACCCCTTGGTCCCATTTTAGCCATCGCTTTAACCTCTCTGCCGCTCATCTCAACACAGTTTGTTCCCACGCGCAGCGCTACCACGAGCAGGCCGGGCAAGAAATCGCGAGCAACAGTAGTACGAGTGAAGAGAAGAGGAAGGAGACTGAAGGGCAAAATGGACATTTCACGTGCTTTCTCTCTCCTTTCTCACCCGAAAATGATAAAATAATGGCCTCAGTGTCCTACGGCAAAATTACAGCTTTTGGCAGTGCGTTTTGGCTAAACCACGAATTTTGGGTGCCCGTTGGCAAAGGTAGACAATGGAGGATGCCCTGTAGCCAATTTCCCCTAAACTATTAAAAAAGAGCCGATAGCAAATTAAATATAGAAAAAAATAATTTCAACATAAACAAAAGTCCAATATTTTTGGATATTTAGACAAAGCATGATTTTATATGAATTTACAAAAAAGATTCATTTGATTTGGAGTTCATATGCGAAAGTTATTAGCATTTTAATTTGCTTCGGTTTTGAAATTCCAGAAATTAATAAAAGGGTGACTTCGAAAGTGTATTCTCTGAGGTTTACGCTTTCCAATAGAGAAAATATATTTTCCTCTGAGTTTTACATAGGTTTACACTTTCCAACAGAGAAGACGTATTTTCCTCTGAACTGAAAGCGTCTTTTCTCATTTTCTATTTTTATTAACTTATATGTGGGGCCTACTTGTTAGTCTCTCATAGTTTTCTTTTTTGGATTTTTATTTATAAAATAGAGGTGGTCCCACATGTCATAGACTCATTATTTATTAACTAAATAATTAAACCTATTTTTGATTTTAATTATCTGACCACTGGGGTCCACATGTCAGTCTCTCGGGTTTTAGAACATGTTTTAAAACCAAAAACAGTGGGTGGTCCCACATGTCAGTGACTCACATTATAAAAACATTTGAAATTAGATTTCTAATAATCTTTTCGACTGGTCCCACCTGTCATACTCTTATTACACTTAACAACTGTCATTATGTTAACTAAATCCTAAACGCATGTAGGTCTCACCAGTCAGAGAGAAAGAAAGAAAGATGTAGCAGAGCTGCGCGGCCGAGAGGGAAGAATAGCTCGTCGGTGGTGAGGTGGTCGTGAAAAAGCTTGAAGGAGCGCCGAAATGGAGAGAGGGCATTACTGCGATGCTAGGGGAGGTGAAGATGATCGGAGAGATGGACAGAGTCGGTGGTGTAATGGTGAGAAGCGGTGGCAAGCTTTGGGTCAGCGACAGCTTCGACGAAAGAGGCATTCCAGGGGCTAAAGAAGAGGTGCACTAGACTCAACGAGTTCAAGTGATGCTAATGGACTGGGCACAGGGACTTATGGTCACCGAAGGCGAGCCGACAGCATGCAACCGCGGCGGTGCCATGGGTGGCTAAGGAGGAGTGGGCTCTAGGAACTCACCCGTCTGTTACTCATAACGACCATGAGGGTCAAGAAGATGAGGCCAGGGAAGGGTTGAGGCGGCTTGTCGACAATGAGTAGCGGCGACGCGAAGGGGGTTCATGATGATAGCTACAATGAGTGTCGCATGATCTCACTGATGTCCCGGAGATGGTGTCAGTGCAAGGAATCGGTCTAAGGCTCACTGAGCTTCAAAGGAGAACAAAAATGGCGGCGGCGACCGTGAGAGAGGAAGATGGCAATGAAGCTCGAATTCTTTGCAAATCTACCTACATTGAGTAGGGGAATTAGATGAAGCAAGGTGGAGCACATGATGACGCACTCGGGGGTTATTCAAACCTGCTGGAACAGCAAGAACACCGTAGCTCAGATTTGGTGCATGCCGGAGTTGGGGACGATGGCGAGCGCAATTGAGCTACGAGAATCCAAGAGCTGTGTTGAGTAAAGAAGAGGAATGAGCGATGGACAATGATAAAAAATGACGCAAGTGTCGTAGGTGAGGAAGTTCACCAGAGCAGCAATGGTGTGAAGGCGTGCTCACCAGCATCGAAAACAACACACACGTTCCCACCAAACCAATGAGTGATAAACTCGGGTTTACGTGAAAATGGAACGGGGGCAAGCCGAGGAACAAGATGACGCGGTGGCAAGATTATGTACGGCTAAGTTACCACGAGAAGAATGGCGAGAAGGCAGCGGTCACATGAGAAACTCGCAGGGGGTGCTCTGGTCTCTCCATCCGTGCAAAAAAGGGCACCATCCGAGAGTTGCTAGCATGGGTGTGGTGCTGGCAGAGGCGATAGGGGCAGGTGAACGTCGAAATGCGGGTGTGGTGCTGGCGGAGACAAAGGCGAGGTGGAAGAAGAGTGCTGACATGCAGGCCCAGCATGTCAACAAGAGAGAGAGAGAGAGAGAGAGAGAGAGAGAGAGAGAGAGAGAGAGAGGCACTGGCACAGGCTAAAGCGAGCACGAGTGAAGATGGGCCGCGGCAGTTTCTGCCCATTGGCCTGACGGGAAATTCGAATTAGCTTTTGAATTTTCCAAAACTGGCTGAAGGTTCCCTGAATTTTTATACTTAGCAAACAGGGTCCAAAATTTATGAAAATATTTGTGGGGGGCTTTTGACGCTGCTTAGTTTCTTGTGTAATGTTTTTAGGATTTTATCTATTCTGTGATTTTCTCAAAAATTATTCCAAGTTGTTGTTTTCATATAAATGTATTGTTGCTTTTGGTGAAAATTTTCAAACATGCTCAAATAATCTTTCCCACATGTAAACATGTCCAAAATTATTCTCCCACTTATTTTCATTCTACTTTCCCAAAATTGGGATTTTGGGATGTTACAACGGAGCGCACAACTAGTCTCGCTCATCGACGACAATCGCGAAGGTACATGGAGGTGTACCCAACCAATCTCGATTTAGTCTAATGGTGCCTGCGCGGAGGCGCACGACCGATCAGCTCGGTTGGCTGGCTCGCCGGAGGCGACACTTGGTCGGCGATGGTGACAACGCGTCGGCATGCATGCGGAGGCGTACGACCGGTGCGGCCAATGGAAGGCGCGGTCGGCGCGCACGCAGATGCATGCACCCGGTCGACCGGTGAGATCGATGGCAATGAACAATAGAATCAAAACTAATATACTAAAAAGAACAATACCGTAGAATTGAAAATTATATCAAAGTAACGCACCAGGAAGCCTTAGCTTAGAGTGTTATCGTGCTGATAACGTGTTGTATTATCAAGGTCGTGTTGCTGACGAACGAAGTTCTCAACTTACAAATAATAAACAATAGACGAGAACACAATGATATAATTTTAACCTTCTCTCTTTATTGACCCCTTTGACTATAGGCTTGTGTGTACAATGAGAGCCTCTACCCCCTTTATATAGGAGGAGATCTCATTTCATGCATGAATAAGCAATATATGACTAAACTAACTAATGAGCCTTATGGGCCTTTATTCCCGTAATGAGACTTTGTTTAGGTAAAATGTCTACACATGATTGGGCCTTGGAAACTGACCGATATACAACAGTTTCACAATTAACACCCATTTTGGACTGAGAAAATTGCTGCTCAGAGAGATTGGCGGGGAATGAGCTGATCCAAAGGTGAACATGTACACTGCACTATGCATATATACTAGAACTAATTACAGTGCGATATATCATGATTAGAATGAGGGTGATCTATCAAGAAATCACTTCTTTCCTCATGGGCGGTTATCATGTGTATGCAATCGCGGAACTACCGTAGGGGCAAGCCGGGCAGCCGCCACGGTCTCCTAGGCCGATCCCGCCTCCGCTAGCCCGCTGGTGCCAAGCCGTCATGGAAGCTTACTTGGAGTAGGCACATCCATGGAGAAGGACTGGGCGAGGAGGAGAAGATGCCGCGTACACGTGGGCTAAGTGGCAGCCGGCAGACCCAACCCAAATGAATGAAATGATGATTAACCCTAACGAGGTGAACCCCATTCTATTTCAGCCATTCCCCAACCAGGCACTCCACCACGCAGCACTCGCCACCTCCCACATGCCCACACCAAGCCGCGCCGCCGATGCACCGCGCCGGAGCCACCGATGGCAACGGGCGATGCGGGAGGGGGTTGAGGCGAGGCGGACCGGCGAGGCGGCGCACAGGACGGCAGGAGCTCGGCGCAGCGTGGGCGGGGGCTGAGGCGCTGCGAGCCGGCGAGGTGACTCACGGGATGGTGGGAGCTCGTCGCACTACTGGGACAGCTGACGAGCGAGGCCACGACCGCGGTCCGCGAGGGAGGCCCGACACGGCTCTAGCGACGGGTAGAGCCGCGGAGCTAGGGGACAGCGAGGCGTGAACTGAGCTTCAGCCAGGAGCCATTGAGCCAGCCAAGTTTGCTCAATTTCCCCTCAAATCATATTTTGTCTCGGTATTTTTTACACTACAAGTTTGTCCCAGATCTCCTATAATCCTGGTTCCGCCACTGCATGCATAGATGTTGTTTAATCGATTGATCGATCGAGGTGCAGCGATCGGCAAAAATTATTATTAGTTTTCCTTGCCGATTTACGTACGCAACAAGTTGCAAGCTACGAACCACTAACTATATATAGAGTTGAATTTGTCGATTAAAAATGGTTAGGGAGAAAGGTCCCTGCTGCTCCCTACGTAGGTATAGGAATATATGAATAATGAATCTCTAGGTAGTAGTGTATCTTTTCCAGTTAGCTACTACTATCCTTTGGTTCTAGTTAAGATTTTGGGTTCTAAAGTTCTTTTCTTTGCACCTAGCTTTGGGTTAATCCTAATCCGGTTCAGTGTGATTATATTATACATGATACGATTCTCGCAGAGTATGGAAACGTGAATAATTCTCACGTACGTGATTGGGGAGAGAGATCAAAGCAAACAGTACAGTAGTCAAGATCGACTGGAGAAGAGATGGGTGCGATTAATCGAGTCTTTAAGCGGGCCAATTGTCATGATCGACATATATTCGTTAGGTGGTATAGTCAAGAGAATAAGCAAAGATGAGTAGCGTGTTCAAGTTACGATTCTTGGACTTGTCATGTCCGTTATTGCCACGATTTAAACAATCACTTGCCGATGTGGATCGTCGCCATCCCCGTCTCGGCGTCACGGTCGTCGTCGTCGTCATCGTCGGCGTCGCGCGAGGTGCGTAGGAAACCTACCCTAAAACACATAGGCTTAGACTCTTGCGATGATCGATCAAACCACCACTTGAGTGATAGGGAAGTGGAAAAGATGTTCTTATCATCCATCCATGGGGGGTCGATGATGGAAAGTAAGTGAAGAATGGTGTCCAGTGATCTCTCTTCTCCTTTCCATGGGTCACTAACTAGCATCCTTTATCATCATGATTTCATGTTGCACCAGTGAAAAGAGATGATGGTGATTAATGGCGATCGCTTTCGGAGGATTGGAGGAAGCAAACTAGTCGAAGCGCAAACTTGCCATGTGTCGACCATAGAACCCAACCAAGTGCGCATATAGATGGTTCCAAGCTAGCTAGTGCCCCAAGTCAAATCAACGTGACGATGTCTACGTGTACGTATACATGTGTGTGCATACACCAGCTAACATTACACTGTAGTTTGAAGCGAGCATCACCTGCAATCTAATCAACAGCCAAACACGTATGTGTGTGCATACACCAGCTAGCATTACACTGTAGTTTGAATCGAGCATCACCTGCAATCTAATCAACAGCCGAACCTAATCAACAGCCGAACACGTAGCAACCTAATTAATACGTTTGGTTAGACGTGCGTGGTTGAGCTTCTATACCATGCATCTGTAACACCTCAAGGTCTAATTGACACCAGCATTTTGGTTTCCATGTTCCCTTTTACCCACTAGCTCCTAACTGTTTGCATGGGGCTAAATAATTCAGCTGTTTGCAATTCAAAGTTGTTCTTGATTTCCAAAATTACAGTACAAGGCTAGGTTTAGTGCTTTACCAACACAACACCACATTATATAGTTGGAAAAGACGCACTTACCAGGTTACAATCATCCACTACCTCATTCTCTTCTTAGTCTTCTACTTATTCAAAACATGTACATTCTCGATCAACTTGCCTTGGGCTACCATGTTTAGAAATTGTAATTAAATTGTGAAATCGCCATGCATCTTAATTAATTAATACTACTACAAAAAGGCTAATATTGGACGCCTCATCACATACGGTTTTCTAAAACCGTCAGTGTTCGTGATAATCACAGACGGTTTTACCAGCGCGACCGTCTTTGTTACTGGACACGTTAAGAACCGTCTATGGTGAATTAATATAATAGACAGCTCGTATCACGAACCGTCCGTCTATGGTGAATTAATATAATAGACAGCTCGTATCACGAACCGTCTGTGATACTTCACAGACGGTTCTTAATACGAACCGTCTGTGATAATTGCATACTTCACAGACAGTTTTTAATTATAACCGTCTGTGATATTAACACGGACGGTTCTTAATAAGAACGGTCTGTGATACGTCGCTTCGGCTCCCCAATGAGTCTCTTCGTCGCCGTCGTCGCCGGTGCGTCTATTCGTCACATCAATACTGCTTCGGCTCCTCGATGCGTCTCTTCGTCTCACACGCTGAATTTATTCATTGTTTTATAAAAATAATCATCCACCCTCGAAGATGATCATCCCCACGTACATCACTCTATACTCTAAAGCAGAAATAGCTCCCTCTTCTGTTTCCTTGTCGCCGACATTGATGGCCTACCTGGCCATAATGTATGAGCACCTCTCCGGTCGTACTCTGGCGGATATTGCGAAAGGACACTATGCCAACAGTGTCCTCCCTCCTCTGCCCGAGGATTTGCTAGAGCAGGTGACGGCCACCTTCCGCTGTCTTGACATCCTCCTCCGCTGTGTCTTCCAGGCGGTCTCACACTTCCAACGAGTTAACCTCGTCGTCAACGTGGTCCTCCACAACGATGTTGCACGTCTCCAGGAGGCTTGTCGTCGCTTGGACTACTTAATCGAAGCAGCAGGCAACCGAGTCAACCTTGCCGAAACCCCTCAAGCCAGAGTAGAAAGCCTATGGGCTCAATTCGACTTGATTCAGTAATATAAGGGTCTTCAGGAGACACTCGAATGAGCGCGTCAGTGGGTGGACGCATTTCGGGCTTCGTTCGCTGATGATCACGAACCGTCCAATGCCAACATTATCGCCTACAAAGTTTTGAAGATGGAGATAGTATGCTACCTCCGCCACTAGGAAAACTTTGATTATTTAGGTTCCTACTTTTTTTAAATCTTTGTAATTAAGAAGCGACTGGCTACGCTGTTTGGCCATATATAAATACAAAAAAAAAAACAGTTGAATTTGTATTTACTGTCTTCTATATATGTAAATGGTCTCGGTATAACAACATGATGGCATTACTGACTGGTGAAAAACAAGTAATACATGTTTATGTGTCATGTTCTGAATTTGCATTTATATATTATCACAGACGGTTATGTGTATTTATCACAAACGGTTCTACTTTAGAATCATCTGTGATAACTACGTATCACAGACGGTTTGTAGTTAGAACCATCTGTGATATGTTCAATGCTTCGGCTCCCGCGCGATGCGTCTCTTCGTCTCGTGTGCCGATGTTACGACACGTCTCTTCGTCTTCGTCTTCGGTTGGAAGTTACTCTATATTTTATAAGAATGATCATCTGCTACCGAAAGATGAATCCCAGCCACATTGCTCTACTCACGGTATTGAATACGTACGCAACAATCACCATGGTGAGCACGCGGAGCATAACGGCGAGGAGGTCGGCGATCGCTGTCGCTCTTCCTCGCGATGTCGTCGTCGACATCGTCGACCGCGAGCTCTCCTCAGCCTATGGCTGACCTCTGCAGCCTACGAGCTACGTGCGTACATATTTATACCTATAAAAATACGTACTACTATTTATTCTGACATCTTGAATTGTGTATGTACATATATTTGAGTTACAAGGCTATGTACAAGGCGTCCAAGGAGGACGCCGTGGGGAGGCGTGTGACGCTGGAGTGGGAGGAGACGATGAAGTACTTGGACAACGAGCGCTACCACGCCGTCATCAACCACATGGCTAGCGTCGGCAACCCAGAGGCATGTTTCATCGTCGGCCTCACGCTTGTCTTCGTGCCCCAAGACATGCAGCGCGGTCTCGTGTGCCTCAAACGAGTGGCCGTCGCCAACCACAAGGACATGACCTACGTGCTCGACCTCCTCCTCTACACAGCTGGCGAGGTGTCTGACGTTGGGAAGCACTACATCAACTAGGTCGAGGGCGAGCCGACCAGCGGCGGATGCGAGACATCCAAGAGGACCAACCGGGAGTGCAGGCGGTGCTGGAGGCTCGCTGTGGACGCAGTCCAGGAGGCGACGTGGAAGAAGATGGTCGGGCTGCTGGGCTAGGTGTGGATACCGTCGGAGGATGGCCACCGGTGCACGAGCACGGGTTGTGGTGTAATGGAAGGGTTGGACAATTACGCCTAAGAAAACAACTAAGCCCACCACGAAGCATGATTTTTTTTTGGGATCGTCCACGCAGTATGAGGAGTATGAGACATCAGCCACGACCTGCTTCATCGAGTCTGCAAGTTCAAGAAGCATGACTGCCAGGAGAACACGTGGACATCCAATGACCTGGATTTCTTCGATAGATAATTGGACGTCGCTATGTTCAGAAAGTGACATGGACGTGCAGGTACTCCAACTGGGAAGTGGCATCATGTATCAGCAACCAACCATTCTTTGATATCATGTTCTACGGTGAGGCCATCCTTACATATAAATAAGAACTCAAGTTGCTTGGTGTTCTTGTTGGGTTTAAAGACAATTACATGCTTGTAATTAATAACTTCAACTTCAGTTCTACTACTATTACTTCTGAGGTCATGATTTAGAAGGATTATACAAGCACTTGGAGGATTGGTATGAAGAAAATCACACACTCCAGTGTGTTAGGTTCGATGAAGTATGTCGTGGTTCACCTGCACGTTTAGGATGAACACCCAATGAGCGAGCTAGCTAGCCGAATTCAGACCTCGATCATCATAGACGCTTTCATCTACAAACCATCTGTGATAAACAGCTATCACGCAGACGGTTCTACAAATCATCTGTAATACATCGATATCACGACGATTCTACAAACCGTCTCGTGATAGTCAACTATCGCATGAGCGGTTACGAGTTAATAACCGTCATGATAGTATGCATCACAGACGGTTCGAAAACTGTCTGTGATGACCTCATATCATTACAGAACCATAAACTCAAACGGCTCATGAAACCGTCTGTGATGATAATTTTGAACCATCTGTAAAAACCTTTTCTATACCAGTGTAATGACTTGCGTATGTGATGCCATGGCATCTATATAACACCTTATCAGTAAACTAACACCAACCAGGATACTGATCAAGTTGTTTCAACACAAACTAGGATAATGATCGTGGCAATTCCACCCAACAACTTCTCGACAAACACTTCCTCCCTGCGTCTCTAAATATGGGCCACGATGGATTCGTGCGGTCAACTTTTTTAAAATTTGTCTACTAATATATGTAAAAATATACAAATTGATTTCATAAAAATAACATTTTATCTGTCTTGCAAAATAGTTTTATAATATACAAGTTTTATTATTTTCCAGTATATTTAACAAAAAAATATCATAGTTATAGTGTTACACTGGAGACTACGAAAAATAAAATAAAAATCTAGGGGGGTGGGGGTGGGTTGTAATTAGTTCGAAACACCACCGCAGAACCATTGCACATGTCAATTTTTTTAGGGGAAGCGACGGGCTTTCATCAATTGAAAACGAGAGAGTTACAATCCTGGCGCAAAAGACTATGATAATTAAGCATGATGGCAAACATGACAAGCACAAGCGTGAGCAGCAGAGTTCCGACTCGCCTCAACCAATCTCTTCTTTGCGTATACTATATACTCCATATCGAAGATTAAATACACTACCGACGTCTTTCCAATTCCTACCTAACTTCAGGTATGCATACACATAGACCTGCAAGGCATTCGATCATATACATATAGAGTATAAGGCAGACACGGCATGCATCTAACTATAATTAGTCATCCTCACAAAACAATGTTGGTAGCGGCATTGACTAGCTTGATCGTTTTAGTTGAACATTTGGCAGGCTACTCCTCCAAGAAGTCAGTTAATTAACCGGTGCCAATTATCAGGCTCCTGATATATATTCTTTTAAACGTAAATTGAAATTTTTTGCCCGTCAGATGTGCTGGGAGGTATGTGTGCTTCATAGGCATGCCCTTTTTTAAAAACCAGAGACATACCCTTTTTTAATGATATTATTATAAGGTAGACACACAAGCACATGGGGCGGATATCTGCAGTACCCCACAGGGGTGCACATGATACCATGTCAAAAAAATATTTTTCTTTATATATAGCCATGTATATATAGTATGGATACCCTAACCTTAGATAAAGGATACCTCAAACCACAGTCAATATAATCCAAGATATGTATGGGAATAGAACCCCGGTCATTTTGGTTCTGGATCCACAACCGCACGAGCATGCAGACCACACAGGCACACAAGCGAGTGTGTCCCTAGCACACTCCTAATTGCGGAAGGCGGTGATAAATTAACCATGTCTCCATGAAATACGGGCACTCATGTGTGGGTAAATATGGATACCAAGATTTGAACCTTGGTAGGTCCACCATACCACTGAAAAGTGGTCCCTTGCACACTATAGACATCCCCTTTATTATCACCCATAGTACACGCCATAAGTTTAATTAGGACCTGGAATAGAATGATGTTTTTTAAGAGGAAATAAAATGAAGTTTTGATGGATGGAAATAAGTATAGAAATCAAGAGGGTATTGTTTTAATATACTGGAAGGGTTTTTCACCCTGAAGTTCACTCGATCAAGACGTTAATTAGAAGCCGCATGTATGATTTCGTTCTGACCTAAGAATGATGTGTAATTAAGTACATACAACAACTACTACCAGAAAACGGGAATTTCCCAAGTGTTCAAAACACTCGGGAAAATAAGGAAAACACTCGGGAACCAAGTTCCTGAAGGTCGACCGTCGGGAAAAGGCACTCGGGAGCGTTTAGTCGGGGGAAAACTGGTTTCCCGAGAGTTACACTCGGGAGAAATAGCTTTATCGAGTGCTAGTATTTACACTCGGGAAACATCCAACACTCGGGAGAATAGTTAGCACAACGGATTCAATACCGTAACGGAATACTTTCCCGAGTGTCTGTCGAGAAACACCCGGGAATCAAGTTTCATTCCCGAGTGTTTTCAACGGACACTCGGGAAATAGGTTGTCAGCCACACAGGAGCGAATACAGCCCAATTTTATACATACAATGCGCATTTTGTACAATGTATATTCCACCACAAGGTATCACTAATGCACAAATCATTACATATATACAATATTCACATATATAGACCCGACATCCAAGTAATACAACTTTCACATGCTTAGTACATCCATGGACTCTTATTAATACAACTTTACAAATGATACAACCATGTTAATACTACTTTACAAATGAATGTTAAATCATGGACTCTTATTATGAGCCAAAAGAGATCAGCTCGTGGTGTTATCTTTGGTCCATATGCATTCACCCTTGCACCCTCTGATGTCAAAATTGCTATGACATGCTGTAACTTCGCACCGACTAGAAGAACAAGCAACTTCGCACCGACTACTTCGCTTTATTGTTTCTTTCGTATCATCATATATTATTCAACGAGCTAGAGCTACACGCTTTTTCATGCCACGTGACAATTCAGATGGCATTCGATCTTTGACACCCTGCACATATGATTATATTTCACTATCACAATCAATTCAGAATACTAAATTTCTATAGCCACCCATTCAAATTGCATTAGCATATAAGAGCACTCAATTCAATCAGAAGATACAGTGAACCGATAAAAATCTGATATGCTAGTTCTAATAGTTGAATTTACCATGTCGATAAAAATGCATTTGGCCTCTGGTTGACAGCACAAAGAAGGAAAAAACTGAAGGTTCAAGTATGAACCAAAGAACTTACATGGGCAGGTTGGATACCTCATAAATTGAAGCATCTTGCTAGGCAATTAGACTGTCGATGCGCTTTCCTCCTAAAAGTAAACAAGATCATTCGCATTCATAGACCTCTATCGTTCATGTTAACTAAGCAAAGCCATGCTGTAACTAACATGTACAAAATTATCAAAATCTCCACTGAACTATGAATCAAGGAAACGAAAACAGTTAACAGTGTATGAGTGCTAACCTTCTCTCAGTTGTTACTAACAACTACACAACAGATCTGAAGGACAAATAGTGCAGTAATGTAATCAGCACAAATAATTAACAAGACTATATAGGATTTGATGAGGACATCCCTAACTTGGATACAACCGTGCCTACACACACAGCTACAAATGTTACAAGGATCAATTACTCGAGCTCGTGCTCGCCAACTTAATCACCAGGTGAATTCGTTCATAGGATTATATATTACTGAGAATATATCGCTACCTAATGCAAGTGATTTAATTGTGCTTAGGAACATGGAAAAGGACCAAAGAGAGGTATGTGGAGTCATAGACAAGCATAGGAGGCATAATGGAGGTCATCACGTCACTTTGGGTCCGAGCCAAGTAAGAGTTCGAGTTGGGCTCGTTCTGAATTCGAGTTCGGACTGCTGCGATAGCACTAAATTCAAACGGCCGTAACTTCTTCATACAGACTCCGTTTGGGACATTCTTGGACTTCATTGAAAGCTTATCAAGTCTACTTTCTAATGGATCCAACCTCAGCTTCAAATTCCAACCGAGCCGGCCACAATAAACAAAACAATTCACTTCTATTTTTTTGTCCGAGTCAAAAAGGGTGCTGCGCCACCTCCTCTTGGGCCCATGGACCTTGTAACACTAGGGACGTGCGTCCACTTCCCTGGCCGCCACCCCTGGTCATCTTCCCATATAGGAGCCACCGTTCCCCTGGCTAGAACTCGAATTTTGTTGAATTTAGGTTTAGCCATTGTGCAAACTTCTGTTCTTCAGTTGTGTCGGACGACCACCTGTCAAGACAGCCTTCGGGATCCCACCTTTGATTTTCAATACCATCTACGCTACATTCTTATTCGCAATATCGGATTGCCTATATTTTATTCTTACTAGTTCTTCGATTGCTCGCAGGAATTGAACCTCGTGTTCAGGTTGATCGCGCTTCTAGCACGGTCAATAACATCTCGGAGTTGGTTCAACGATTGCTAAGGCGCAAGCGTCATCGTACGGTTGTAGTCGGATCGCGAGAGTCACCTCCACCAAAATCTATAGTTATCAATCTCATCGAAAGATCGAGCACCCCGCCTCCATCAAGTGGTATCAGAGCTCAAGGTTGCTCGGTGAGAATTTACTGTTTTTCGTAGTTAGGTTGCTTAATTCCGAAAGTCTAGAAAAAGCCCTCAAAAAAATTATAGGATTAGATCACCTATCTGTCCAAGACCGATTGCGCCATTGCATCTTCCTTTTCAGTGCATTGCATTGTTGAACTTTCGGTTGCATCGTCGTGTACTTTGCTGGTCTTAGTGTCTAGTTCATTTAGAGTTTCGAGTTCTGCTCACGTTTGTTGCACCATTGCAGTTGGGTTCAATCTGCCGCCTACTCCACCGTTGCCCATCCTTGCCTCGCCCGGCAGAGCTGCTGCTGTCTCTGCCTTCGCGCTGCCGCGACCACCAGCACTGCCACCATCCCTTGCCGCGTCCTACCATGGCCACCATCCTCATCTCGCGGCAAGCCACTATCCTTTAGCCACCGCCACACCAAGGGAAACTCTAACCAAGAACAAAAGTTCGTTTCGGTTTGTGACAAAGAAGAAAAAAAAAGGAAAAAATAAGAAAAGAGAGAAAAAAAAGAGGTTGTTTCGTGCTGCCAGAAGGAAACATAAGATTCATCTGACTTCGGCAACACGATTAAAAAAATTAAAGTTTAGAGAGAGAGAGAGAGAGAGTATCTTTTAATTACCTTTTTACCCCTACATTTTAGAAAAAGTTTGTGACCCATGTACCTCCCTAGGCCTGGAAGAGGACTTTGAAGAGTTTTGAGTGAGGTGCACATTTGCAAAAAAAAAAAAAGAGGAGAAAAAAAGAAGAGCGACAAAAAAAAAGTTTCTCAGAATTTGCTCAAAATTTACAGAGCCCTTTTGTAGGTGATTCTAAGATTCCTTGTGAAGACGGCATCTTTTTTCGAGTTTCTGCCACATCGTGCTTTTGTTTGTGTTCTAGGCTCGCGTCTCTAGTACGGTCTAGCCTAGGACCAACACTAACTAGCGTTGAACGATTTTTTAGCTTGTATTCTCTGATTTGATAATTGCTAATCTATTGCTACCATACTTGAGCCTTCCCAGCTACACCTTTTCTACAACCGTACAGGCTGAACTTCACCTGGCAATCGCTCCATCCAATCTTCGGAGATACATTGACACCGCTGGTTGCCGATCACCCATGTTTGCTTGGTAAGAATTCGATAGAAGGCTTGAGTGTGAGCGACTTTTGAACCACCACATCCTAGTAGTTGCTAGGGACATATACTTGTGATTTGCTAACAATGGCAGGTTCTGCGGAGCATTCGGATGAGGATACATCTCATACTCCTCGTACAAAGGGAATCGTACAACATTTCTGGCGCCTCATGAACCTTCGTACGGAGGGTCTTGAGGAAGATGTCAGGGTCATGAATGAGCGACTTGCTCAACTTGAGGGCGTCCAAATTGAGACAAACACCACGCTCACTGTAATGGAAAGAGCGCAAGGCGTCACTAACACTTCTTTGGCAGGTATTATGGCGCGCCTTGACGAGATGGCCCATGCATCCACTGCTGTTCCCCCTGCTGCCCCGGTGGTAGAGGGACAACATGAATTCGACTATGTGACTGATACCGAGGCCAATGACATGGGTAACAATAACAACGATCGAGCTCATTGACAGTTGCGTTTTAATCGACAAGGTATACGATGAGACCCCCCACGACGTGAGGTACGTGACCACGATGATTATTTTGCTAAGGTTGAATTCACTATGCCCTCTTTTAATGGTAAATATGATCCTGATGGTTATCTTAATTGGGAACTAGCTGTTGATAAAAAAATTGCTTGCCATGAAGTTCCTGAGATTAGACGAGTTAGGGCTGCTACTAGTGAATTTACCAATTTTGCGTCTATTTGGTGGAAAGGACATTGCCGTCAACATCCCAATAACATACCTAACACTTGGAAGACTTTAAAATTGCTTATGCGGCATCGATTTGTTCCCTCATATAATGCCCGTGATTTGTTAAATAAATTACAACGCTTACGACAAGATACAAAGTATGTGGAATACTACTATCAAGAATTGCAAATTGGTATGTTGTGTTGTGGTTTAGATGAGAATGAGGAGGCATCAATGGCTAGGTTTTTGGGAGGGTTGAATCGAGAAATTCAAGACATCCTTGATTATAAAGATTACAACTCCATTACTAGATTATTTCATCTTGCTTGCAAAGCTGAACGTGAAGTGCAGGGACGCCAGACGAGGACACGATCTAACTCTTCTGCAGGTCGCACAAACTCATGGACACCACGCACATCTACTGCCCCGGCCATCAGTGCACCCCCACCACCACCCTTTAACAACAAGCCGCACCCCGCTATTTCAACTCCAGCACCACGAGTTTCTGAAGCAACCAAATCAGCACCACAAGCGTCTGCAAAAACCTCCTCTTCAGTTGCTTCGACAGGACGAACTAAGGATATTCAATGCCATCGATGCAAAGGCTATGGACACATGATGCGGGATTGCCCAAACAAGTGCGTACTTATCATACGCGATGATGGTGGGTATTCCTCTGCTAGTGATTTTGATGATGAAACATATGCTATGCTTGCAACTGACCCTGCAGGACTTGATGATGAATCTGATCATGAGGAGGAACATGTTGGCGCCGAAGATGCCGACAAGTATTTGAGCATTATAGTGCAACGCGTACTAAGTGCTCAAGTTTCTCGTGCCAAGCAAAATCAGCGCCATAATTTGTTTCAAATCAAGGGCGTTGTCAAGGAACGCTCGATTCACATAATTATTGATGGTGGGAGTTGCAACAATTTGGAGAGTATGGATATGGTGGAGAAGCTTGCTTTGCCGACCAACTCTCATCCCCACCAATACTATATTCAATGGTTCAACAACAGTGGTAAGTTGAAGGTAACACGAATGGTGATAGTAAACTTTTCTATGGGTTCATACCATGATTATGTTGATTGCGACGTTGTTCCGATGCAAGCTTGTTCATTGTTATTAGGACGACCTTGACAATACGATACTGATTGTGTGCATCATTATACGAATAATCAATACTCTCTCATGTTCAAGGGAAAGAAAATTGTGATGCATCCTATGACTCCTGAACAAATTGTTAAAGATGAACTTGCTAGAGCTAGTAGAGAGAAGAATCAGAAGATTGCTAAGAGCGAAAATCAGATTGTAGCAAAGGATCTTGAGCAAAATAAAAAGAAAGAACCTAAATCTACTCATGTGAAGAATAAAGAAATTAAATTGAAAGGTGCTAGTTTTCTTGCTACCAAATCTGATATGACTGAATTGGATGCTAGTAATTCTGTTTGCTATGCATTAGTTTGCAAAGAAGCTTTGTTTTCATTTGAGGATACACCTTCTTCTTTGCCTCCTGCTGTCACTAACATTTTGCGTGAGTACAACGATGTCTTTCCAAGGACATACCGGGGGTTGCTCGCTTCGAGGGATTGAGTATCAAATTGATTTAATTCCCGGTACATCACTGCCCAACCGCGCACCATATATGACCAATCCAGAAGAAACTAAAGAAATTCAGCGCCAAGTTCAAGAATTGCTTGCTAAAGGGTATGTGCGTGAATCTCTTAGTCCTTGTGCTGTTCCAATCATTTTAGTGCCTGAGAAAGATGGATCATGGCGCATGTGTATAGATTGTAGAGCAATCAATAATATCACCATTAGGTATCGTCATCCTATTCCTTGGTTAGATGATATGCTTGATGAATTGAGTGACTCTGTTGTTTTCTCGAAGGTTGATTTGCGTAGTGGATATCACCAAATTCGCATAAAATTAGGTGATGAATGAAAAACAGCATTTAAAACTAAGTTCGGGTTATATGAGTGGTTAGTAATGCCTTTTGGATTAACTAATGCACCTAGCACCTTCATGAGACTAATGAACGAGGTTTTGCGTGCTTTCATTGGTAGATTTGTGGTGGTTTATTTTGATGACATATTGATATACAGTAAATTCTTAGAGGAACATCTTGACTATTTACGTGTTGTTTTTAATTCTTTACGTGATGCACGTTTATTTGGTAACCTTGAGAAGTGCACCTTTTGCACCGATCGAGTCGCATTTCTTAGCTATGTTGTTACTCCACAGGGAATTGAAGATGATCAAGCCAAGATTGAAGCTATACAGAGTTGGCTGACTCCTAACACGGTCACACAGGTACAAAGCTTTTTAGGACTTGCTGGATTCTACCGCCGCTTCGTGAAGGATTTCAGCACCACCGCTGCACCATTGAATGAGCTCACCAAGAAGAACGTGTCATTTGTTTGGAGCACCGCACAGGAGAACGCCTTCTCCACATTAAAAGATAAGTTAACACATACACCACTACTCCAACTCCCTGACTTTAATAAGACTTTTGAATTAGAATGTGATGCCAACGGAATTGGTTTAGGTAGCGTATTGCTACAACAAGGTAAACCTATAGCATACTTTAGTGAGAAATTGAGTGGTCCTAGTTTGAACTATTCTACTTATGATAAGGAATTATATGCACTATTTCGAACTTTGAAAACTTGGCAACATTATTTGTGGCCCAAAGAATTTGTTATACATTCTGATCACGAATCTTTGAAGCATATTCGAAGTCAAAGTAAACTGAACCGTAGGCATGCAAAGTGGATTGAATTTATTAAGTCTTTTTCTTATATCATAAAACACAAGAAGGGAAAGGAGAATGTTATTGCTGATGCTTTGTCTAGAAGATATACCATGCTTTCACAACTTAACTTCAAAATTTTTGGATTGGAGACTATTAAGGAGCAATATGCGCATGATGCTGATTTTACAGATATATTGTTGAATTGTACAGAAGGGAAAACATGAAACAAATTTGTCGTTAATGACGGGTTTGTGTTTAGAGCTAATAAGCTATGCATTCTAGCTAGCTCCGTTCGTTTGTTGTTGTTACAGGAAGCGCATGAAGGCGGGCTGATGGGACACTTTGGCGTGAAGAAATGGAGGATATACTTGCTGATCATTTTTTTTAGCCAAAGATGAGATGGGACGTCGAGCGCTACGTTGCTCGCTGCACTACATGTCAAAGAGCTAAGTCACGACTTAATCCTCATGGTTTATATATGCCTCTACCTGTTCCTAGCGTTCCGTGGGAAGATATTTCAATGGACTTTGTTTTAGGATTGCCTAGAACAAAGAAAGGGAGCGATAGTATATTCGTGGTTGTTGATAGATTTTCTAAGATGGCCCACTTCATACCATGTCATAAGAGCAATGATGCTACCGATATTGCTGATTTATTCTTTCGTGAAGTTGTTCGCTTGCATGGTGTGCCTAACACTATAGTTTCAGATCGTGGTGCTAAATTTCTTAGCCACTTTTGGAGAACTTTATGGGCTAAATTGGGGACTAAGCTATTATTTTCTACTACTTGTCATCCCCAAACTGATGGACAAACTGAAGTTGTGAATAGAACTTTATCTACAATGTTTAGGGCTCTGTTGAAAAAGAATTTAAAAATGTGGGAAGAATGTTTGCCTCATATTGAGCTTACTTATAATCGTTCATTGCATTCTACTACAAAGATGTGCCCTTTTGAAGTTGTTTATGGTGTTGTGCCTCGTGCTCCTATTGATTTAATGCCTATTCCATCTTCGGATAAATTGAATTTTGATGCTAAACAACGTACTGAATTGATTTTAAAAATGCATGAGACAACTAAGGAGAATATAGAGCGCATGAATGCTAAATGTAAACTTGTTGATAGTCAGGGGAGAAAATATTTAACTTTTGAACCAGGAGATCTTGTTCGGTTGCACTTGAGAAAAGATAGGTTCCCTGAATTGAGAAAGTCAAAATTGATGCATCAAGCTGATGGTCCTTTCAAAGTGTTAGAAAAGGTTAATGATAATGCATACAAACTTGACCTGCCTGGGGATTTTGTGGTTAGTCCCACATTTAACATTGCAGATTTGAAGCCATACTTGGGAGCAGAGGATGAGCTTGAGTCGAGGACGACTCAAATGCAAGAAGGGGAGGATGATGAGGACATCCCTAACTTGGATACAACCGTGCCTACACACACAGTTGATCCACAATAAATGTTACAAGGACCAATTACTCGAGCTCGTGCTCGCCAACTTAATCACCAGGTGAATTCGTTCATAGGTTTATATATTACTGAGAATATATCGCTACCTAATGCAAGTGATTTAATTATGCTTAGGAACATGGGAAAGGACCAAAGAGAGGTATGTGGAGTCATGGACAAGCATAGGAGGCATAATGGGGGTCATCACGTCACTTTGGGTCCGAGCCAAGCAAGAGTTCGAGTTGGGCTCGTTCTGGATTCGAGTTCGGACTGCTGCGACAGCACTAAGTTCAAACGGTCGTAACTTCTTCATACGGACTCCGTTTGGGACATTCTTGGACTTCATTGAAAGATTATCAAGTCTACTTTCTAATGGATCTAACCTTAGCTTCAAATTCCAACCGAGCCGGTCACAATAAACAAAACAATCCACGTCTATTTTTTTTATCCGAGTCAAAAAGGGTGTTGCGCCACCTCCTCTTGGGCCCATGGGCCTTGTAACCTTAGGGGCGTGCGTCCACTTCCCTGGCCGCCACCCCTGGTCGTCTTCCCATATAGGAGCCACCGTTCCCCTAGCTAGAACTCGGATTTCGTTGAGTTTAGGTTTAGCTATTGTGCAAACTTCTGTTCTTCAGTTGTGTCGGACGACCACCTGTCAAGACAATCTTCGGGATCCCACCTTTGATTTTCAATACCATCTACGCTACATTCTTATTCGCAATATTAGATTGCCTATATTTTATTCTTGCTAGTTATTCGATTGCTCGCAGGAATTGAACCTCGTGTTCAGGTTGATTGCGCTTCTAGCACGATCAATAACATCTCGGAGTTGGTTCAACGATTGCTAAGGCGCAAGCGTCGTCGTACGGTTGTAGTCGGATCGCGAGAGTCACCTCCACCAAAATCGATAGTTATCAATCTCATCGAAAGATCAGGCACCCCGCCTCCATCAGGATTCATGTAGATTTAAAGATGAAAAACAGGAGAAAGACCTGATTTAGTTTTGAATCAGAAGATCTAACTGGGGCCAAGTACCTTGCATGATCACGAGCAATGGTAGGCAATATTGTGAAATATGGAGCAGGGTGCTCTGTGCTTTGTAAAAATGATGTGTCAGTCTATGTTTGTTGGAAAACAGAAACGACAGATGTTATGTATAGGTGATGCAGTGAATTCGTATGAATGCGAATCAAACTGTATAGGCATAATTAAGGGGAATGTGCTTAACCTGGGCAAGCAAATATACATCTGCCATCTGCAAAATCACAAACATCAAACCATACCTGACTGATGGATCCATAAGAGATGTAACATGAAAGGAAGGGATGCACAATAGGGAATAAGATTTCGTCTCTGGAGCATATCTCTAGTTCGATAGTAAAGAGCATATATTTTTGCACATGGATTAGCGTACAAATCTTGACATCAACTCTGATCAGTAGTTCTGCATTGTAAATTCCTAACCTCATAACATGTTCCAACTCCCAAATGATGCATACAACTAGTTCCAGAATATATATCCCTTTTAGATCTTGCAATAACAATAAGTGAGAAATTCACCATCCTCATGTGCATATCATCAGACAACATTGTGATTAAGGTGTTAAAAGAATGGTAGAACCAAATTTGTTTTCCAAAGCTCCTAAAATTAATCTCCAAACTCATAGAACTAATCTTGTAGCTCAGCCTTCATCTGTTGCAAGAAAACACAAGCAAAAATAACAATTCAGAAGTCACATGTGATTACACTAGTGCATATGATGAACACTGGGGGCAGTAACTCACTCCCCATCCATCTCCCATAGGAAGCGAGCGGTCAAGTGGCAGGGGGCCAGCCATGGTGCGGCGCCGGCCAAGCCCAAGGCTCGGGCGCAGCCCAAAACCAAGGGCAATAGGCGCGCGGGGGAAATGCGACAGACGGGGGGCGCAGCAAGGGCTTGGGACAGGCATAGCCGGGTACAGAGCAACGGCGACCGCAGGCGACGCCGGCCGCTGGTAGCTAGAGGGGAGGCACCAGTAGGTAGTGCTAGAGAGAGAGAGAGCAAACCGAGCCGCGAGGAGGAGGCAGAGCCGGAGGTGGAGGCCAGAGAAGAGGGTCAGAGGCGGCCCAAACGGCCGATGGCACGTGAAGCCGAGCACGGCACGGGAGGCGTGCACAAGCGCGCCAGAGGCCAGAGGCGGCGCCGGGTCGGAGGGGAGCCAGGAGGAGCCGCGCGGGAGGACCGAGCGTAGGGAGCTGCAGGCGAGACGGGGCCAAGGGGTGTGCGTGGGCGGCGCGGCCGGTGGCAGTGGCGGTAGTAGAAGAGGAGGTGGCGCGTCAGAGGAGGCGGCGTTGAGCCGGAGAGGCGTCGGGCCGGCCGAAGGCGAAGGCGCTAGGAGGGACGCGGCGCCATGGAGGAAGTGGAGAGGAAGAAGGGGGAGATTGGGGGAAGTGGAGGGAGAACGGGGAGGCGGCTGCGAGGATGTAGGGTTAGTAGAAGAAAAAACGCGCGGTGGGGAAAAAAAGGCGTGGTCCCTCTCTCTCTCGTGTTTCCTATTAGGCATTATATTTTAATATCCCGAGTGTTATGGGAAACACTCGGAAAAGTTATTTCTATCGAGGGCTGACTTCCTGTCCCGAGTGTCCTAAGAAACACTCAGGACCTTCCCGAGTGTTTTCGTCCAAACACTTAGGAAATATATAGGCACTCGGGAATTAAACGGTTTCTGACAGTGAACGCAACATGAATGTCTCCGTATAATACAATATGATTACTTTGAGTGCGTGCATGTATCATCGAAGTGTGTTATTGTATTAATCAGCCTAACTATGCCTCACATATAGTACTTACGGTGCACATTTTCCAGAATATTGTTTAATTTACGATATATTAGGATTAGCTAGCTTGAAGCATATAGTACTATCCAAAGCTAAAGCGTTTAATCTTTATCAAGTAACTTAATTAGGTAGTGCATTTGAATTCTTCTGTGCCGAGTAGGCTAATTAAATGCTATTATCGCATGGTTAGAACTTAGGACTAATCAAGGACCACGAGTGAATTGGATGAAACTTGCAATTATATAGCTAACCATCAAAATATTTACTACATGTAATGCTAGAAAATTTTAAAAACATCTATATATATTGTTTCTTCTAGAAAGGCTAGCTACTTAGCTAGATTATTAACTCCCTCATGCATGTATATTTAAATAATTTCACATTAATTTATTTCTAGTAGATTGTGAGCTAATGCAGTGATCATTTCGTGGTCCGTATTGATAATCACTTGTTGGCCACGGTAGTGCATACGTGGTCCATTTTGAAAAAGCTTACCGGCAGGGGTACAATATTTGCAAGTGTAAAATTTGGACCACCAATGTATTTTTTTTTCTCTTCTTTTGTCCTAGTTGTTGTTTAATGTTACTTTCAGGTTAGAATTATGGAGACCATTCCTTAGCTAGAGTACTTGATCGACCAGCAACCTAGGTTGGTCCAATTATATGTATGTACGTAGAGAAATTAATCTAGTTTACAACTTTACACAGGACGGATCTAAAAGCACATTTAACTTCTAAGTCATTGAACATAACCATGGTCAATGACGGAAGGTACCCAATAGGCCTATACTATGATGTTGCAACATACGTCAGTTCGCCACCGGATCGTAATACCGGGTAAAATTGAGGGAAGTGCATACGTAATTAATGACATATGTGTACTTTCTCATCTTTCGAGTTGGTGGGATGTTCTGTGGAAAAATATATACATAGTACATGTAAATGTTATTTGATGGATCTTCTGTGGATAATTAGATTACATTTGTATGTGGTTTGTGATAAGATTCTATATAACTTGTTGCTTGGATGCAAATTATATATGAACTTTCATACGTAGAGAAATTACCTTATGCATATTGGTTTTGTAAGTTTAGAATCGATAACGTTTATTTGAAATCTGTTGCAACGTACGGGCGCTCGGTTAGAACACATATATAAAATAGAGGTCGTCAAACAAAATTGACAGGGTTAATTATTCGGTCAAAAAAACATAAGGGATGCCGCTATGTCAGGACTCTAGCTTAATTAACTAAAGCCGCTGAAAGCCTAAACTCCGTCAGCAGGGTGTAGCTTAGATCTTTCTTTGAAGCTGAAGCCTTAGTTACCACTAGCTTCTTGGAGAAGCCAGTTTCTGGAAGAAGGCTAAGGCCCTATTAGATCATGCTCTGGCTCCACCTTATAGGCTCTAGAAGCCTGCTCCGGAAGAAGCTAGGAGCTGACCAAGTCACCAAGCTGGCCAAACGTTGCTCCAACATTTCATGCAAATGCACATCCAGGTTCTCTGGCTCCGACTTTCAAAAGTCCGTGGAGCCCGAGGTATTTGGCCCGACGAGTCCAGCTTCCCCCCAAAAGCTGGGAGCCGGACCATGGCAAAACAGGGTCTAAACCAACTAGAAAACATTAAATCGTGGCTAGTTTGCTAGCCTATTGTTTGTACAACCAGTGGAATTACCCGCACAACTGCGCGGTAGATATTACGATACAATTATCTTTATAATACAACTCTAATGTTTATGATTGAAAATACAATTGTATTTGTTATACAACTCTAGCATCTCTCTATAATTAATCTACACCGTTATAATTTGACTCCACCAAAATAAAAGGTGTATATATATTTCTCTTTTTTTATCGATTAATGAGACTAATTCTAGATTTTTTTTTCTTTTTTAGAATTATTGTGGGATTTCCTTGGCCTCAAAACGAAGGAGGTCATTGAATCTCACATGTTGTTTTTATTTATATACATATCTTTTCAAACAATACATCAACCAGTATGATAGTATCATCTCGTATCAAGTTAAATTGATTACTTGGTCGAACAACCTAGCAATTACCAGCTGCAAGTCGAACTATTTTGAGTCTGTTCGGTTTGATCTCGTATCAAGCATTGATAACAATTAGAACAAACCAAATACTTAATTAGCAACAGGTTGTCTTGCTAAATGCTAGGGGCCCGGTTCAAGACTGCAAATATGTTATGTATGTTACCACTTGAAATTGTTGGGATTACTTTATATGGATAATCCACTTATTAATTTGTTGACGTGTTCATTAGAGAGTAGAAATTATTGGGTTGATTTTTCTAGACTCAAGAAGGAGCTTCATTTATTCAACATTATAAGAAGGCAAATTATTACAATCATTCGGGGCCGGGAAGCCTGCTGAGCACGATTGTAACATCCCAAAATTCCTAATTCTGGGATTATGTAATATAAATGCATTAGGAAAAATTTCTTGATCAATTGCATATGAAATATAATATGTTGAATTTGGTTTTTGAATTTAAAAGGAAAACTTGAACTACAAACAAATGGATGCTAAAAAGGAAATAGATAAAACAAAGTAAATAGATTCAAAGGATAGAATTATTTTGGGCACATTATCCTAGATATAATTCACCAAAGATTTTATATGAAATCTTATTTAGAAAAATAATTTCAAAAACACAAAACAGAAACTTCTATGAATTTTGTTGAAATTCACAGAAGGTCTAAACCTCTGAAAATTTTACAGGAGTAACTACATAAGGTTAGAAGCTTCCACAAACATTTTCATCAATTTTGGACATCATTTGAATATTAAATAAAATCGGGAGATTAAATTAGCCGAAAACCCCCTCTTCACCTCTCACCCGCTCTCTAACTTGTGGGTCCCACCCATAGGTATCGTCGTCCACCTCGTGGCGCAAGTGGCTTGCATAGAAATCAGCAAGCAGCCGTCCGCCAAGACCCCGTGTCTGGCAGCCGACGAATGCTCGCCCTTCAACACCACCACCTCTGAGGTCTCAAGCGCCAGTTCCCCGCCCTCAACCTGCAGCGGTTCAAAAATATAACTGCATAAATCAACCGTCCGGTACTCAAAACCCGGCAGCAAACATCACGTGCTTCAATTGCAATAAGCGCGGACATTATGCCAACAAGTGCCCAAAGAAGAATTCTCTGGCACCTCAACCTCAGCCATTGGGAGTCCAGCAGTGACCCTAGGGCCCCTCTCGGTATTTATAGTTTTTTTATAAAATAATACATTTTTAAAAAGAAACTATAGAAATAAATAGTCAAATTTTTTTTTACAAAACTAGACATCTGTTACCAATTAATTGGCGACAGGACCCTGTCGCCCATGGAACAGGACTCTATCGCCAATTGAATTAGCGACACAGACTGAATCTCTGGATTGCTTTTGTTTGAAGGGGTCACATGCCACTAGAGAAGTCCATGTCGTCAATTGAATTGGCGTTAGAGATCTAGTTTTGTATTTTTCTTTTTTTGACTATTTATTTATGTAATTCTTTTTTTAAAAAAGTATTATTTAAAAATCCGGTATTTATATCAGCAATATCAAAAGCTAGAAAATTGCATCTGGGATTTGATGTAATGATCTTTTAATTGACTATATATATTCCAAGTACTTGCTTTAACTGGTTCTCTTCCGAATTAACAGTGACTGTACTACTCAAAATTTGGTCAAGGAAGCTGCAAATTGCAAGCCGCAAAACAACTACTTCCGACTTTAGATGCGGCACAAAGATTAAATGCAAGTATTTGACCAGTCCATGGCATGCATGCAACATGTGGCAACATCATGCAAACTGTTTAAGCTAAACCTTTGAGTTGAAAATTTTCACCGGCCAGGCAGTTAGGTCAAGAATCATTAGGTTCTAGAGTGTTTAATATGATTATCCTAGGAACTTATACAAGCATGCCTACCTAATCTTTGCTTACTTACCAGGGTGCTGTCTCCAAAGTTTAGTGTTTCATTGGCTTTTTTGGAGAAAGAACTATACAAAGCTACATGCTTTGTGACCAGAAGTCTCCCTGATTGATTGCTTATTCTTTGCTTGAAGTAGACTTGCTCTGGCCAGATAATTCTAGTCCAAATTGGTAAATGAAGCAACATTTTTTTTCTGATTGAAGAGACAAGGTTCGGTACCCATGCATAGGCCCAAAGCCGGCTGCATGCGTTTCGTGGAGAGACTTTGCCTTTCACTGCAAAAGTGTGGTTTTTTTATTTAATCCTTTTTAATGATATTTTAAAGTTAACCTCTCACTGACTTTATTTTCAATTATAACTCCTTCGATCACGCCATAACGCTCGGCGTGGCCAAACCATTCTGACACTCCACTTTCCCCGATGTGGCCAAACCTGCCACGTAAGCTGTCGTGCGCACGGCGTACCAACGTGGAGGGCTTACGTGGCCCCGTCCTTGCCCATGTCATGCTAGTACTAATGGTGTGATAAGCTTGTCTTGTCATGTCAACGCGCGTGGCGTGACAGAAGTGATTTAGGTGCCGTCAGCCCACCCAGTTTTCATTCCCCCCCCCAATCTTCCTCTCTTCCTCTCCACGCGTCTTCTCTCCTCCCCATCCCCAACCTCCCCAAATCTGACGTTTTGGAGCCGATTCGATGTCCATAAACCAGTGGATATCATCCCTTAAGGTAATCTCACCTATTTTCTCCATGTATTTTGGATAAATTCGGTTAGATTGGAGGATTTAGGGTTTTGACCAAATTGCATGTATGAGCGGAATTGGCTTGAATCATTGCACTTTGGAGTGAATTGGATAGCGTTAGTATGCAATGGTACTTGAATGTGTTCTTATTTTATTGTGTTCATGCGTTTTTTAGCGATTTATGGATGAGATTAGATGTTGTGGATAGGGTTTGTTTGGGTAATCAAAATAGGATATATCATTGTAGTTTCATGTAGTTGTGATACATGAGCACCTCTGAACGACACATCACATGAAAACGTAACCAAAGTGGTCTTGAACTAGATTTTTTTATTCAAATTTGATGGCTAAACCGAGGGGAAATGCGGCGATGTCGAGTCTTGTATGAGGCAAAATAGGAGAACATAAGGCAAAGTTTTGTTAAACCAAAGACCACATTGACCCCCACACCGACCCTACCTTAATTGAAAGAAAAACATAGTTTTATACAACTGGGGATGCCAGTTTTCAGTTAAGAGACAAAAAAGAAAGCACCACAAAACAACATCCAGTTCCCGCTCAAATTACACCAAAATAGCTCATTCACTACTATTAGGCATAGCTATTTCTGTTGAACGACCACCTTCTCCTCCTACAGCTTACCTTCTTCTTGAATTTGCTTTACTTTACTCTTTGCTTTACTTCACACAAAACCTCTCCAATCTTGATCGCTCCTCTTTCGATTGCACTTTGGTTGTCACGCCCCGGGTTGCGGCGTGGCGAAAAGGGTAAGATTGAAAAATATAGTTGGCGGGTAGTTAGTAATAAAATCTTTCTTCCAAAAAGGCATATTTAGTTAAAAAAAATTCAATTCCTAGCTTGTCGGACCTTTTGGCATAGTAGTTGATGAATTTTATGTTCGTTGTATACCGGTCAGCATTAATCATACATGGAATGGTTAGTACTACTTTGGAGCGTAGTTGTTCGTCAGTAGTATGTGTGGTAGTTGGTACCTACGGTATAACATCCCAAAATCCATATTTTGGGAATGCTTAATAGAAATGCATTGGGAAAAATACTTTGATCATTTTGCATATGAAAATCTACCAATGTTTGAAATTGAATTTTTGTTTAAAAGTAATCATGAAATACAAACAAATATGCACTTCAAGGAAATTAAATAAAAAAATAAAAAAAATAGGTGAGAGAATTATCTTGAGCATAATCTCCCAGGAAAAATTTATTAAACAACTTATGTGAAACTTTGTTAAGAATAACAAATACATAAAAACATAAATTTGTAAGAATTTTAGAGAAAATAAAAAAAGAGATAAACTCCTGATAAATTTACCAAAGAAATTAAATTAAGGAAAGAGCTCTCAAAAAAAGTTTCATGAAATTTTGAGGTCGTTTGCCAGGTGTAAAAATTCAGCAAACAACTCAACAGTTAAATCCAAAACCCTAACCTAATTCCTCTCTCCCTCTCGCTGACGGTAGGCCCCACTGGTAGGGACCTTCATCCACCTTGGCTCGGCCCCTCGCCAGCACACGCACATGTGAGCTCCGCCCCACTCGCGAGCCCTTCGCCGCGCGCCCACCATTTTGATTGTGCCCTTGGTTTCGCCCAATTGCCCCCATCACCTCCTCGGTCTCCTTCCTCGCCATGCCTGCCCTAGCTCACCCATGCCTTCCCGTTGTCACCTCGACGCAATCGAGAGAGTCGCCGCCTTACCCACGGGAATTCTCCTCCCTATTGCGGTTCCTCCGCCTCCTACTTCTATATAATGCCACCAGGAGCTTCCTCTACGTCCCTTTGCCACTCTTCTCCTTCCTCCCTCTCTTTTGCCAAAACAACCATCGAGCTTGAGCTCCATTCTGCCGCCACGCTGCCCTTGCCATTGTCGGTACTCTAGTGAAGGTTCCTCCTCACCATCTACGTCATATCGTGTTCTAGTGCATGAGGATACTTTCCCGTCACTCAATTTCTCCCCTCCTCCACACGAACTGCCGATGTGTTGTTTCTTCCCCCACTCCGGCCGACAACGTCGCCTTCACTACCGTTTCCTCCTCGGTGAACCCCGCATCCATTCCTCATGGCCATAGCACCTCTACGCTTCCTTTGTCCTTCACCGACCATCAGAAAGAGCGCTACCTCGCCCGAACGCCTCCGCCACGTGGAGCTCCCCGCTGCCACCTTGGATCTTCGTCGCTGACCATCCACTGACCACCTCTGACCACCCACTCAGACCCGATGAGCTCCTAGCGACCTTTGGTAGCTCATGCGCACGTTTGTTAGTTGAAAGCATCGGTGGGTTGCAAAGCACGTTGAAGTCGTAGCTTCACTGTTGCCTAACTCCGTCGCACCGTCGTGTCGGCCCACCCCAGCCCTCGCCACCTATATGTCTAGGACCGCCTGCCTCAAAGGAACCCATTTTGGGCTTTCCCTAGCACCGTTGTGCGCTAGTACCGCGTCGGCGACAAGCACGGCAAACCAGTGCCCTCACGCTGCTCTGTGCTGTCCGAACGAGACAAGCACTGTAGCTCCATCATTAAGAACGAAATCTCAGTTGTTAGGACAAATCAACATTTAAATGATTGGTTAGTTAAAGCTTGAGTCACTAACACGTGGGCCCCGAAGAACAGTAAATGAAGTTCATTAAAAACCTGGTTTCCTTTAAGTCGCTGACACGCGGGTCCCGCCGCATTTAAATGCACAGTGAAACCACCCAGTAGAACGCGCACTATGCGCATGGACATTCAGTCTACGCACTGTTGTGTGGACCAAGTCACTAACAATCGGACCGCACACATCGGAATAACGAAAATCAGAAAACAAGTATAAAATACGTTTTAGTTTTGAGGAAATACACTTTCTCTGTTTGGAAAGCATAAACCTCAGTGAATCCAGAGGAGAATACGTTTTCCTTATTGGAAAGCGTAAACCTTAATAAAATGCATGAAAAAATATGCTTTCCCTACTAGGAAAACATAAAGCTCGAAAAATACGCCATCGACGTCATCTTTTTATTTATTTTTCAAGATTTTCCAAACTGAGCCAATTTGAAACTTTAACAACTTTTGCATACAAACTCCAAATTGAAAGATTTTTGTCTCTAAATTCATCTAAAACCATGATATACCATAATATCCAAAAATATTTGAATTTGGTTACTATTGAATTTATTTGCATTATTTAATTCGTTTTCGGCTCTTTTTGGATTAGACGTTGACTGCTCGAGCGATTATTTCGATGACCAACCATCCACATATTCAGAACAATAGGAGCAAGGCAAGCACCTCCTTTGATCATGTTGATCCCACTATTTTACTTACTGTACTTTGTTTTGCAAAATCCTATTATGCACGCGTGTATGTTTGTATGAAAATGCTATGTTTGGGAAGTCTGCAGTTGTAAATCCAATTTGATGCAGATATCTCCTTGAAAAATAGATGTCTTACTGTTGTAGCCGTTAGGTTATGGGTTAGACAATATATAATGTCATTTGGGAGTTTTTGAGTGCAGTTATCGCACAACTGCTTATCAGAGCGATGATTTTTCTAAAAATTTATAAAGGGACAATATGATAAATGTGAACTTGGGAGATTTATGAAAAATATCCAAAGAGGGTACCTCTATTATTTTTTATAAAAAATAAAAATACAAAACCTAGTTTTGGACGCAGGCGAGTTGTATTATATTCTGAGAAGAGTAAGGGGTGTACCTCACTAGTAGATAGAGGGAGATTCTCGCCCGACGTCGATTAAGGACCGAATATCAGGAACTCCAATCTTAGACCTAACGTACCACTATATGTGCTGGTATGAGACAAACTTGGCTAATTAAGTCATTAAAAACTAGCCTTGCACGTAGGTAGGCCGTAGAGTGCGGATATGACCGATTAGGCATGTTCGAAGGGGCTCCCTTCATCGAGGCGTTTGGAACAAAGTCTTCTAACACAACTGCTAATGGCTCACTCGACGGGGGTACCTGGGTGAAGTGAGGATAAACATTCATTGGGCTAGTGCAAGGCTAGGACTAGATGATATAAAGGCTTTGATACGTGCTCTAAACTGTTTACAAACGGTAGTGAGCGGTGGTATCGACGGATACCAAATAAACTAGAGAATTCGTGTACTATGTGTAAAGTTGTACACCTCTGTAGAGTGTAAATTTATTTAAATAGCCGTGCTCATACGCTTAGTGCGGACGGTATGGGTTTAGTTTTGATTTTCACAAAAACTATTTTAATGATAAAACATGGGTAATAACTTGTGGGTTTTTATTTGAGCTAACTGCCATGTCTATGGCTGAACATGAAATGTTGCTTGCAACCAAGGAGGGTTGCGAGTTGTTGTTATTTTGTTGCTCGCAACCGAGGAGGGTTGTGAGTGGTTGATATTATTTAAGCAGCTCATTTAAACTTTCCATTGCAAAATACCACGTAACAATATTGCAAATAAAATCTGCTTATTACAAAATAACTTGTAAAGTAGAGCCTTATCCTTTGATAATCGTGTATTTATATAAACTTTGTGATATACTACAAGTCTTGCCTAGTACGCATTGTACTCAATCTTACATTGTTGTTCAGAGTTTGAAGATGAGCCGATGCCCAACGATACGTTCTTCATGCCTGGAACCGGAGGGTTCGGTGACGGTGCCGCTGGAATTTCTTTACTTACATTACTTCTCCCGTTGCTACTTTTACTCTGTTGATATCTGCTTTTATTTGGTCGGTCGGTTGTTGTTGTAATAATCAGAACCGCTTAAGTTTAGTACCACTTTGTTTTATTTTGTATATATGAATGTATGGATATGAATGCCAAATGTTGTGAATGTGCGTACTAGCCACTTATCATGAGACTAGTATGGTACACACATAGGGTCTTCGGGTATTCCAGGCCTAGGGGTCCAACATATGGCATGCAGTACTGACTTTGCAATGTTTTGTTCGCATTGTTGGATATAGATGGATAAAGTTTTACATGTTTTTATTGTGGGCCAGTTAGCCAAATGGGTAGTGGTGTCAACTTTGTTGGCATGAAAGTGATTGTACTTGTGTTTCGAGAATCACCAGCCTTTTAGAACTCCTGTGATGAGGATTTAGTTGACCCTAGGATGGGGTGAACCCGGGGTTGTTGTCGAAATGGAGAGGTGGTATGATGCTGGGCTGGGTTCAAAGGTGCATGCCTTGTTGATGCCAATCTCGTACGACGATGATTGGGACACATATAAGGAGGTTGTGCTCGCATCTCAGGTATGCTCGTTAGAGGTTGCGGTAGAGAGGACAATCGTTGGTAAGGATATGCAAAGAATGTGAATGTGGTGAACGGCACCATGGAGGAACTTGAATCATTGTGGAACTTTCGCAAGGCCCCCCAATGCAGGAGCAACCATCTCAAGAGATCGTTGGCATCGGTCTTAACAACGATGCCCCCCTGGTTGGTGGATTTGTCATATGTGCTTGTTTCTTCGTTGCACCATGTTAGTAACTCCGTGACTAATTTCAATGGCGTTATCAACAACGAGCTTGACAAAGAGGTGTTCGAGATGGAATAGTCCACGACGTTGAGTCCGATGAAGGACGGAGCTCGACCAAAAACGAAGCCCCACTCGCTTTTTCTCCTCTGAGGAAGGCTGAGTTCTTCATAGTGCAATGGGTGAGATCCCATTGGTGCATGCATTCAAGGATATCATAATGGTTGGTAACTCTGTCCGTGCAAATGGGTTGAAGAGCAAGGATGGCATTACGGACCCGGAGAATGACGTCATACGCAAGGGCATGTTGTTTTCAAACATAGAGGATATGAAGATTTGGCTGCAAGAATACTCTGTGAGGCACCATTGTCCGTTTGTAGTACAACACTCCTATGTTAACAAGAGGTATACCATGAGATACGAAAGGGGTGCGGATGAAATGTCTGGGGGTAGAAAACTAGGGACAAGCAATAGAAAATAACAAATGTGAATCAGCCTCACTCTTGTGGGACTGCACGAGTGTCTGGGAACACCTTCACGCAACCACTAATTAAATCATTGCAAGGCACATAACTAGGGTTGTGGCTGTCCACCCTGATGTGACCGTCGCCACCCTTATTGAGGCTTGAGGCTATATTTGGGTTCATTAAGTACTGCGTGAAGTATGAGAAAGCATGGAGGGTAAAGCAGAGAGCAATGCATTTACTGTGGGGTGATTGAAAGGAGGCTTATGGGTTGCTTCCTCAGATCCTAAACGCTATGCAGGCTAAGAACCTAGGCATGGAGTTTTATCCTTAGCATGGGAACTGAACGGAACCCAATAAAGGAGTTATGAAACATATTCTCAGGCGGGTCAGCATTACACTCTATCCGCTTATAAAAGGAGGTGGAAGAGAGCTGGAGGAGAATAGTACATCACCACACCCAACACTTCACCAAATCATGGTTCACACAACAGAGAGGGAGGAGATGTCGGACTCGTCGACGAACTTTTACGTGAAGATGTTGTGGAAGCACAAGTGGCTTGCCAAGAGGGCTAAACCCTACTTGGATTGTTCTATGAAGGATACGACGGTACCACTAGAGTTCCCACCCCCGCAGTGTGTGTGCGAAGAACCGGCTAAGATCATCCAGTCCACACACCCGGCGACCGCAGCTAGGGCATACTACACTTGCGGGAACATCCTCGTAAGCGAATCTTGCACACACATAGATTTTTCACATCTTGTGTTCCATTCAACAAATTTCTAACTACATATATGTATAATGGCAGTCGGAGATGCGATGCAACTTCTTTCAATGGATCGATGGCCCATACAGGTACGATAGGGCGTTCATCGAGCAAAAGTACATATTGAACTATGTGATGCGAGCCGAGACCTTCAAACGTTGGACACCTTACGTACTCGACCCAATTGAAAAGACACCAGAGGAGCCTAAGAAAGAAGGGTGGTGGTGGAGGACACCCGAACAGGAAGCTGAGTACGACCGGGCCAAGCACGCGATGGACAAGGGGAAGGCTCATACCAGTGAGACCGACGGTCGTACTAGCACTCCTCGTCACCCAGGCGCAGTCTAGATCGAAGAGGTAAGTTATGTTCAATTTGTATCCTGATTATTAATTTGGCCCTACGTTGTGTTATGCTAACATCATTTAATCGCCCAGCCCGTCTCGCAGAACATGACTAACTTTGAGACCGGCCGCTGTTGCTGCAAGCAATCAGGAGACAAGAGGAAGGGAGCGATGGGCTGTCAAAACTAATTAACTTCATTCCAGCCGACCTTTTTTCGATTCCTAAAAGGTGCACATGTATTATAGGTGTATTTCGGTGTGTTGAGTCGTGCATGATGTCATTCCTTATGCACACCATGAAATTCACAACTACTTTATAAAGTCTATTTCAAGTTTCGTTCTCTTTTTGCATTCAATTCTTGGCATGGCAAGGCATGCTCAACAAATCAAACAAAAGGTAGGGCACAACATAAAAAATAATGCCCAAAAGGTGTGATCTAGAAAAAAAGGCACTAAATGGTCTTCAACCCCTAAGTGACGATGAGCACCACCAATCATTGCAATGGGATGTGGCTGGCTATTCATCCATCTCTTGATTCAAACTAGAAACAACACAGGTTTGAAAAAAGATCTACTGTCTAGGGTTGGGCATTCAGTTATCATCGTTCATTTCTTGCTTGCTCAAATCAGGTTTACAATTTTTGATCAATTGTCCATGTAAAATCAAATGCTAAATACGATATACATGGGCACATAAAACAGTTAACTTGTGAAGTGATTACCATGCTATGTTATATTGGCAATCATGCACCTAAGGAAAAGTTCATCTTTTCACCAAAATGGTCCATGTATTTTTTGCAACAATTATAAGATTTCTTCATCTAGAAACCCCTTCCAGCTATGTGAGCTAAAATTTCCGACTTATATGATATGCAAATTCAATAAATAACGTGCACCCCCAAGAAGGTTTAGGAGTGGTATTTTACCGGAACCATAAGAAGGTTTAGAGGTGGTGTTTTAGGCTCTCAGCTCATATGACAGGATATACGGCTTAGGGTTTTAGCCTTTTTTAGTATTTTTTACAAGACTCTCGTCTCTTTAACCTTAAGGAGGTTTCATTCCTAACACATGCCTACCTCAACTTGTTTGGGACAAAAGGTTTTGTTGTTGTTGTTGTTGAACGTGCACCCCCAAAGTCACCTCTGTCACGCCACGCGTTGGCGTGACACTACCTTGTCACACCATTAGTATTGGTGTGACAAGGGCAAGGATTGGGCCACGCAAGCCCTTCACGCGACACGTCGTGCGCACGACGGCATGCGTGGCAGTTTGGCCACACCGAGGAAAGTGGTGTGACATAATGGTTTGGCTACACCGCGAGTTATGGCGTGATCAAATGGATCGAATTGAAAATAAAGTTAATTAACTTTAAAACATTATTAAAAAGGATTAAATAAAAAATTCCAAAAGTGTGCTATCGAAAGATGGATAAAAAATATCAATATAACGTATTTGGCATGTACATGTGTCTATTTTGGATTTGGTCTTATCACAAAAGAATATTAATACTACTCCCTCAAGAAAGAAAAAAAAGATAATATTTAGCATGTTATGTATTTCCCCCATTTCTTTTAAAGTGTTCACCTCGTGTACATCCAACAATTTGCCCCTCTCTGCATCTCCCTCTCCTCCTCTCGTCTAATCCTAATAGTGCAAGGGTTTCAAATTGTTCAGTCAAACACGCTTCATGTAGGAAAGAATCTAAAGAGTGGGCACTATTTCCACAAAGCCTCTCTCTCTCTCCTCCCCGTAAAAAAGATGGAAGCTTTGAAAGATTGGCCCTTTTGTTGTGTAACTCTTAACGACACTTGGCCTTCTTGTTCTGACCCCTTTTCTCCCCAAGAACTGAAGCCACCAAACCACTCTCCTACAAATCTACAAGTCTTAGGAGCAGTTGCCCTCAAAAATTCCTTCATGTGATTGCACGAGACATTATAAAAGGGAAGCCACCAATATGTTATCTCTGCAGCTAGGCCCTCATCGATCTCCCTTCTCTTCTACTTCTCTCCTGCCTTTTCTTCCCTACTCCCTATACACTCCAGTACTTTAAGATAGCTAGTGCTAGTGCATGGCTATATATATGCATCTATAAGTTGCACCCTCCAAGGGGATCATCATCTTCATCATAGAAGCTACAATCAAGGTGACAACAATGTCACAAAGGAAAGCTGGGCCCATGGCTGTGACCAGGCATGAGGAGGAGATGGAGCTGAGGAGAGGGCCCTGGACCCTCGAGGAGGACAACCTCCTCCTGAACTACATTGCTGGCCACGGCGAGGGTCGCTGGAATCTCCTCGCCCGGTGCTCCGGTGAGTACATCTTCTAATTCCATAACTCTGAATGTCAGTCACGATCTAGCTAGTATTGAATCTTGATCATTCCTTGGCCTGGCACATGATTAATTAGGGTTGAAGAGAACTGGCAAGAGCTGCAGGCTGAGGTGGCTCAACTACCTGAAGCCCGACATAAAGCGCGGCAATCTGACACCGGAGGAGCAGCTCCTAATTCTTGAGCTCCATTCCAAGTGGGGAAATAGGTACATGTCCTGATGTCCACATATATTTTTGTTTGTACCACGCATCTGTATATGTGTGTGCCTGTACGATCTTAATTTGGTTGTTTAAATCGCGCGTACATGCATGTATATGTGAGTAGGTGGTCAAGGATAGCGCAGCACCTGCCGGGGCGGACGGACAACGAGATCAAGAACTACTGGCGGACGAGGGTGCAGAAGCAGGCGCGGCAGCTCAAGGTGGACGCCAACAGCACCGTCTTCCGCGACGCCGTCCGGTGCTACTGGATGCCGCGTCTGATCGAGAAGATGGCCATGACGTCGGCGCACCACGCCGAGCCGCCACTCCAGCTCGCCGCGGGCGCCCACATCGTCATGGCCACCTCCTCGGCTGTCAACAACCAGCAAGAAACGAACGTGCCGGCCAGCAGCAACGGGTACCACCAGTACCCCATCTACCCGAGCTCGAGCACGTCGACGTCCGGCTCGACGACCGCGCTCCGCCGGTGCCCTGCTTCTCCGAACCGAGCTGGGACCAGTACCCCGGCGAGCTCGACGGCTCCGGTGTGTTCGACTCGGCGTTGGGAAGCCTCGGCCTCGACGGGCTGGACCTAGGTCCGGCCGACTACTCGGACTCGACGCTCCTGGACTACCTTAACTCGAGCTGCACCGGCAGCGCCATGATGATGAGCGGCGGCCATGGCGACAACGAAAGCTGCTGTGGCGGCGTCATGGACGGCGATCACGGCTCGACGTGGAGGACGGACGAGCTGTGCCAGGCGGCGAGAAAGCTAGGCGAGTGGGGAGGAGGAATCTAGAAATCTAGCTAGCTAAGCTAAAGGCTAAGTGGATGGATGGCACGTTGCTTCTTGTGATGTCTCTCTATTAAAGCGAGATGTCACATTAGTTAATGGATCGGAGCTGATCGATTGAGTAGTGATCAAAGCAGATGTATGTGTCTGAGATCGATATCGATTGATCGAGATTGCTCTTGTTTGAACCTTCTTGATTATTGTAGTAGTCGATGGTGCATGTTGGTGTTGTAACTTTTCACTTTGGAATGTAATTGCGTACGTTTATACGTGTGCCTTTTTTTCTTCTTCCTTCGTTTCTTTCTGCTTAATTAAAAGGCAAGGTAGCTTTGTTGGGGTTTAATTTGAAAGAGATATAGGAGCTGGATCGATCGATCGAGTGGTCGTTGTCTCAAGTGATATCGTTTGTATTGGTGGGGTTGCGGAGGCTTTGGGTGATTTGACACGGTTTTTATCTGTAATAGCAAAAGTAACACCCACTATGTAGCGCATCACTATTTAACATTGCTTAGCACTGTTTAGCATCACTGATTTCTTTATGCTCTGTGGAATGCCACAGTCTGAGTGCGCACCTAGCCTTTGCGGTACCATTTTTGCAATTGCGTGCGAGAAAGAGCTACTTTTACTATTTAAAAAAACATGCCAAATCAGCTAAAAACTGTACATGATGGGCGGTGTAATTACAACTGGAGATGTGTGAGTGAGATGCTTTGTTTGCCTAGCTAGCTAGGCAGGCCGGGTCTCGTGCTTGCCAGGAAAGTCGGCAATGACATGTCGCTTCGAGATGGCCTCTCGTTCTGTGGTTGCAAAACCATGGCTAGTGCTTCTTGGTTTTGGAAGGGAGATTGACGACTCAGCACCCTTCGGAACAACTCCTTGAGAAGAGGATCGTCATGGTTACGTCTTTGTTTATCGTCACAAGTGCCACACTAGTAGGCATAGTTTATCAGACCCGGCATGTTGGCTACTGAAGGCATGTATGGCAAATTAAGCGGTATCGTAAGTGTTGAATTTAGTGCAGTAATACAAATAACAGTTCACAAAACCTACTATTTGCATACATGTTACCAGAATTAATTGCATGCATAAATCATTTTGCAATTCATGTGGTGCTGTTAGAGAAGCCGGCGCTTTAGATTTATTGTTGAACAAATATAAACCTAAATTCTAACCCTATATTTTGCATAAAATAAATGTGAGTTTAGCTAAAATATTTGCTTGATTTTTTTATGCATGTAGATTGACATATTGCACTCCTAGGGATTAGTTTGCCTTTAGAATTTGAGTTGCTACATATAACCTAAGAGGTAATCAGTGAACGATATATGCCGGCCATACTTTTTCCGAGAAAATGCCAATCGTACTCTGAACGGGAAAATGATGTAACATATCATCACATTCATGACCACCATTTATCCTTTAATATTGTGTTTTTTATGGATGGAGAAAGGTGGAAAAGAAAATCCTAGCTATAGATGATTCCAACATGAAAAATGACTTGATAAGACTCATGGAGCTTTCAAGGACACTGTACTAGTAGACTTCTTAAAGGAAGTGTGGTATGGCATTTGATAGAGAATGAACAAAAAAAGTTTTGTGTGATCGAACGGGAAAGTAAGGGTGTCGATAGGAGCATGCTAAAGATCATCAGATATTCTATTTTCTTTTCTTTTTTCTCCTGAAGACCTTAGTTTATGCATCATAACGTGCGTTAATGAAATTAATCTATTTATAAAGGAATCAGAATTTTTCTTGGGGTCAGGAAACAGAGTTAATATATACATTACCTATCGACACTGAATAACTCAGTTTGCACGTAAAAAACTTGTTATATACAGCACTATAAATGTTTTTTATTTATATATGTGATACTTCAGAACAAGTAGTTGCTTTCATGCCAACGCGCAAAGCGACAAAATAATTTTCAATAGAACAAAAAGGATGCTTTTTTTTATGTTTGCAATGGCACTCCAACAATTAGCCGTTTTACAACGGTATATCTAATTACAGAGTTCGCGACATTGGTACAAATTAATCAAGTATGATAATACCCATGAAATCATAATCATTTTGCGAGGAATATTATAAATAATCCGATATGTGTGTTTCTATATATAGTATCAATTAAGATCAGTTTTAGAGCACTCCACTTTAGAAGATGTCCGTCTAAAGCTCGGCCGAGTAGGCCTTATAGGGTTATTAACTGTCCATCGGATTACCAGCGAGGCCCCACATACAGAGAAGCGAGGTGACAGGATTACGCCCGCAAACAGTGCTGACATGCGTGCCTGGCTACCTGCACTCGGAGGATGTAATATTTTTATACATGCTGCCGCATGGAGAAACACATTGTGATCTACGAGAGTGGGTGAGACACGGAGAGAGGAGAGAGACGTTGGTCTAAATCGAAGACGAACACACAAATAAAATTGAATTTTAGAATGTGAATGTAAGAACACAAATTTTTTTGTGTCATCGGAACAACATCAGTTTTTCTGATTTTCTCTTGCTTTATTACTCTTATTCATAAAATCTGATTACAGAGGTGCCATTTTTTTTTAGAGCAAATGGCTATTCATATATCCGACAAGGATTCTACATATTCTGAAAGGATATTATACAAACTCTAGTATACATAATGAATACTGCATAAATATCATATGACTACGCAAAACAAACTCCCTCTAGACTCTAAATTTACCCAATGCACATATTGTAACATCCAAAATCATGGATTTGCAAAATCTTCAACGTTCAAGAACCCAACTTCGAAGTTTTCCCCTTTTGTTCAAGATTCGGTTCTTCCCCGAAAGCCCCGAGCCCTTCTTCCCCAAACCGCCCCTAACCCTAACCCTAGCCTGCGCCGCCATGCCTGCGTCGCCGCCGCTCGCCGGCCGTGCTAACGCCCGGAAGCCGCGCTTCTCTCTCATGCGCCGCCTCGGCGCGCCGCCGCGTCAACGCTCCGGCCGCCGCGCCGACCCGCCCCATCCTCGCTGCCCGCCGCGCCTCGCTACCCACGGATCAAAGCTTCTCGCTCGGCTTTAAAACCCGGCGCTCCCGCTCCTCTCCACCTTCACCCCTTCTTCCTCCCTTCCCGAGCAAGAAAGCGTGCAAAGGAGTCCGAGGACTTACCTTTGAAGCCGCGCCGCCACCGCCGCACCGCCTTCCCGAGCTCCTCCTTCTTCCACGGCGCGCCGCTCTTCTCGACCGCCGCAGTGCCCGCTCCCTTCGCCGCTGCCGCTTGTCGCCGCGCCACACCATCTCCCGAGCCCTCCTTCTTCCGGTCGCGCCGCCGCCCCGCCCCTCCCCTCCTCTCGCCCTAGCACCTCTCTCGCGCGAGCGGTCACCCGAGACCCCTCGCCTCTTCTTGCTTACCTGGGCCGCCGCGCTTGGGCCGCTTCCGAGCCGGCCGCGCTGCCTCATGCTGGGCGCGCCAGCGCAGACGCGCGCGCTCGCCGCGGTTCGCCGCGCCAGGGCGGGCGGAAAGAAGGCCGTGGGCCATTTTCCTTTTTTCTTTTTTTTTTTGAATTTCGTTTCTTTTCTATTTTATTTCAAAAGTGAGTTTTGTAAACTTAATAACTCCCCCATTTTAACTCCAAAAATTGTGTAGTTTGTTTCTAAAAATTTCTAAAATCAAGCTCTTTCTTTTGGTGCTAGTTTGGTTCTTTTGGAGTTCATTTGATGAGACTTGTTATTTATTTAATTTAATTGCTCGTTTATTTCTTTCCGGTACGATCGATCGCGTAGAGTTCGGAGAAGCCGGAGACCCCCACTTCGATCAAGCTCAAGAATATCAAGATCATCTAGCCGTAGACCCAGGCGAGTCGACACATTGATCATATTGAACCTACATTTTATGCAAATTATGTTCTTTTAAATATCAAATTGCATGCTTTATTTCCTTATGCAAATGTATGTTAAATACCCTAAGGTAGTTAAATGCCATGTTGATGCTTTATTATTAATACACCATCCTTTGATAATTGAATTGCCGTACACCATTGTCACCCTAGTAAATATTTGGTAACTATACTAGTCTAGGCTATACTTAAGCGCCATGCTAGTCTTGCTTAAGTATCGGGGTATTATCTACCCCATTCATCATCTTTTGAAATGAACATGATTTTGGGCAGTCATTGGGTGTAAATGACTGAGATGGTTATGATGTTGTATTTTTCCTACCTCTTAAAACCCTAAAGAAATTGCTTGTCACATCCGGGCGGATGGTATGATGGATGGTATGTTGGTGGGTGCTAATGCAGCCCAAGGAATGTTGGTTTGTGGATGGTATGTGGTATGAACCGCCTGCATGGTCCCTAAGGACTTAATCGTGATGACCTCCCAATGTAAAACAAGACGACCACATGTCTATAATGGTGTCGACTGGCTAAATAATTTGTATCCGTTAGTATGAGTTGCACCGTGCAGATGACCCGCTACGCCATAAGCCTATGTGGCTATGGGTTAGTGTACGACTTACTGGTCTATGTGAGCGTAAGTCGTGTGGCGCAAGAGGGGTCCGGGAAAGAGTTGACGGGTCTATGTGAGCGTAACTCTTCTCGGGTGAAACCTTAGCGGGTGTAACAAATACGATGGATGCATTGTAAAGGCCTTGTGACGATCTCCTTGACTCACATGTCTACTAAACATGTGTATATGTCGATGATTGTCTCTTGTGGGTAAAGTGTACAACCTCTGCAGAGTGTAATAAACTGTCGAATAGCCGTGCCTACTGGTCAAGGGCGGACATGGGAACTTACAAGAGTTAGTTCTGTTTATAAAACATTGTGGGCGGGATAAAATGTGATGGGTCATTTGTGACCACGTTTTGGTTTTTCCCGGTGGATGTACCCAGCTGATGTCTAGTGGTGGATGTAACCGCTATCAAAAATAAGCATGAGGTGGAGGTAACCTCTACTGTTATAAATATTGCACAAGTAATCTCTTCAACAAAATGCAATTTGGTTAAAATGCTAAGTGATAGGCCTTTTTAATATTGGTGCTTTAAATATTGCTTTGTGCAAATAAATGAACCCGAGCCATCCTTGTTAAGCCTTGCATGTATAATATTGCATACTGTGTGTTGGCTCATGAGCACGGTAGTTGTGCTCATCCTCGCTCTTTCCCCAACCCCGTAACCCGCAGATCATGGAGACTACGTCTACTACGAGGACCGTGACGCCGAGGAGCAAGGACATGAAGAGGAGTAGCATAGTTCCGTAGTCCGAGTCTCGCCACCGTTGGCTCGTTGGTACTCGTGTACATCCTATATTATTCAAGCTCTGGCTAATATCGGTCGTACACATGGTACTCGATCGCTTGCTCGTGGAGAGACTTACTTCTACCCTTTGCTTCCGCTAACGCATCTCGAGATTTTGTAATGAACTCATTTGGCCCGATCGGCCCTTTTGTAAACTCGACCGACGTGGGCTATTTGAACTCTAATGCTTGTATTAATGCATGATTTGGTCTACGCGATGTATGAGATGATTCAAAGAATGTACCGTGAGCGCTATCTATCGATCCAGTGAATAGCGCAGATTTTCACAGAGGATTCTCGATTACGAAATCCGGTCCGACAGAGCCGTATCGAGCATACGATCAGAGGAGCCTTGGTTAGTTTGGTCGTTGCCTAAGGTCTTGAGTCTTATTTTCAAAACCTAAGAAAAGCTTTGGCAAAATATAGTGTATTTATCGCTCTTACTTGTCATTCCTAGTTCTCAGACTTATCCTACTTCACTTTGATTTATTCTCATTCTCGACTTCCTCTTGTTTTCAAAATTTTAGATGGTCGCTCCGTCGCTCACGGCTCTTGGGACTTTTTCTCTCACGGAGAAGACCTCGGAGGCTTCGTGGGGATTTTTCGCCACCGATGCAAGATTCTGGTTACTACCATCCGCCTATCTTCATGGGCCTGATGACTCAGTTCTGGACCGAGAGACTTGGAGCATGGAGGTTTTCCTCTATGCTAGGAGGTGAGTTCAATACTCACACCTTCAAGGCCGAGCACCCGGAGCCGTGCTTTGATGTCGTCCAGATGTGGCACGACTTGCCGCGCCTCGCTTGTGCGGATGCATGGAGACCTTCGCAGAGCTCGCCTTCTACTTCCATCCGACTCTCCGGAGGAGAGCTTTACCGGTGATCCGCCACGCCCGGCAGATGACCCGCACTGTCACATCGCTCCACCACGCAGCTTTGTCGACTTCTCGCCAACGCCGTTGACGAGATCGGACGCTCGATTTCTCCTCACCAAGAGCCTACGAGCACTCGACACCCTCCGCGACAACATGTTCGAGATGATGAGGCTCACCGCGAGGTAGAGCGAGAGAGACGCCGCTGCGGTAGCCGCCCGCCGAGCCGCCATCGCACGCCGCCCGCCTCTGCCGCCCCGCCTCGCTGCACCGTCGTCGTTCCCGGCAACCCGGCGCGCCGACGCTTCCACTGAGGACCGCACCGCCACGGCACGCAAAAGTGCGCCCGCCGCCGACCGACCGCAGCCTTGGAGAGTCCACCGTGGGCGCAGCCCGATCGCCGCTGGATTCGACGAGTTCGACCGCGGCGCCACCTCGCCGTTCGCCGCCACCATCGATCCGCAGCCGTTCGATCCCGGTAATCGTACCACTTGCGGTGGTAAGCACCCATGAGAGGAGTAGTCGATAGCTAGGTTAACTAGCGGTGCTTGCTAGGTAGTCTTCGGGTTGCAAGCACTTTCTTTATCTACCTTTGTAGGCGTTGTGTTTGTATCTTGTGTCATGGCTTTGCATGGCCTATATGCTTGTGTCCTAGAGTCATGTAACACTTACCCCCTAATATTAATGAATTGCAGCCATTCGGGCTTTGTATCGCAATTGTGTTGTTCGCTCAATTTGATTTCTTTCTTCTGTGTGCTTTAGAGGCTAGTGAACCCTCATATACCCCTCTCTAGTTCGAGCTTTAGCTTTTCTCCGATGGCACCAGGAGAGCTGCGCCATCAGTGGTGCTTTCGCAGCAGCGTGGAAGAGGCCGTGGCTATGGCCGTGGTCGTGGACAAGACCTACCTCCCCACCGCCAGAGCATCCAACAATGGCACAAGTTATGCAAAGAACAAGCCCAAATCCTTCAAGCCTTGCTCGCTAATCAACAAGCGTGAGCGGCCGATCGTCACTCTAAGTGGCAGATTTCCTCGAGACAAGACCTCTTACCTTTGCCTCGCCAGATGAACCCCGAAGCGTAAGATTGGCTCGTGGATACCGAGAAGAAGCTCCGCCAGCCCGATGCTCGAGGAAGACAAGGTGGACTTTGCCACTCACCGCTTGAAAGGAGCGGCCGCGTGGTGGGAAAACTACCTCGCCGCTCAAGGTGGTGAAAGCCCAGAGCGGGAGAAGAAGAGATCGGCAGCAGCAGATCCGCTCATCGGAGATCGGCAGGATCTCGCCATCGTTGAAGCAATTGTCGGCACACCGACGAGCCCGCACCGCATGGCGCCAATCTCCCGAACGAGTTCAAGACCGCTTTAGACTAACTTTGTACCGCCGGTACAATGAGGCTAAAGAAGAATGAGTTTAGAACTCTCAAGCAAGGTCAAATGACAACAATGAATATCTAACCAAGTTTAACTACTTGCTCGCTACGCTCCCGTGACGTAGGCGATGAAGAAGAGAAGATAGACCGCTTTGTGGAAGGAATGCGTGGAGACATGAGAAGCCGCTTATCCTCCATGATTTCTAGCTTCCACCACTTGATCAACAAAGCCCTCGTGCCGAAAACGAGAAGAAGATTGCGGAAGTAAGCGCAAGAGAAAGATGGTATTCGAAGCCGCAAGGTGGCTTTCCTCGTAAGTCAACATTCCCGCAACTCATCTTTTAAGCCACCGTAGTTTCTCCACAAGGAACTCAAGCCCCACCCAGCGTACATCAATGGGAATGGTTTTCGCATCCTTCGTCCCGCCGACACCGCAACAAGCAACCCAAAGAGCTCATCTCCATTGTTTCCACCGTGGAGTGAGAGGACACTTTGCCAACCGATGCCCTCAACGCCGAACACTCCCGCCAAGTTCAACTCGGGAGCCACACCACCAAGGTCAAACATCGCTCCAGCGGAACCATCGTGCCCCGCAAGCACCTAGAACTACCTCGACACCAAACCGCGCCATGTGAACCATGTCACACCGAGGAGGCTCGTGAAGCTACAGAGTTCTAATGGGCACGTTCTCTGTTAAATCGCATACAAGACAAGTTTTGTTTGATTCTGAGCTTCGCATTCTTTTATATCAAGAAAATTTGTTGAAAGGCTTAAGTTGCCAACCTTTAAGCTAAAGAAACCCGTGGTACTTAGTTCACCGGGGACCCTTGACTACCATCTTAGTAAGTCCCGAGTAGAGATTGCTATGGAAAATTCTGGATTCCTAGCAAACCTCTTAGTGCTTCGCCCCAAACTCGGATATCATCCTAGGGATGGATTGGTTGGCCCGATACCAAGGAATGATAGATCGTGCAACAGAAGGTGGTACTCACCAAAACCCGTACCACAATCGTGGTTAATATAGACCGCTCCTCGTGTTTGGATCGTACCATCCATAACCTCGAGAAGGTGACTCGAAACAACACCGTAGTTCAAGATTACCCTAAGTTTTTCCGAAGAATTGCTCGCATGCCACCGCACCGAGACATAGAATTCGTGATAAACCTAAAGCCGTGAACAGCCCCACTGCCAAGAAGCCATATAGGATGGCGGTTGATGAGCCGGAAGAGCTTAAGGTACAAATGGAAGAATTACAGAAAAAGGATTTATTAGACCTAGCTCATCCCCTGGGTTCGCCAAGATTTTTGTAAAGAAAAGGATGGCACCGCCAGATTGTGTGTGGATTACTGAGCCCTCAATGAGGTGACCATCAAGAACAAGTACCCTTGCCCGCATTGACGATCTATTCGACCAACCGTCAGAGCAACAAGTGTTCTCCAAGATAGACCTAAGGTCGATATCATCGTTAAGATCGGTGAGAGGACATCCCTAAAACAGCTTTTACCACCCTGGTATGGCTTGTATGAGTTCACGCTATGTCGCTTGGCTTGACAAATGCGCCAAATACTTCATGAACCTTATGAACAAAGTATTCATGGAATACCGGATAAGTTTGTTGTCGTGTTCATAGACGACATCTTAATCTACTCCAGACTAATGAGGAACATGTCAACATCCGCATTTGGTCCCGGAGAAGCTTAAAGAACATCACCGTATGCCAAGTACGCAAGTGTGAATTTTGGCTTCAAGAGATCGCTTCTGACATATCGTATCCATTGGAGGAGTCGCAGCTGACCCATCCAAAGTAGAAACCGTGTTGGGATGGAAACAACCAACCTCGACCGGCGCGTAGTTTTCTGAATGGTCGGATACTACGACGCCTTCATTGAAGGATTCTCCAAACTATCCGCACTAATGACCCACCCGCCAAGAAGGAAAAGAAGTACGAATGGATGAAGCTTGTGAAAAGAGTTTCCAAGAGTTGAAGAAGAAGTTAACTCATCGCACCAAGTGTTAGTCTTGCTGACATACACAAGGACTTTGAAGTCTATTGTGATGCTTCGCGCCAAGGTCTTGGCTGCGATTTATGCAAGGAGGAAACGTCAGAGCATATGCATCCGCACAACTCCGCCACATGAAGACAACTATCCAACTCATGATTTGGAGTTAGCAATGTAGTGCATGCCCTAAAGATTTGGCGGCATTACTTGATTGGAAATCATTGTAATATCTATACGGACCACAAGAGTCTTAAATATATTTTCACCTGCATGCACCTCAACCTCCGACAAAGGAGATGGTTAGAATCGATTAAGGATTACGACTTGATGTTCATTACCATCCCGGGAAGGCTAATGTAGTGGCCGATGCATTAAGCCGTAAGTCCTCTCGCAAAAATGTTATGGTTCAAGAGTATCAACCTGAGCTTTGCAAGGAATTAGAGGCACTTAACCTCGAGTTAGTAGAACAAGGCACCTTAGCACTATGGAAGTTCAACCAACCTTGGAAGAACAGTCAAGGCCGCTCGAAAGGACACCCCGAGTTCATAAATTTAAACACCTCATGGCCAAAGGAAAGGCCTCAAAGATGGTGGAAGACCAACAAGGAATCCTATGGTATGGGAAACGCCTATTTGTTCCCCACCAAAAGGAGCTCAAAGAATTGATTCTAAAAGAAGCCCATAGCTCAGCATACACCATACACCCGGGCAGCACCAAGATGTATCAAGATATGAAGATTCTATATTGGTGGCCGCGAATGAAAAGAGACATCGCCGAGTTCGTAGCTTGTTGCGATGTGTGCCAACGGATCAAAGCGTAACATCGAGACCCGCAGATTGCCGCAACCACCGCAAATCCTCGGTGGAAGTGGGAAGAAATTGGAATGGATTTCATTACGGTCCGCCGAGAACCAAGACCGGATATGATTCCGTATGGGTCATAATCGATGATTAACCAAAGTTGCCCATTTCATCCTCGTGAAGACCACCTACAAGGGAGATAAATTAGCCGAAAGTTATACATGGCTCGATTGTATGTCCGCATGGAGTACCCAAGAGGATAGTCTCGGATCGAGGTTCTCGCCACTCCTCGCATTTAGGCTAGTCTACATGATGCACTTGAACTCACTTAAACTTCAAGACAAAGATATCATCCTCGCATCGATGGACGCATGCAGAAAGGGTAAATCAGATTCTTGAAGACATGCTTCGGGCTTGTGCTTTAGAGTTTACCGTAGACTGGGAGAGGTGTCTACCATATGCAGAATTTGCCTACAACAACAGCTACCAATCCAGTTTGAAGATGTCCCCGTTTGAAGCACTCTATGGGAGAAAATGCAGAACTCCCTTGCATTGGTCAGAATCAGGAGAAGGTTATATCTTCGGACCAGATACTCTCAAGCAAGCGTAAGAGAAAGTCGGATTGATCGAGATCGCCTACAAGCTCGCTCACCCGCAGAAAAGTTATGCCGACAACCGTCGAGAGAGTTAACTTTGGTTGGAGATCATGTATACCTCAAAGTGTCACCCCTTCGAGGAATGCGAAGGTTTAAAGTGAAAGGCAAGCTTGCGCCAAGATACATAGGCCCGTTCCCAATCACCGCCAAGCGTGGAGAGGTAGCATACCAACTGGAATTACCGGAAAATTTGTCAGATGTCCATAATGTGTTCCACGTCTCTCAGCTCAAGAAATGCCTCAGAGTACCAGAAGAGCAAGCTCCGATTGAAACCATTGCACTCCAGAAAGACTTGTCGTACCCAGAACATCCGATCAAGATTCTCGATGTCGTGGAGAAGCAAACAAGGCGTCAGATCATCCGCTTATGCAAAGTGCAATGGAGCAACCACTCGGAGAGAGAAGCCACTTGGGAACGCGAGGATCAGCTGAAGTTGGATTACCCCTACCTGTTCTCTGAGGAGCTCGAATCTCGGGGTCGAGATTCTTTTTAAGGTGGGTAGGTTTTGTAACATCCAAAATCATGGATTTGCAAAATCTTCAACGTTCAAGAACCCAACTTCGAAGTTTTCCCCTTTTGTTCAAGATTCGGTTCTTCCCCGAAAGCCCCGAGCCCTTCTTCCCAAACCGCCTCTAACCCTAACCCTAGCCCCGCGCCGCCATGCCTGCGTCGCCGCCCGCCGGCCGTGCTAACGCCCGGAAAGCCGCGCTTTCTCTCGTGGCGCTCGCCGCCGCGCGCGCTAACGCTCGCCCCGCCGCGCCGACCTGCCCCATCCTCGCGCCCGCGCGCCTCGCTACCTCGGATCCAAAGCTTCTCGCTCGGCCTTTAAAACCCGGCGCTCCGCTTCCTCTCCACCTTCACCCCTTCTTCCTCCCTTCCCGAGCAAGAAAGCGTGCAAAGGAGTCCGAGGGACTTACCTTTTGAAGCCGCGTCGCCACCGCCGCACCGTCTTCCCCGAGCTCCTCCTTCTTCCACGGGCGCCGCCGCTCTTCTCGATCGCCGCCGCGGCTCCCGCTCCCTTCGCCGCCGCCGCTGTCGCCGCCGCCGCCACACCATCTCCCGAGCCCTCCTTCTTCCAGCGCGCGCCCGCCCCCGCCCCTCCCCACCTCCCTGCGCCTAGTACTCTCTCTCGCGCGAGCGGTCAGCCCGAGACCCCCCTCGCCCCCTTCTTGCTTCGCCCCTGGGCCGCCGCGCCTTGGGCCGCTTGCCGAGCCGCGCGCCGCGCCTGGCTGGGTCGGCGCGCCTCGCCGGTTCGCCACACAGGTGGGGGCGGAAAGAAGGCCAGGGCCATTTTCCTTTTTCTTTTTTTTTGTTGAATTTCGTTTCTTTTCTATTTTATTTCAAAAGTGAGTTTTGTAAACTTAATAACTCCCCCATTTTAACTCCAAAAATTGTGTAGTTTGTTTCTAAAAATTTCTAAAATCAAGCTCTTTCTTTTGGTGCTAGTTTGGTTCTTTTTGGAGTTCATTTGATGAGACTTGTTATTTATTTAATTTAATTGCTCGTTTATTTCTTTCCGGTACGATCGATCGCGTAGAGTTCGGAGAAGCCGGAGACCCCCACTTCGATCAAGCTCAAGAATATCAAGATCATCTAGCCGTAGACCCAGGCGAGTCGACACATTGATCATATTGAACCTACATTTTATGCAAATTATGTTCTTTTAAATATCAAATTGCATGCTTTATTTCCCTTATGCAAATGTATGTTAAATACCCTAAGGTAGTTAAATGCCATGTTGATGCTTTATTATTAATACACCATCCTTTGATAATTGAATTGCCGTACACCATTGTCACCCTAGTAAATATTTGGTAACTATACTAGTCTAGGCTATACTTAAGCGCCATGCTAGTCTTGCTTAAGTATCGGGGTATTATCTACCCCATTCATCATCTTTTGAAATGAACATGATTTTGGGCAGTCATTGGGTGTAAATGACTGAGATGGTTATGATGTTGTATTTTTCCTACCTCTTAAAAACCCTAAAGAAATTGCTTGTCACATCTGGGCGGATGGTATGATGGATGGTATGTTGGTGGGTGCTAATGCAGCCCAAGGAATGTTGGTTTGTGGATGGTATGTGGTATGAACCGCCTGATGGTCCCTAAGGACTTAATCCGTGATGACCTCCCAATGTAAAACAAGACGACCACATGTCTATAATGGTGTCGACTGCTAAATAATTTGTATCCGTTAGTATGAGTTGCACCGTGCAGATGACCGCTACGCCATAAGCCTATGTGGCTATGGGTTAGTGTACGACTTACGGCCTATGTGAGCGTAAGTCGGTGGCGCAAGAGGGGTCCGGGAAAGAGTTGACGGGTCTATGTGAGCGTAACTCTTCTCGTGTGAACCTTAGCGGTGTAACAAATACCGATGGATGCATTGTAAAGGCCTTGTGACGATCTCTCTTGACTCACATGTCTACTAAACATGTGTATATGTCGATGATTGTCTCTTGTGGGTAAAGTGTACAACCTCTGCAGAGTGTAATAAATCTGTTCAAATAGCCGTGCCTACTGGTCAAGGGCGGACATGGGAACTTACAAGAGTTAGTTCTGCTTATAAAACATTGTATGGATAAAATGTGATGGGTCACGTGACCTGTTTTGGTTTTTCCCGGTGGATGTACCCAGTGATGTCTAGTGGTGGATGTAATCGCTATCAAAAATAAGCATGAGGTGGAGGTAACCTCATCGTTATAAATATTGCACAAGTAATCTCTTCAACAAAATGCAATTTGGTTAAAATGCTAAGTGATAGGCCTTTTAATATTGGTGCTTTAAATATTGCTTTGTGCAAATAAATGAACCCGAGCCATCCTTGTTAAGCCTTGCATGTATAATATTGCATACTGTGTGTTGGCTCATGAGCACGGTAGTTGTGCTCATCCTCGCTCTTTCCCCAACCCCGTAACCCGCAGATCATGGAGACTACGTCTACTACGAGGACCGTGACGCCGAGGAGCAAGGACATGAAGAGGAGTAGCATAGTTCCGTAGTCCGAGTCTCGCCACGATCTGGTTGGCTCTGGGTACTCGTGTACATCCTATATTATTCAAGCTGTGGCTAATATCGGTCGCACACATGGTACTCCGCCGCTGCTCGTGGAGAGACTTACTCTACCCTTTTGCTTCCGCTAACGCATCGAGATTTTGTAATGAACTCATTTGGCCTGATCGGCCTTTTGTAAACTCGACCGACGTGGGCTATTTGAACTCTAATGCTTGTATTAATGCATGATTTGGTCTACGCGATGTATGAGATGATTCAGCAATGTGTACTGTGAGCGCTATCTACTGATCCAGGGAATAGCGCAGTATTTTCACAGAGGATTCTGGATTACGAAATCCGGGTCCGACACATATATTACTAAGGAAAGAGAGAGAGAGAGAGTCACAGAACCTGAGCAGGTAGATGTATAGCTGATGACCAGATCTGACAAATAGAAATATTCCGCGCATGCATCGTCTCCCTGCACGTAACTCTCGTTCGGCGACTGTTTGCAGTATGGACGGAGCCAGAAGCTTCAAGTCCGGCCATGTCTCCTTGCTTGTTCATGTTGACCGCCACGGGCAAACATACATGTACAAATATTGCAGGGCACTGCAGCTAATTGCATCTAGCAGCTGCACTGCATATGTGCATGCCCCGTCCTCCAAAAAACTCCATATAAATATGCACGCATACTGCATAAGTAGACCTTCTTCACCGAAAAATTAGCTCAATAGCATCATACAAATAATTAAGATTAGAAGAGTTGTTGCTTGTATTGCAGCATGACAGGGAGACATGACATTACACCTAAACCAAAGGTAGAAAAAGAAGGTAACTCATTTTTTGACAATTAAGCATGTTTTTTTTTTGTCCCTTTGTGTAGAGAATTATTTTGAGGTCTTTGTCATATATATCAAACCTGTCTAGCTCTCCTAAAAAAACATATAGCTCAGTAAAGTCAAGATTTCAACTTAGCACATGCCTGCAAGCAAAGGCAAAGTAGCTTGCTGGTTCTCAACTATGCTGTGTTGGGAAGTTACTAAATATAGAAACAATCAACCAATTGAACTCTTATAAAAATAGAGATCGATGCAACATTTTCCACTTGCAACATATTCCAACTAATCCAGTCAGCTTGCAGCACAAGTGCACCACAGTTCGTAGATCGATCTAGCATGCATGAATCTTTGTACTCCCTCTGTTCCTTACGAATGACATTATTGTAGAGATCAAGGTTTTTTTTTTAACTGTGTTCTACGTTTCCGAGATGAAGCATGCATAATCATATCTCCTAAATTGTCCGTACCTTACTAAATTAACTATCTATTCTGAAAGATAATCGAACTATTTTGTCATAAACCTGCTCTGATGTATAATACGTATATAACTACTGTGCTATCTTTTTTTAGGCAAGCTACTATGCTATATGGATGATGTACGTGTTTGGATCTAGTATTCATAGATGTGTGCAAACTTAATATGACTACACAGAATTTGAACTATCTCTTTTTTATGCACTTACAATTCATCACGCACTGTACTACTGTATCATCTGTTGCATCAATCTATCAATAGTTGTTGTGTATGGCTCATATATAACAGCTGAAAGAAAGGAGTTGTATCCGGAAAACGAGAGAGCGCAGCGTACGCTTTTCAGATATAGCCCTACAGGACAGATGCAATTGCGTGTGGTTACAAAATATTATAGGCCGGGGGTGCAAGGAGCTTCATCCCCTGTGGTACAGACTATGAGTCTGAGTCGAACATGTAATCGGGGTATAAATATATACTGTCGACCTTTTGTAACCCTAATCGGGGAAAAAAAAAACTTCTCATCTGGACGGAGCCGACGCGATTCGGCTCCCGAGGACGTAGGCTTTACCGAACCTCGTAAATAAATTCTCATGTCTCTTGTGTGCTTGCTGTGATTGTTCTCTCACGCAAAGGGATGTCACCGGTTCCAACAATAGCTAGCTATGAGGAACTATAGTAGCATGCCAAGACATGAATGCCTCTTGATTTGCAGATTGTTGGGGGAAGGGTCTCCGCGCCCCCAAGTTGATGTCCACGTTAGTCCATCCAACGTCAAGGAAGGACTAGCAGCTAGCGAAGCAGGGCGGCTACGCGAAATGACGACACAAAACGTGACCTCAGTTTCGTAATCAAGCTCCTCTACACAGCTGTCAAGCGTATCACCCCTCTACGTAGCTGGTAAGCGTAACGCCTCTCTGAGTAGCTGGCAAGTGTAAAGCCCTCTCGCTCGCTAGAGGACCCCAATTTATTTGGCTTGTAACGCTTAACCAACCACCGCCCTAGCATCACAAATCAAATAAATCGAGCCTCAAGATATGTATACTTCCTGCACGCAAGATACACATCTCGCCACAAAATTATGCATCAACTCCATTCCAAACATAGAGTCCAAACATTACACTACAAGCGTATGAAAACAACAGAGTGTTATTACGCACAATGGCCGACCGCCAAAAGATACATAAATAATGTAAGAACGATAATGAAGCAAAAGTGCCATAAGATGGCTATAAACAAAACCAATCGCGTGCCTTCACCCACAAGGCATCCGACCGACCGCCAAGCCTAGTCGTCATACACGGCGGCAAAGACAACTCACGTAAGTGAGGCCCTTGGGGCTCACCTTCTTCCTCTGCAACAAAAACATTAAGCAAAGCCGATGAGTACAAAGATTGTCTTTGTACTGCAAGACCGACGTGTGAACTAGCGCACTATACATATGCTACATGCAAAGCTTATTTGGTGGAGGCCATATGTTTCATTTGCACAAAGCCAATTTTATTTGCAATAATGTAATACGCTTTAAAGGCAAGTTTGCAATTCATTTTTACCGTTGAAATAATCATGCAATTAAAGATAGATACAAGTAACCACCGAAGTGATTATCCTAATAGTCACCACAACATAGCACGAATCCCAGCATTCGCACCACCTCGCAAGTTTTAATTTAAAAGGTTGTAGTCTAACTCTTGAAAAGCTTACCCAAGCGTGTCCATCACCTAGACGAGGCTATTCGAATAGTTTTTAACCTGCAGGTGTACCATGCACCCACACTTCGCATCGCTTTAAGCCAAAGCACACTTCCGAAGGTATGCCGCACACACTAAGTCCTACGAGACTTTTTCCAATATTGTGTATTAACTACGAGCCGCTCGTATGGATAGAAATCCATACGCTTACATGGTAAAGCCGAAAGACAACTACCCACTCAGTGGTAAAGCTTTTGACAACTACCATGCTCCCAACACCATCCCTCCTGCGACCTCCTGGGCCGGAGCCAATACACGCCAAAGTACTAGGTCAAGAGAGGTCCCATATACTCTAGTGTGGTTAGCACGCCGAAATGCCTGGATAACAGGTACTCACAAGATGTTCGGTCCTTAATTGACCCGGGCACCATTCCAGTCACACCTAAAAATCACACCATCTTACCATTGTGCCCGCGTCTAAATCGTTTTTGTTTTCAGTTTTAGTTTTGCAATTAACATAACATAAGCCGAAACATAAGAACAATAATAATTTATGTGATCAAGACCATCGACTAAGTCGATGATCGCCCAAATCTACCGGAAGCTAAGCATGGCTAAGCAACTGAACTCGTAATCTACTAAGTGATAAGAGTTCATCCAACGAACTCTAATCACAGCAAGTAACCTAGGCTCAGGTAGTAGAGATCAATGTTTTACCTACAGGATATGCAGCTACGGATTTAACTAATCAATTTAATACAAATTAAGCAATGCATACATACAGCTGAAACAAAATATTAGACTTTAAAATACTGGGATTAACATGATCAAACCGCTTGTTCGTCTGTCCGCTCAATAGGCTCAACTCATTGCTGCAGGATCACTCGATAAAACCGTAACTGTGCAATCTAACGATCGAGCAAAAGCAACGAATAAGAACAAATAACACCGACAAAACTCAAACATTCAAAACCATCTAATGAGCACAAAATTCACACAGCAGCTAGAGCATGGTTTAACTCAAATTTTAGAAACAGAGAACAATTTATTTGGAGTTGTGATGAATTTTCTAGGAATTTTCTAAGCTAAAAATACACATAAAAGCATTATTTAAATATTTAACAAAATTTAAGAACAGAAACATATCTAAAACCTATCCTGATAATTAGTACACTAAAAATGAAAATTTACAAAATTGGATTTACTGGATTTGGACAAATATTGAGATAGATATGAATTTCCTAATTTGGAAAATACATAATACACCATTTAATCAACTATCAGATTTTTGATACAAAGACATAGCTGAAACCATTTTTAGTAAATAGCAAATTTAAAATGAAAATTATCAGAACTGGTTTCAAGCGATTTGAAGAAAAATTGAATTAGTTATGCATTTTCTAAGTTTAATTGAATTATCAGCAAACGAGAAAAGCATTTCAGAAAAACTAAAGCATTAATTCCTTTTTCTACCGACAGACAGCTAGCTCCAACCATCGACAAAGGGACCACGCGAGCGCCGACCAGACACCGCCAATGAAGGTGACATCGGCGATTTCGAGAATACGTCTTCGGCTTACTCAGACGCACTCCTAACTTACAAGTATAGAGAAATACACTTCCCAACCGAGAAAACGATACAAGTTACACGAACACTAATCGACATCATGGGCCCACATGACAACGACTGCAGAGGATAACTAACGGGCTGAATTAAGATTCTAAACGCGATTAGCTCTGGAGGGCCCACATGACAGTGACTCACTTAAACGAGATTAGCGCTAAACTAAACTCCACCGGCGGTTCACCGGCGCGCACGGGGACGGCGGCGCGGCCGCGCAGTGGATCTCGCGAACCAGAAGGTTTCAAGGCGAGTGGGTGATACCTTGAGGTTCGCAATGATCTCGCGAACACGATGACGGTGACGCGGAGCCCGATGGTTGCCGGAGATGGGCTCGCGACGGCCGGAGGCGGAGAAGAAGAAGGGGCTCCCGAGGAGAAGACGCTACAGGCTTCTAGAAGACTCCAGAAGGTGCGCACAAGCTCCGCCTCGACTCCAGGAGCAATACACCCAAGATAACGACGATGAAGAAGGTCCGAGGCGACCGGAATCGCTGCGGCGGCGAATCACCGAGCTTGGAGAAGAACCGGTCGCACGCCCGCAACGATGCACCAAAGACGAAAATGAAGCCACCGTTAGACTCGGTGGATCGATGCGATCCTAAGGGATCGACGCTGAGGTAAGAGACTCACCGAACGCAAACGAGCTCGCGGGGCCGCAGTAACCGGAGTTGAAGACGAAGAAGTCGCCCCGACGCTCCAGAACACGCCAATGATCCGGCCGGGCAAAATGGAGGCGCGATGAACAAGGAAGTCGGAGGTGGGGTTGCGGAAGCACGAGCGCAAGGAGGTGGTGGCGTTGCCCTCACTTTCTTCTCCGGCAAGCTAAGAAATGGGCGAGAAGGCACGAATGGTCGCGAGGAGGAATGGATGATCCTAGAGGTAGATGGACTCGAGCGATCCTCTCGAGGCGCACACGCGCCCCGAGTGGCGCCGACGAGTCGCGTGGCACGCATGCGCTGAGCGCCACGAGCTCCGAGGCGCGGAGTCGGCGAGGAAGAACTCGACAAGAGGTCCACTTGGCGCGACGGCGACAAAGCGACGCGAGCCGAGTCCGTGCGGCACAATTAGATGGTTTGACTCGATCAGAACGTGTCGATCGTTGGATCGAGATGGACGGCCAAGATCCGTGTATGCATTCTGACGGTCGACGAGATGAGCGGTGTGGATCGCTCGATTTGCATCGACGGTTGGCAACGACGGCGCGTGCGGTGCAGCTAAGCGTGCGGTGAACCAAGTGGCGCGGTCGGACTCGAGCTCGAGTTGGTTCGAGCCCGATAAACGAGTGTTTTCGAATTTGATTTAAAAGGTGAGAGGATTGGGGAATTTTTAGGGTAGCTCCTGAGCTCCAAAATTCGAATTTTTATGGAAGCTTCGAACAGAGAACAACATTGTGTAATTTTTCCAGGAATTTTCATGCACTAGATTTCTCCCAAGAAAATTTACAAGCTGTCGCTAAGGGTTTGACCGAATTTGGAATAGTTTGACTTGCTCTTTTTAAATAGCAAACAAAATCTAAAAATTGTGAAATTTTTCAGAGAGGTATCTAGGATGATCAAGATGATAGGAAAATTATTCCTAGAGGATGATCACAAGTTTAAGGCCAAGGATTTTGTTGACAACAACTTCCATTTACAAGAATAAATTCTAAAAATGGAAATTGCTAGGGGGAAAATTTAGAAAACTTCCAAATGATTTCATGAGGCATCAAAAGTTTTTATTTCTCCTCAAAATCTTACATTTGAAATACAAACCCTAACTTAGGGTTGTTACATCAGTCGACATGCGCAACATCAACCAAAGAGGCCGGCATAGCGCACCACTCGACCAAAAAGACGAGGCTATCCCTAGGTTATCCTAGAATTAGGGTCAATTGTGTAACTTCACCTCCTCCCCTCGCCCACCCTACAAATAGGACCCCATTGTAACATGAAGGATGGGGGACTGGTACATCATTTCACACTTGAGCAATACAAGTTGAGTGATTCTCGTGCATGCTTACGCTTCATCCCTCACTTACGCATTCTCGAGATCGACGTAGCCAACCGGGGTACCACAAATCTATGTCTAAACACGATCTACGATATAGATCGAATGCCAAATTGGACAGGCGTGTTCCACTCGAATTAGTTAGAGCCTCCAAAGAAAACGGCAAAGCTATATCTCTAGATCGAGTTCGATCGTCTTTGACTTGGACCGTGCGTGCATTATTCCATGTAATGGATCGGTCCGTACTTATGTGCAGCATACATTTCACAACGTGCTGGAAAAAGTTTGGATTTGCCCTCTCATGCACGCTTTTTAGAGTCTAATTAATGGATCAGATTAGGCTTAATTTCTCGTATTTTAATTTCACAAAATAAATGCTCCATGAGAATGACTGCATATATCATGCGCACGTCATAACCAAAAATTGCTCGCCACCGAACCAAATCTAGGGCCAACAATTTATGGCAGCAACCTAGCTAGCTAGCTTCGTGGAGGTACAGATCAATCACACAGCCAAAACTCGAAATTCTTTTCCCCTCATCTCGGAGTGAATGTACATTATATTCTTTTCCTGCTCGTATAATTGCATGCGTAAATATCCCCATGTGAGTATGTGACAAAATGGGGTTATTCTCTGCTCGATGAAGATACGCACGCATTGCATCAACAGGGAAGCCATCATATCCCATTCAGTCAAGTCAGGATCACATCCCACCCAGTCAAGTCAGGATCACATCCAAAATGGACCATTCCTTGTCATGCTGTTGAGACCCCTCCTTTATTTGAGACGACTCAACTCAACTCTCAAAACAATGGCTAGCAGCTGGTTGATTACATGGAACTGTCTGAGAGCATCCATGACAATACTGCATAGATTTTCATGGATATTTTTTTCCATATAATATATATATTATATAGGAAAATTACATAAGGCACCAACATCATGAACCATCCGATACACGTGTATGATCAATGCAAATTTTGGAGTTTGGATATGAAAATATTTTATACCCCTGATATATTTATGGCAGTTGAGTTTTGAACTCGGTTCAAACTAGTTTGAACTACTTTTGAATTTAGTGCAAGTAGAGTGATTATATACCATGAAACTAGCCCAAACAAGTTAAATTGGTGATGAATTTAATTTTTTTCGGAGTTGACATCTCAAATACACTTTTTTATGGGCATGTGAAGATACACACGTCAAACTTTGTGAATATTAAAGCACGTCAGCGGGTATTGATTTAGGTGCCTATCCACTTACCGTATATTATTGATATGCAGGGGCGGATCCTCCTAGATTCATGGGTGTTCAGCTGAACACACATTAATGTTTGCAAAAAAAAAATCTATTGTATAGTATGTGTATTACATATATAATAAAATATACTCTTAATTGGGTCAACCGGACCACAACTCCCTCTCAGTCCATCCAACCACGCCTCCCTCTGGCGCCCTATAACCTCAAACTGGCCCATGTGATGGCCAACCCATGGTCACACACCCTTCGGCCTTTGCCATTTGGGCATTGGACCATCCGGCCGAGCCACAATAAGGCCATCCCCCCCCCCTCATCTCTCTCTATAACCCTAACAATCAATAGACACCAGCTGACTCTCACTTCTCTCCCTCTCTCTCGACGTGATAGCGAGGCCACGACGAAGCCAAACGCGGCGGCAGCGTGCGAGGCAGGTCGGAGGTCAGAGGAGCAAGGTCAGGCGTCGAACGCCGGGCAGGCCATTGCTGTCGGGGCGCCGAATGGCGCAGCGGGACGGGGTGACTGCCGAGCAGGGAGGGCAGCCGGGGAGCCCTACGAGCCTACGGCGGCGACCCAGCACCTCGCGTGGCTCCCAACAAGAAGGCAGCGCCAGGGCGCGGCCACGGTACCCAAATTTCCAACAATGCAGAGGTGAGTTCAATCCAAATTACCAGACCCTCAATTCCCAAACCACGAAAGAGCAAACTTAAATACCCAAATCAGTAATTTTGTTTGTGTTAGTTTGAATTGTGATTGGTAAATCTTGTCTTTTTTGTGAATGTATATCTCAGAGCTCCAAAAAAATGAAGAAATGTGTCGATTTGGAAGGCATGAAGGAAAATCGAGTTAAATTGTAATTTTTCTTGATTATTTTGTAATTTCACTAAATTATTTGAGATGTTGTTGTTAATACAAATGATTTGTACTTTGATTTCTGCTATTGTGCACCTTTATGTTTTACATTGAATAATATTTTGTAACTTCAATACCCATTATGGAAATTCTATGCCCACCACTGTCTATATGGTTTTAGGGAAAAAATATCAGCCTCCAATTATCAATATATAAACCTAGTAGGGGGTGTTTCTAAGCTTTAAAGAAATTAAGTGCAAGCTTTGGGAGAATAAAGCGCAGCAATTGACAAAGCTGATTTGCATCCAAACAGTAAATGAATATATTTTTGGATTATTTTGGATTAGCACTGCTACGTAATAGTAATCAATCGATCTGTAAAACCACTTGCGCTGCTAGCTTGTTGCCACTTACCAGCAACTTAATTGGCCTGCCCCTTCCAGAGAACTGTATAAACAGGTTGGTCAGTGGAGAGACAAATTTTGTGCTGTTATAACTACCTTTACATTAATCTTAAGGACAAGAGTCAACGCAAGAAAAACTGAAGTCATCTGTCAAATGACAGTGTGTGCAGAGTCACGGCTTAGTCAAATCAAATGAGTGCTGATCAAGGTGTGTGCGCATTGAACCTGAGGAAACCTGCTTGACGCTAAAATATGCTATCATACCCGTAATATGAAAACTTGCTACTTATATTAGTTATACGATGTCAGCTCCGATTTGGTATTTTTGCACGTTTGGCCTGACCTTTTAAAGTGAGACTTGACTGCTGGCCTAACTTTGAACGCCCAGATGCTATACACCAAATAAAAATTGCAGGGTATACATTATTATGTTCAACAAAAGCCCCAATTAGTAGATGCAAGCTTGTAAACCAAGCTGCGTGCAACTGCTCCTCTCCAATTCATCATATCCTAGAGGCTAGATCTCCATCATATGATTTTCACTAGGCCTTGGTGTTGTTTTTCCTGCCAGGACAGCAAAAGCTAGCTAGAATAATTTTGAGATATCTGAAGCTAGCTAGCTTCCTCAAGCTTTGGTCATTTGAGAGGTGGCAATGGCACTGATTGCCAGCTCTGATACTCTGTATGAGAGAAGTCCATGTCTTATGGTGACCCACCAACCTAGCTTCCACAGACACAGAGTTGATCAAACAATATATACCACTTAAATCGTATGATGATATCTCTTTATCTATTTGTGCATATTTCAATAGTAATTATAAGATACCTCAAAGTGAGTTCTATGAAAAATTTCATTAAATTCCACTTTTATAACAAAATTGATGTATATACTTTTTTAATATATGAAAAGGGTATATAGCAAAAAAACAAAGAGCTCCAATGAAAATTTTTCAATCAAATCATATTGAAGTATCTTATAATTGGTATTTAAGTATACTAAAAATGATATGAAAAAAATATAATATATACGTTTAAGTGAAAGTACATACTCCCAAAAGTATGAAACACACGTCATATATATAATCCACATATGCTGGAAAATAATAGGCTGCTTCACTTGAGCTTTCCTGTCAGTACATAGCTAGCCATCAACAGAAAAAACAGAGACAAGAAAATGAACCACACAGAGAAGTCCAGTACTCTAGTCTAGTGTGACATGTGACCATACATATTAGACCATAGTTCCAAGTCGCCTTCCTTGATGGCAAGTAATGTTCTCTCGACAAAGAAAAGATTGTACTAGTAATATGTACACTTGCGACCTTCACCACCAACTATTCCTCCTGGTCTCCCAGTTTTTACTTGTTAAGTAGGAACAGTGCAGTACACAGGGAGAAAAGAACAGAATAGACAAGCTAGCTCTGGTTGATTGCTTCAGCCTGTGAAACTCTTTTTGAGTCTTGGCCACGGGATTGACGGCCGAAATACCCCACGTTTGCTTTGAGAACACCAAGAAAGAAAGTAACTAGTAAAGCGCAGCAGCAAGACCAGGGCATCCTGCAGCCATGACCATACAGAGAGAGCCAGGCCACTGTGAGACTCGTTTATCTCTATCCTCTGACGAGACGAGGCATCAGCACGCGGACAAAACCCAGTTTTTGACTTATTTTCCAACGAACGACGAGACTACGCAACGCTGATTAAACTAGCTAGCTAGGCAGGCAGAGGAAGCCGGTGCAGGACAAGGACTAAGATTTGACAAGTCGAGCTGTGACAAAGAGGCCTTTTGGAATTGATGATGTGGATCCAGGACGGCCACGGCGAGCGAATAGCCAGCCTCGTGCCGAAACGTGCCTACTACTACTTAGTCCACGCCATGAAAGACAGCGTTTTCGCTAACCAAATCGGGCCATAAGAATCGAGGGAAAAGGAAGAATGGACGGACTTGAACTCCGGCGTCCAATCCATGGCTGTTTTCTTCCTGTAAACAGAGCCCACTGGGCCTCGCACCAAGCAAGGACAGAGCTTTCGCCGAAAGCAACACCAGCAAACAACAAAAACAGCAACAGGACATCAAAATCGACGAGCACTGGGCTAGGACAACGGATGCAGCGTCCGAAACATTCGGTATGCTCGCTCAGACGGAGAATCACAATGTCAAAAACGGTGGGGGAGTGCGGGGATGCACTAACGTGAGGTCCTAGCTAGCTTCGATCCCCACTCATGTAGGGGTGAAAACACCCTACTTCAGAAAAAACAGATTACTCCTATTTGGAAAGCGTAAGTACATGCTGGCCCAGAAGTTATGTCATGAGGAAAGCGTATGTACCCCGCGAGAAGGACTTCGCCGCCACGGCTTCAGCGTCGACGACTTCGCTTCACCACAGCCCTCACTTCGCCTCCCTCAGTTTCGCTCTGGCACGCCGCTTTCATGGAAGGCTACGCCTCCATAGGACGGTCCCATGTCTATCTCCTCGCCTTCGCTTCGCTTCGGCACGCCACCTACCTCAAGGGACACGCCTAGGCATGGTGGCCCCGCGCCAGCAACTTCGCCTCCAAGCTTCGCTATGTCTATACCATTTTACTACCGTTGGAGACGATTGTGATATCCCAATAAATTTAAATTTGAACCCGTGAAAAAATAAATAAATTTAAATTCAGACACGTATTGGCCATTTCAGCCCAGTCCATTTGGCCCAAAAGTGGTTGCCCAACCTATTTGTGTTTCCCTTGTTAACCCTAGCTTTCTCGAGCCAATCCCCGCCCCTCATCCACTAACGCCGCCGCCTCGCCGTGGCCGCGGCAACCCCTCCTCCGCATGCCGCCCTTCCTTCCTCCTCCCGACGCCGCCTTTTCCTAGTCCTGCACACCCTACTACACCCCGCCCGCCTCGCTTCCTTCTCCTTGACAACCCCGCTCGTCGCCTCCAAAGATGTTAGATTTGAGTTGTTTTCCCCTTCGTTGGATTTAATATGGCTAGGCCCAAACTTTAATTCTAATTAAATCTCGAAAATCCCAAAGGCCCATGTGCATGTGCTAAACCTTTTAGTCCCACATGGAGAGTTAAAGGAGTTACACCAATTTATAAGGTGGAACGTGGGAGTTCTCTTGTGGAATCGAGAGAGCCAATACACGCCGCTGCTGCCTCGCCTCGCCTCGCCGCCGAGCCGAGCCGCCCGTCGCGCGCGGCGCGGCGCGCGCGTGCGCGCGCAGCGCTGCGCATACAGCGCAGCGTGTCAGTGCGCGCTGCGCTTTCTTTATCTATTCGAAAATCGAAACGCACCGACTCGCAATAAACGGTTGGCAATAATTGCGATCGCTTCGGTCTCTTCATTTTTTGCAAATTGAAAGAACGATTGCACCGATTCAAATAATGGCCGCGAACGGTTGTCTGTTATTAGTGAGTAATGGCGACCGCTTCGCCTCTTGACTAGGCAAGAACTACCGCTTACTAGTGAATAATGGTGACCGCTTCGCCTCTTGACTAGGCAAGAACGCCGCCATTACTAGTGAGTGATGGTGGCAAGCTTCGTCCGTTGTTATATATAGTCATTATCCGAATGAGTCATGTTCTCCAATTCTCCACGAAAGACACCACGCTTCTTTGTTGTCGCTCTCGGCGATCTCCATCCCAAGGCGCGTAACGATCGCACGGGAGAGCAGCCTCCGAACCCTCGCCCTGAAGGCTTGCACGAGCAAGGGCGAATAAGGTTTTGGGGAGCGCTCGTGCGATCGCCGCTTCCTCTCCATTCAACTCTCTCGCTACGCCTACAACCGCATTTGACGACTACTACCGCGACGCCCATCGCACGACTACTTACCACTACGCCATGACAAACGACGATACCACAAAGACTCCACCGCGCTTCTACTACTCTCGCTCCTTCCACCGATCCGTATGTCTATTTCATATGTACTTCTTGGTTAGTAATATTACTAGTTGTTACCTTGAACACCGTGATAGATATGCTAGTTTCGTCATTCGATATTAGTATGTCTATAGTGTTCTTGCTTACTTGCTTTATGAAAGTGGCTAGAATCTTCATCATGTTTTATCTACTATATTTCGATTAAAGTAATTCAAAAATGCTATTATTCTCAACAATCCAAAACCTTATTGTAATAGGCATTTTTCAACAATCGCTTTGTTGCTGCGCTTAAGCCCTCTCAATTCGATGGTGCGAATTATAAGAGGTGGCGCACCAAGATGGTGCTTTGGCTAATCGCCATGAACGTTTATGTGGCAAAAGGCAAGTTCAAGGAACACTTACTCTCGAACAGAGCAAGCGTCGAGGTCACTGATAACCTTTTAAAGGTGCCGTGATCGTTCTTGGTGAGAAGTTAGTTGATGCATACATGGTGATTACAAATGGGAAAGATATGTGGGATGCACTCGAGGCCAAGTTAGTTTCTGATGCGCAAAGTGAATCAGATCTCATGGAGCAATACCATGACTATAGAATGGTTGATGGCCGCTTCAGAGTTGAGCGAGCTCATGAGATACAATCCATGGCCAAAGAACTTGAGCATTTCATGTGTGTTACTGACAAGTTTGTCGCGGAGGCATTATTGCCAAGCTTCCTCCTTCGTGGAGGAATTTTGCTACTTCTTCAAACACAAGAGACAAGAGTTTTCGTTGAAAATCTCATTGGGTCTCTTGATGTTGAAGAAAAGGCAAGGGCAAAAGATACACACACTAGAGGAAATGAGGGACATTCTAGTGCCAATGTGGTGCGTAAAAGAATGGCCAAGCTCAAAAGTTCAAAGGCAAAAACAAGATCTGCACAAACAACAAGCTTTAAAAAGAAGAAGAAGAACACAAAGGATGGTCTTTGCTTTGTGTGTGGCGAACCGGTCATTGGGCCAAAGATTGCAGCCAACGCAAGGGTGTGAAGAATCGCATGGGCGAATTCCAAGTCCGCCAATATTGTTGTTGGTACTATCGAGACGGAACTTGTGGTATGGTAATTTACCTCATCGCTTTTTCCGTATGTCAATCTACCATTGGTGGATAGACACCGGTGCTAATATACATGTGTGCTGATATTTCATTGTTTTCTTCTTACCGTGTCACTCGGATTCACCGTCTAATGGGGAACGGGTCACATGCCATCGCTCATGGTGTTGGCACTGGCCGATCCAAGTTTACTTCGGGAAAGATTGTGCAATCAAGAACGTGCATCATGTGCCATCCATCAATAAGAATCTCGTGAGCGGATCTCTTCTGTAGAGATGGCTTTAGATCGTATTTGAGTCCAATAAATTTGTAATGTCCAAATGTGGACAATTTGTTGGTAAAGGCTATGTGTGCGAGGCTTGTTCCGCCTATCTCTTTCATTTGTGTAATAATGTTGTGAATCATATTTTCGTGGTAATGAGACTACTATTTGGCATTCACGACTTTGTCACATAAATTTTGGTTGCATGACGCGTTAGCGCTTTAGAGTTAATCCCAAATTCACCCTTGTCAAAGGTTCTAAATGTCAAGTTTGTGTGCAATCAAAGCACCTCGTAAGCCTCACAAGGCCATGGAGGTAAGAAACTTGGCACCATTAGAACTCATACATTCAGATCTGTGTGAGATGAATGGTGTGTTGACAAAAGGTGGTAAGAGATATTTCATGACTTTGATTGATGATTCCACTAGGTTCTCGCTATGTGTATCTTTTAAAACTAAAGATGAAGCTTTTCACTACTTTAAAATCTATAAGGCGTGTTTGAGAACCAACTTGAAAAGAAAATCAAAAGGGTTAGGTCCGATCGTATGGCGAGTACTTTTCTAATGAGTTCAATTTATTCGTGAGGAACATGGTATAATCCATGAGAGGACGCCCCTATTCACCCCACCAAATGGGATTGCCGAAAGAAAGAACCGTATTTAATCGATTTGGTTAACGCCATGTTAGACACATCGGGTCTTTCCAAGGCATGGTGGGGGGAGGCTATATTGACTTCATGTCATGTCCTAAATAGGGTTCCCACAAAGAATAAAGAGATAACTCCATTTGAACAATGGGAGAAGAAAAGACTATCACTTTCATACTTGCGCACTTGGGGTTGTTTGGCGAAAGTCAACGTACAATCTCCAAAAGCGTAAGCTTGGACCAAAACCGTGGATTGCGCTTTTTAGGCTATGCACACCATAGCGTTGGATATAGATTTTTAGTGGTGAAATCTGAGTACTGACGTGTTTGTCGGCACAATTATGGAGTCCAGAGATGCTACTTTCTTTGAGGATATTTTTCCGATGAAAGATATGCCTAGTTTATCGAGTCGAGCCCCCGATACAACTCCCGAACTGCCATTCCAATGGAATATTTTGAGCAAACCCTGATCAAATTCCGAGGAGGAAGACAATGAAACTCGAGGAAGAGTAAAAGACAAAGGACTGCAAAGTCTTTTGGTTCTCATTTCATTGTGTACCTTGTGGATGATACTCCAAGTACCATTTCAAGCATATGCTTCTCCGATGCGAATATCGAAGGAAGCACCCAGAGAAATGGATTCCATTATCTCTAATGGAACTTGGGAGATCACCGAGCGCCCTTATGGTTGTAAACTCAGTAGGATGTAAGTGGGTGTTCAAAAAGAAGCTTAGGCCCGATGGTACTATCGAGAAGTATAAGGCACGGCTTGTGGCCAAGGGTTATACCTAAAAGGAAGGCGAAGATTTCTTTGATACTTATTCACTGTGGCTAGATTGACCACTATTCGAGTACTACTATCTCTCGTCGCCTCACACGGTCTTCTCATTCATCGATGGATGTTAAGACGGCTTTTCTAAATGGAGAGTTGGACGAGGAAATTTACATGGAATGACCAGATGGATTTGTAGTAAATGGTCAAGAAGGAAAGGTGTGCAAGTTGTTGAAATCTTTGTATGGTCTTAAACAAGCACCTAAGCAAAGGGCATGAAAATTCGACAGACCTTAACATCCGCAGCTTTATTGTAAATGAAGTCGATGTGATGTGTGTATTATCGCCATGGTGGGGCGAGGAGTCATTCTATGTCCGTATGTTGATGACATATCGATCTTTGGGACCAACCTTAATGTGATTAAGGAGGTCAAGGATTTCTTGTCTCAATTTTGAGATGAAAGATTTGGGAGTAGCTGATGTTATCTTGAACATCAAGTCGTTGAGAGGTGATGATGGTGGGATTACATTGTTGCAATCTCATTATGTGGAAAAGGTTCGAGTCATTTTGGTTATAGCGACCGCAAACCTTCTCCAACACCTTATGATCCTAGCGTGTTGCTTAGGAAGAATCTGAGAATAGCCGAGACCAATTGAGATATTCTCGATAATTGGTTCACTTATGTATTTAGCTAGCGGTACCAGTTCGACATCTCGCTTGTCGTGTGAGCAAACTAAGCCGTTTGTTTCTAATCCGGAGATGATCATTGGCATGCTCTTGAGAGGGTAATGCGCTATCTAAAGGGTAATATGAGTTATGGCATTCACTATACCGGTACCCTAGGTACTAGAGGGTTATAGTGATTCAAACCGATATCCGATGTCGATGAGATTAAGGCCACAAGTGGATATGTCTTCACACTTGGAGGTGGCGCTGTTTCATGGAAGTCTTGCAAGCGCACCATCTTAACGAGGTCAACAATGGAAGCGTAACTCACAAGATTAGATATCGCCATCGTTGAAGCCGAATGGCTTCGTGAGCTCTTGATGGACTTGCTGGTGGTTGATAAACCCAGACGCTATTCGATGAATCTGTGACAATCGATCGTGATCGCTCAAGGTGAACAGTTCTAAGGATAATATGAAATCATCAAGACATGTGAAGAGAAGATCAAGTCCGTCAGAAAATGAGAAACTCCGAGTAATAGCTTTGGATTATATCCAAACACTAAGAATCGCGATCCTTCACAAAGGGTTTATCACGAATGTGATAGACAATGCATCAAGGGAGATGGGTTTGAGACCCACGTGAGTTATACCATAGTGGTAACCCATCCTATATGATCGGAGATCCCGTGAAGTAGGATTGGCAAAACAAGCTTTTGGTTAATCGAGGAGAGTACCTTTATAGACCCACCCATTGGAGATGCAATTTTCCTAAATCAGTATGGTAGGTTGATTTTATCTTAATGTGTTCTGGGCTTATTTAAGCAAAGATGCCGCCCCACAGAGCGCCTTAAAAGAACACACCTATATGAGCCCGATCGCTAGTCACATCTATGAGATAGGGTAATCTCTAGGAAGCTCATGAATAGGCCAGAGTATGACTTATATGCTCCAACCTGCGGGATGCCTGGCACCTAGTATCGCTTAAGGACTTAAGTGAAACTTATTCACACAAACCGCCAATTCAAGGCTTAGTCCATTGTGCGGCTGTGGATAAGTGTAGCTTGTTTCTAGATGGATGTTCAACCTTAACCTGCCTCCATCAAACACCGATATATTAAAACAATACTGTGGATCAAGGAATTTGACATGTGCCCTTGGGATCCGGTGGGGATTGTTGGATTTAATATGGGCTAGGCCCAAACTTTAATTCTAATTAAATCTCGAAAATCCCAAAGGCCCATGTGCATGTGCTAAACCTTTTAGTCCCACATGGAGAGTTAAAGGGAGTTACACCAATTTATAAGGTGGAACGGGGAGTTCTCTTGTGGAATTGGAGAGAGCTAATACACGCGCTGCTCGCCGCCGCCTCGCCGCCGAGCCGCGCCGAGCCGAGCCGAGCCGTGCGGTGCGGTGCGGTGCGGTGCGGTGCGTGTGCGTGCGCGTGTCGCGCGCGCACGCGAGCGTGTCGTCGTGCGCGCGGCGCTTTTCTTTATCTATTCGAAAATCGAACGCACCGACTCGCAATAAACGGTTGGCAATAATTGCGATCGCTTCGGTCTCTTCATTTTTGCAAATTGAAAGAACAAAGGCAATCGATTCAAATAATGGTCGCGCAGAACGGTTGTTACATTAGTGAGTAATGGCGACCGCTTTCGCCTCTTGACTAGGCGTGAACGGCCGCCGTTACTAGTGAATAATGGTGACCGCTTTCGCCTTCTTGACTAGGCAAGAATTCGCCATTACTAGTGAGTGATGGTGGTCATTTACGTCCGTTGTTATATATAGTCATTATCCGAACGAGTCATGTTCTCCAATTCTTCCACGAAAGACACCACGCTTCTTTGTTGTCGCTCTCCGCGATCTCCATCCCTGCAAGCGCGTGTACGATCGCACCGGAGAGCGAGCCTCCGAACCCTCGCCCTGAAGGCTTGCACGAGCAAGGGCGAATAAGGTTTTGGGAGCGCTCGTGCGATCGCCGCTTCCTCTCCATTCAACTCTCGCTACGCCACAACCGTACGACTACTACCGCGACGCCCATCGCACGACTACTTACCACTACGCCATGACAAACGCACGATATCACAAAGACTCACCGCCGCTTCTTCTACTCTCGCTTCTCCTTCCATCGGATCCGTATGTCTATTTCATATGTACTTCTTGGTTAGTAATATTACTAGTTGTTACCTTGAACATCGTGATAGATATGCTAGTTTCGCTCGTCCGATATTAGTATGTCTATAGTGTTCTTGCTTACTTGCTTTATGAAAGTGGCTAGAATCTTCATCATGTTTTATCTACTATATTTCGATTAAAGTAATTCGAAAAATGCTATTATTCTCAACACTTTCTTCCTGTTTTTGGCATCTTGAATTGGTTAATTAACCTATCTTATCTTCTTGCTGTTAACTAGATCAGAGACCACCCCCATCCTCCCCGCTCTCCATCTCCTCTCGCCCGCGATCGACGCCACCTGGGACTAGTGACCCCTTCTCTAGCAACCAGAGCCCATCCTCTCTATCCATGGTGAGTTCCAAATCTTCTCCTTCCTTGCTGAAAATGCCCTAATTCAATATCAACATATTATTTAATAATAATAATAATAATAATAATAATAATAATAATAATAATAATAATAATATATAGTCGTGTCCCCGTGTCGCCATTCTTGGATTCACTCTCTTAATATGTATGACACATTTGGTTTTCCCTCTCTCGGTCCCTCAAGACAAAGGGTACTCCATATACCCTCTGTTCTATTTAGCCTTGATGCTACAACAAAAACCAAATGGGGTGCAAGCAAAAGCACAAAACTAGTAGTAACCTTGAAGACGAATGGGAGGCCTCCTCCCCAGCGTGCGGCGACGACGGGGCCAAGCATGTTTGGGTTGCTAGCGAGCCAATCCCTGAGGAGCACCCCGTCGGCGAGGAGGGAGGAGGGCACGGAGGGGTGGGTGCCTATCCATAGCTCGGTGTAGGGTTGGGCTATGGGTCAACGGAGAGTCGCGCGACAAGGGAGGCGTCGCCGAGGCATCCCGGGCCGAGTGATGTGCCGCACATCGCAGCCACGCAGCCGCGGGATGGATCCACTGCGTGCCGCGCGGTGGGAGGCATCGGTGCCGACGGAGAGGAGACGGCCCATTGGGTGGAGTCGGGAGGCGGGCGAACCCTAGCGCAGGACTTGGGGAGCGGGTGTTTGGGTTTGGGAATGGAGGGGGTTTTGGATTTTGAAGGGGAGAGCGGGAAATGGGAGGAGAGGTGGGGTGGGGTGGGCCGGTGGGGGAAGAAGACGACTCGATGCAGGCAGGGCGGGACTATTCACGTTTTTGTCGTGGGGTGGGCCGGCGGGACAGCGCGGCAGGCCACATGCCGCGATTTGGGAGCGTGACAAATCGGTTGCCGCGGTCTAGTACAAATTCGCACGGTAGAGATATCATTTTTATCATTTCGTTTGTGGATGACTAATTTGCTATTTCGTTTTACAAACATGTCATTTTAGATAAAGACTCGCTAGCTGCGTGGGCGCACCAAACCTACGTGGCAGCTTCCATTCCACGAGCTTTGGGTAACCTTTCAGAATTCAATTCGGTATATAGCCTCCCTTTCAGAGCTGAATGTGCAGAGATTTGCAGCGTGTTCAAATCGCATAGAATTTAACAAATCGCAATGGAGAATGGTCTGACCTGCATGTGCGATCGCTATATGGATCTGCGTCTTTATCGCCGTTACTGCTTTGAAAGTAACTCTGGAGATAAAAGTTGCTTAGATGCATGCTGTGTGTTATTCTAGCGATCCAGCAGAATGCCTTTGATCTGCGTGCAAGGTCAGGAAACCAAGTACTACGTACTAGTTGATCCATTGACAGTGAGAGTACAGACGACGACCATTTGCAACATCCAGTTGCCAAAGTAGAATGAGTACGAATGATGCTTGGAATATCTATTCACTGATCGCCATTTGCAACATACAGTTGCCAAACCTATTATGCATTTATGCTTGAAACAAATCCCACAAAGGCACAAACTAACGCGAGAGATCACCGAGAAAAATTCGCACGCAAAGGTGACTACTCACCTAAGTTGTTCAACACAAGCGTGCCGACTTTTTTATGGATAAACACCTCCTTAAATTATGACAGCAAAGATGACACTTATTTATTTATTTAAAAAAAAAACTAGCGAAGATGGCACTTTTGATACTTGATAGTAGGATTTTTTTTTGTTTGAAAGGTTGATAGTAGGAGTTAGGAAGAGATTATTTGATTATTTTTTGTAGATAATCGGGAGGGGAGATTATTTGATCTTACAGTTTCTTTTCGAAGGATCGAATGATACTGCAATCTGAGGCATGGCCTTTACCAATCTTTTAGAATCAGCGGCAAGGAATGGGCACAAAGTGGGGAACTTGGATCATTTCCAGGCCTTCCCAAAGAACTTTTGCAGCCCATTCCAGCCCAGTAATGGGCTAAATCTAGACCATCCAAGTAAGGCCCAATAGGAAATGGCCCATCCGCCCATGGTTAAGCAAACTATGGTCACAGGATCTGCATCCCGAATCGTGTCAGATTAGCCATGCTCTAACGCTAGGGAAAAGAATTAAGGAGAAGAAGAAGAAGAAAGGATTGAAGAGTGTAATAATCAATTGTTGGGAGCTTATTGATTCTTCTTTTTGTTAGTGAAGCAACACACTATAAGAAGACGCCGCACGAGATAATTGAGCATCTTCACATCGATTCCCTTGACTACACTCTGTAAACACGATATCTGCAAATCAGGAAAGAAAAAAATGATGGATACCTAGGAGCAACTATGTAATGTTGGGAATTTTCAAAATAAAGCAATTACTCTGGGCATTTCTGTTTATATGTTTCTTATATATATAGCAAAGTGGAGCGAGAGAGGTTGTTTTTGTTATATGAAATGGCAAGAGAATTGTCATTATTGCATTAAAGGAGTTGTTCACAAGGTACATAACCAAAGGTACATAACCAAAACAGTGATAGCAGAGGCAAGGCATGGGAACCTTCCCTCCCCAGGCGCTAGGCAGAGCCAAAGACGCATGTGAAAGGATAGGCTAATAGGGAGAGAACGCAACAGAAAGAAACGAAGCGCGTTAGGTGTTGTGGCGCCTTTTTTGGTCGGTTTATTTGTTGCATCGCCGTCTGTCCCGTTCCTGCCCAGGCATCTGTTGCTACCATAATCCCCCTTTGTAGCGTCCCGTTTTCAGTTCGGGAATAGTAATTACCATTTGCTGTTTTGAAGTTCAAAACTAATTCAAATTAGTAAGTAATTCAAAACTTCTAGCTTTTAGCTAAGCTCGCGTTTGTGTTTCAAAACTCTCGGCATTTCCAAATTTCAAATTTGTATTCGAGTTCTCTCTTTTCGGTTTTTGGGCCAGCCCGTTTTCTCTCGGCCCGCCTTTTCCTTCGGCTCTCTCGCCCACCGCTCCTCGGCCATTTCTTCTTCGGCCGGCCTCCCCCGACCCAACAAGCCACCCGCCTCCTCCGCCTTCTTCTTCCCCACCCAAAGCACCGAGCCCCCTCTGCGGCGCTCGCTTTGCACGCGCACGCCGCACCACTGCTCGCTTCGCACGCGCGCCTCGGCTAGCGCCGCTCTTCTCGCCACTGCGTGCTCGCCCATGCCTCTGTGCCGCTCGAACAGAGCACGCGCACACGCCACCACCTCGTGCTCCTCTGCCGCACCCCACGAGCGCCCCAACGACTCCTCTTCCTTGTGGCTATAAGAGCCCAGGCATCCCCTCTTGGCCACCTCCCTTCCCCCTCCCCACCATTCTCCATCATAGAGCGAGCACAAGAGCTGGAGCCGCGCCCCCAATGTCGGCCGCGCCGTGCCCCCAATGTCGGCCGCGCCGCCTCCTTGCCGTTCGTCCGCTCCGGTCGGTTTCCCCCTGGGCAACCGCGTCACCATACGTCCCCGAAGGCAAGGGGCTCTTCCCCGGCCGAATTGAAGCTTGGTCCTCCACAGTACCCGAATCCGCCGTTCTTCCTCCGCTTCGACCGACTTGAGCTCCTCCGCCGCCGTCCCCTCCTCGGCGCCCCTCGGCCCGATTCCTCGCGTAGGAGCTTCACCGACGCCTCGACCTTCCCCAACCGGCGGCCAAGCCTCCCGCCGCCTAGGCCGCCGTGTGAGCCGCCCGACGCCGCCTCGCTCCGCTGCCCGCACTGCATACTCTTCGCTTCCACGGACACCGCGTAAGGTTCCTTGAACCTCCTAATGCCCATGCTCGCCTCCCTTCCCCTCCTCTCCTCGCCGACGCCGCTTATCCGCCTTTGCGCCGCCGCTCCCGCGTCGCCGCCTTCTATTCGGTGCGCCCGCCCGAGCGCCACCTCCTTCGGCCCCTCCTCCCGACGCCTCATTTCACCGGCCATCATCGCCTCTCCGGCCGCCCGCCGCCCAGAGCAGCTGGCACCAGCGCCTCCCCGTGGCTCCCCTGATTCGGTTGGGTCTCCTCTGCTTCTCCTGAGAAGCTCACTCCCTCTCTCTCTGTCCCTCACTCAATGACTGGTGGGCCCATTCATTTTAAGAGCTATTAGAAGGCAGTAGCTTACCCATTCCATCTTTCAATCTGAAATCATGCAAAAAAAAAATGTTTGATAACCTTCAAATTCTCTTGAGAACCTCTTTATAAAATACTAGTTGTTAATTAAGGAAAATCATTGAAATCCTAATTCCCTTATCTTTATCTCAAGTATAGCTTATGCATGAATATATACATTCTTGTGTAAGCGGCAAATAAGTTAAAAGATGAGATAAATTAACCAATATTCTCTTGCCATATAATTTAAAATGCAAACTTAAATTTGACGTCTTGCCAAAAAAATATAATCTTGCCTAAATATCAATCATCCTATCTCTATCGCTAATTTAAATCACCGATGGTTTTTAAGAAATAATCAATGTATCAAGCGATTCAAGGCACAACCTTAATCGAGAAGTCTGGTAAAATATGGAAGTTTAACTCAAACTAAAATTATATTCTTCGCATGTTGAACTCGCACCCTAATCTCTAAAGTTTAATACTCCTCAGATAATGCCCAGTGTTCTTTCATACTCATATCTAACCTAAATCTAACCCAACTCATGGGACTTCCTTAATAAATATCCCTACAAAAGCTTCTTCGACCTTGATTCTCCCTTGTTCTCCTTCCCGGCAGAGTTTCTTCGCCATCTTCTCTTTCGCTCAATTGTCATTGACTTTGTCAAACCTCCCGATTCGCTAAATCTTCCTCCACTTCTCGATCATCGCAAATCTTATTCAAGCTCGATTGAATTTATTTGGTCCTTTGAAGTTGTTTGGATTTATTTGGCTTTCGATCGTTTATCGTGTGATTAGAAGTTGGAGTTCTGAAGAAAACAACGACTCAAGCGGGATCAGGATTCAGATAAAGACGAAGCCCAAAGATTCAAGACCGCTGACTGAGAAGGTTTGAGTAAGATCAAGGCATGATAAATAGACCCAAAGAGTCAATACTTTGATCATATTGAGCCTACATTTTATGCAAATTATATTCTTTTAAAATAGCAAATTGCATGCTTTAATTCTTTAAACAAATGTATGTTAAAGCTAAGGTAGTTAATTACCCATTTGTTGAATAATTAATTATTATGCCATCCTTGACAACTTGAATCCCTTAACCATTGTCACCCTAGTAACTATATGGTAATACTAGCTATAGGTTGTACTCAAGCGACATGCTAGTCTTGCTTAAGTACCGGGACATTACAACTGTCCCAATCATCATCCTTTCAAACATAAAATGATTTGGGCGGTCATTACGTAAATGGTGAGATGGTTGAATTGTTGTGTTTTGCTTCTCAAAACCCTAAAATTGCTATTACCATATCCGTGGATGGAGAGGTGGATGGTATGACAATGGGTGCTAATGTAGCCCACGGAATGTCATTTTGTGGATGGGATGTGGAATGAACCGCCTGATAACTCCCGAGGACTTAATCTTGTCACGACCTCCCGTAAAACAAATACAACCACAAGTTTGCGACAAACCGCGACTTGGCTTAGTAAATTTATCGAATCTCGAAAGTCATCTCACCGGTGGATAAATGGCACGCGCAAGCTTGCGGTACATCCACTTTTGACGGGACACCGATAAAGGTGAAGTTGCCAACGTCGTGCGGTACATCCAGCGTCGCGGTACAACATCCTCGCGAACGTATGAGCGTAACCCATTTGGGTGAGATGATGGAAAGGACGAGGTAGTTGAAAAGTTATTGTGACAACCTCTCGACTACACAACTACTAATCGTGTAGGGCAACGAGTTAATTGTCTCTTGTGGGTAAAGTGTACAATCTCTGCAGAGTTATAAACTGTTTAAACAATTGCGTTTACGGTCAAAGGCGGACATGGGAACTTAACTTGAGATAGTTCTATTTCAAAAATCCTTTATGGGTGGTATGAAATGTGTTGGGCTCTCCTAGCCCGAGATTGGATTTTCCCGAGTTTCGCACTCAGTACAAGTTAATAATTGAGGTAGCTCCAATCAAAATAAGCATCGTGTAGAGTTTCCGATGGAGGAAACCTCTGCGATACCAAAATATTGCACAATTACTCTCTTTAAATAAAATACAATTTGTTAAAAATGCTAAGTGATGGGACTTTGTAATTATGATATTTGGAAATGTTGCTTTGCAAATAAAAGAACCGAGCCATCCTTGTTAAGTCTTGCATGTATATTATTGCATTGTGTATTGGCTCGCGAGCACGGAAGTTGTGCTCATCCTCGCTCTTTCCCCAAAACCTCGAAGGTGAAACCACGGAGATTACGACTATTACGAGGATCCGTGGTCGGAGGACCCGGAGATAATGAAGCGTAGTGTAGTCATTAGCTGTTCTAGTCTCGCCCAAGTCCAGCTGACTCCGTTGGTTCTTGCGTGCATCTTATATTATCTGAGTCTTTAGGTAATATCGGACGCACACGAGTTTCCCTAGTCACTTGCCTGTGGAGAGATGTGCTCTCACCCCTTTGCTTCCGTTTTCTCTTCCGCTTTGTAATGTAATCAATTTGGCCTGTTCGGCCCTATTGCAAAACTCGACCCGACGCGGTCTATGTAAACTCTGTTGTGTCATTTAATGAATGGTATGGTTTTACGCCATGTATGAATTGATTCAGTGATGTATCTGTGAGTGCTAGCTACTGATCCAGGGAATAGCACAGTGTTTCACAGAGGATTCTGGATTAGGAAATCCGGGTCTGACAGAGCTGGTATCAGAGCATACGACTGTAGGAGCCTTAGCTAGACTGGTCGAGCCTAAGGACTTGAGTCCTTTTTTTTTCAAAAATTAAGAAAAAGCTTTCGTTAAAATATAGCGTAATTATTGCTTTTACTCATCCCTCTTAGTTCTTTACTTACCTTGACTTCACTTGAGTTTTTACTCAGTTCTGACCCCCTCTCCTGTTCACAATTTTAGATGATCGTATCGTCGTCCGATGGCCCATGGGATTTCTTTTCTCACGGAGAGAACGACGACGAGTTTGTCGGTACTCCTCCGCAAACTCAAATAGTACCCTAGTTCGCCACCGACCCATCCTCAGAGGTCGGAAGATCTAGGTTCTGGATCGAGAGTCTCGTTCCTTGGAGGTTGAGTTCATCGCTCACACTTTCCGTACCGAGCATTCCAGGAGCCACTATTTTGTTTCCGTTCAGAACATAGCGCACTCCGCCTCGACTCACTTGTGCCAGGTGCACAAGGATCTCCTTTTGAGGTCGTCTTTTCTGTCCCTTTCCGTCTCTCCAGGAGGGAGAACGCTACCTGAAGATCTTCGACATCAAGAACACCGTTGTTGCAGTAGCCGCCGTGATGCACGTCCCAGCTCCTCCTACACCAGCCGTCATCATCAGCAACCCGGCACCGACCTGACGTCTTGGACCCCGCACCAAGATCGCTGCGCGCAAGAGCATGCAACCTCCTAATCCGCCGCTTGTCATCAACGTCGAAGACTCCAGTCGAGGACGCAGCCTTTCTCGTTCTCGCTCTTGTTCCCGGTTGCCCGACTTCGGGCAGAATCGTTATCGCCTCCTCTCCCGTGCAATCGCACCGCCTTTGTGGTCGATGCGATTGAGGAGTAGTTAGCTTAGTTTAGCTAGCGTTGCTTGCCTTAGCGACCTTTGGTTGCAAGCACTTCTTGGTTCCTTCTTTTGTAGATGTTGTGTTTGTATTCTTATGTCATGGCTTAGCATAGCCTATACGCTATGCTTCAGGAGTCATGTAACACCTAACCCCCCCCCCCTTAATATAATGCAGCCATTCTAGACTTTGTATTGTGTTTGGTCGTTTTCCTTCGTTGGCTTGAAGTTCTTCGATTGTGCTCTAGAGGGCCAGAAAACCCTCATATATCTCTTTTAGTTCTTAACCCCTCCTGTTCGCTTCAGATGGCACCAAAGAAAGTAGCCGCCCAAGGAAGTGGTACCCGTCGCCAGGGATACTTCTATCTTCCTCCCTTGTCCTCTCTCGTCTAGTGTGCTTTTCCCTCTCGTCTATGGTGCTTTCTTCCTCTCATCTATAAAACCTGTGAAGAATTGTTGAAATAAGAAAGTCACATGGAAGCTATTCTTGTTGGGACTAACTAGTGTGCTGGATGCCAAGCTAGATAGTTTTGGGAAATAATTGATCGGACTGATTTTGGGAATTGAAGATGTTACGATTTGTCGATGCTCTAAGTTCTTATGAATACTAAAGTATGATGATAAATAAGCTTTGTTTGTGAATGGTTCAAAGAATAGCAGATTAGTGGATTATATAAATTATGGAGCATGAAAATAATCGTGGAAAAAAAAATTTCTGACTGTTCATGAAGGATTTAGGAATCTGAAGTACCGATTTGATTATTAGGAAAAACAAGATTTGCATCGAATCTTGAGTTGATTACGATGTTGGTTGGAAATTTAAAATTGAGATATGTGTGCATTGAAGGTACATAGTAGAATGTGAAGAAGATTGGATTTTCATAATGAATCATAATATTAATTTTGGAGGAGTTAGTTGAATCATGATTGAATTATAGAACTATAGTTGTGGTGATTGGATTATAGAAATATAATTGTTCGATGTTAGATTATAGACATGTATTATGATTGGAATCTGATTAAAGGATTAGATGATTATTGAAGATTAGATTATAGGATTACCAAGTCATGTTATTGATTTTGGTAGAGTGGATTGGATCAAGAAGTATGGAATTAATTGTGTATTTTGGTAACGTTGGATTCAATTGAACATGATTGAACAAAGAAGTTGGGATTTAAAAGAAATTTTGGTTGGATTTTAGAGATATGTCTTGATCAGATTATAGAAGGTGTAATTATGGATGTTGGATCATACAAACATATAATTGCTGAAAATAGGATTGTATAATTGAAGGATACCTTATTGCTATGGGAGATGGTCTAAATAATTATTGGATAAATGATGATAAAATAATTTGGCGGATTAAGTTTGAATTCATGAATTACAAGCAGTCTTTTGGAAGGTTCTTTAATAAAGATATTGGATTTGTACAAAGAAATTCTGGAGGGTCACAATTGATAATTATGCTTGAGAAATTAAATGAATGATGTCGTGGATTTAGTTAAGAATTTTGGAGAAAGCAATTGCGTGAATATAATCCTTGGAGAATTTCGTTCCAAAACAGGATAGAATGGAATCTATCGTGATCTTGGAGTTTATTGGATTGAAAGATGCGATTATTGCCCCTAGATTTTGTGGATTTATGAATTGGAGAAATCATACAATCGAAGTGGTGAATCTATTGGATTAGTTAAACATATGCCTAAGAAAGATTTGGGAATTATGTTGGTGTACCAATAGAATGTGAGGTTAATCAAATGCCTGGATTTATTTTAATTAGGTGGCTTTATGCTATGCTGGAATGGAGGACTTCAATAATAGTGAGACTTGGATCCAGCAATTTGGGAGACAAAATTGATAGCTTTTTAGTTGGCACCCAGTACATGGTTGTAAACCAGCAGTTGGCATCAGTTTACCGAGTTGGACCTACCCCTGCAGCTGTTAGAGGTGCACAACATCTTTACTTCGGGCCATAGTAGAAGGGAATGTCTCAGAGTACCTGAAGAGTAGATGCCCGTCGAAGCCATTCCCCCCTTAGCAAGATCTGACTCATCCGGAGCATCCGATCAAGATCCTCGATGTCATCGAAAAGCAAACAAGACGTCAAGACATCCGTCTTTGCAAAGTCCAGTGAAGCCACCACTCAGTAAAAAAAAAAGGTCACCTAGGAGCGCGAAGATCAACTAAAGCGGACTACTGTCCCTCGTTCTGAGCGATTCAATCTCTGGTCGAGATTCCGTTTAAAGTGGTAGGATTTGTAGCGTCCGTTTCGCCTCGGGAATAGTAATTACCATTTGCTTTGTTTGAAGTTCAAAACTAATTCAAATTAGTAAGTAATTCAAAACTTCTAGGCGCGATGAAGCCGATCGCGGATGTACGAGGCGAATCGCCGGTTCCATGCCCGGAGCCCGCTGAGCCCGTCATGGTGACTTGCGAAGACAAACATAGTCGTGGTTGTCGAGTCGATGAAGCCCGACGGTTGTTGGCGATGACGGTTTCCTCGGTGACCGTGGAGGAATGCGTTCTTCACATCGGTGATGGATAGGCGGTGCACGCGAGGTCGCGATGCCGAGGACGGTGCGGATCATCGCGGTTTGACAACGGCCGAAGTCTCGTCGTAGTCGACATGCGCCTGGGAGAAGCCTCGTCACGACCAGCCCGAGCCTTGTCTTGCCGAGAGCCGTCGGAGTGGAACTTGTGCTTGTACAACCACTTTCTGTTACAATATTAGCACCGGGCGGTCGAACGAGGCGCGGTGCCGTTGTCCATGAGAGCCTTGTACTCCTCGCCATCGCAGCCGCTGCGCGGTAGTCGCCGGAATCGGCGAGGCCGCCGTGGCGAGAGGTTGAGGTGGGCGTGGACGTGTGAGGTGCCGATGCGAGATCGCGTCGTAGAAGCGCGAAAGGTGTCGCCAGCAAGGGCAGCCACGCAGTGTCGGGACACGAGGCGCGGCGGCGCGATCCGCCGGTAGACGATGGGACGCCCCATCGCAGCGGAGCAGCGGCCGGGCGTCGGCCGCGTGGCGAGGGGTCGACAGGCGCCGCCGCAGCGAGCGGCGGTCGGGCGCCGACTAGTCGTCCGACGGGTGCGAGGACCGGCGTAGATGATGGCCGGGTCCGGGTCCGTCCGCTCAACCTCGCCGACGAGGGAGCAACCGAGGCAGCACGCGGTCGCTCAACGCCAAGAGGCGGAGCTTCCGTCGTTGAGGATAGTCCCCATCAAAAATCCGGTGAAGACGGCACGAGGCGCCGAGGGTGCCGAGGCGAACGGAACACTGCACTCATCGAAGACAACATGACGTGAGATAATAATGCGACGGCTGGACATATCCAGGCAACGGTATCCCTTGTGGGAGGAGGGGTAACCAAGAAACACGCATGGAGTCGGACGAGGGGAGAGCTTGTGAGGTGTCGTGGCACTAAGGTTCGGATAATAGAGGCAGCCGAACACACGGAGGGATGAATAATCCGGGAGTTTGTGGTGCAGGAGCTGGTAGGGGATACTGTGATGTACAGAGGAGGACGGGCACCGGTTAAGCACATATGTGGCGGCGGCGGCTTCGCCCAAGAGGGTGGAGGCATGGATGCATGAATCAGCAGGGTGCGATGGTGTTGTTTATAGTGCGAAGTAGGCGCTCAGCTTTGCCGTTTTGTGGCGAGGTGTACGGACACGAAACGTAAGGCAATGCGCGACTAGTAAGGAAGGTAGTGATGACATTGTTGACGAATTCGTGCCGTTATCGGCTTGAAGCATTTGGGCGTAATGTCGAATCGTATGGGCAAAAGCTACAAAATCGATAATATGACGCATACATCGATTTATGGCGTAAAGGGAACGACCAGCAAAAATGAGTAATCATCAAGTAACACAAGATAATATTTATAGCCTAAGCGCTAAGAATCAAGATATCCAAACATCACGGTGAAGTAAAGCAAAAGGAGTAGTAGTGAGACGTGGAACTACTAAAGGTGCCGCGTGTGCTTGCCAAGGTAGACGTGCATGACACAAGGACCGCAGACTTTTATTACAAGCTATGACCGACATGTGTTGTAGTTTGGCGGGCGGAAGGACCGGGTGACCAAGGCGATGATGCCACGAGGTGGACGAGGTGGCGAGGCTGCAATCGTGGGGCGTGGACGAAGGAATGGTGTAGAGGTCCCGCGGTTATTGCGAATAAAAATCACGCGCCCGTCCGTGGATCCTTAACGAAAAACCCAAAGCGCCAAACTCAATAGAACACTTATTATCACGAGTAAACGGCGAGCAGATGCGACAAGTTGCGCACTAGAGCGGGAGCAATGAGGACGTTCTTGAGGTGAAAATCGGTGCGAAAGAATCGTAAGGTGGATGTGCCACGACAGAAATGGGGATGGCCGCCATTGCCTACGGTGATGAAAGAATTGTATTGAGGTAGGCGGAGAGCGAGATACCATCCGATGACGACATGTGAGCGGTGGCGCGGTGTCGAGTACCCAATTGTTGGCGCCATGAAGCGCCATTTGGTTCGTGGCGTGACGAGCCGGACCGATCCCATCCGCCGGCGCTGGTTACGTGACGGCCGCGGCGAGGCCGACGTGGCGCCGAATCGGTGGGCGCCAAGCGGTGTGCGCCGCGAGTGCGCGCCCGGAGATGCCGGTGTGATGGACACCACGGCCGCCGCGGCGCGCCTGCGGTCGCCATCTTCTTTGATCGCGCTCACGAGTGAAGCACATCCAGGGCGGCCGCGGTGCGCGCGCATTGCGCCGCCGCCGTAGTTGCCACCGCGCCGCCATTCTTCCGATTGCGGTTGCCTCGTCTGCGTGACCGCCGCGCGCTTTGGCGGCGGCCCGACCGTTCTTTGGAGAAGCGCTATCGTGGCGTGACCGCCGCCGGTGCCGTGGCCGTAGCCGGCGGCGTGGCATGCCGCCGCAGGCGCAGGTGCCGGCGTGAAGCGCATCTCGGTGACGACCTTGGCTTTGGCGAGCGACGGAGTTACCGTAACCGCCTTCGCGCGCGGTGGCGGTTGGGCGCGGATCGGAGTCGCGATGTTGTCGGAGGTTCGGAGAAGCGGTTGAGGCCGCGGCGAAGCAGTTGAGGACAGTGCGAGTCGAAGCGGCGTAGCCAACGCCACGCAACGCGTCGGCGGTGGCCTTCATCTTCTGCGCACTCGTCAATGGAGAGAGTACCGCGCCATGGAGTGGAACTCGTGGTGAGGAAGCAGCGCGAGAAGCCTTGTTCGCTGAAAGAGGGCTTCGATGGCGACCCAAAGCCGCGGCGATGCCGTCAGCGCGAGGCGAGGCCAGGGACGCTGTTCGCGACGGAGCCGAGTAGCCACCGTGGACGAGGAGCCGGCGATCGCCACCGAGCATCGTGTGGCGTGCGCGGTGGAGCCGTCGACGTCGCGCAGCGAGCCCGAACTTGCCGCATGGAGAGAGAAGAACGAGACCGGCGGTTGAAGTTGGGACGCTTCAACTCGTGGTCACCGGACGTGCGACTTGACGGCGATCGTCGCGTAGGGGCGGCGAAGATGGGCGGCGCGACGCCGATCCGTGAGGCCATGGTAGCACCGATGACGAGGAGGACGTCGCCATGGCGTGGAGGTGGCGTCGGTGGGTGGGGAGCAGCCGGCCGGAGAGGAGAGGAAGGGCGGGGGTGGGGCGCCGGTGGCGGGGTGGGAAGGGGCGGCGCGAGAGGGACCGGCCGGGAGGGTGGCGGCCGGGTGGGGGCACTGGGAGAGGTAGGGTTTGGGGTTTGGCGGTGTGGGGGTAGGCTAGGGTTTGGCCAGTCGCTCCTGATACCATGTAGAATTAGATTGGGGGAATCACCACACTCAGGTATGAGGGGTGCCTTTCATATATATAGCCATGTACAGGTACAGAGGTACAAAGGTAATAATCCTAATATATATTATTGTACATGCTTTTAATTAGGCCAAGGCATATGCTGCCTAATGGTAGTTAGGCACATGGGCTCAACGAAAGATTAATTAATACACGTGAGTGTTTTGGAAGGATGTGTTGTTTCGTAAGAAACTGCCTGGCGCGGTTGATCAGTTTACTAGACGCATCTCTTCGGGAAAGTTCTTACCGATGATCTTTGGAACAATATAAATAGCACTTGATGCTTGTTCATTCAACACACAGAAAAACACAAATCCCAATCAGGCCGAACAGAAAGAAACAACTCTCTTTTCATATAGATCTGGCTAGAGTGATGCGCTTCTGATCAAGGCACTTCGTTATGCTATTCAGCAGTCCTCTAGTCTGAGGAGCGTCCATGTTCATCTTCACGATTACACGCGTAAGTGATGGAGCTTCATTGTATCTTGAGAGGCTATTTGTTGGTAATCGTCGCACCCTTATGGTGGGGACAAATAAGTCCTGAGGACAGCGATGACGTTACGTACCTTGAAGCCAATCGTGCACATATTCAAGTCATCTCCGACGTTCCTGCACTAACAAACTATGTATCCATCTGAGCTAGCCTCAGTTCATTCACAGCTTCTTATTCAGTCACGCCACCCATAATAATCAATTAAAAACCTATTAAAAAAAAGCTAATCTAGCTTGTGTGTGTACTTGCGCCATCCTTACATTGTTTTTCTTTTTTACCGGCCTTCCGTGGTGAAGGATATCGAAATGGAGTTCCTGGAGTCGTCCTCGGCAATGCTGCCCAGCGCAGAGACCTTCGTCGTGTCGGTACCAAACGTGGTGGCCGTGTTCGTGTTGGAGGCGGCGGAGGAAGAGGCAGAGGTCGAGGCCGTCGTGCTCATCCATCGGCCAATACGGCCGTGGATCGCCGGCTTCCCGGGCTTGGGCAACGTGAACGAGTCGCTCGACAGTATGAGGTGCACGTTGTTCATGTCCGGCCGGTCCGACACGACGGCCTGGCAGCACAGCAGGCCGAGCTGGATGCACAGCAGCGCCTGGTCGGTGTCCCAGTTGGGGAGAGATGGGTCGACGATCTCCAGAGACCTCCCTTCCTCTGATAGCTTCCATGTCTGAAGTTTCAGAATGATTCAGCTGATCAGAACGTTGTCATTTTTTGCTTTTTTACATTCCAATATGCATTTCATGCAGGAATTATTTTCTGAAAACTTACATAATTCAGAAGATCGATTTTTTCATCATTCAGATGCCGATCAATATTCTTCCTTCCACTCACAATCTCCAGCACTAGCATCCCGAAGCTGAAAACATCGGTCTTTGCAGATAGGTAACCCTTCATTGCGTATTCTGGAGCCATATAACCACTGCAATGCATCATTTATGGAATTCACGCTGGTATATATATATAGGTTGTGAATGGAAGTAGGAGATGGAAACAAGATGTCTGGGACTCACTATGTGCCAGAAATCCTGAACGTGTTTACGTGTGTAGCATCTTCCAGGAAGAGCCTTGCCATGCCAAAGTCTGAAATCTTTGGGTTCAGTTGGTCATCGAGGAGCACGTTGCTTGCCTTGATGTCTCTGTGGATGATCTTCACCGGAGATTCTTCGTGAAGGTAAAGGAGGCCTCTTGCTAGTCCAATGATTATCTGATAGCGTTTGGGCCAATCTAGCTGTACGCTTTTCTTCCTGTCTAAAAGTATCAAAGGAACATAGTGCAGTCAGATACTAACAGGACTGTTCTTCTACTGATCTACTATGTTGGGATGAAGTAAAACATGCAGTTGGGATTAAGTAAAACATGCTTATTTCATAGTTCAGTATAGTTATGTCTACGCTGAGCATTGTACAAAACTCCAATAGTCGCTTTCTACATTTTTCTGTTCTCTCCAAATTTTCAAAGCATTGTTCCATTTCTCTCTTTTGTATATATTTGCACAATGCATTTTCCGTATTTGCCGATGACAAAAAATGCTAATCAAGTTCTTTTCAACCAGAAATCTGATCAAGAACTGGTTAATGCAAGGACATCACACGTCATAACCGATATGATGTCAAAGCAAACTTTATTACCTGACATCAGCTGAAAGACTTCTTCATGATGTTAACTAAAGTAAACTACTCCGTCAATAAGACTATAACATAGCTATTGTACAAAACTCCAATAGTCGCTTTCTACATTTTTCTGTCCTCTCCAAATTTTCAAAGCATTGTTCCATTTCTCTCTTTTGTATATATTTGCACAATGCATTTTCCGTATTTGCCGATGACAAAAAATGCTAATCAAGTTCTTTTCAACCAGAAATCTGATCAAGAACTGGTTAATGCAAGGACATCACACGTCATAACCGATATGATGTCAAAGCAAACTTTATTACCTGACATCAGCTGAAAGACTTCTTCATGATGTTAACTAAAGTAAACTACTCCGTCAATATGACTATAACATAGCTACCATGTTCATTTGATTCGTCCTGAAACCTACTTCTCAATTACTACTACATTAAACATTAGGAATTCCAGTAGGTTCCTGTTCCTCTATCAGAAATAACTGTTTTCGTAAGAACCTGACACCATTTTTACCTATCTGCTGTTCAGAACTCTAGAATATATCGCCCTCTTAGTCGCAGAAGACTATAGTGCACTGGAAATTGTCTAACTATATGATTAAGGTTTTAAGGTTACTACTAACATGAGTGACAAATTCTACCCATAATTCAGTATCGGACATTATATAGTACAAGATAGAGCTCTGACCGAAGAGAATGTGGTCGAGGCTGCCATTGGGGAAATAGGGATAGACGAGCATCTTCTGACCGGAGGAAGCACAGCAACCAAGCAAGGACACCAGATTCCTGTGCTGCACCTTCAGGAGGAGCCGTACCTCGTTCAAGAATTCACGGACTCCCTGCCGCGACTGTAGCGATAGCTTCTTCACAGCAATCTCCTGGCCATTCTCCATCACGCCCTGAAAATACGGAATTCGCTTTCATTCGCAGTCGTATATTCCGCTATTAATAACAAAATTTCAAAGAAGAAGAGATGCACAAACGTTGCATTGAATTCATGACGTTACACCAGCATCAAGTAATGTTCAATGCCCGGCACCAAAAATCGCTTTCCATTTGAAACTTGGCAGTCCTCAATAATGATGTACGACTAAAGAAAATGTTTTATCTCGTGCAAATTAAAGTCCAAAATCTCCCCCTATTTTGCTCGGCAAGATATCGCCCACATCTTAACTCGAGTATTCCCATTAGGATGTGAAAATGAAACGATGCAGTAAGTAAAAAATTAATTGTAGATTGAATTTATTACTTAAACAGTCCATGGTACCCATGCCACGGTGTCGTTCCCAACACGGCCTAATCGAATGATGAAGCAAGCTTGCAGCACAGAAATGGTGGTAGCCGGTAGGTGGCATCAAGGGGAAGAGGTGAACTGATTAAGCCATACCGACCTGAACTGAGGTGTGTAGAAGTAACTTGCCTTGTAGACCGGGCCGAAGCCACCGCGGCCGAGGAGGTTGTCGTCGGAGAAGCCGGCCGTGGCGGCTTCCAGCACGGGCAGGTCGATGAAGAGGGTCCACCTCCCGCCGCGACGCGCCCTCCCCACCACCACCGGTCTCACCCGCGCCTCCGCTGGTCCTCCTCCCGCACCACCCGCACGCCCACGACCACGACCACGACCACGGCGCGGCCGGCATGGCCGCAGCTCGATTAGACCACCGCAACTAGCTGACTAGCACGAACCATGCACGCCGGCCGCCGCTGACACGCCGGAGCTCGACCGCGCGCGCAAATAGAGCCAAACACGTACTGTGTATGTTCAACACAGGCGACTGGACTGGACCGCGTCTGCTATTAAGAGAGGAGGAGACGTGGCATGCTAGTGTGTGGGTAGTGCGAGTTGGAATTCAACCTCGACGACGACTTACTGGTTTGGACGGGTCGTCGTCGTGCGCTGCTGTACGCGCGACACGTGTGCGTGCGCGCTTGCAAGTTGCAACTTGCGCTTGCACAAGCTGCAAGCTCGTTCTGTTGCTCCAACCCGGCCGTGCCGCCGTGGACTCCCAGCTCGGCTCAAAGACCGCATCATCGTCGATTCATCGTAGAGAGAGAGTCTCTCGTGTGCAGCGGCGGATCTAAGATAGCTAAATTCTAATAAACTGATATCGTAAAAATAACGTTAATTTCAACCTATATCAGAATATAACAAAAAATAAGCCACAAATGCTTCATTGACATGAAACTTTAGCAAAAATATTTCAACATAAAACATATTAAGAAAACTATGGTAAAACATAAATAATATAGCATTTTAGGACATAACAAACAATGTCCTGCTCCTCTTCATTTTGTATCTCTAATTCCTAAACAAGAAATGCACTTATTAACGGTATGCACTTATTAGTTATTAACACACATCACTTCAACTAGCCTTGGATTCTTGAAAGCTTTACTTATTAACAGTATGCACATAGTGCACTTATTAACATCATTTAGCACCAATATTGAGGTCTACAATTTTGAGCACTGCAGTAGTTACTACCCTAAAGAACTAAACAACATGACTTGGTCTTCAAGTGGTAGCAGCCAGCAAGCATTATAAAATGAAAAAAAAAAAAAGCAGATTGTCAGTCGTAATCATCCCTCCTTGGAACCACAATCTCAATAAACCAATGATCCTCTAACCATGAGCAATTGACAATGTTAATGTAGATAGTTTAGCATAACATGCCATGCATATCTCAGTTCAATGTTCAAATTCTATTGTACATAAAGTTGTTTAACAAATTTAAGAATACACAAACACACAGTGAAATGGAAGACATCAAGAGAACAAAAATATAAATATAATTGCTCGTGAAATAACTAAATTTCTGAAAGGCAGATTAATGAAAGTTGAGAAAATATTATTGTACGACCTACCCTAGAGAGGAGGGCATGGACGCCGCACGGACGCGTGGTGGAGAGCGCGAGGCGGGCGGGACTGAGGCGCGCATCGCCACTACGCTAGGCGGGCGAGGTCGGCCGTGGCGGACGTGGCGTCAGGTGGTGACGGAGGCGCGAGAGCGCGGCGCCAGGCGTGGAGGGAAGGGCGGACGGCGATGGCGACAGGCGAGGTCGCAAGGAGCCAGGAGGACTAGGGCAAGGGCACAGAGGAGTGTGGGTGGGTGATTAGGTTGGGTGGGATTGGGAGGGCAGGAGGCTTTGGCCTTTGGGGTTGGACAAAGGGCATGGGTTTTGGGTAGGCTAGCGCCGGGGAGGAATAGTACTAGACTAAGTCTTGAGTTAGATACTACCAATAAATTTGTGAGGTCTATATATAAAAAAAATACTGATTTTTTTTTTGCTGGACCTCTAACTATAACCTATCCGCCCATGCTCATACGATTCGGTTGCAATCTCGACGATCGGTCGTTGGCCTTTCAAGAAAACACTTAAGTTGCTGATTCGATGGGTGCACGGAGTTAAAGGTACGTTCAGGGAGCTGGTCGCCGTACGTTGCTCTTCAGAGTTGACGCCGCGCGGGTTCGGTTCAGTCTTGGCTAGCTCCTCGTCAGGTGAGCTAGTGCTAGTACTGGGCGGACTGGACGAAGCTTCCCGGCAATTCATCATGTGCACGTGCCCAGTACGACCCCATCGGTCGCAATAATCACATAATAACATCTGTTTTCTCTTTGCGAGCGGCTAGCGCCTCGCCGCCTCCCGTCGTAAGCTCCTCCCATCCGTTGGATCTCCCCAAGCCATTAGATCTCATTTAGACTGACTACAACAAAAATTATCGATTTAGCGTAATAAAAATTCGTAAACTGCAACAATCAGTTCTATGATTATAACAAAATTCTCGTTCCGATGCAACAAAAACAAACGTGAGCTAAAAATTGTGCAACAAATACAAAAATATGTTACAACAAAATTGAAACAATCCGATGCAACAAAAACAAACGTGAGCTAAAAATTGTGCAACAAATACAAAAATATGTTACAACAAAATTGAAACATTATTACAACAAAAAAAAAACCACTAAATCAGCCCCAACATTTTGGAGTGCTGCAACAATCGGAAATAACCATAACAACAACTCAACTTACTGGTGCCAACATTTTAGATGTGCTCGGAGTAGTAAGAGAAGAAGGCGGCCAACCCAGACCACCACCTCGTCGCTGGCCAGATTAAGCGGCATTTCTTGTAGTGAAATCAACGCTCCTATTGCAACAAAAAAAATTACTCAACATTCAACAAATCAACAAGTCGATTGCAATAAAAAAATATACTCGGATTCAACAAATCAACTGCAACAGAAATAACTTACTACAACATTCAGATAAACTAGTGCAACAAAGAAAAACACTATGTACAACATTGAGAAAATGGTCTGCAACAAAATTGAGAGACGCTTGCAACAACCTATCGAAGGAAGAATAGTTGTGGGCGGTGGCAAGGAGAGTCTACGGTGGTTGACCTTGTAGTTTTCTGTGCCAGTGGGACGGCCCAGATTAGGAAGGGCCAATGCTAGCCTAATTCCCTCCTGACTACCAACTACTGCGGCGCTCTTTCCTTGCAACCGTCGGGAGAAGAAAGAGAAAGAGGAGCAATATAAGCTGACTAATGGTATTTGTGTAGCTCGGAGGCAACAGCTTGCCACTGCGCAGGGCCTCTGACGCCGTTGCCATGGCTTCTCTTGCTGTGGCAGCAACCCGTGTGCCGCTCTCTGTCGTTGACTCAGTCACCAATAGGCCTTGCTAAGCGGTGGAACATGGCGGAAGAAGCATGGTCCCCATCTACTCCACTTCCTCTTATCTCTCTAAATTTAAAACTCCTTACATGCTCATGCATGTCTAAATTCGGTGGATGCTTGGATAGATTGAAGGATGAGGAATCCAAAAATCATATATATAAGAGTTGATTTTGATATTTGATTGGTGTATTTGGAAGAGAAATAGGTTTGGAGTGAAGAACTTGAGGAGAGAAGGAGAAGCAACAGCGAGAGAGAAGAGATAGAAAATGCAGTTGTTTTTTGAATGGTGGGGACATACATTTATAGAAGTGAGGTGGACATCCGATGCTAGTAGCAGGATAGCAATAGTGGAGCCAGTAGAGCAGGCGTTCGATGCACTCGGACGTCTAGTCTATAGCATTAACCTTTCTCTTTTTACTCTTACTTTTACCTAGCCGAGTTGTCGCGGCCAGTGAGTTGTCGCGGCCAGTGAAAAAAAATTCAGTGAAATTTCGTTAGTTACCGCCAGTAATCGGGCTTACAGATGGGGGCCGGTAAAACTACAAACAGGCCCCGAAATTTTCGGTTTGGATAAATTTTGTCCCAAAAAACTAATTTGCTTGAGTTATGTTCGAATTTGATTTTTTTTAAATTTAAAATCCGAAAATTTCAAATTTCAAATCCAAAATTGGCCGAATTTTTTTGCCCAAAAAAACAGTTACCGGTGGTAACCGGGCCTATCGCTAGCCTTCGATTTTTTTTTGCAATTGGTAGGGAAAACCCTAGTTGCGGCTAGCTGTTACAATACAATTGTATTTGTTATTCAACTTTAATACCTATAGTTGTGTGTATTATATAATTGTATCTCTTTAATACCTATGATTGAAGACATATTTGTATTGTACGACGGTAACCGATGAAATATCTATATTTTTATTAATCTACATCTGTATAATCTGTCCCTATCAAAATAAGTGATGCATATTCTTTGTTTCTTGAGAATTTCTAAGATTTTTAGAGTTATTGTAGTCTTCGTTACTTTCGATTGATTGATGACAAAATTTCTAGTATTTAGAATAGTGTAGTCATCATTAGTTCCAGGTCTGTATCAGTTTTGTTGATATTATTGCACGAAAAATTACAAAAATAGTACTAGTATATTGTATATGATATCAAACATATTTATTCACCTGTGCAGAGAGAGATGATAAACAAACTAACGATGCATGATTATCAAAGCTGACGAACTTTCTCCTTACCTTCTTGGATAAAACCATTTTCTGAGTTCGGAGCAATGGTTGAAGCAGCTCACTGGTCATCCTGAAAAAAAATATGACCAACATAGTGATATCCTTTAGTAAATAATTGTCCTCAACAAATCTATCTTTTTTCCTTGCATGAAGCACTATAAAATAATTAGTTCCAAATAAGACTTTGCTATGATTAAAACAATTTGAACTGAAAAAAAGAACAACCGGCAGCATTGGTACTGGCTACAACAGGCTGAAAATGCCATTTATCACAGCCCAAGGTTTAGCGCAGCCTACATTGATGGTGTGAATTGGCACATTTTTTATTTGTAATAGCAAAAATAACCCCTACTCGGACAAAATTGCAAAAATAGCACCGTGGTAGGCCCCTATCACGCTCCCTGTTTGCGGAAGCCACCTTCTGCGATCCCCATCCGCGGCAGGCCACTTGCCACACCCCAGTCAGCGGCAGGAATGTGTCTGCCCGCGGTGGGAACGTGTGCATGCCATTTTATTGTGGATGGGGAGTACGGAAGGTGGCTTCCACGGACGGAAAGTGCGGTAAGGAGCATGTGTCACCTGCCTAGCCTACCGCAGTGCCAATTTTGTCATTTCGGACGCGCACGCGGGGGAGGGGGACTACATTTGCTATTTCGTTTCAAAACGAGGCTCAATGAGCCAAAAACTCCACTGATGCCATCTTTGCCAACGTATAGGCAGCCTTTGTTCCTGTGCAAGATGGATATACCAACCTAACAATCTAACATGTGAACATGATCTAACTGGAATAAATGATCCCAATATATCAACCGATCATTATGTTAAGACTATCTAAATGGAATTGATGAGCATCGAGCTGCCCTTAGGCATGCTTGTCTAATGTAATTATTCCCTTTTGTACTAAAGAACAAATAGCAACAAATAGCAGATGTTGAGCATCCATTGCTTCCTCTCATGTGGTAAGTTTTCACATAACAATGAATTGCTGGAAACATTCAATAGACAGAGATTCAATGCACATAAGATCAAACATTTAAGCCAATTAAAATAGAGAAATCATGAAAAGAAAAGTATACCTTAAGGGTGGCAAAATTTAGAACAACTTGCATCAACAACGATCAAAATAGGGTTGTCTGCAAGAAACATTAGTAATGCATACACCACTTCGCTGTTCTGTCAAACATATAGTGGTCATGTCACTAAGCAATTAAGTATATGATTTACTGGAAAAGGAAGGAAGGGATGCATCTTTCCGCTAAGAATTCACCAGATTTTCAGGAGATTCAAGCAAGGCAGTTCTTTAGCTTCTTGTAGCGCAGCAGCACCTAAACATGAGGGCTGAACTGAACACTGACGAATCCAGCGTCCCTCCAGCCTGGACAGTTGCCCGGCTTTGTCGGTCGTCGCCATGGGCCAGCCCCTGCATCCGCTGCTCAAGCGTCGCGCGAGCCAGAGGTCCCAAGCCCTCGTCCGGGAGGCGGCGGTGGTGCTGGTGCGAGTCCCAGGCCGAGACCTCCGCCTCAAGCTCCTCTCCGACTCCTTCGACCTGCTTCACCAGCCCGCTCGCCTGCTCCCGCCGAGATCAACTGGGCCGGACGCGACGAGGACCTCATCCCGACTCCGACCTCCGCGAGATCGACCTCTATTCATTTCAGGTAGGAAATTACTCTGGTCATCAGGTTGCTCGCTGGGTGTTTGTGCAAATGCCTGAACAGTTCTGTCAGCTTGTTGATTTCTTGATGGGCGCTTGGCAGGTGCTTGTGGAAATGCCTTATTGATGGACTGATGGTTCGGATTTCAGGGACTGTTGAAGCATGAAGGTTGGATTTTGGCATCTGGATGGTGAACAAGCTCTTGTGGATTTTTGCTTGCAGGCATTTCCAACTGGTATTAGTCCGTACAAAGAAAACTGAATTAGAGAAAGCACCAAAATAGGCTAAAGATACACAAAACTAAGGAAGCAATGACTACAGACTATGACATGGTACCAGCATCACTGCCTCAACTCTTTTGGTACATGAATTCCACCTTCATCTAAGAAATAGGGAGCACACCTGAAATCACGTAGGTGTCGTGCCACCAAGCAGGCATCGAATACGGTCCAAGCAGGAAATAGTTCCAAAGCATCCAACAAATCTGAAACGCAAACACACACACACACGAGAGAGGATGGGAGGGTGGGTGCATATCAGACAGAGAGAGAGACCGCGGGGGCGAAGAGAGAGAGAGGAGGAGGCTAGGCGAGAGACAGAGATCTGGGGTGGGGCTGGTGCCAGGGGAGCACTGAGAGGGGCGAGAGGGAGGAAGATGGCACCTGCGGACGGGGCGGAGGCAGCGAGGTCGTCGGGTGGTCGATGCGAGGGAAGACGCAGGGGCCTGAGAGCTGGAGGTGAATCTGATGGCACCAGCCGTCCAGCCGTGACAAAGGGCAGGGCGAACCGACGGAGTGTGCTGAGGGTCGGGAGGAGGAGACGATTCCAGAGCTAGGTCACCGGGACGGATGGCTCCCACGCGCTAGATCTGACGGTTCAGATTTGACGATGCCGTGGCCTCGCGAGCGCTCGAGAAATGCAGTCAGAGGATGTTTCCTTATGTAACCTAGTTTTCCAGCTAACAAACTTCGATTCTCTATTTCAACATGAAAGTTTGGACCTTCTCATAGTAAAAAATGGCGATAACAACATATCGCACATACTTTGATATCATAGTTGCTCAGAAGCAGGTAAAAGACAACCCACCAATGGATAAGCCTGCCAAACTAATCAGATCAAACCAATTACCTTCCATGCTAATTGCGTCCTCCTAAAAACCAACAAAAAAAGGCGCCCAACTAAATCCTAATACCCCATACTGTACTGAAATATAGCAAAAATTCAGCCAATCCCACGATTCTAAAGCTAATCAGAAAATTTTTGATGTTTTGCATGAACTATAAAGAGCTAACGACATAATAACACCTAGGAAACCCCTTTTCTTTACTCTGGAAACATAACGATTTTATACTACATAACACAAGGAAATAGCTGCTGAGCACATGCATCCTCGTTATAAACAAGCACATGGCTGTGGTGGGTGGTGGCCACCGGGGCAGGGATGGGTCAGGCGTAGCGGCGGTCCCTGAGGCAGCAATGGGTCAGGAGCGGCAGGCGGCAGCATGGAGGGCAGCCCCGAACTAAAAAGCAACGACAGGTGGTATAGCCGCCGTGGCCGGGGTGGGTTAGGCATAGCGGCGGTCCTTGAGGCAGCGATGGGTCAGGGGCGGCAAGCGGCAGCATGGAGGGCAGCCCCAAGGCTGGCGGCGTCGGCGCGCTCCTACCACAATGCGAAATGAACTAAAAAGCAACCAAATTTAAGACGGAAATGGCATACCTGTGAGAAGCCCAACCCGACGCTATGTGTGCTCCCACGATTCCAAGAACCCCGAACCGATCACCGAAGAAGATGAAGCTAACCCCCTCTCCCCCACGCCTCAATCCATCCCCGAACCCTTCGACCATGGCAAGCAAGTTCCTTGGTCCCCAACAGCTCCAATTCCTCAAAGAAAGCAGGAACCAAAGAAACGAACACCACGACCACTTCCTCCTCCTCCTCAAACCAAATGCGTAGTAGAACGGGAAGCTCGTGTGCACCCAGATATGTAAAGTGGCAGTGAGACAGAGAGGGGAGACGGAAAGCAATCAGCTTCTTGCTCGGTGCTTGGCTGCTCGTCTGTTGGAGGAAGCGGGGGGGGAGGGGGGGGCATGAGAAACACCTGGAGGAGGTGGGGCGGGCGCACGGGCGGCGGTTGGGCGCGTATGTGGGGGGAGGGGACGAGGCGTGGGGCAGCGGTCGAGATGGAGTGGCGAAGGAGGGAGCTGGAGGTGGGGGCCGAGGAAGGGGGCCGAGGGCAAGGGCGAAAGGGAGGGACAGCGGCCGGGCATGGGCGTGGGCGTGGGGCGGTGGCCGGCGCGGATGTGGGGAGGGGCGAGGCGTGGGGCTGGGCGAAGGAGAGGGGCCGTCTTGAGGCGGAGGAAAGTGTGTGGCGCGGGCGGCGTGGCCGGATGCGGAGGCGAAGGGGACGGCGCGGGTGTGGGGATGTAGTGGAGCCGTGGAGGCCGAGAAGAGACGCGCAAGCGCGAACGACGCGAAGACCTGTGGGCACGCAGCAAAAAAATCGAACGATCGGGACGGCGCGGATCGGACGGAAAGGAGAATCGGCGACGTGGCACGGTGAGGCGCTTAAAACTCCCCGCTTAACCGGTAGGACTAGTTGTGTCTTGCGCACGGCTTGGCGCTACCGAGAAAGATTTTTTTTCCTAGTTTGGCGGTGAAAGGTGCAGGTATTTAGAATCGAAAAATGTGAACAGCTTTTCAAGTGAAGTGTATCGAGATATTAATACAGTGGAATGTTGAGGCGTATAATAAGAAGTGTTGTACACGCAAAGATGTAATAACGTGCAGAAAAGGTAAGGTAAACTGAAACATATATAATAGGAGCCATAAGTTGTCACTATTTTTTGTTACAAAAGTCTGCAGAATAAGAAAGTTGCGTACAAAATATAGCGATCTGTCTGGCATATATTACATAACGTCTAAGAATAAAACACAGGCTATATATTTGTAACATAGTTATGGACTAAAGTACAAAAGGTGCCCAAGCTCTAGCTTAGCAGTTTGCAAAAACGGGTGTAGATAGTGAGTGTAGGGACCGAATAGATGGTATGCAGCAGAACTGTCCGGTCTACATCCTATCACATATGAAATGCGAAGCGAAATGTTATAACGTAAGGTGTGTTGAACAGTTGGGAGAAATAAGGTATAGAAAAGCAAAAGTAGATACTGTACCTCAAATCTATTTCGATGTCTTCTTATCTGGTTGCCTTTGTTTAGTAGTATAAGAGGGCGCTGCTGCGGTCTATAATTTTTTTGGTGAGCTGTGCAACAAAAGTGATATGTGAGTTTCTGATGTGAGAAAGCTGCATTAATGTTAGGACACATTGATGTAAGGTAGCAGATTGTGTTGCAGAGCCTGCAGTATAAGTTTAGTAAGAACACTAATTTGGCATGAAAAGGGCAGAGACAATTGATATGTGTTGTATTTCCTGTATGCTGACGTCTACAAAGCTGTAAAAATTTCCTGGAGTGATATCTAAGACGGCTATATGTGGAAGCAAAGTATGGAACAAAGAAATCGATGAACCAATGAGATGTATATATGTAGTAGTATAGTTATGAGACAAACAAATCAATAATGTAATAGTGCGTACTTGCATTGAAAGTATACAGGAAGTATGCTGTATCAAGTAATAGACACAACCATGTTCAGGAAGGAAAACCTCGTTAACATGTTCAGGAAGGAAAACCTCGTAAACAAAATAAGAAAGTTCATCTTTGAGGGGAAAAGTCGTCAGAGATGTGTAGAAAAAACATCAGTATGTACCTAGCATGACTGATGATAAAAGGTTATGGAACATTTATATGACATATCAAACTGGGTCATGGAGGCACATGGTTAGAAAGATTAAACAATCTGAAGTTAAAGAAAAAAAACAATCCAATAAGTTGTAAATCCAACGTAGCAAGAGGAATGCATTGAAGCAAATTGGGACATGTTAAAAAAAAGCTCCATGACAGACCGAAATTAGCCTCTTCCATTTTTGTGTTAGCTAAAAATGGAGATGCTAACCTGCAAAAAAAATCTTAGAAGTTCATGTCAGTGCACAAGAAAGTTGATACACCAGGATTCCACTTGAGAAGAAGCAAGACCATTGCCAAAAAAAGAGAAAGTGCATTGCTGAGCTAAAAATCCGTAATCACTCTAGATGGGATTTGACAACAAGCATGGATGCAGTGCGCACATCTGATACTTTTGGATACAAAAGTACCAGAGTAAGAAGCATTGTCTCATGGGGGATCCAATTATGAGTGAAAGCTTCTAATTGTAGCACTGTTGCATGGGGTATCCAATAAGCGTAATCTTTTAATCATTGAACAAACCCCGAGAGAAGAAAATGTGTATGCGGTTAAATTCCTCATCGTTCATCCGGAAGCACGGAAGGATCATACTACCATCATCACCGCAAACGCACAAATTAACGATGATTTAAGTAGAATAGCTCATTGTAATAGAAAAACAACGAAACATCTAAAACCAAAGAACCTTAATTACCCTATAAACCAAAGACAAATCCAACCCAACAAACCCCTCCATCGACCCAACAAACCCTCCACCAAGCATCCAAAAGCATCTAGACCTAAGCTAGAAAAGCTCAAGGCATCGCTTTAACCCACAGTCCAACGATGTCAATCGAATCGATCGGTGCTTCCATGAGGAAGTCAAAGCAGCAAGCAAAGCATTGGGAACTCGAATGTAATAGAAGGACCGAGATATCAATTCGGAGGTTTAATCCACAAGTCCACAAATGAATACCACGCACGCACACCTACCGAATCCAATAATTATAATACCCATTTTGATGCAACGGAAACATCTAGGAGGCATGAACAACATTTGACGACTTGAAATTAACGAAATCATGCACCAAAAATAGTGAATTTAGCGACTTTATCGATCAATCCACAAAACCCCATGCGCAGATCGAAAACACGGCCCAATTCAATGCATCGATAAGCATCTAGAAGCATCGGACCAAGGGGAGGGGGCAGGCGTGGGGCAGCGTCCGAGGCGGAGGCGGGCGGGAGGCGGCGTGGGGCGGAGGGAAGGAGACCGCCGCAGGGGCGGGGAGGGACGGCGGCCGGGCGTGGCGTTAGCGTGGGGCGCGTCTCGACGCGCCGTGGGGGGATGGGGCCGCGAGCGGGCGTGGTGGCGGGGCGGGTGTGGAGGAGGCCAGCGTGGGGCGGAGGGGGCCGGCACGCGGGATCGCGCGGCGGCGCGATGTGGGAGGGGCGGGCGTAGGGGCAACGCACCGGAGGGAGGGGCGAGGGAGGAGCCGGGCGTGAGGAAGGATTCCGCCAGCAGGCGAAGCGGGAGGCGGCGCGGCGCGGTGCGAGGCGGTGGACGGCCGCGCGCGTGGGAGGGGACACCGTGGGGCGGAGGGGTGTGTCGGGCGGAGCACAGGTGTGGGAGTGGCCCGGGCGTGGGCGCGGCCAGGAGGAGGCGTGGGGGCGGCGGGGAGGCGAGCCGACCGTGGAGAGGATTTGGCGGGCGCGGCTCGTAATGCAGGTAGAAGCGGCAAACGAAGGAATCGACGCAGACGCCAAACAAAACAAAAATCGACGAATGCGAATGCGGTAGCGCGAATCGAACGGAGAGGAAATCTTGTCGACGTGGCCCACTTCATTGCGCCTCAAAAACGCTCCATTTAGCATGGAGTGATTGTTCCTCGTCGCTTTTTTCGACCAAGAGCTTCACATTCTATCGATCACCGACTTGCCATTTTTATTCGCCGCACGCAGCTCTTCCGGACTATCCATGGTCGAGTTTTGGACACTATTAGCCTCCTGACCATCAGAATTCAAATCTAGCCCTTTACTTCGAAATTCCAAAACTAGCCCCCGGACCGCGTGCTGCGCTCCGACCGCAGAATGCGCTGCTGCGCCGCCGTGCCGCAGCGAAGAAGATCTGCCATCGAGACAAGCAGATGTCGGAGATCGTAGCATCAGTAATTTTTCCCAAAATCCATTTAGATATATTTTTACAGAATTTCTAAATATAGAATATGAGCTCAAAAATGATGAAATTTTTGTGGAGACTCTGGCACAGTGTACTTAATTGTGTAATGTTTTCGAATTTTATCAGTTATTATTTGTTCTTTAAAATTCCTACAAACAATATAATTAAATGAATTTTAGAGAACAAATCATAACTGATAAAATTCTGAAAAATTACACAATCAAGTACACAGTGCCAGGAGGCTTCAAAAAAAATTTCATCATTTTTTGAGCTCATATTATATATTTAGAAATTCCTGCAAAAATATATCTAAATGGATTTTTTGGGGGGAAATGCTATAGTGCTACAGTCTCCGACATGCTGCAGATCGACGGCAAAGATCTTGTCGCTGCTGGTACGGCGCGCAAGAAGAAGCGCTCCCTACGGTCCGAGATGCAAAGACGCTGGTCCGAGGGGCTAGATTTGGAATTTCAGAGGTAAAGGGGCTAGATTTTTTTTTTACAAAACCAGACTATTGTCGTCGTTTGAAATGGCAACATGGGCTTGGACAGTGCAGAGAGGCCCCTGTCGCCATTTTAACCAGCGACAGGGACCTATCACCACTCCAATTGGCGATAGGACTCTGTCGTCATTTCAAATGATGACAGGAATCCCGTAAGTCTCTAATATTTTTAATATTAAAATTTTAAAAACTCACCATTTCAAATGACGACATGGATCCCGTAAGTCACTGTTGTCATTCCAAATGGCGGCACAATCTACCATATAAAATATACTAAAATTCTGGGATAACTCACTTTTATTCACAAAAAAACGAATGAGGGGAGGAAATGGAGAGGAGTAGAGGGGATGAGAGAAGCTAGCGAAGTGCTGCTCGTCTAGTCGTTCACCCTTTAGGTAATTTTTTTAACCTAATGGATTACATAGTTTTAGATATACGGTTATGTAGTGTAGTATGTTGTACATAATTCTTTTCGATGGATAATTTAGTTTTAGATATGTGATTAATCGTGGAAATCTTATTTACGGTGCAGTACACTACAACACAAAAGCCATGTAACAAATGCAAGGAGGCCGTGTAGGAGGTAGTCAAATTCTGGACTTTATTGGTGCGACGTATATTCATAGTCGTCAAGTCTAACCCAAGATGCTATGATATAAAGTACGACACAGAGGGATGTCCTTAGCGAGTGCACGTATTTCAGCCTAAGTGGGACGTCTATTGGAAATGCTCTACAGTAGTCCCTCACACATGTGTCGTCGTTGGGTCAGTGCTGTCTCATAAGAATCTGTCACCAGGCTTCATCGCAAACATTATGTACAGTGAGATCATGGATAATCTATATTTTGAGCCACGATCCATCATTTGGACGAAATGAGTCGACAATCTCCAGAGACCTCCCTTCCTCTGATAGCTTCCATGTCTAAAGTTTCAGAATGATTCAGCTGATCAGAACATTGTCATTTTTTGCTTTTTTACATTCCAATATGCATTTCATGCAGGAATTATTTTCTGAAAACCTACATAATTCAGGAGATCGATTTTTTCGTCATTCAGATGCCGATCAATTTTCTTACTTCCACTCACAATCTCCAGCACTAGCATCCCGAAGCTGAAAACATCGGTCTTTGCATACATGTAACCATTCATAGCGTATTCTGGAGCCATATAACCACTGCAATGCATCATTTATGGAATTTACGCTGGTATATATATAGGTTGTGAATGGAAGTAGGAGATGGAAACAAGATGTTTGGGACTCACTATGTGCCGGAAATCCTGAAGGTGTTTACGTGTGTAGCATCTTCCAGGAAGAGCCTTGCCATGCCAAAGTATGAAATCTTTGGGTTCAGTTGGTCGTCGAGGAGCAAGTTGCTTGCCTTGATGTCTCTGTGGATGATCTTCACCGGAGATTCTTCGTGAAGGTAAAGGAGGCCTCTTGCTAGTCCAATGATTATCTGATAGCGTTTGGCCCAATCTAGCTGTACGCTTTTCTTCCTGTCTAACAGTATCAAAGGAACATAGTGCAGTCAGATACTAACAGGACTGTTCTTCTACTGATCTACTTTGTTAGGATGAAGTAAAACATGCAGTTAGGATTAAGTAAAGCATGCTTATTTCATAGTTCAGTATAGTTATGTCTACGCTGAGCATTGTACATAGTCGTTTTCTACATTTTTCTTTTCTCTCCAAAATTTCAAAGCATTGTAAACTTAGATAACTCATTCTGTGAGGTCAAAGATTAAATAGTACTCAGCCTGTCATGTTTGATGTGTCTACCCTAAAGGCTGTTGTAACTCGTTCCACTTCTCTCTTTTGTATATATTTGCACGATGCATTTTCCGTATTTGCCGATGACAAGAAATGCTAATCAAGTTCTTTTCAGACATAAATCCTAATGAAGAACTGGTCGATGCAAGAACATCACACGTCATAACCGATATGATGTGAAACTTTGAATCTTTGAAATTAAGCAAGCAAGAAACTGGTTTTGACGCAGTTAATATCAATAAAATACTTGGAAACAGCTGTTATAAAAGGAGTCCAAGCAAACTTTAGTACCTGACATCCGCTGAAAGACTTCTTCATGATTCGATACTTTGACTAAAGTAAACTACTCTGTGAATATGACTATGACATAGCTACCGCGTTCTTTTGATTCGTCCTGAAACATACTTCTCAATTACTACTACGTTAAACATTAGGAATTCCAGTAGTATCGGATCCGGATTTCACAATCCAGAATCTTCTGTGAACAACACTGCGTTATTCCCTGGATCAATAGATAGCGCTCACAGAATACATCACTGAATCATTTCATACAGATTCGCAAAACCATACCATAGGTTAATACAACCATCAGAGTCAAATAGACCGCATCGGGTCAAATTTACATTAGACCGAACAAGGCCAAATGAGTACATTACATAAATAGCAAAAGCGGTAGCGGAAGCAAAAGGGGTAGAGCACATCTCGCCACAAGACCCTCTAGCCTTAGACCCAATGTACCACCGATATTATCCAAGGACTTGGTAATATTGGTAGTACATGAGTACCGACTGTGTCAGCTAGACTAGAGCGAGACTATAACAACTACAGACTAAACTACTCTTCATTGCCTCTTTGGCCTTCGACATCGGGATCCTCGTAGTATGTATAATGTCCTTGATCCACGGGCTTTGAAGGGTTTTGGGGGGAGAGCGAGAGTGAGCATAAACAACCATGCTCACGAGCCAACACACAAATACAATATTTATACATGTAAGGCTTAACAAAGGTGACTTGAGTTTTTTTATTTTTAATTACAATAGTTAGAAAGTCCTATCACTTAGCATTTTAGCCGAATCACATTTTTTTAAAGAGAATAATTGTGCAATATTAATAAAGGTGAAGGTTACCTTCACCTTATGCTTAATTTTGATGGTTGTTACATCCACCTATTAACATCATTAGGGTACTTCCACTCAGGAAAAAACAAATTCAGGGTTACATCAGTCTGACACGTTTTCATCCCACCCACAAAGTTTTTATAAATAGAACTGACTCATGTAAGTTCCCATGCCCGCCCTTGACCATGAGCACGGCTATTCGAATAGTTTGTACTCTGTAGAGACTGTACACTTTATCCACAAGAGATAATCGTCTTGATATATATGCACGCTTCCTTAGACATGTGAATCAAAGGGAGATTACCACAAGGCCTTTACAGTGCATCCATCAGTGTTAGTTGCACCCACTAAGGTTTCATCTGAGAGTGGTTACACTCACACACTTATGTCAACCATGCCCCCAAACCCCCTCTTGCGCCATACGGCGGCTTACGCCAGTATCCTGGCCCGTGTTCACGACGGCTTACGCCAGCGACACGACTTGTGGGTCACTCCAATGGTGGATACAGATTAGTTGGTCAGGTTGACACCATTATAAATTTGTGGTTATACTGTTTTACACTGGGAGGTCATCACATGATGAAGTTCTTAAAGTTATCTGGACGATTTATTCCACGTTCTACACATTCCACATACCAACATTTCTTAGGCTACATCAGCACCTACCTCCATCATACCATCCGCCCAGATGTAGCGACAGCAAGTTATTACGGTTTTGAGAGGTGAAAACTATGTTATCTAAAATACACCAGTTATTTACCTACAATGACTGTCCAAAACAAGTTTATGATTTTATGAGATGATGATTGAGATAAATAAATACTCTGGTACTTAAACAAGACTAACATGTCACTTAAGTACAACTTATAACTAGTATAGTTACCACATAATTAGTAGGGTGACAAGGATTAGGTATTTCAATTGTCAAGGGATGACATAATAATAATTAAGCATCAAGTTGCCATTTAACTACCTTAAGGTTTCAACATATATTTGCATAAGAATTTAAAGCATATAATTTGATAATTTAAAAGAATAAAATTTGCATAAAATGTAGACTCAATATGATCAAAGTATTGACTCGTCTGGGTCTAAGGCTAGAGGGTCTTGATATTCTTGAGCTTGATCAACTTGGATATCTCCCGCTTCTCCGAACTCTAATCAGACGAACGTGCTGGAAAAGAATAAACAAGCAAAGAGAATAAATAAATACTAAAGAAATATTAAGTGAACTCAAAATTGAACAAAGCTACTTCTATTAGAAATACACTGGATTTAGAAATTTTTATAAAATTTTTTCATAATTTTTGGAGTTAAAACGAGGGAGAACGGCTTTTCTGAAGTTATCTTTTGAATTAAATCAGAGAAAAAGAAGGGGGAGAGAATGCGCCATTGACAAGTGGGTCCCGCAGTGCAGTGCCTTGGCGCACAAAATCCGAGCACGGACCAAGTCCACCGGGGTAATTACTGCGCGCCGGCCTACTTGTCATTGAATTATTAGAGAAACCAGAATTAAGATCTTCCTTAAATGATGTCGGGTCCCATGCGACATTCTCACAGCAGCCCTTAAGACATCACTTAAACCAAGCATTAAGCACGCTTATTCACTTAAGCCCTAGACAGAGATTTAGGGAATTAATGGCACTACAGTGCCTGCTTGAGCTCCCGGCAAATAGATGAGCCCCGGGGCTGCTCTGGCGCGAGCTCGTCGCCGGCGGAGAAAGCCACGGCGGCGGGCGGAAATGCCTAAAATGGAGTGCTTGCGACCTTGGGAACCTGACGGTGCCGGCGGCGCGCCGGAAGAGACCCGGAGAGGCGGTGGCAAGCTAGAGGCGGCGGCGGCGCCACGGCCACGGCGGCTTAGGAGCTCCGACGACGCTTTGAGCTGGAGAACTAGAGCACAAGCAAAAACAAGGCTCGGGGATCTCACCGGTACAAAGGGGGAGGCTGGAGGTGGTCGGAGAGGGGGGAGCGGTGGCGTGGAAGACTTCGGCCGGAGATGAAGGGGGAGGCGAAATTCGGCGGCTTCAGGGGACGAAAAGCAGAATTAACAAGGTGGAAAGGCTTCTCACTCTCTGGAACACGAGATGACGCCTGTAGCAAGGAAGGGGGCTCACCGGAGCGGACAAAAAGGAGGAGGGCGGTGCGGCGTTCGAAAAGGGGAGCTCGGGTGTTCTTAGGTGGAGCTTACCGATAGAGAGCACAAGGAGGCCACAGGCAAGGAGGGGAGGTAGGAGGAGGGCTCGGGCTTCTAATAGCCACACAAGAGGGGATGGGGCCGTTGGGCTTCTAATATTCTTTAATACTCAGTATTAAAGAATATCATCCAATGCAGTGATGATATTGGATTGCCGCTGGGATGTTGTACGAGAGTGACAATTCTTCTTCCTTCCTTCAGACATCTCCAATGGAGTTGCAATGCAGCGTATTTTGGTTGTTATATGTGTTGTCATATTGTATATCACATCTCCAATGGAGTTGTAATGCAGTGTTTTTTCTATACATTCCAAGTCACATGAAATGATGAAACCCTATTTACAATATACTTAAATGAATTTTCAAGAAAAATTCATAATGGATAAAATTTTGAAAATATTACACAAGCAAGTACACGGTGTCAGAAGACTCCACAAAAAAATTTATAATTTTTGGACCCTATTTACTATATTTTAAAATTCATACAAAAAATATGCATAAATTTTTTTTTTTAAAAAAAAAAATTGCTACAGTACGGGCGCAGGGTGGGCATGCGCTTTGCATCAGAGCAATTTTTTGTTTTTATTAAAAGATGTTTCGCATCTAAAAATGAAAAAAAAAAACGAAAAGAAAGCGCGCGCGCGGTGGTAGCGCGCCCGCGCAACGTGGCGGCACGCCAGGGTGGCGCGTCGCTGGCCGTCTGGCGCGGAACGATGGCACCGAGTGGCGGGCATGGGTGGCCGTGCACTGCGCGGGTGGACGTGGCAGGGCGGGCGCGGGTTGGGCGTGCGCCCACGGGTACGTGTCGCAACCTCAGCGCGGGCGCGCGGTGGCCGTGCGCCCACGTTGCTATTTTTGTAAATACCGTTGAAAGACGGTTAGAAGTGTAAATACGGGTCAAAAACTGACCGTATCCGCCAAAAATTCGTAGTAGCAGCAGTAGTATATACTACGTACGTAGGTACGGGCTTACATGCATGAGTGCGCCCCGTGCATATATATGGCATCGGATAGGATTGAATTGATCCAGTAAGAACAGCACGCTCACCACACGTACCTTATCTTGTTCATGAACGGTACATATTACCATATATGCAATGCATGCCAAGTGTTGCAACTCAACTTGCAGCTTTTTTAGAATTTTTATAAAAACAATATTAATTTAAAAGATAATTACAAAAATAATCATTTTTAATAAAAATAAGTCACTATCGCTATTTGGAATGGCGAAATTTTTCTATCGTTATTCCAATTGACGACAGTATCCCCGTCACCATTTGGAATATGCGTAGAGGAATTAAACTGACGATAGGACAATTTCGTCAGTTCAATTGACGATAGGGATACTGACGCCAATTGGAATGACGACATGGTCCTATATTTATTTATTTTAAATTTATGTGTAGAGAATTCAACCTAGAGATTTGGTGTATTTCACTAAGTTTTTTTGTAATACCTTGAAGTTTTCGCGTAGTTTGGAATCCGAAATTGAATAAAATAACAAAATGTGAAGTACAGAATGCGAGATCGCAGGCGCAATAACACAAATAGCCCCTATGGAGCGAAATGAAAAAAAAAATTGGGTTTAAGGTTGTCATATGCGTTGTTGTCCCGATTGTATTGCTCGTGGAACCGATTCCCTCGGGAATAGATTACATAATATTTAATAATACAAATATCTAGGAAAAGATATTTAAGTTTGAAAGACTCCATAATTTAATTGCGAAATATATGGCGCGCTAGATTTGGTCACGTATATTAGAAACGTCAACATGCACGAATCAACAAATCGAAATACACATACAATACATGTGCGCCTTTTTGGAATTCAAAAGAAGGTTGATTGGAATGAAATTGATTAGTCTTGGCTGCTCATCGGTCCCTTCCCCTTGTCTCTGGATTACCCGCAGCGGTGGCCAGTCTCAAAGTTAGCCATGTTATACGAGACGGGCTGGACGATTGAATGGTGTTAGGATAACACAACGTAGGGCCAAATTAATAATCATGATGCAAACTGAACGTAACTTATCTCTTCGATCCGGACTGCGCCTAGGCAATGGGGAGCGCTAGGACGGCCACCGACCACACTAGCAGGAGTCTTCCCCTTGTGCGTCGCGTGCTCGGTCCGGTTGTACTCAACTTCCTGTTCGAGGATCCTCCACCACCACCCTGCTTTCCTGGGCTCCTCCGGTGCCTTTTCAGTAGGGTCGGGTACATAAGGTTTTCAGCGTTCGAAGATCTTGGTTCGCATCGCATAGTTCAACATGTACTTTTGCTCGATGAACGCACTATTGTATATGTCCGGACCGTCGATCCATTGGAAGAAATTGCATCGCAACTTCACCTGCCATTATACGCGGATGTAGTTAGAGATTTGTAGAATGGAACTTAAGATGTGAAAAATGTATGTGTGTGCAAGATTCGCTTATGAGGACGTTCCTGCATGTGCAGTATGCCCGGGCGGCCATCACTGAGTGTGTGAACTGAATGATCTTAGCCGATTCTTCGCACATACATTGCGGGCGTGAGAACTCTGGTGGTACCGGCACATCTTTCATAGAATAATCCGGGTAGGGTTTAGTCCTCTCGACAAGCTACTTGCGCGCTTCCACAGCATCTTCGCATAGAAGTTTGCCAACGAGTCCGACATCTCCTTCCTCTCAGTTGTGTGAACCAAGCTTTGGTGAAATGTTGGGTGTGGTGGTATAGTATTATCCTCCAGCTCTCTTCTCCCCCTTTTATAATGAGTCTTTTCGGTCTAAAAAGATGGTGTGGCGGAGTTTGGTATTTTCGGTCTACAAAGGTAGCGTTGTAGTGTGTTATCTCAGTCTACAAAAGTGGCAGTTTATGGCGTGTCGTGGTGCGTTCTTGGTGTGGTAGAGTACGACCTTTTCGGTCTGAAAAGGTAGCATCGCAGTATGTTGTCAACCCGGTCTGCAAAAGTTGTAGTGTGTGGCGTGACAGGGTGCGGTCTTTTCGGTTTGAAAAGAGGGGGCGTGGCAGAGTATGATCTTTTCAGTGTAGAAAGGTAGCATCGAAGTGTGCTATTATCTTGGTCTACAAAAGTGACAGTGCGTGACGTGATCCGGTGCAGTCTTTAAGGTCTGAAAAGGTGGGCTATCGTGATGCTAACTCCCTCACATACTTGTAGACACAGAACAAATAATATCGAAACACGAAACTAGTATAATATAAGTTGTACATAAATTTATATTTATATGATATGACTGATATTTACAAGAACAAATATCTACTCACGGGCCCTCTTCGTGCGTACCCCATGTGCTCGTCCGAGCAGCTACGGGCGGTGGTACGAGTAGGCCAAAGGCTCAGTGGCCGAGTATAACATCCCAAGTTTCAGACTTGTGTTTCAAATGTAAGAAAATGAGTAGAAATTAAAACTTTTTCTTACATCATGTATTTCCTGTGTGTACTGAACAATTCTTGTACAAGAGTTATGGAAATACAAAGTCACAAGTCTTTTGATCCAAATCTTGATCCTTCTAAAACAATCTTGTCAAATCTTTCGATCATCCCCTCGAAATATTTTCCTAAGTTCTTGGGATGGTATGTGGCTTCTCTGAAAAATTTCATAATTTTTAGAAATTGTTTGAATATTTTTAGAGGGCAGTCAAACCTGTTTGACTTTCAATGAAACCTTGAACGAGTACCTTGCAGAATTTTTGGGGAAAAGTGCACTGCATAAAAACCTCTGAAAATTTTACACAAGGTCAATATCTAAGTCAGCAAGCTCCGGTAAATATTTCAGAATTTTTGGAGTTATTTTGCTACCTCTAATAAATCCTCAAAAGTCTCTGTCTATTTAAAACCTAAAACCTGGTTCCACTGTTCCTTGGGTTCGAGTCGGGCTCGAGTTCGAGCCACTTGACTCGGTCGAACCACCTAATTGCACCGGGCTCACTCATAGCGTGCGATTGATATCAACCGTTAGATTTAAATCGCACGGCCCGTGTTCGCAGGAACATTCGGACCTCCATGAACATTCCATCCATCTGAGCTGTTCGTTTTTTATCGGACCGCCCCGATTGATTGGAGTGTTAGAAACCCTCAGCCGGATCCTTTTAATCCTGATCGTCCATTTTCAATCCAACGATCACCGTTTTCTTTTCTGTTCTTGTTCCTCCTCTGTCTCTCCGTGCAGTGCGGGTGAGCAATGGCAGGAAGAGAGAGGGAGAGGGCGGTTTCGTTGTATCACTTCGAGCTTGCTCTCGTCAACATCTCTCTGTGGGGCATTAAATGTGCCCCAAGCTTTCGGCTCCTCCATCCCGAGTCTCACTTGCCCCCATCTTTTCTTGGTCCATGGCCGTGCCTTGAACCGAGCCCACCATGGACTCTTATTCTTGCTAGGAACCCTAATCCTTCCTCTATATATTGCCCCCTTAGCTCCTCCCGGTATTCCTTTGCACCACACTTTGCTCACTCTCTGTGTTTGAGCTCAAAACAGCAATGCACCATTGTTGACCCGAGAAGCTCCATTGGTGATCTTGGTGTCCAGTGGTTCATCTTCAATCTTTCTTGTACCCTTTTTGAGCTCCTCAACTTCCTTTACATTTTCCCTAACTTGATTTTGGGTTGCATTCACAGGAATCACTCAATTTTAAGTTTGGAGATTTTCGGCAAATTTCACCCCCTTTCTTCTCCAACTCCGGTAAGTGGTTCTTTTTTGCAATTACTTACTTGTGGAGCTTATGGGAACCATAATGAAGCTATTTTGATCACCCATCGGTGTTCATTCTGCTCAGGTTATCATTTTCTACTTCATCTTCCTCGGCTCCGGTGAACTTCGTCGTGTTCAAGTCTTCCCCGACCATCTTTGAAGCTCCTCTCGGTTAAGGTAGCTTCTATTTAGTCCCTAGAAGTGATGGCACTCGCTTTCTTGGACCGCAGCGGAGCATTTTGTTGTTTTCATGTTTTGCCGAAAAAGGCTCCATCTGTGTTTTCCGGCTCGCTAGCGTTCTAGACCTCCACCGCCGGCGAGGTCATCACCATTGGGTCCGCAACCCTATTGCGAACCCATTTTGGTCTTTGGTTGGCGTCGCCGCGACCGGAGTCGCCGGCGACAAGCCGTGAAACCCACTCGGATTTTGTCAGCGGGGAGCTCCCGTTTTCGTCATTTAATTAGGACACAGTTAATGCTTAATCATTGCCAATCATTAGAAGTATTGATTGTGTCTTAATTTGGCCTAAATGTCTCACTGACAGTGGGCTCAGCTCTTTAAATCACCCGCTGGCGCATTTTCGTGCTGTTCCGACATCATTAATGCTTAATCATAGGATAATTTAGTGTCGGCATTAATGGCTGTCGGAGATAACCCCTGTGCCACTGCCATGTGGGCCCCGAGCCCTGTGCACGTGTGTTAAAACTCGCGTATGTGACTCACAGTCACTGACATGCGGCCCCACGTGTCAGCGCTCCAGGTTGCACTTCGATCTTTGACCGCCGTCCATTTTGCGATCTCCGGCCCAGATCTGGTATGCGTTCGGACCATCCGGTTGCCCAAATCATTCTGGACCGTCCATCGCTTGATCTGCGGTCGAGATCGCGAATGCAATCAGACCATCTAAAGGGAGGTGCGATCTTAGCCGCCCATCTTCAGATCTGTGGTCGTGGTTGGTCGAGGCAACCGCACCGTCCGAATGCATCCTTTCTCGTGAGCCGTTGGATCTTGATCCAACGGTGGGTTCCTTTTAGGGATCGCGCGCGTGCGCTGTTCCCGGCGCGCGTGGGCCGTAGGATGTTAGATCGAGGGCTCTCGTGCGTCCACGTCGTTTATTTCCATTTGAGTTGGATTTCATTTCTGTAAGTATTTATTTATCAACTGAAAATTGTATCAAAACTTTAGAAACTCATAACTAATTCATTTTAAATCCTTTTAGATGTTTCCAATCAGTAATAAATTTTTATGCCACTGAAGTTTAATATAAAAATGCATTTGGCCATGTTTCTGTCACAGAAAATCGTGTAACTCAAATAACTTGATTTCTGCCAATTTTGAATATCCCAAAAGTAGGATTAAACTTGTAAAATGCATATCTTTTTCTGATTATTTGCAAATTGAATGGTTTCAACTTTGTTAATTTTGTTAATTACTAAACTTTAATCTAAAAATGGTTGTAGGCCTAAATCAGCACCAGAAAAATATGTTAATAGATTTAACCTTATTGGTAGCATTTAAAAATTCAGTTAATGTTGTAAAAGACACCAATAATTCCCTGTAAATCCAAAATATATAAAATTGATGTTAGAAAATCTCTCTGTTAGCATACTTTAATATGAAATAGGTTTTGAACATATTTATGTTTCTGGAAAATGTAATGTGCTAGGTTTACAACTTAGAAAAATCATAAGTAAATCATCATAACTCGAAATTTAGTAAACTCAACTTTGCTGTCATTAGGATGTCATAATCTGCTTGCTATAAAAATTTCAGAGCTTAGATCATTCTAGAAAATTTCGCCATAAACAGTACCAATAATTAATTTAGTGATTTAATAGGCTGAGAAAGTGTATTTTGGCTGTAACTTTTGCATCATAAATCCAAATTGTATGATTCTTGTTCCTAAAATTGTCTAAAATCATTCCCTAGCTGCTGTATAAATTTCATTAGATTTGGATATCTTTTGCTGTTGGGTTTTGTTTGGTGTTCTTCGTTCTTATTGCCTTTATCGTATTTTCACGTTAGGTTCCGAAGAGTTTATTTAACCTGAAAATCCTCCTCTGCAGCAAGAGCAATTCCAACAAGGCAAGCAGTTTGATCATGTTAATCTCTGTATTTTCAAGTATTTATGTTGTTTACAAATTCTATGTATGCATTGCTAGTTTGTGTTTAACTATTGTCGTTAGTTGACCTAGTAGGTGCATCTCCTTAGGCAAATGATTATCCTTTACTACCATGAGCCTAGGTTATTCTGTGATTAGAGTTCGTGGATGAACTCTTGTCACTTAGTAGTTTCTTGGATTAATTGCTTAGCCATGCTTAGCTTCCAGTAGAAATGGGTGGTTATCGACTTGTCGATAACTTTGATCACACAAATGCTTACTATGTATCTATATTTCGCTTGATGCTATGTTCAATTGCAAAACCAAAACTAAAAGCAAAAGGATTTGGACTTGGGCACAATGGTAAGGCGGTGTGATTTACGGTGTGTGGAATGGTGGCTAAGTCAATTAAGGACCGAACATCTTGTGAGTACACATTATCCAGCAATTTGTGCGTGCTAACCACACTAGAGGGTATGGGACCTCTCTTGACTTAGTACTTTGGCGTGTATTGGCTTCGGTCGCAGGAGTCGCAGGAGGGATGGTGTTGGGAGCATTGTAGTGTCCGAAAGACTTCACCCGTGATGGGATTTGTTGTCTTTCGGCTTGCAATGTAAGCGTATGGGTTTCTATCCATACGAGCGGCTCGTAGTTAATGCACAAGATTAGAAATATCTCGTAGGACTTAGCCGTGCTGGCATACCTTCTGAAGTGTGCTTTGTGGCTTAAAGGCGGTCTGAAGTGTGGGTACATTGGTACACCCCTGCAGGGTTAAAACTATTCGAATAGCCTTGTCCTAGGTTATGGACACGCTTGGGTAAGCTTTTCAAGAGTTAGACTCCAACCTTTTTATTAAAACTTGATGGGTGGTACGAATCGGGGATTTGTGCTATGTTGTGGTGGCTATTGGGATAGTCACTTCCAGGTGGTTACTTGTATTTATCATTATTTCGCTGTTATTTCAACACCAAAACAGATTTACGAACTTGCTTTTAAATGTATTACATTATTGCAAATAAAGTTGGCTTCGTGCAAAATGAGACATACAACCTCCACTTAAATAAGCCTGCATGTAGCATATGAATAGGTCTGCTATTCCACACGTCAGTCTTGCGAGTACCTTGTGTACTCATTATTCTTGCTTAAATGTAAATTGTTGCAGAGGAAGAAGGTGAGCTCGAAGGGCCTCACTTTTGTGAGCTGTGTTGTGGTAGCATTCGGGGCGACTAGCTCGGCGGCCCGGTCGTTTGCCTTGTGGGTTGTGTCGGCTAACCGGTCGACTTTTGTTCTTAGCCATCTTATGGCATTTTGCTTCATTGTCATTCTTGTATATTGGTTATTTGGTCGGTCGGCTCTTTTGTAATAACTTTACTTTATGTATGTCGTTGTTGAACTTAGTGTTAAATGTTGTATGGAAATGATGTATAATTTTGTGATGATGAGCATGTGCTGCAATTCTGGGAAGCACATGTCTATCGAGGCTTAGGATATTTAATTAGTAATGCTAGAACCATATGGAGGTTAAGTATTACTAGTTAAATACCCGGGTCCTCACACCGAGGCACTCTACCAGAGCGAGTTGCCTGAGGGGGTGTCGCGAGAGGGTGCTACGTCGGCTGGCTCGCTCTGGGCGTACCATGCAGCTGTGAAGTCCCCATCGCGACACGCCGCTCTCGCCGTGCGAAGCCCCACCGCCACCCCGTCGACCAAGTCCCGGAGCATAACTCCTCGTGTGACATTAGCTCTTTGTCCCAAAGGGTGTACGAGTTGTGAACAAGATGCGTTATGCATGTAAACATGCCCAAAATGATGAAATAGTATGTTGTGCATGCAAACAACATAGACACAGCTCGTCACACAAAGGTAGCGGACCGCTTCGCGTACTCATGCCCCGTGTACAGGTGGAAGTCAGAACCTGTCAGAGAAAATTGACGTTAGTAACTAGTGGAATTTGAAATAAACAACCAGACGTGAGTCTTTCATGCTGACATGCGAACTGTATTGGGGTATTCCCAGCACGGTGCCATGAGGACCCGCCTGCCATGTCCGGGTGAGGAGCCGTGGGGTGTGACGCACCGTGGCTCATCCCCCATCCACGCATAGGTGGATCCATAAGCTCCCTCGCCCTACGACAACGCAATCTGGATCCCTTATCTTGTCTTCTCGATGAACTAGTCCATGATCGCTATGTTCTCCTGCACCATCATGTTGAAGCGCTCCCTGAGAGTCATACGACGCATGGAGGTCACCAACTTATGCATCTCCCATTACATATCGACCTGTACACATAATTAACAAGTTAGGAACCGAAAACTTACGAAGCAAATGAGAAGTATGGACCGTTCAATACGTACCACACGATGGAATGTGGAGTCCGGCTAGGTGAGGTACGTGTCGAATGTCGTGGCCTCGTGTTGTGGTGGGTCATCCACGACCCTGACGCAGCGAACACTCGTCCGACTAGAGTACCACTTGATGTACTCCTCGTACGTCCTAGGGTCGTAGGGAGCATCCTGTTGGACGACATCCTCCAAGGCACGGAGCCAGGCCTGAACCCAGGGGAGCATCCTATCCACCTAGGAAATCGTAGCAGGTACTCCTTTCCTAGTGTACCTATGGAAGGTAAAACGATTGTTTTGTAGGTACGTAAGGAAAATAGTACGACAGAAGTAAAATGTGAACTTATCCATTGACGTTCAGTGCCAACCGCTGCCCCAAGGGACTAGGACCTCCTATCGTAGACCGAACTGGCGCATCACCCGGTGCATGTGGTACTCCTCTATGAAGGCATCGTGCACCAAGGTCCTCCGTGTGTACCGGTACGCATGGTCTTGCATGCACAAGCTCGACAGGCCTCGAGTTGCGCACGCGCACACCCTGTCAGGAGTGTACGGTGTCCATATGACGCGGTCATCTGTCAACTGATTGAACATCACAACATAGCCTGGGTAGGACGCTTGTGTAGTGATTAGAGTGAAGATGACATATGGAATAGAACAACAGAAACTTAGTACAAGAAATTGAATTACATTACGAAAAAGAATAAATATTCAGAAAACTTACCCGTCGGTGATACCACACCATACCCATGGTCGGCCGGTCCACGTCGTCGTCATCGGCGTACATGGCGACGATGTAGGCTCCCAGGTCCAACTGTTGTCGTCCGATCTGAAAACGCTCAAAGGACTACCTGAAGAAGCAGCGGGCATCTTGGGAGGATGGAGTTCTCCCGAACCTAATGGGATGCGTCGCACAGGGCACGGTACATCACGCACAGCACCGTCGGACCCCAACGTAGGGCTGGATCGCCTCCACGTCCTAGTCCACCAGCTTGCGTGCGTATCGGATCATGTGCTTGTCGACGCTATAACCGTGGGACCCTAGGAACATCACCAACCCGAACAGCCACAGCAAGTAGGCATCGAAGTACCTCCCCACCGTGTACTCGCATGTGTCCTCTGCCTTATGCTCCGACTGCAAGAAGATAGATATACATTAATAAGTTGCACAAAGCAATTCAAGCGGAAGGACAAGAGTTACAGAAACTTACGTAGAACTGGCAGATCCACTCTAGCGACAGCCCATCGGTGTTGCTGAACTCCCTATAGCTGGTGTTGGGCGGCAACACCTCATGGAACCTCGTGAGGAACTCCGTACGCCACGTGGTCGGGATGTCATGCGCCGCCAGGGGGACGCCTGCACTGGGTAAACCGGTCAGGAAGGTCACGTCCTGAAGCATCAGCGCCATCTCCCAACACGGGAGGAGGTACGTGTGCGTCTTCAACCTCTATTGGTTAACCAGTGCCGTCAGGAGGCACCGGTCGTACGGAAAGCGCCTTAGTGTATGACCACCGCCCGCGCGGTCCTGGTCGTCCTCCCACGTCATCTCCACCATCCTCGCTAGTGGAAGGTGGCCTGCCGCTCTCAACCTACATTGAAAGGATTAAGAGTCCACTCAAAGTAGTCAGACTACAATTGAGTACACGAAGGTCACAACTACATGTACCTTGAAACCCAACGTGGGTCCACCCACTATGCCCTCATGGGCGTGCACCGTCGTAACATGCCAAGCTCAATCGCCACCTCGCCTTCCTAGGGGAGGATGGTACTGAGGCAGCTACGGTGATACACGTCATTGGTCGGGTCAACCAACCAGTACGGCCACTACGCAACGTCTCCTGTGTTCGTCATACCTGAAAATTTAGTGTATACATTGTGAATACTACGAAACATATACAAAACGTAATAAGAAGCGACATTAATAGAATATTTACCATGCACAAATAGAAACCAAAATTAAGTTGGGATTATTTTGATTAAGCTCTACATACCCTATTTAGCAACTTTGTAATTTTTATAGATTGTTTTATAGGAATCTTGCTACTTTCCTTATTTGGAAAGTATCTCCAGCATTTATAAAATATTTACTGTGTACAAATGAAAATAAAAAATAGATCCACAATGTTTTAGTTCAGCTCTACATAACCTATGTAGCAACTCTATTTTTTTTTTACAATTTTTAGAGGTGTCTTGCTATTTTCCTAGTTTAAAAAATATTTTCAACATTAACCGAATATTTACCGTGCACAAATAGAAACCAAAATTAAGTTGGGATAATTTTAATTAAGCTCTATATACCATATTTAGCTACTCTACAATTTTTATAGATTTTTAATAGTTATCTTGCTACTTTCCTTGTTTAAAAGTGTCTTCAGCATTTATGCAATATTTACCGTGTACAAATGGAAACAAAAATTAAGTTCATAATATTTTAATTCAGCTCTACATTTGGATTTCTTAGATAATTTTTAGAAGTGTCTTGCTATTTTTCTAGTTTAAAAAGTATTTCAGCATTAACATAATATTTACCATTCACAAATAGAAACCAAAATTAAGTTGAAATTATTTTGATTAAGTTCTACATACCCTATTTAGCTACTTTGTAATTTTTATAGATTTTGAATAGGTATCTTGTTACTTTCCTTGTTTAAAAAGTATCTGCAGCATTTATGAAATATTTATCATATACAGATGGGAAAAAATAAGTTTATAATATTTTAATTTAGATGGAGAATTTTTAGAGGTGTCTCGCTATTTTCTTTGTTTAAAAAGTATTTTTGACATTAATAAAATATTAACTGTGCACAAATAGAAACCAAAATTAAGTTATGATTATTTCGATTAAGCTCTACATACACTACTTAGCCACTCTACAATTTTTACATATTTTTAATAAGTATTTTTGCTATTTTTAGAGGTGTCTTCCTATTTTTCTGGTTTAAAAAGTATTTTTGGTATTAACAAAATATTTACATGTAAAAATAAAAACCTACAAAGTTTTCTAAGTATTTTTGCGGATTTATTATAAATCGTTCGATTACTGGAACATAAATAATATCTATACGATGAACTAAACTATACATAACTAAAATTTTGTACTACATCAAACAACGATACAACTAAAATTATCTAATCTGTTGAATTCTATATCACTATTTTTATTTGCTAGCCTACAAGATTTTGAATTTATGTACAAAGTTGAAAGAACATTTACCTGCAAAATAGGTGACCAGATCTGCTGTTCCGTCTCTCTCCTCCGCTAGGAACCGCCAGAGCTTTGCTATGTCTTTTCTCCCCTCTCCTCCTCTCTCTCTTCTCTTTTTTTCCAGAATTAAAATAATTTTTCCACCGAATTTTGGGGATATATATAGCCAGTTAATATCGCTAGTTGAACTGACGATTTGCACAATCTTCAATGCAAATCGTAGTTGAAATAGCGACAGACAGTTGGAACGGGCGAATGGTAGTAAATAGGTTCCTGTCGCTTGTTGCCATTTGAAATGGCGATAGGAGCCTGTCGTCAGGTCAAATGGCGACAGACACTTATTTTTGTTAAAAAAAAATCGACTATTTTTTTGGTAATTATCTTTTAAATTAATATTATTTAAAAACATTTTTATGAGATAGACACACACGCATATTTCAATATATTCGTTATGAGTTATTATCTTTTGTTGAGATCGACTAGCTTGCTTATGCTCCTCTTATTTTCTTATATTATATATAAGAAAATATAATTTTGACATAATTGGATTTTTACTAAGGAAAATGAAGAAAATAATTTTGGACATAATTGGATTTTACTAGGAAAATGAAGAAAATAATTTTGGACATAATTGAATTAATTATCAACACATGCAAGAGCCAGCAGCTAGCTAGCTTATTGACAAGTCGATGGGTGTTATAATAATCATAATTGGGGGTGTTATTTATCAGGTGACTGAATGATTTTTATATTTCAGTCACTTTTTTTGTCCTTTGGATCTTAATCCCACTGCTTTGATCCACTGCTTTCATGTGTTTGTGTTGTGCCATTCAATTTTGAGCTATGAGCTTACAAAGTTATTTGAGCTATGAGCTTACAAAGTTAAAGCAGTAGTAGCAGCTTAGAGTAAAAAATCGTGTGCAATTCGAGCCAAATCGACATCAATAACACGGGACGCTGGACCAAAAATCAGAGAACACAAATTCAAAATTCAACATAGCAGCAGCTTGAAGATCGTGATGATTTCAGAGCAGAGGTCAGACCACCCCAGGACGCCGGTCAATCCGTCGGGCCGTCGGTCAGACCGGCTTGACAGGGTGTTGTGTGAATCATGCTTTGAGTTGTCTTTTCTTTGTTCTTGCAAGTTCAATCTTGATCTTCGTAGCTGTTCATGGCTGTCAAAGTGAAAAGATTGCCGAATACTTAAGGGAAAATGTCCGGCATGTCCTAGAGCTTTGATTTGGTAGAGAGCAAAATATGTGGTTTTGATACCGATTGTTACAATCTTTCACATCCAGATACAAGTAGCACTAGTATTTTAGGTAATTGAGATGCAAGAGAGGTGAATTTAGGGGGGAAATAAGAGGAGAGTAGAGGGGATTTGAGGAGGTTTAGAGAAGAGAAATACGATACGGAGAGTAGAGGGAGAAGGAGGCTTCTGCTTTCCTTCCCCCGCTGAAAGTCCATTAGTAATTTCCCCCGCACCTGTATACATGCATATATACACATTATTCACACTTCGTAAACAAACCAATTTATATTTGCACGAAAACTATACTGATGAAATATATACACATGTATAAAACGCACATATATATTAGTACATCGGTGCACACACATTTATGGATGAGTTTGGATATATAGTATATGCATATAGTACATATACATATATACACACATATACGCATGCGTTTGGATATATAGTATATATATGCATGAGTTTGGACTAGCTAGCCAGTTAGTTCTGAAAGAAATGTACTAGCTAATGTCACATGCAGTACGTGTAGAAGCAGGCCGTACGTCACCTTTGCCGTCGCTTGGGAGGCGAATAGCCCAGTCGTCGGCTCCGGCTCCGGCAAGAAGAAGGGCCAGCTGGAGGGCAAGGACCAGTAGGATGCTAATGCTAATGCCTCCCTCCATCTTCATGGTTGGTTTAGTGCTGGTGTGATACAACTGGGAGAGCTAGTACCACGGATATATAGCCCTCTCGGACCAATCAGCCAGCGACATGGACTACTCAGAGCATCCGAAACGATAAATCAGGGGTGGTCCTAACCTGAATTAATCGCAGCATGACCTGATCGTGACAGTCATTTATATTAAAGGGCTATTAGAATACCCATACATATAATAAATATTATAGATAAATAACTTTATTAATCGAAGATTATTTTATCCTCGTCAAAAGATTAAACAATAAACAACTGTAAGGAGCACATCCTATATGCCCCTAAACAATAAACAACTCGTCAAAAGATTTTATAGAAAGGTTTGTAAGGTGTCACTGGTAGGGATGGTAATGGCCCCATTCCCCATTCCCCGATGGGGAATTCATCTATTAGGGGACGGGGATGGGACTATTTCTTCCCCCACGGGGATGCTAATATGCAAATACAATTCCCCATCGGGTAAAACGGGGATGGGGATATTCCCCTACTCTCCATCTCCGTTACCCGCTTGGGGCCCCGATAAGACATGTAGACCACTAGCCCAGTACTGCACAACCCGATAAGGCGATAGCCAAATAATCTTATTTGCATTCTTTACTTTTCAGATGCTAATTAATCAAAAAATATTGTCATTTTAGTATTGCATGTGAATGCTCATACTCATTTTATAACATTATAAATCTTATTTTCTCTTCTTTCGGGATCCAACTTGCGGGTATAGGTCCCCGTGGGGCCCCGATAACCCGATGGGGATGGGGACGGGGGGAGAATAGTACCCGAGGACGGGGATGGGGATGGGGACGAGGAATTTTTCGTCTCTCGGGGATGGGGATGTTCCACCACTCCCCGACGGGGAATGACCCCGTTGCCATGCCTAGTCACTGGCTAGGCTACGAGGAGATTGGCCCGGTCCAATGGATTGCTGCCAGCCAGCCAGGAAGGCAGGCAGCTTCTTGGGCCTTCTTGAATAAGGGGTTGTTTGTTTGGGAGCCTGCTCACAAATCGCCTGGCCAGGACAGCCCTTGCCAACTGATTACATGGCGTTTGCTTGCTGCCAGCGAGCCGTCTGGCTCAGGCACAAGAAATGAGCGCGTGGGAGCTAGACCTCCCGATCAGCTTATTTACTGTTTATTATTCAATCTAACGGTCTATTTTTCATTTATCAATTTCAGGCATAACCTTCCAACCAAACAACTCATCTTCAGATTTGACTGATCAAGCAAAAATCATCTAATTTTCATGCTACCTTCAGGCACCACTTTTTTCAAAGCATGAAATTCAAGGCACCTACCAAACAAGCCCTAAATTTTCCGTGTCGTTGCTGCTGGGCTACCAGAGAGGCAGAGAGCACAGCATGATGATGTGATGTGCAATATAGGCATATTTGGTTTGTGACCCTATATAGGTGGATTAAAATTTTAGCAATACCAAAACCTAGAAAAAAATAGTATTTGGATCATCGGCATACCAATTCATGGAAAATGCTGAAATTGTGTACAAATTTGAGACGTTTAGATTGCAACTATGCCAAAATTTATCAAAATTGTGAGTATAGCACGTGGATGACACATGCCATCTAATTGTTTTTACACTAAAATATGCCAATATTAGTCTTATTTTGTTAATTAAATCACAAGAAATATAACGATTTAAACGTATCACAAATAGCATAAACAGTATAAAAGTTATGGTCATTTAAGGTTGCTAATAAAGAAAGTGATGTATTTAATGCAGCCAATGAATAACAGCCAGAATCAAGGGCATGTCGCCTTACCAATTGTTGGGCGGCTGATTTGCCTCAGAAGTGACCAACTTTTTTCAGGACGTGCCAATCCAAATGATAATTAAATCATTATCAAAATTTTGGTTTCACTACCTGATGCGGCTTGCGGCAGTCATATATTAAGATAAAATTATGCGAGGCAGAAAGATGATCAACACAAGCAAGAGCCAGCAGCTAGCTTATTGATCCACCGATGAGTGTTACTAATGTTACAAGGAAATAGAGAGAGCTTGCAGAGCGTAGCGTAGTACGTACGTCGCTAGCTTATATATATTGCTCCCCGTTTATTACAGAAGGAAAACGGCAGCCAGATGTAAACACACGAGACAAGTAGAGAAGCGCATGCACACACAGACGTCCAAACACAAGACGGGTCAGTAGACGGGTGGGAGCTGCTTGGCCGGCGTCGTCGCGGATTTATTCCGTGCACTTGGGAATCCCGTTCTTGTACCAGTCATCCAAATCGAACTGGTACAAGTCGCGGCAGACATACCGAGGAGGATCCTCCGACACCTGCACGCAATTCTTGCAAGCGCTGGAGCAGGACTCCACCTTGTCCATGCAAGAGCAACCTGGTGGGAGTGTATAAGCGCAGATGGCCCTGTCGCAGCAATCCCCCCACGGCTTCTGCTTTGCTTCCTTGCACTCGGGAATCCCGTTCTTGTTCCAGTCATCCAAATCGAACTGGTACCGGTCGCGGCAGACATACCGAGGAGGAGGACCCTCGGACACCTTCTCGCAATCCTTGCAAGCGCTGGAGCAGGACTCCACCCTGTCCCTGCAAGAGCAGCCCGGTGGGAGTCTCCGATTGCAGGTGGCCCCGTCGCAGCAATCCCCCCACGGCTTCTGTTTTCCTTCCCCTCCTGCTGTTAGTCCACTAGTAATTTCCCCCGCACCTGCATATATACACATTATTCATACTTCGTAAACAAACCGATTTATATTTGCACATATACGCATGAGTTCGGATATATAGTATATGCATGTACACACTTGCAAAGAGCTTGATTAATTTACTAGTACATCGATGGACTAGCTAGCTAGCTAGTTCTGAAAGAAATGTACTAGCTAGTGTCACATGCAGTACGTGTAGAAGCAGGCCGTACGTCACCTTTGCCGTCGCTTGGGAGGCGAATAGCCCCGTCGTCGGCTCCGGCTCCGGCGAGAAGAAGGGCCAGCTGGAGGGCAAGGACCAGTAGGATGCTAATGCTAATGCCTCTCTTCATCTTCATGGTTGGTTTGGTGCTGGTGTGATACAACTGAGAGACCTAGTACCATGGATATATATAGCCCTCTTGGACCAATCACCAAGCGACATGGACAACTCAGAGCATCCGGAACGACAAACACGTGGCCATTTTTTAAAAAATCTAACTGGATATGGATCCACGGGGAAGCTAGCGGATCTGGGCGGATCGAGCTAGCATTAATTAGATTGTATTGCATATTGTGGGTCAGTATCTCCTAAAATGGGTATTTTTTTTTTTATGTTTTTAAATTGTAATAGCAAAATTAGTTTCCTGTTAGCACATAATTACAAAAATAATATCACGGCATGCTAGACAAGACCTGCAGCGCTCCCGGACCACCACAGAAATGCGCTGCAGGTTCCTACCGCGCTCCCAGTCTGTGAGTAGAAATGCTAAACAACGCTAAATAGCTGTAAACCGAGTTAAATAGTGCTAAAATAGTTGTAAACCCTGGTGCTACCGTACTGAACAGTGCTCATCTGTATGCAGTAGCGCCAGGGCACCACGACAGTGCTAAACAGTGTTTGACAAAAGCACCGTACACTTCCTGTTAATGCATGCAGCAACGCTCAGGCACCGCGGCATGTCGTCTGTCGTCTTCCTGCCGCGGTTCCAGTCCAGGAGCAAGCCCAGTCTGGGAGCGAGCGTGGTATGTGCCTGCTGCGGTGCTATTTCTATAATTTTGTATGAGTGGTGAATACTTTTGCTATTACAAATAAAAAACATGGCAAATCAGCTAAAGACTCCCTAAATGGCAACTAAACTTATTGATACTTTATTAGTCATCGTGCAACACCCTCACAAAAAAAAAATCGTTCATTATAGTTAATCTCTTGTCCGTCCAACATAGAAGATATTTTTTTTATATGCCACTATAAATGTTCCGAACCCTGATCTGCCATTGGAAAGTCACAACTCCCTCATATACCACTGCAAAGTCGAAACCTACACTTTTAAGCCATTGTCGTCACCTCCGTTAAATTTTTTCCGTCAACTTTTTGCAACTCTCCATACTTATGTGAGCTTAATTGTGAATGAAAATTTGAACTGACAAGGATCTAATAATCATCATTTTACTCTTATCTGTAATTCTTATTATGGGTAAATATGTCGTCATATGGTTCTTGTAGTAGTTTTTTACTCATTTGGTCTTGTTTTGGAATAGAATACACATCAATTAATAAATAATTGATGAGCATAATGGAGGTCATCACGTCACTTTGGGTATGAGCCAAGCAAGAGTTCGAGTTGGGCTCGTTCTGGATTCGAGTTCGGACTGCTGCGACAGCACTAAGTTCAAACGGCCGTAACTTCTTCATGCGGACTCCGTTTGGGACGTTCTTGGATTTCATTGAAAGCTTATCAAGTCTACTTTCTAATGGATCCAACCTAAGCTTCAAATTCCAACCGAGCCGACCACAATAAACAAAACAATCCACGTCTATTTTTTTTGTCTGAGTCAAAAAGGGTGTTGTGCCACCTCCTCTTGGGCCCATGGGCCTTGTAACCCTAGGGGCGTGCGTCCACTTCCTTTGCTGCCACCCCTGGTCGTCTTCCCGTATAGGAGCCGCCGTTCCCTGGCTAGAACTCGGATTTCGTTGAGTTTATGTTTAGCCATTGTTGCTAGTCAAATTCAGTTCAGAACTGGATATTGGACACAAAACGAAATCAACACGAGATTTTCTTGCTCCGTATCAACTGATACGACTTTTTGGTTTTTGTCCTTTTTATAGATTTTTAGAGAAATTATAATCAGGTTCTCTGTCAGAACACAAACCAAACGAACACGAGAAGCTTCCCGACTACTAGGATGATACGTTAAAGTCATCTTCAAAAACTGACTCAGAACCAAAATAGAACAGAATACTGACTCCTTTTAGACCTACCAAAAATAAAAGAACACAATATGTTCGTGGCTTGTAGGCTGCAGAGATCAGCCATGGGCTGAGGATGGCTCGCGGCCACGAGGCCGACGATGTGGATGACGACATCATGAGGAAAAGCGACGACGATCGCCGACCTCCTCGCCTTGGTCCTCGCCGTCATGCTCCGCGTGCTCACCATGGCGTATGTATTCAATACTATGCGTGCCCACCATGACGCGCGATGATCATTCTTATAAACCATCGAAGAGACACATCGTAACGTCGGCGCACGAGACGAAGAGACGCATCGTAATGTCGGAGCGCGAGACAAAGAGACACATTGAGATACAAGTAGCACTAGTATTTTAGGTCATTGACATACAAGAGAGGTGAATTTAGGAGGGAAATAAGAGGAGAGTGGATTTGAGGAAGATCAGAGATGAGAAATAGGATACGGAGAGAAGAGTCGAGGGAGAAGGAGGCCAAAGCCAAATCTATTTTGTTCAAAAGTTAACTAATATTGTGGGATTAATTTATTAAATATTTATGGTCTTATTGATTTTCATACAGCGACCAAAAGCGTCCAGATATTTTTTTTTTTAAGTCACAAGTAAGTCGAGAACTGAGAACGTTTTTCTTATAAAAACAAAATACATTGCCTCAGCTACAGGATGCACATGAATCTAAAGAAATATGATCATTCCATCAATCAGCCTCCGTGGAATACGTTGAACAAAATTGATTCACATAAGGTGACAAAGTGGAGAGAGAAACTATGTCAAGTTTTGCACGCGATGGTTTGCATCACGTATTCATTCATGTGGAATTGTGGAAACAAGAGCCCTCGCGGCTTGTCCGTGTGTACCATCTGCTCCATTGAAGCGGGTGCGCGTAGCAATTCCCCCTGCTCTCGTACAGTCACGCACGCGGCGCACCACCAAAACAAAAAAGTTTGCGCCTCCTCCGGTTCTCCCGTTGTAAAAATTGCCGCGCGGTGCACGGTGGACCGATCCCCCGCGGCCCCACCGGCGCAGCACGTGTGGTCCACCAAGACTCGGGCTTCACAGTGATCCCCTCAGGAAACAGCACATGCTGCTGCCTGCCTGGCACCGTGGCAGGAGGCCGCTCGTGAACCTATCTATGGCCGGCCATAGAACCGTACCAGCTGTCTGATCTCGCAAAGGGTACGTGGGATCCGCCACGACCGTCCGTAGCGGGGGTATGGTCCACCGGCTCGCAGCGCTCACATGCCCTACATTTATTTCATGCAGGTGCTTCGTCCCCTTACTCCTACCCAGCTGGTACTACTACCTTGCGACTTTTTCTGAAAAGTAGTACCTTTTGTCGTTTGGGCTCAATCGTATCACGCACTTGTTAACACAGCCCTGTTGATTAATTCCCGTGCTGCAATGGCTTAATTCAGCTGGTTGGCTCAAGATTACAATCCATCCATGCTTCAGTTGGTTTTAGCGGGTGTTTAATTCGGACCATGCGTGCATGTTTCAGATGAAACCCATTTATTTATTTGCTTATTACGATCAAAGTAGGTGTTTCAGGACATGAAAGGAGGTGTAGTGGAATCCGTGGATCTGTCAGGACACAAGGGTACGTTACGTAGGTGGGACATGAAGCACGTACGCGCACGAAAAAAATGTGGTGTACTGTCTGTTGCCTCTAGTACGCGCACGAAAGATGCCAATGGTGGGGTAAATTATGTCACCAATAACTGTTACAGACTGCAGTGGAGGAGGAGGCCACCCGCTATTGTTGTGTGTTCTCAAAACGAGGCTACTGCAACGATGTTGACCTTCAAGTGGCAGTGCATGCTCACAATAATTAAGCCTCGGAATTGCAATGAGTTTCCGTGAGACTTGTGGCGTGGAATCCCAAATTAATATGCCCCTCAGGTATTCGATGAAATGGCAATGTAGGATTTTGTTTTTGAGTTTCGTGCATGAAACTTAAATCAAGGTGGTCCTAGCCTGACCGTGACAAGCATCTCTGATCAGTGGTATACCAGAGGGCTATTAGAATAACATTATATATAATAAATATTATAGATAAATAGTTTCACTAATAGAAGATTATTCAGTCCTCCTCAAAAGGTTAAACAATAAACAACGGTAAGGAGCACATTCTATGTGCCCCTAAATTACTTCCCATATTGGCCCTAGAATTTCATAGCAAATACAATTATATTTTTCAAACCTAGGCTGCAATTGAGCGGGCTAGTTTTATAGAAAGGCTCGTAAGTGTCACTGGCAGGGCTACCAGGAGATTAGGCCCGTTCCAACCGATTGCTGCCAGACAGCCACGAAGGCAGGCAGATTCCTGGGCCTTCTTGATGAATTTGTTGTGTTGCTGCTGCTGGGCTGTACTATCATCCTCACCGGCCGGTCGGTCTCCCTCGTCGTATCTTCGTTGTACTTTTGTACCAGAGAGGTAGAGAGCACAGCATGATGATGTGATGTGCACTATGGGCATGGTTGGTTTGTGACCGCACGTAGGTAACCAAAATTTTAGTAATATCGAAAACTAAAAAAAGAAGAAAGAAATAGGAGAGTTTTTTAGCAACAAAAACTAAAAAAAGAAGAAAGAAATAGGAGAGTTTTTTAGCAACAGCGAAATGATGTGATGGGGATGGTAGCGGTCATAAAAAAAAGAAGTCAGGGCTTGGATAATAAGCAGGACAAAAAATTTGACATCCTACTTACTGATAGGAGATGTGTCACTCTCTTGAAGTTCGTCACACCTAGGCGCCTAGGAGGCGACAAAACCATGGTGAGTTTGCAGCCCACAGCCTGCCGCAATGAGAACAACCAACATCAAACGCCACTATGCCGGGAGGATCAAACCATGAAGGGCGCTTCGCCTTCCTCGTTTTTTTTATTTTTGTTTTTGTTTTCTATTTCATTTTGTCTTCCGCTTTTGTTTGTGTTTCGCGTTGCTATTCAACGTTTTTTTAGCTGTTTAGCCGTTTGTTTTTTGGGGTTTTGTCTGCGTTGTGTTTCATGGTTTTTTCGTTTTGTTGAATTTTGTACTGCTGTGAACCCTCTCTTTCTTTAATGCAATAATGACAATGCTCTTTTCATTTCATTAAAAAAAAACTACCAAAAAAATAGTGTTTGAATCGTAGACATACTAATTCGCGAAAAATACCAAAATTGGATACAAATTTGATGTCTTGGATTGCAACCATGCCAAAGTTTGATAAAATTGTGAGTATGGCACGTGGATCCTATATGGCAACTAATTGTTTTTACACTAAAATATGTCAACGTGGGTCTTATTTTGTTGATTAAAATCATAAGGAATATAACGATTTAAACGTATCACAAATAGGATAAACGGTATAGAAGTTATGGTCATTTGAAACTTGCTAATCAAGAAAGTAAAACATTTAACGCCGCCAATGAATAACCGCCACGTAAGGGAATCAAGGGCATGTTGCCTTAGAGAATCTATAATAGATTGTTTCTTAGTTAGTTACTAATAGGAGAGAGAGAGTACTTAATCTAACAAAAAGCAACAAGTCTTCCAATATATTGTTTCTTGAGCTTGTGTCTAAGTCTTTAATTGCTACAAATGTGTATGATTCTTGATGATCAATAATGAAGTACAACTTTGTGGTCTACATGTTTTAGCTTATTTATCATATTAGTCATAAAGTCGAACTGCACAAATGATCGGGTGGATATTTTGCTTTAAGACAGTGGGACTCACAAAACGCGTTTTTAGGTAACAAGTAAGTCTCCAATAGAAAATTTGGTTGTTTCTTGTGTCTTGGTATTAACAATTTGATAGTTTCTTCATCTAGAAACAACCTTACCTTCTCTCCTCACCTTCTCTCCTCCACATCACCTAAATACTGACATGGCAACCCCTTAGTAACAGCTGATGTGGACTGTTGTAGATGCTCTTACCAATTTTTGGGCAACTGATTTGCCCACCCGATAACTACGCAGAAGTGACCAACTTTTATACTAGCGTTGCCAAAATTTTCAAGGCGTACCAATATTCCACGAACAAACCAAATGATAGCCCAAATTATTAAGGCATTATCAAGATTTTTGTTTTGTTACTTGAAGCCATAAATCAAACCTGCCTACATCTCTCATGCACGTGCTTCTTGATCGATCTCATGAGCTGATAAGATGTATGCGAGCATGAGTGTGATCGTGCACATAGAATATAATGTATTGTACTAATAAAAAGACAATGATGAAAATAATAATATGGTTGTGTTTATGTTGTGTAGCAGTGTTTATCGTTTCTATTATGTGCATGTTGAGTCTTCGGACTCACCTTTGTTTATCGTTGGTTTTTTGGTGAATGTCACAGATGACATGTACTGGAAGGGAGAATAGTATATCCACGTCACATGTAGTTACTAATGCAAACCATTCTCCCTAGATATTCCACTTTTACTGTAACATGTTTACCTGTTAATTTAACTGCACAAAGCTTGTAATGAATAAAGTGTAGTGGTAGCATTCGGGGCCTAGGTTGTAGGCTAGGGTGTTACAGTGTGCACGCTCAATCCCATACGGTCGACCCACCAACCGCTGAGGTGGCCCGGAAGTGTCCGCGCCCGCGAGGGTCTCGATTTGATGGTAAATATCAGGTGTCGTAACAGTAATACGCGTGTCCCTTTACTGCATGTTTCGGGGGAATGTGTTTTTTTTTCGAGCTCCCACATCAGTTAGTAAAACTTAACGTTGTACTTTGAATTATTATTTTTTTTCACAGTAAAAAACTAGTGTCAGGATAGTAAACCTTAGCTATCTTGTAAGATAATTGCGTTGGGTAACCCAGTAGGCCGAATAAAGTAATCAGGTGTTTGTAGAATGGTAAATGGTTTCAGTACAGTCCCGAAAAGGCGAGAAGAAACTTATAATTTTGGTGCTTAAATTCTTTTGATCGGCAAGCTATAGCCAGCTAAAGATGATGTATCGCATGTGTATATACACCTACCTTTGGCACCGTCGGTCGGGAGGCGGATGGCGCCGGGGACGTCGCCGACGACGGCGAGGTAGGGTCCGGCAAGTAGGAGGGCCTCAAGAGCCATGATCGCTAGGATGGTGCTGATGCCTCTCTTCATTATGGCGCCCTCTCGTACAAGATGACCTCCTGTGCCCGGCCTGGACAATATATCGATGTGCTAGCTGAAGCGCGCATTATATGCTTGAGTCTCTTCCTCCTCCAATAATCATGCCGATATAGCAACAACATAGTACGTAGTAGTACAGCTAAAGAAATAGTTAATGGTCACATGGCGTTTTTTTTACTATTTGTGATTCTTTGGTAGACAAAGTGAGTAAAATTTATAGGACTAATATTTTCTAGTCGATTTCCATACTATTTCCTAAGTAAAAGAGTCCACGTTAAGTATAATGAAACTGAAATTCGGAATAAACAAAAAAAATTATATTTCTATACAAAATCTAACAAAACTTAAATTCGGAACGGACCTGTCAAGACATCGACCGACACAAGGGTACGTAGGAGGGACATGAAGCACGCACACGCACGAAAGAAATGTGGTGTATTGTCTGTTGTCTCTAGTACAGTGCATGCACTACCACAAAAGGTTAATATTGGACGCCTCATCACAGACGGTTGATCAAAACTGTTTGTATTAAATACAATCACAGACGGTTTTGGTTTTGTGATCGTCTGTGTTACTGGCTGCGCGAAAAACCGCGTGTGATGATCATAATATCACAAAGGTTCATGTTGAAAACCGTCGGTGATAAGTCGTCTCTGATTCGCAGCGCCTCCTCCCGTTCTCCCCGTTGTATTTAGGGAGGGCAATGGGGCTCAATTCCCCATTCCCCGACCGGAAATTCACCCATTGGGGGATAGAGATGGGGCTATTTCTTCCCCCACAGAGATGTTAATATGCAAATACAATTCCTCATCGGGTGAAGCGGGGTGGGGCTATTCTCCTACTCCCCATCCCTGCTACAAATAATATACTTGATCGTATCTATCTTGCTTACACTTTACAGTGCATGCAGGTCGACTCACTGCCATCCGTTTATTTACTCATTGATGCCACTGCACCAGTAATTAGAATGTAGCCAAATCAAATAAAGTCCAAATAAAATCCAAATGAACTCCTCCAGATTACCAACTCGAACCGTGTGAAAGGTACATACTTTAGAAGAAGATAGATGTTTGAACCACTCAAGTCAGAGCTTGAACGAGGGAGAACGAGCTCTCAGGAGTTTTGAAATTAATCACAAGGTCAGAAGGACTGCCTGGTCAAAAGAGGTTCGGCTAGGTGGTCGGAAGGACTACTTGGTCGAAAGAGGTCGAAAGAAGGCTTCGACTACCAGGTCCAAAAAAGGATACGGCTACTTAACGTGGTCGTAGGAACGATACAAGAAAGATACGACTATCAACGTAGTCGTAGGAAGGATATGACTACACAACATGGTCGTTGAAATGATAGTCTAAGCTGAGAGGGTGGTCCAAAGAACAAGAGGGAGGTCCAAAGAACCAGAGGGAGGTCCAAAGAACAAGAGGGAGGTCCAAAGAACCAGAGGGAGGTCCGAAGAACAATAGGGAGGTCTAAGGAGAGGTCCAAGCAACAAGAGGGAGGTCCAAAAAACAAGAGGAATGCCCAAAGCACAAGAGGGAGGACAGAGCACAGGAAACTCACCAAGGGCATGAAAGAGGCCGGAGGGGGGGTCGGCGGACGGCGAATGGGGGTCGAGGGTGGCATGGGCGCTCCGGTGAACTCTTCGGCGGCGAGGAGGTGTGCACCGTGAAGTGCACGGTAAGGCGATGCCGAGGGTGGAGGTGTCGGCGGCGGAGAACCCTCAACAGCGGCGCACTCCGTGGCGGCGCGAGCTTCGGTCGGAGTACTTAGAGCTTGAAATCTCGGCAAACGAAGGAGAGAGAGAGGGAGCAATCGGGAAAAGGAAGAGGAATGTGAGAGGCTCTGAGGTTCCTATTTATAGCAGCTGGGGGGAGGAAGCTTGACAGCACGGGCGCCTGGGCGAGGACGAGACGAGAGCAGGTGGGGGAGGAGAAAGAACAGAGGGGGTTGGTGCGGCGAAGGATGGGCAATTAAATGCGCATGCTGCCGAGGAAGATGAGGGAGAGAATCGTACCGGAGGAGACAACTTTGCAGTGGAGGTGATGACATTTAATGCGCGGGACTTTTCCGACCGCCGTGACCGTGACCAGGCGAGGAGGATGCTGACAGGCGGGGCGGTCGAAACCGAGCGGCTGATCGAAGTCGAGAGGGTGGTCAAACCGAAGGAGTGGTCCAACCGAGAGGGTGGTCAAAACTGGAAGGGTGGTCTAATTGAGAGGGTGGTCAAAACCGGAAGGGTAGTCTAACCGAGAGGGTGGTCGAAAGATTGGTCGACGCGCGAGGAGAGAAAAAGGGATGGGACGAGGGGAAAATGGAATGAACAGAGAAAGTGGACTTTAAACACCAGAGAACTCCAGAAAACTCAAAATAAACCAAATTTTAAATTAGTGGAAGTTTGATTTAGTTATTTAAATTGTTTTTAATTTCCAAAATCTCAAGTTAAGCTTTAAAAAATCAACAAAACCAAATGGTTATTTTTATTTTGAAAATTTTAAAGTGCTCAGAAAATCAGGATGTTACAGAGATCTCCCGCTTCTCCGAACTCTAATAGGATGAATTTGCTGAAAAGAACAAACAAGCAAAGAGAACAAATAAATACTAAAGAAATATTAATTGAACTCCAAATTGAACAAAGCTACTGCTATTAGAAAGACACTGAATTTAGAAATTTTTAGAAACAAATTTCATAATTTTTGGAGTTAAAAAGAGGGAAAACGGCTTTTCTGAAGTTCTCTTTTGAATTAAATCAGAGAAAAAGAAAGGGGGGGGGAGAGAATACGCCATTGACAGGTGGGTCCCGTAGTGCAGTGCCTTGGTGCACAAAATCCGAGCATGGACCAAGTCCACCGGGGCAATTACTGTGTGTCAGGCCACTTGTCATTGAATCATTAGGGCATGTACAATGATACATAAAGTTGTTGTTTATAGTAACTCTCCATGTCACCTGTAGACATTACTAAAAACAGCTCATACAATGGTTATGAAGATACAGTCGGCAATAAGATTGTAGACAATACATAATCTTTTAATATTTTTTGTTTCTGGTACTACAATCATTCTCTTTTATCCACGTGAGCAAAAATCCTACGTGGCAGAGGTTATAGACAGCTAACATAAGCCTATTATACATGCTCTTAGAGAAACCGGAATGAAGATCTTCCTTAAATGATGTCGGGTCCCATGCGACATTCTCACAGAGCAGCCCTTAAGACATCACTTAAACCAAGCATTAAGCACGCTTATTCACTTAAGCCCTAGACAGAGATTTAGGGAATTAACGGCGCCGCACCTCCCGCCACCGCACCTCAAGGGCGACCTCGCGCCGCCGCACCCGCTCCAGGCTACCATCCAATCGGTACCGCCTCTAATCGTCTCTCTTTCCCCTCGATTTGTTCCGTGCCCTCGAAACCCTAACGCTGAATCCGAGTATTTTGGGGCCGCGCGTGCAGGAGGCCAAGTTCTGGGCGGACAAGAAGAGGTTCGGGACGGAAGCCATATACGGATCCGCCTTCAACATCCGCAAGGATCTCGATGCCCAAATCCTATCCAAGTAGTTCAGTGCCACCTTTTCCTTGTGTCAATTTTTTTAGAGTTAAAGTCACTAGTAGGTGATGTGGGCATTAGAAAATTCTAGCGGTATCATGTGGCTGTTGGGATTGTTAGTGTCGATGGGAATTTTGGGTGAATTTTGTGAAACTAGAGTGACCATTCTCTGATCACGAGATGTCTTTAATTGATAACTTTGCAGTGAATGGTGATATGCGTTGTTTCCCTTGTTACTTGTTAGATAGCCATCGCAGCAACTAATTTACTCATGTTAGCTTTATTCATGCTGGAAGTAGGCATCGATTAAACTAGTGTGGAGGTATCTGGTTTACGAATATAGGCTTATTTTCATGGTTTTGCATCATTGTAAAGTTGTTAACCTTTTGCTTTTACCGCAACTCCATTGCTCTTATTCTTTGTCGCGTTGTATCCTCGATGTTATGTTGGTGATCATCACTCTGCTCACTATGATTAGTTTGCATTAGTTTTTTTTTTTGCTTGTGTATCTGTATGTAAATGACTTATTGTGATTGTGAATCAGTGATGGTATTGTAATTTGATTATTTGAGGGTTGCTAGCCTAGGATGGTATTTGAGGTACTGTTTGTTTTGAAATGGATCACTTGCTCTGCTTGTATGCATAATCATATCTTAAGGTTGTTCTTGCTCACCTGTCATCATGTCCCTTCTGACAATTGGCACAGCAATGCAAGGACAAAAGAGGGCAGAGAATGTGTGGATAAACATGCATGTTCTATTTTGTATCTATGTATTTGTCGTTTGAACAACTTGTGCACTTGTCTCCAATCTGTTTTATTAAATTATTTTTAGGTGATAAGCACTTTTGACTTTGCAGCTAACACTAAAAATGTTTGGTACAGATCTCTGTGTTGCCGTTCAGAGGTTCACGTGCATTGCCATCATCTATGCTAGGATACGAGGCACCGAGTTCCTTGGACGATTTTGGATTTGAAGATTATCTTAACAAGAAGGATTGCTATCCTTTTGTTTTCAATCAATCCTCTTGCTTGCCGTTTCACAATTTTGTGCAACCATTTGTGCAATAACTTGCTCTATATGAACTACTTGTTAATGTTCTTGGGTCGGATTTAGGGAACACTGTTATCTTTAAACAATGTTAACCTTTTATTAGTCGTAATTCTTGTTCTCTTAATACAACTCACTCTAGCAAACTTAATTGATCTAATGCGATCTTGGAAGACAGAAGTTCTAGGAAAATCAATAGTTGCAAATTTATCAAAATGGTTGTGTTGCTCTTTTTTTTTGGACCATGAAACCGTTATTTGAAGCACGTTCAAACTGTTCTGTTGATTCAATATATTTAACAAATAGCAAGTAATAACAAAGTGTTACACATTTTTGCCGCAGTAAATCATCCAAGTTTGTGCCCTTCCGTTTAATTAGCTCTTAATTAGGCACAGTTTCTATGGCAAATCATCCACGTTTAACCCTTTTCTAGTTTACTTCGTGAATATTACGTTATTGTCTGTAATGGGGTGAGGGCAGTCGCATGTGTAAACAATTAAAGAAGATAACTTCATGAATATGCAGATGGCTGATAACGCTGAGTGGAACGACGAGAACACTAGGATAGTGTGTGAATTGTTCGTTGAACAAGTAGAGGCAGGCAATCGCCCGAATACCCATTTGAACAATCCAGGCTATACTCTTGTGATACAAAAATTTGCAGAGAAGATCATTTGCAATACAAAAGATGCAAATAAAGAACAAATGGGATAAATTGAAGAACGATTACAACATTTGGAGGAAATTGAGGACAAAGGAGACAGGCTTAGGTTGGGACCATGAAAAGAATACAATAAAGGCCACCGCCGAACGGTGGAAGAAATTAAAAAAAGTATGTTATTACTCATTACCTATTTTTAAATGCATTCATGTACACACATAGCTCTATTATTAGTGAAGGTTTAACGTGTAACACTTGGCATTGACAGGAATATAAAGGATGTTCCAAGTTTGAGAAGGCTGGACTTCAAAATGAGGAGTTGTTGTCCAAGATGTTTGACGACATTCGCAACACCGGTGAAGACCATTGGTCTCCTGCAATGGGAACATTGCCTCAAAGCCCTGTGCGTGCACCGATAGCTATTGATATTGAAGAGCTTGAAGATGAGTGTGATGAAAAATATAACAGTGATTGTGAAGATGAATCACCAATTAGTAGGAAAGAAAAGAGAGCTTGCGGCCCTAGCAATGATAAAGGGAAGAAACCAAAGAGTGGTTCAGTGGTCATGCAAGATCAACTGAGAAGAATTCTTAAGTTGAATGAGAAGTCGCATGCATCTTTTGAAGCATTTGCAAACAAAAGGGAGGAAAACTTGGTGTGTAGCATCAAGGATGTAATGGAATCGGTTAAAGAGTGTGGTGCTATAAATGGGAGTAATGAGCACTTCATTGCATCTGAAATTTTCGTAAAGAAGGAGCAAAGGGAAATGTTTATGACCTTGTGCAATAGTGAAGAACGATTTGCATGGCTCAAAAGGAAGTACGATGCCAAGTATGGCAAATAGAAAATTTATTGTAACGTTAGGATGATTATGGAGACATTACTACAAGTAGTTTATCTTGTATTCACCTTTATTATTCTTTATTTCTCTTTTAGTTGTAAGACCTTCTTTGGATTATAAGACATTTTTCAGTAGTTATAAACTGTTATTTGGACCTAATGCGTGCTCATGTATTTTTAAATTGCCATTTATGTTGTTGTGTTTTTGTATGTTCATGTACAGATGTCGTCTTCTGAAAGCGATAGTGAAGGGAGTAATATATCAGATGAGGAACGTGAGTGTGACATACAGATGATGCATCTGTGGCAAGACATGTCAAGTCACCTTGCTGCTACTGCAATTATCATGGAGAATTATCACTCAACCTACTTGGACAAGAATGAGCCTAGGACTTCTCGGCTTAGTGGAATGGGTTGGGTGAAAGAAACTTTGACTACTCCGGGAGAAAGCTACCACATGTTTCGTATGAATGCTACGATCTTTCACAGTCTACATGACCTTTTGGTGAGTACATATGATTTGAAATCAATTACGCATACAAGTTCAACTGAAGCACTAACTCTTTTCTGTACATATGTGGTGGTGTGAATCTAACCAAGAGCGCAGAATCGGTTCAAGCATTCCGTGAGACAATTAGCGGGAAGTTTGATGAGGTTTTGCAATGTGTGGTCGAATGTCTAAAGATTTTGTGAGGCCAAAGGATTCAAACTTCTCTGGTTCACGATGAGAATTAGAAATGATCGAAGGATGTGGCCACATTTCAAAGACTGTATTGGAGCTATCGATGGTACACATATTCTTGCAATGTTGCTCGGAAGATCTAATTAGATATATTGGTAGATCAGGAAGTGCAACACAGAATGTCATGGCGGTATGTGATTTTGACATGCGCTTCACATACGCATCTATTGGACAACCAGGTGGCGTGGAGGTGCCGGCTGCACTCAGGGGAATCGAGCGCTGGAGTCGCAAGAGGAAAAGAGGAAAAGAGAGAAAAGAGAGAAGAAAGCAAGGAGGCCGAGGGTGGCGCGGGGGTGGGGGTAATAGTAATGGCATTTTGCGGGTAAATATGATCAACTTCAAAGGGTATTTTTATTTTATTATGTTGGATTCTCACGAGAATCCAAGGAAATGCTGCTTCTCCTCTTTAGTGTATTTTTGAGACAGCTCCACGCGAGAATTAGAATCGAGTGGTTTTGAGAATCAGAGTGTTTGGTACGGCTCCACGAGAATCGATTGAGAAGCTGAGAGCAGAAGCTGTACCAAACAGGGCCTTAGATACGTATCACAACACGTTCTGCTAAACAAACAAAAACAAACATGTCAAAACGCGAATGATTGATTCGAGCATTTACGTGCATTTCTTTCATGCATGTGCTTCATGTCCTACCTAGTACCTTCCTATCGGGTTCAATTCGATTCCTCCATGGATTTTATTCATCGAGTACGTCAGTACGTGCAGGCGGACGATAGTTACTGGAGCGCCCACGGGAGTAATTACCTATGAAAGGTAACTGTTAACCGACGAACACTATCTCGTTTCAATCCTACTAGATGGTCAAGCTCGCTGCGTTGTTCTATGAACGCCTGTTTTCTCTACAAGATTTATCTACTTTGTTCTTGATACCAACGCTCATGCTATATCTCGCAATTCTGATCCGATCTGGAGGCTATTACGCATAAGAAGGGGTATCGGAGTACAACAAGTGATATCAGAGTCGAGATCGGATTAATCTGATTTGCGAGAAGGTCGGCAAAGCATCAGGTGACATAAAATCAAGATCGATGTCTTTGATGAGGTAAAGTACTTAGTGATCAAAGTAAATTCGCCGAAGAAATTATTGACTTACAAGAATTGTATATGACGAAATCGCTGACAAACCGGTGGATACTGAAGCGGAAATCGTACAAGTTGCGCATGGAAGAATGCACACGGTTCGTTGATCATCTCAATATCTTCAACAAACTTATCACATAACTGACTAGTGTGAGTGTGAAGATTGAGGAGAACGACAGTGTCGTCATATTGGTATCATCTCTACCACAATTATAGGAGTAATTGGTGATGAATATTCTCGCCGGAAAAATCATTCTCAACTTCAATGAGGCGTGACATATCTATTAGAGGCGGAGTCTTTGAAGAAACCATCGGATTCTTCATCCTCGGGGTGATCAACATATCTATTAGAGGCGGAGTCTTTGAAGAAACCATCGGATTCTTCATCCTCAGGTGATCAAGCATTTGTTGCCATAGATGTTGCAGGCAAAAGAAAAAGTCACATGATGAAGAAGGACAAGAGCAAGGGCACAAATGCATGCTATCTATGTGACAAGGAAGGTTGTATGATAAAGAACTATATAAGTTTTAAGGAAATGAGGGGTGTATGCCCAGTGACGATAGCAAAAGATGATTCAAACCCATTTATCATCAATCAATCAAGTACTTCTCATGGATGGATATTAGATTTAGGTCGTTGCTTTTATATAAGGATAATGGCGAGCGAGATGTTCGATGAAGGATCTCTACGTCTGGCACATGGAATTGTTCACTTGTCGGATTGTAAGGAGTATGCAATTACTAAGATGGGAACAGTTACATTGGATATGTATAATGGAGCACATTGTACATTGGCGGGAGTTTGGTATGTTCCCGGCTTAAAGAAGAATTTAATATCTGTGAGGTCGCTAGAACTCGAATGCTGTGAGGTATCACTTCGAGGTGGAGTTATGTTACTTGCAAAAGGTAGGTGATCATGAAAAGTATCTGGAGCAAATGAGAATACCAATTGATGGGTAATCGTATAGGAAGAGCAATCAATGATCAGGAGAAGGAAATTGTCTCATCTACGGTAGGTACTCAGATCTCATTTGCAGTTATATACGGAACTGCAAATGATGAAGCCCTAGGTGGATCTACTATGGTGGTAAATATCCCTAAGTTGGAAGTTTGTGCTAAACCACAAGTTGATCCTATTTTGCATCAAAGGGGAAATAAACAATAACACTAGATTCGGCCAAGAGGGGGGAGAGGGAGGTAGATCGAAGGGAGAGTTTAAGCATGCATGGAAAGCTTGTGGTGCAAGAGCTAGGCACTATTTATAGTGAAAGGCATGCGATGCATGAGGGAAGCCTTAGTCCAAAAGAAGCTAGTTGAGGAGCAAAAAACCCTAGGTAAGTGCATGTACATAAAAAGCACGCGGCACATGGGAAGGTACAAGGACCGAGAGCTTTGCATGTTGGAAAGTTTGCAAGAGAATTCATCTAAGAAAAGACAAATGAGCCAAATTCAAACTCAATTCTTAAATGGATTTGGATTGGAGCAATTCCAATTCGGATATTTCTTTAAAATAGAAATTAATTTTGAAATTGCTTATAATAGGATAGTTTACTTTATTTTCAGCAATCAGAGTAGTTTAAATTTCGAATTAAAGTAGGAGTTTGCAACAGGAGTTGATTTCCGATCACGCTCACGCGGCACTGTTTCGCCAAATCAGATTACTATTTGTACGATACTATTCATCGGCTTGGGTTACTGTTCACATGTTTGTGTTGTTTGTCGAACCTATATATACAGGGGTAGACCCCATTTGTATGCTAGTTTGAGTTGGAGAAAATATAGAAAAGTCACATGTTTATGTGGCGCATAATGAGTACATATGTTTCAAAAATTCCCATCTAAAGAATAAACAAGCCTCTAATCCTCTCGTACTCCTCATGCTTTGGATGAGTTCGTTTTTGGCTCGGGTTCTCCGTGGCCTCTCATGTATTTATATAGTATCTTATAGTTCTCTTCCAAAGAGAGTATGAATTCTAACTATATTAGGATTCATATAGGAATACTTGTAGCACACCTCTCCAAGTCCTAGTAGGTTAGGATACGAGTCACCTCTCAACAATCTCCACCTTGACTCTTATTTGTTGATGTCAACGTGCTCTTCTAAGAACCCACTCCAAGTCGGCTTCACATTTTTTGTTTATTTTTTTTTCTGTTTTTTCTCCCACCTTTGGGAGTGCCCTGACCACAGGGGCTCATACACATCACGTCAGTGTCCGAGCTTGACTGCTCGGACCCTCCACCCGAGAGCTTCTTTGTTATGTACTTTGGTTAACCACACACTCCTATTCGTGCAACTCTCTGTGCCATAAGTTTGTACCGCCTCTGAGCTCCACCTGTTCGCCGGTACCGTATGGTTGGTACCACCACGTACGTATTTCTTCTTCCAATAGCTTACACCTTCGCCTTTGCGTTTGCTAGATTTTGCAACCTTCTTTGCTGATACGAATCAATGTGTGGTTGATGCGTAATGTGGTCCAATCTTTCACTGTACTTGAATTTCAATCTTATGGTAACTCTTTGTACTCTTTTAAGATTGTGCTTAAGGAATTTATGGTCGATTTGCCAAATCTTTTTTCCGTCGTGATTATTTCGTCGACGTTATTTGGTTCTCTCTACCGAATTCATCTACTTTGTTCTTGATACCGTGTATGCTCGTGTCGTATCTCGCAACTTTAATCCGATCTGGGGCTATTGCACATAAGAAGGGGTATCAGAGTAAACAATATATATATATAGTATACTACAGTACTGTTACTGAAACATTACAGGCATGGAGAACTTATGTATTTGCATTGCATATACGACACAGCTGACGAGGAAAATTAACACTAACACACATATGGCACACCCATTTCAGAACAACACGAAGTCGATAGCATGCAATATACTACGTACACTCGTGTATAGTATATACTACGTACGTAGGTACGGGCTTACGGCGATCGATCGATGGATCGACGAGTAGTAGTAGCAGTAGTACGTTTGCTGGGCGCTTGCTGCTATTTGTTGCCGACGACCGCCCGGAGCACGGCGGCGTCCGTGTGGCATTTCGGGCCGGGGAACCCGAACCAGACGTCGTGGCAGAGGTAGCGGTAAGGGTCGTCGGACACCTCCTCGCAGTCCTCGCAGGCGGGGTTGCACGCCTCCACCTCGTCCCGGCACTGGCACACCGGCGGGTACGACTTGGTGCACAAGGCCTTGTCGCAGCAATCCCCCCACGGCCGGCTATCCTCGTCGCCGTCGCCGCTCGGGAGGCGAACGACCGCGCGCGCGCCGGCAAGGAGAAGAAGGGCCGCCAGGGTAAGGAGCACCGTGACGGTGCTAGCGCCTCTCTTCATGTTCGTGGCTAGTTGGCCGGCTTTGATCGATCGGTCGTTTCTAGCGCTGCTTGCCCCTGACACTGCTAGATACTGTGCTTACTGGCGAAGATCGTACATACATATAGCCCTCTCCGGCCAATCAACAGATGAGACCCGTACGTATACACTAGTGATAAACACGCTGCATTAATTTTGGATTGATTGATTACTCTGACGCTGACGCATGAGGCCAAGCAGCACGTACGGATGATTCATATGGATCGAGCGCGCGCGGATATATGTACAGGTAAATTACATAAGGCGTCTGGTGCCTAAGCGCATACACGTCATGAACCGTCCGTACGCGTGTATAATGGATGCAAATTTGAGTTTGAGTATGAAAATATTTTATACCTCTAATGTATTTATGTCACGTGAGTTTTGAACTATTTTTGAATTTAGTGTAACTAGAGTGATCATATACCATGAAACTAGCTCAATCTAGTTAAATTGAAGATGAATTTAATTTTTTTTAGAGTTTAACATCTTAGATACACTTTTTTTTTATTTATGAATACGTGAGGATACCCACGTTAAACTTTCCGAATTTCAAATCACATCAACGGGTATTGATTTGGATGCCTAGACACCGTGGTACATGAACCACTTGTATGCATCAGGGGACCGACCGATGGAGTTAATAATTGCAGCGTTCGATCGTGAGTTGCAATATGGCACGTAATTTGGAGTATCATCCGCCGATTGGTTCTTGTAGCCGGCCGGCCGCTTGGTCGATATACCTACTCCTGCCACGCTGCTCGACTCAATTTTTCGGCGAATTGGTCGAGTGGTCAGGTTCAGGCCGGTTGCAGCGTGCAAGGCAGCCCACCAGCCTTGGGTTAATTTGGTGCGGTATCTGTTGCTCGTTTTGTGCAAAGGTAGATGTGTTGGGTTTTCTTTTTTGAAAACCAGTAATAAATGTGTTGTTTCGTGAGCACGGGGACGGGGATAAAGTTGTAATAAGCAGGACTGGTTCTCAATTAATTATGTTTGCATAGTTAATAAGTCATGCACTTGCTATTTTCTTAGCCTAAGCACACAACCAACTCAGTGTGTGGAGTCCAAATAAAACAGGCCACGGAGATAGAGCCCAGTGCAGCTTAGCCCAGGTAAACCAACTCACTACCCAGCTCAGCCCAACCCAAACACAAAAAAAAATCACAGCCCAAACCAATTTAACGGTCGAAAATGCAAGACAATAACACCCGTCGTCGCGTCAATAAGCTCTTGCATGTGTTGATAATTAATCCAATTATGTCCGAAATTATTTTCTTCGTTTTTCCTTGGAAATATCCTGTAAACATCATATATGTTTTCCACTTGATCGGCCCGGGCCACAAAAGTTGTCTTACTACCTTAGACAATTTGATCATAATTTTAACAACTCCTAGCTAGCTAGCTAGCTAGCTAGCCGATCTCAACAAAAGAAAATAACTCCTAAAAAAACTGCAAGTTCATGAACAAGACAAGACAAGGTACGTGTGGCGAACATGCTGTTCTTACTCGATCAATTCAACAGCTTTAGATATAAAATCAGTACGCCTCTAGTCTAAGATAATTTCATTGGAAATGCATTCCAACAGTTTGGACTAGAAACTTCCTTAATTCCTTTTTAATTTTGTGCGTACTGATTTTATATCTAAAACTGTTGGATCATTGGAAATGCATTCCAACAATTTGGACTAGAGACTACCTTAATTCCTTTTTAATTTTGTGCACGTGCTCTCTGTATGTCCAGCCTATATACTGACCTTTCTGTCAGTGTCGTCCTGACGTGTCCGTCCCTGGACCTTAGTGTTAATTTGCACAGGACCGATCCGGCCCATGGATCGAGCGAACGCACGTGCGCGATAGTTACATCTTACCTGCATGCGTGCGCCCTGTGCATACATGTGGGATAGGATTGAGTTGATCGAGTACGAACAGCACGCTCACCACACGTACCTTATCTTATCTTGTTCATGAACGGTACATATTACCATATATGCAATGCATGCCAAGTGTTGCAACTCAACTTGCAGCTTTTTTTTAGAATTTTTATAAAAATAATATTAATTTAAAAAATAATTAAAAAATAGTCGTTTTTAATAAATAAATCACTATCGCTATTTGGAATGACAAAAATTTTCTATCGTTATTCCAATTGACGACAGTATCCCCGTCACCATTTGGAATATGTGCAGAGGAATTAAACTGACGATAGGACAATTTCGTCAGTTCAATTGACGATAGGGATACTGTCGCCAATTGGAATGACGACATGATCCTATATTTATTTATTTTAAATTTATGTGTAGAGAATTTAATCTAAAGATTTGGTGTATTTCACAAAGTTTTTTGGTAATACCTTGAAGTGTTCGCGTAGTTCGGAATCCGAAATTGAAGAAAATAACAAAATGTGAAGTACAGAATGCGAGTTCGGCGGCGCAATAACACAAATAGCCCCTACGGAGCGAAATGAAAAAAATTGGGTTTAAGGTTGCCATATGCGTTGTTGTCCTGATTGTATTGCTCGTGGAACAGATTTCTTCGGGAAAAGATTACATAATATTTAATAATAAAAATATCTAGGAAAAGAGATTTAAGTTTGAAAGACTCCATAATTTAATTACGAAATATATGGCACGCTAGATTTGGTCACGTACATTAGAAACGTCAACATGCACGAATCAATAAATCGAAATATACATACAATACATGTGCGCCTTTTTGGAATTCAAAAAAAAGGTTGATTGGAATGAAATAGATCAGTCCTGGCGGCCCATCGGTCCCTTCCCCTTCTCTGGATTACCCGTGGCGGTGGCCAGTCTCAAAGTCAGCCATGTTATACAAGACGGGCTGGACAATCGAATGGTGTTAGGATAGCACAACGCAGGGCCAAATTAATAATCATGATGCAAACTGAATGTAACTTATCTCTTTGATCCGGACTGCGCCTAGGCAATGGGGAGCGCTAGGACGGCCGCCGACCTCACTAGCAGGAGCCTTCCCCTTGTGCGCCGCACGCTCGGTCCGGTTGTACTCAACTTCCTGTTCGGGGATCCTCCACCACCACCCTGCTTTCCTGGGCTCCTCCGGTGCCTTTTCAGTAGGATCGGGTACATAAGATTTCCAGCGTTCGAAGGTCTCGGTTCGCATCGCATAGTTCAACATGTACTTTTGCTCGATGAACGCACTATCGTACATGTCCGGGCCGTTGATCCATTGGAAGAAGTTGCATCGCATCTTCATCTGCTATTATGCGCGGATGTAGTTAGAGATTTATGGAATGGAACATAAGATGTGAAAAATGTATGTATGAGGACGTTCCTGCACCTCCAGTACGCCCGGGCGGCCATCGCCGAGTGTGTAAACTAAATGATCTTAGCCGGTTCTTCGCACATACATTGTGGGCGTGAGAACTCCGGTGGTACCGGCGCGTCCTTCATAGAATAATCCAGGTAGGGTTTAGTCCTCTCGGCAAGCCACTTGCGCTTCCACAGCATCTTCGCGTAGAAGTTTGCCGACGAGTCCGACATCTCCTTCCTCTCAGTTGTGTGAACCAAACTTTGGTGAAGTGTTGGGTGTGGTGGTATAGTATTATCCTCCAGCTCTCTTCTCCTCCAGCTTTCTTCTCCCCTTTTATAATGGGTCTTTTCGGGTGGTGGTACGAGTAGGCCAAAGGCTCAGATGGCCAAGGCACTCTACCGAAGCGAGTAGCCTGAGGGGGTGTCGCGAGAGGGTGCTACGTTGGCTGGCTCGCTCTGGGCGTACCATGCAGCTGTGAAGTCCCCACGAGACCGGTCGCTCACTGCGTCAGGCCCACCGCCACCCTGGTCGAATCCGAAGTCCCCGGAGCATGACTCCTCGTGCGACACTAGCTCTTTGTCCCAAAGGGGTGTACGAGTTGTGAAACAGTACGTTATGCACGCAAACATGCCCAAAATGATGAAATAGTATGTTGTGCATGCAAACAACATAGACATAGCTCGTCATACAAAGGTAGCGGACCGCTTCGCGTACTCATGCCCCGTGTACGGGTGGAAGTCAGAACGTGTCAGAGAAAATTGACGTTAGTAACTAGTGGAATTTGAAATAAACAACCAGACGTGAGTGTTTCACGCTGACCTGCGAACTGTACCGGGGTACTCCCAGCACGGTGCCACGAGGACCCGCATGCCATGTACGGGTTAGGAGCCGTGGGGTGTGACGCACCGTGGCTCAACCCCCCCCCCCGTCCATGCATAGGTGGATCCATAAGATCCCTCCCCCTACGACAACGCAATCTGGATCCCTTATCTTGTCTTCTCGATGAACTAGTCCATGATCGCTCTGTTCTCCTGCGCCATCATGTTGAAGCGCTCCCCGAGAGTCATACGACGCATGGAGGTCACCAACTTATGCATCTCCCATTACAGATCGACTTGTACACATAATTAACAAGTTAGGAACCCAAAACTTGCGAAGCAAATGAGAAGTATGGACCGTTCAATACGTACCACATGATGGAATGTAGAGTCCGGCTAGGTGAGGTACGTGTCGAACGTCGTGGCCTCATGTTGTGGTGGGTCATCCACGACCCTGACGTAGCGAACACTCGTTCGACTGGAGTACCACTTGATGTACTCCTCGCACATCCTAGGGTCGTAGGGAGCATCCTGTTGGACGACATCCTCCAAGGCACGGAGCCAGGTCTGAACCCAGGGAACATCCTATCCGCCTAGGAAGTCGTAGCAGGTACTCCTTTCCTAGTGTACCTATGGAAGGTAAAACGATTGTTTCGTAGGTACATAAGGAAAATGGTACGATAGAAGTAAAATGTGAACTTATCCATTGACGTTTAGCGCCAACCGCTGCCCCTAGGGGACTGGGACCTCCTATCGCAGACTGAACTAGTGCATCACCGGTGCACGTGGTTCTCCTCCATGAAGACATCGTTCACCAAGCTCCTCCGCGTGTATCAGTACGCATGGTCTTGCATGCACAAGCTCGACAGGCCTTGGGTTGCGCACGCGCACACCCTGTCAGGAGTTGTAACATCCCAAAAATTTGGTCTGTTTTGAAGTTTTAAAAGAAAAATAACCATTTGGATTTTTCTGGTAAAGTTAAAGCTTAATATGAATTTTCAGAATTCAAAAATAATTTAATATGATTAATGTCAACATTAACTATATTAAAAATTATTTTATTTGGGTTCTATGTGCTTGGATGTATTTTCTAGAATTTTCTAGAATTTTTCCAAGTGCATTTGCTATTTTCTAATTGCCATTTGGTTTTTCTCCTATTTTCTAAAAAGAAAAAGCTATTATAAATCTCAGAAAATCCTTGGGCTGAATCTCCCGTTCTTTTGGCCCATTCCGTTGCTTTCGGCCCGGCCTGCTCTTCTTTTCTCTCCCACCGAAGCCCAGTCCGCCGCCCTTTTTCTTGCGCTTGGGCCGCAGCCACCCGTTCGCCAGCCCAGCCGAAGCTTTGCCTCCTTCCCTCTCTTTGTCTCTCTGCTGGTGGGACCATGCATCCACGCACGTGTTCTTCTTCTCAAACGGACCGGGACTCCTAGAGCTCGAGTTCAACACGCGCAGCGCCGTCGTACCCTCTCCAATCTCTCCCATCCAGTGCTATATAAGGAGCCTTGCCCGCGTCAATCTCTTCGCCTTGATCTCCTCCACCAAAACCCTAAGGTCTCATCTCCGTATTCATCTTCGTCGCGCCGCAATCGCCGAAGGACCACCGACGATTGAAGCTTCTTCTCCACCGGATTTCTTCGTCGACAGTGCATCTCCGTCCGAGCTTCCACCGCCGTTGGGTGCGCCTCAACGCGAGCTTCATGGTGCTCTCTCCATCTTCTTTCGAAGATCACCGCAGCGCGCGGTTCGTCAGGCAACGCCGCTGGCCATCTTGTCCGACCGCTCTCGGTGAGCTTTTTGATCCTTTGCGTGTCATCATGTGCTTTGGGTTCCACTCATCTAACCCCTCTCCTTTCGTTGTTTCTCCTGCCGAGGTACCGCCGCCGAGCTTATTCTTCGCCGGCCAAGTCCTTCCCGCCGCCGCTCCACTCGTTCTCCGACCGCATGCGTCTCGTGAGATCCTTATCTCTCGCCATCCCGATGCTTATCTTTGTTTCGCAGGCGCAGCTCAATCCTCATAGCCACCGAGCCGGCTTGATCGCCGCCGCCATGGCCGCGCGATCCTCTGCTCGCTTTGTTCTCACCAAGTCACCGCATTGCCACATCATCTCTTTGGCCCATGTGGTATCCCGGTCATCTCACGGTCGACAAGATCCAAGTGGCGCACCAAAATTTCACCGAGTCAAAGATCTTTAAACTCGCTCACCATACACCCAGTCTATGCCTCATGGGTCCCACCTATCGAGTTAATGTCATCCCGTCCGAACATCCACTGCTGACGTCAGCTGACGTCATAATCATCTTTTCCTTCAGAAAAATAATTCAGTAAATCCATAAATTCGATTTTCAGATTTTATGAGATTTCAATCTTCCGAGCTCATATCTTTTGCATCCAAACTCGATTGAGTCCATTCAAATTCCTAAATTTATCTAAATTCGAGATCTATTTATCTGAGATTTTTATTTAATTTTTGGAGTTTGTTTTCTCTCTGTTATTTATTTATTTGGTTTATTTGCTTGTTTTATGCAGTAGACGCCGATACTTGGAAGCTTTGAGCAAGTAGTAGCATACCAAGATCAAGATCAATCACTGGATTTATTCCAAGGCAAGTCGTGGTCCTTTGATCATATTGAACCCATGATTTCAAACGTATCTTGTTTTATACAACTGCATGCTATCTTTATATAAATTGTTCGGGGATTAGTTATTACCTGTTGTCATTATGCCTCCATTGAATAATTGAATGCCATGAATCCTTTGTCACCATAGCGTGGGTAATTTTAGTTGGATATATATTTATATTACCAACATGGGTATCGTACATATGCTTAGTCTTGCTTAGTTACGATGGGTTTGTCATCACATGTGTCTAGATAATTAATTTTGACTTGATGAAATATGGAACTGTGGTGGTGAGCCATTCTTGTTAAAATTTGTGTACCATGACGGGGTTAGTCATGGGTGTTGGTTAAACAAAATGATTTTCGCTCGGGCGAGTGGTTGGTGGATAGTGGGGATGTGGATTGAACATGTTGTGGGTTTGTGGTAGTCTCGCCTGAGTAACTTGTCAAGGACTTAATCTTGTGCGCCATTGAATCGAGCCTTAACCGCATACAACCACATGTCCGTATGGGACGGACTGATCGATTAATTAGCAATATCTTAATTTCGGTTCGTCATGTGAAGTGTGAGTCGTGGAAAACGTATTCTCACGGTGGCGCAGAGGGGCCACATGCAGTCGGAAAGACATTCGGTGTTGAAACCTTAGCGGCGTAATCGGTTAAGAAGGAGCTTTGTAAAGCCTGTGATGATCACTTAGTCGCACACCTAAGTGTGTTAAACGGACATTATAAGTTGATCTATCTCTTGTGGGTCAAGTTGCACAACCTCTGCAGTGTAAAACTATTCGAATAGCCGTGTCCGCGGTTATGGACGTGCCTGGGGATTTCACACGGGAGATAGAGTTTCTTCGAAAATATGTCAGAGTGTGGATGGGAAGTTCACTTGATGAATATAATGTTCGTTTGGTGAATAGGTCATTCACTTGGTGGTTTGTGTCGGTTGGTGAATGGGGAATTCACTTATCTTTGGTTTGGTTGGGAAGTGAATGGGAAGTTCACTGGTTGTTTCAAAGAACTGTTTATTTACTTATTATTGTTTTCAATTATGCATTTCAATCTATTTATTGTATTTATCGTAAATGTTGTTTTCTCGCAAAGAGCCATCTGACTAATCTTTGTTCAAGCCTGCATGAATACTATTTGCATACATTTCCCCACGGCTTGTTGAGTACATTCAAAGTACTCATGGCTTTTGCCCCTGTATTGCTCGATTGAAGAATATCAAGTCTTGAAGAGTTCTTCGCCAGAGGACCATGAAGGTTTTGCGGATTAGGATGTGTTTCTCCACTCGATTGCTGTGGGCATGTTGATTGGCCATTTAAAGAGTTTCGTTCAGCTGGAAGAGTTCATTTGTTTCTTTAGTACTCGTGGCAAGTTAAGTAAACGTTGACCATAAGGTCCAGCTATTATTATTATTTGTTACTTTGAGATCTTTTTAGTTAAATCGAATAAATGGATGGTATTTCATCATTGTTTTCCTGTGTGAGCTAGCTACTGATCTGGGACTAGTTCAGAATACACAGAGAGTTCCTGAGATGTATTTTTGGGTCCTGACAGGAGTGTACGGTATCCAGATGACGTGGTCATCTGTCAACTGATTGAACATCACAACATAGCCCGGGTAGGACACTTGTGTAGTGATTAGAGTGAAGATGACCTATGGAATAGAACAACAGAAACTTAGTACAAGAAATTAAATTACATTACGAAAAAGAATAAATATTCAGAAAACTTACCCGTCGGTGACACCACACCGTACCCATGGTCGGCCGGTCCACGTCGTCGTCATCGGCGTACATGGCGACGATGTAGGCTCCTAGGTCCAACTGTTGTCGTCCGATCTGAAAACGCTCAAAGGACTACCTGAAGAAGTAGCGGGCATCTAGGGAGGATGGAGTTGTCCCGAACCCAATGGGACGCGTCGCACAGGGCACGGTACATCACGCATAGCACCGCAGGGCCCCAACGTAGGGCTGGATCGCCTCCACGTCCCAATCCGCCAGCTCGCGTGTGTCGTCGATCATATGCTTGTCGACGCTATAGCCGTGGGACCCTAGGAACATCACCAATCCGAATAGCCACAACAAGTAGGCATCGGCGTGCCTCACCGTACTACTTGGATGCGTCCTTCGCCATATGCTCCGCCTGCAAGAAGACAGATATACATCAATAAGTTGCACAAACCAATTCAAGCGGAAGGACAAGAGTTACAAAAACTTATGTAGAACTGGCAGATCCACTCTAGCGACAGCCCGTGGGTGCTGCTGAACTCCCTGTAGCCGGTGTTGGGCGGCAACACCTCATGGAACCTCGTGAGGAACTCCGTACGCCACATGGTCGGGATGTCATATGCCGCCAGGGGAAGCTCGCCCAGGTAAAAACGGGAAGGTCACGCTCGGCGTCGGCGCCATCTCCCAACACGGGAGGAGGTACATGTGCGTCTCCAACCTCTATGGTTAACCAGTGCCGTCAGGAGGCACCGGTCGTACAGAAAGCGCCTCAGTGTACGACCACCGCCCGCACGGTCCTGGTCGTCAGAAGATCGAGAGGCCGACTAGAGGGGATTGAATAGGCGTTTAAAACTTCTATGCGCTAAAAGCCGATTTCTAATGAGGAAGTTAATACAAATACGGTTTTGCACAATTAACACCTAAAACCACTAGCTCAACTAAGTGCACCAACAATACAAGGTTATTGATAATAATCAATCAAGCATGGACTTGTAAGCAATTCAATTTAAGCAATGTAGATAGCATATAGCATGGCAAGCATTCATACACAATAAATAAGCAACTTAATTATATAAATGTAAATTGCAATATGGTAGAGCTCAAGAATGCAAACCACAATATGACACGCGATGTTTCTGGTGGTGCTCGGAGACTTGGTCTCCCTAATCCACGTTGAGAGAAACCCAAACCAATTGGGCCGCTCCACGAATTGAGCCTTCCTCCGAGGTATCAACCACCTAGCTCCACTAGGGTTGCACTTACTCCACTCCGGAGATGGCGAGCACCAAGCCACTCACAAACGTCTGGGTCTTCACAAGCTTCACTTGAGAAGATCACCGACGACGACGCCTCCACGCCGCCCGTGGTGTCGGCAAACACCAAGAGTAACAAGTCTCCAACTTTCACTTAAACCAATCAAATGTCAAAGCTCTCGTGGATACTAAATCCACCACCTAATGCAACACATGCAATAGGATTTGTCTCTCAAACCTCACTAAGTGCAACACATACACAAATGGGAGTAGGGGCTTGCTCTTAGCTCAAATGAACTCAAAGGGGCACCAAAGAACCTCTCCTCACACGACCAAGGTGAGTATGTATAGCCCACACAAAAACTAGCCGTTGGAAGAAGATTCCGAGAATGCGGGCGAAGCCGGTCGATCACAACTAATGGCCTGGCCGGATCGCTTAAGCGCCAACGGCTATAAAACTAGCCGTTGGACTCACAAATCGGCCGACCCAGCCACCAATGGCGGTCGGGCCGATCTCAAATCGGTCGACCGCCGAGAGGAGGTCGGGCCGCATCTCAACTGAGCAACCGAGCAAATCAGAAAACATCTCTTTTGGAATATTTACAATTTTTAGAGGTGTCTTGCTATTTTTTCTAGTTTAAAAAGTATTTTCAGCATTAACCGAATATTTACCGTGCACAAATAGAAACCAAAATTAAGTTGGGATAATTTTGATTAGGCTCTATATACCCTATTTAGCTACTCTACAATTTTTATAGATTTTTAATAGTTACTTGCTACTTTCCTTATTTAAAAAGTGTCTTCAACATTTATGCAATATTTACCGTGTACAAATGGAAAAAAAATAAGTTCACAATATTTTAATTCAGCTCTACCCTATGTACCTACTTTGGATTTCTTAGATAATTTTTAGAGGTGCCTTGCTATTTTTCTAGTTTAAAAAGTATTTCAGCATTAACATAATATTTACCATTCACAAATAGAAACCAAAATTAAGTTGAAATTATTTTGATTAAGTTCTACATACCCTATTTAGCTACTTTGCAATTTTTATAGATTTTAAATAGGTATCTTGTTACTTTCCTTGTTTAAAAAGTGTCTCCAACATTTATGAAATATTTATCGTATACAGATGGAAAAAATAAGTTTATAATATTTTAATTCAGATGGAGAATTTTTAGAGGTGTCTCGCTATTTTCTTTGTTTAAAAAGTATTTTTGACATTAATAAAATATTAACTGTGCACAACGAGAAACCAAAATTAAGTTATGATTATTTCGATTAAGCTCTACATACACTACTTAGCCACTCTACAATTTTTACATATTTTTAATAAGTATCTTGCTATTTTTAGAGGTGTCTTCCTATTTTTCTGGTTTAAAAAGTATTTTTGGTATTAACAAAATATTTACCGTGTAAAAATAAAAACCTACAAAGTTTTCTAAGTATTTTTGCGAATTTATTATAAATCGTTCGAGTACTGGAACATAAATAATATCTATACGATGAACTAAACTATACATAACTAAAATGTTGTACTACATCAAACAACGATACAACTAAAATTATCTAGTCCGTTGAATTCTATGTCGCTATTTTTATTTTCTAGCCTACAAGGTTTCGAATTTATTTAAAAAGTTGGAAGAACATTTACCTGCAAAATATATGACCAGATCTGTTGTTCCGTTTCTCTCCTCCGCTAGGGCTTTGCTATGTCTTTTCTCCCCTCTCCTCCTCTCTCTCTCTTCTCTTTTTTTCCAAAATTAAAATGATTTTTCCACCGAATTATGGGGATATATATAGTCAGTTAATATCGCTAGTTGAACTGGCGATTTGCACAATCCTCAATGCAAATTGCTAGTTGAAATAGCGACGAGCATGATTGGAACGGACGACTGGTAGTAAATAGGTTCCTGTCATTTGTTGCCATTTGAAATGACGATAGGAGTCTGTTGTCAGGTCAAATGGCGACAAACACTTATTTTTGTTAAAAAATCAACTATTTTTTTTGGTAATTATCTTTTAAATTAATATTATTTAAAAAACATTTTTATGAGATAGACGCACACGCATATTTCAATATATTCGTTATGAGTTATTATCTTTTGTTGAGATCGATTAGCTTGCTTGCGCTCCTCTTATTTTCTTATATTATATATAAGAAAATATAATTTTGGGCATAATTGGATTTTTACTAAGGAAAATGAAGAAAATAATTTTGGACATAATTGGATTTTTACTGGGGAAAATGAAGAAAATAATTTTGGACATAATTGAATTAATTATCAACACATGCAAGAGCCAGCAGCTAGCTAGCTTATTGACAAGTCGATGGGTGTTATAATAATCACAATTGGGGGTGTTATTTATCAGGTGACTGAATGATTTTTATATTTCAGTCACTTTTTTTTTGTCCTTTGGATCTTAATCCCACTGCTTTGATCCACTGCTTTCATGTGTTTGTGTTGTGCCATTCAATTTTGAGCTATGAGCTTACAAAGTTATTTGAGCTATGAGCTTACAAAGTTAAAGCAGTAGTAGCAGCTTAGAGTAAAAAATCGTGTGCAATTTGAGTCAAACCGACATCAATAACACAGGACGCTGGACCAAAATCAGAGAACACAAATTCAAAATTCAACATAGCAGCAGCAGCTTAAGCCTCCAGATTTGTGCGTGTGAGAGAGCGGGGGAGAGAGGAAGACAGAGAGGAAGACCTCATGGGGCTTGCGGCAGTCATACATCAACACAAGCAAGAGCCAGCAGCTTGCTTATTGATCCCCGGATGGGTGTTACTAATATTACAAGGAAATAGAGAGATCCTGCAGAGCGTAGCGTAGTACGGACGTCGCTTGCTTATATTGCTCCCCGTTTATTAGAGAAGGAAAACGCGCGGCAGCCAGATGTAAACACACGAGACAAGTGGAAAACAAGACGGTCAGTAGCCTGGTGGGAGCTGCTTGGCCGGCGTCGTCGCGGATTTATTCCGTGCACTTGGGAATTCCGTTCTTGTTCCAGTCATCCAAATCGAAATCGTACCAGTCGCGGCAGACATACCGAGGAGGATCCTCGGACACCTGCACGCAATCCTTGCAAGCGCTGGAGCAGGACTCCACCTGGTCCGCGCAAGAGCAGCCCGGTGGGAGTTTCCGATTGCAGATGGCCATGTCGCAGCAATCCCCCCACGGCTTCTGCTTGCACCTGGGAATCTCGAACTTTTCATCCCAATCGAACTGGTACCAGTCGCGGCAGACATACCGAGGAGGAGGACCCTCGGACACCTGCTCGCAATCCTTGCAAGCGCTGGAGCAGGACGCCACCCTGTCCGTGCAAAAGCAGGCCGGTACGAGTCTCCGATCGCAGGTGTAACCGTCGCAGCAATCCCCCCACGGCTTCTGTTTTCCTTCCCCTGCCGCTGCTAGTCCACTAGTAATTTCCCCCGCACCTGTATACAAGCATATATACACATTATTCATACTTCGTAAACAAACCAATTTATATTTGCAAGAAAACTATACTAATGAAACACCTACACATGTATAAAACGCACATATATAAATTAGTACATCGGTGCACAGACATATAAGGATGAGTTTGGATATTAGTATATGCATATAGTACATATACATATATACACCTATACGCATGAGTTTGGATATATAGTATATGCATGTACACACACGCAAAGAGCTTGATTATACATCGATGGACTAGCTAGCTAGCTAGTTCTGAAAGAAATGTACTAGCTAGTGTCACATGCAGTACGTGTAGAAGCATGCCGTACGTCACCTTTGCCGTCGCTTGGGAGGCGAATAGCCCGGTCGTCGGCTCCGGCTCCGGCGAGAAGAAGGGCCAGCTGGAGGGCAAGGATCAGTAGGATGCTAATGGTAATGCCTCTCTTCATCTTCATGGTTGGTTTGGTGCTGGTGTGATACAACTGAGAGAGCTAGTACCATGGATATATAGCCCTCTCAGACCAATCAGCAAGCGACATGGACTACTCAGAGCATCCGGAACGATAAAAACGTGACCCTTTTTTAAAATCTAACCGGATATGGATCCACGTGGAAGCTAGCAGATCTGGCCGGATCGAGCTAGCACTAATTAGACTAGAGGCCGGCGTGCGCATTTGTGCATGTACAGGATACAACGCAGTTAGATCGGTTTGTTTTTTAGACATTAAAGTTACGTTTAGATTACACTCGGAGTGCAAAGATAGACAGATATAAATAGTGTGCCATATGATGTTTGAAGTAAGCAAAAAGAGTTTAAGATGCATGTAATACGAGTATACAAAGGCAGATCTATATGAAACAACAAACAGTAAAAAACGGGTAGTTTTCAGCTATAGTTTCATCGAAGCTAAAAAGAAAAATGAGCATATTGAAATTTAGAACAAGCTGTACAAAAGAAGCAGAGTGACGGAGGCAACACAACGGCGTGGTAACCCAACGCGTGCAGATCGAACGGGCAACAAAACATGCAGCACAATCGGACGACGAAGAGAGAAACTCTCGACGTGGCCTGCCTTTGTACATGGAGATGACCTGGTCCGGCAACGGCAGGTTTTTGTCGAGCATGCCGTATTTAACACCAATGCCGCCTTCAGCTCCTGCATTTGCACATGCAAGAGGTAAAAGTATGTTTTTTTTGTAAGGATTGAAGTTCTAATGCGAGTTTTATGAATTCGAGATCATATACATCCATAATGTTTTGAATACCTGTACACTTGGAAAAGTCCTGGAAAAAAAAACATAGTTGTACAACATGTTAGAACTTCGGTTTCATTTTTTTGGCTAACAAGTAGAATTTGATTCCCACAAATTATATGTTAGGTTACCTACCCTTTGATGTTCTTCATTTCATAATGCGTTTATGTAAATGTGAAATCAAATGATTAATGCTGAGATGAACAAAATTAATAGTGGCATTAGTGTCATGTTCCAGTTGTATTATCCAACAGTTGGTGGTAGGTTACTTGTGACCTGTTCACACAAACTAAGATCCTAGATTAGTGAAGGGAGTGGTTCTAGACAACAAATCTACAGGAAAAGAATTGTAAGTACAAAAATTTTAAGTTAATTCCGTGCACAACTCCACATTGCCTCACGATTTTCTACCTAGGACTTGAAATGGCCAACTCCATCATTCATACAGCGTTAGGTAAGTATGCAATGGGTATACTTTTTCAACTTTCTTTCAAGGTCCAAGCAGTAACTGTCAATGTCCCAGTTGAAGTCAAAGATATGCTTGCGAAAAGAAGAACACAACCTGCTGTGAAGGTCCAAAGTCCAAACATTTCGCTTTCAGCAAGAAATATACAAAACCTTAAAATGGAATTACGTTTTTCTTTTGCAATTGTAGTTTACTACGTTATGTAGCGTAGAGGATGTGCGTGTGCGTGTGTATGGCCAAATAGTCTTATCTTGGTTAGTAGCATCTCTAACCCAGCCTAATTTTAAAGTTGGTTCATCAAAGCACAAGGGTAAGATACATAATGATGCATGGGAATCAAGTTGTCAGCAAGGACTATAAATCCTCTTGCCTCTTGTGGTTCTCTGACACAGGCAAACATAGGAAAATCTTAAGGAAAAAAACTATCTATTTGTGTGACAGTATGTTCCTATCATATTTAGATGACATCAACAGGTAATTAAATGGATTTAAACATCAATGCAAAAGGCTTGCCTTTTGATTTCGTCACGCAAAAATACTATCGGTAGACTACTATATTTTGGTTGAGATGTAACATATAATAAATAATGACAAAAAATATAGTTAAAAATCTTTAGGTAGGCTTGGCCAAACTTTTACTCACTCTATTGGCCGACATGCATTGCAGTGAAAGAACATAATTGGTCTCAGAACAAATCATAGGCCTAGTGCACACGCTAGATACAGTTATCTTGCTGCAACATATCAAATATAAATTGTACCTGTAATTTGCAGTGCCTATACAACACAGGGGTCCATTACCAAAGTTTTGTCCAATGAGATAAAGGGGTAACCAAATTTCTGAAAACTCATGAAGAAATACAACAACATAGAACAAGAATGCACAATAAAACCAATCATGCAATGTTTCCCCACCAGGATTATTTTTCTAAGAAACCCAACCAAGAACAGAAAGAATAAGCCTAGCAACCACCTCTACGGCTCTCTACCTACAAGGCTGCAATCAGAAGGGATAAATAATAGAAACAACCAATTGGCGCTATCTTCATCCTAAAGGATCCCCTCCCAAAACAAAAAACTTTTTTGCTGATGGGAGTGCAAACTCGAACCAAGGAACATTGTATCATGGAGTTTTAAGCTAAGCAAGTATTAACTGTGATTGTTACAAGATTATAGTTTTTTCATAAGTGGTGTGCTAAACTACTGGACACAACAATGGATTGAGAAAATAAATGTGGAAAACACGTCACCTTTCAAGTAAATCTTATATTAGATATGGCTCAAAATATTTGTACTTCTATCATCAGGAAAAGGCTAATAAAGAACTACTGTGTTTGATTTGAAACCGACGACATAAAAAAAGCATACCTGAAAAATGTCAACCAACTTCTCCCTACGAGAGTCGCTTGAAGGTGGTGCCTCAAATATCTCTGAAGAAGGCCACCCATTCTCCCCAAAGTACCTATTAAAACCCAACCAATTCAGAACCAATATTCAAACACAGATTAAATACTTAAACAACACGTGCTACTTAATAGCATGTGCACGAAAGAATGCACTACATGAGCTGGCATGCAACATCAACTTATTTCGACATCTATCAATTTGTCCACATTAACATTTTCACACCAATCTAATGAACATTGAGCAACTGCATTCTATCCCCGCATATCCGTTGCTGGAACGTCCATATGCACCAGTGCAATGCAGCCAAGCAAGAATCAAGTTTGCAAAAGCGGCACACGTACTTTGACATCCCAGCAACACATGTTGGGTAGCTGTGCGCAAACTCAATTCCAGTGCATTTGTCGCATCTTGGGCTTCCCACCGCCGATGCGGTTCTGGAGCTCGTCGTAGAAGGCCTCGTCCCAATACAGTGGCGTGTCGGTGGCCGGTGGGCAGTGCACCCCGAAATGTGCGAAGGCATCGTTGTAGGCCCGCCGGTGCAGGTGCTCCGACTCCAATATACGCCATCGCAGTCGAAGATCAGGGCGTCGAGCGAAGACGCCGATGGTGGCGGGGAAACAAAATCTCAACCTCCCCCAAATCCAATCCCAAATCGAAACCCCCCACCAACGCCAAAAGAGATTTGGGGCGGTGGCCGAGGAGTAGGCCCGGGCGCGTAGGCGGCGGTGGGGGGAGGGGGCGAGGCGTGGGGGCAGCGGCCGGAGGTAGAGGGGTTAAGGGGAGGGGGCCGGGCGTGGAGGCGGAGGGAAGGGGGCGGGGCGCAGGGGTGAAGGGGAGGGGCGGCGGCCCGGCATGGGCATTGGCGGTGGTTGCCGGGCGTGGGCGTGGGAGGAGAGGCCAGGCATAGGAGGGCAGAGGGGCGTGGGGAGGGGCGAAGGCGGCGGCTGGTCGTGGATGTGGGGAAGGGGCGAGGCGTGGGGAAGCGGCCGGAGGCGGAGGGGCTAAGGGGAGGGAGCCGGGCGTGGAGGCGGAGGGAAGGGGGCCGGGGTTGGGGGGAGGAGGAAGAACGCGAAGGCCTCGCGAGGTGTTGGCCGGGCGGGGGCTTGGGGGAGGGGGAAGAACGTGAAGGCCTCGCGGGCGCGTAAAACGAAAAAAAACGGACAGCCGCGAGGCAGCGCGACGAAGAATCGAACGACTACAACAAAAAAAAAAAGCCTACTAGCGTGCCTGAGGTCGCGCTAAAGCTCTCACGATTTAACCGTTAGGATTGTATTACATATTGTGGGTCAGTATCTTCTGTATGGGTGTTTTTTTTTATGTTTTTGAATTATAATAGCAAAACTAGTTCCTACCGGACCGCCGCAGAAATGCACTGTAAGTTCCTACCGTGCTCCCAGTCTGTGAGTAGAAATGCTAAACACTGCTAAATAGCTATAAACCGAGTTAAATAGTGCTAAAATAGTTGTAAACAGTGGTGCTACCGTACTGAACAGTGCTCATCTGCATGCAACAGCGCTAGGTAACCACAACAGTGCTAAACAGTGTCCGACAAAAGCACCGTGCAAGCTGCAAATGACGGCAAAAGCTTTGATAGCCTGGAGTAATGAAAAGATTGGAGACAAGAAAACTCAAATGTGCCTAGCCAATGAGATCATTTTTCATTTGGACCATGCGCAGGAGCAGAGGACGCTTTCACCGGCCGAAAAGGAACTAAGGTCGGAACTAAAAGTTCGGATCTTAGGATTAGCGACAATCTATAGAATGGCTTGGAGGCAAAGGTCTCGGATAACTTGGCTTAAGTTGGGAGATGCAAACACAAATTTTTTCCACTCCAAAGCAACTGCAAGGACAAGGAAAAGGTACATCCGCGTCCTCTCAGATTCGATCCACACTTTTACCCGGCAAACAGAGAAGGAGGAGGCCCTGTTTCGACATTATTCCAGTATTTTTGGTATGGCGAGGCCGGCGGCTAGTGCCTTTGACTGGGACCAGCTTGCACCCGGCCAAGGACAGGCAGGAATCCTGGGCCCTCTGGAGCAGCCGTTTGTGGAGGACGAAGTCATAGCCGCAATCAACAAAATGCCACGTGGCAAGGCTCCAGGGCCAGATGGGTTCACCGGGGAGTTCTATAAGGGGGCATGGGACATTATAGGCCCAGACATAATGGCAGTCTTCGCAAAATTCTACAACCTGAACAACACACACTTTGCGAAAGTCAACACGGCCAACATAATATTGCTGCCTAAGAAGGAACAACCAATTGACATCGCAGAGTTTAGACCAATCAGCTTAATTCATAGCGTGGCCAAGTTAATCTCCAAGGTGCTTTCGCTAAGGTTGTCCAAGCACATGAGTACTTTAATCTCTACAAGCCAGAGTGCTTTCATCAAGACGCGTTGTTTACAAGATAACTTCCTCTATGTGCAGAATATGGCCCACAGTTATCACCGCTCCAAAACTCCGACTCTCATGATCAAACTAGACATATCAAAGGCTTTTGACTCGGTATCCTGGCCGTACTTGCTCGACACTCTCCACCATTACGGTTTCGGGCCAAGATGGAGGGAGTGGATTTCGATCTTACTGGCCACGGCCAACTCGACATTTATTTTAAATGGGTTCAGGGGGCCAAAAATCTGGCATCGATGTGGGGTCAAGCAAGGGGACCCCTCTCGCCGTATCTATTTATACTGGCAATAGATGTTCTACAATGCTTGTTGAACAAGGCCACATCCAAGGATGGCTATCCCCTCTGAATGGTCGAATGGTCAAGGCAAGACTGTCGCTATACGCGGATGATGCAATGATTTTTATGCCCCCCATCAAGCAGGATTTAGATAACTTAAAAGGACTTCTAGATATTTTTGGCGAAGTCACTGGGCTAAAGATAAACCTACACAAAAGCGCAGTTATACCGATTCAATGCCAAGATTTCGACTTGGACGCCATCCTTCAAGATTTCCCGGCAAGCAGGAGATGTATGCCGTGCACATATCTTGGCCTACCGCTCTCCCTACGCAAGTTAAGGAAGGTGCAGCTGCAGCCCCTGATTGATAAAATAGATGCAAGACTAGGGGGTTACAAAAAAAAATATGCTGTCCAGAGCTGGGAGACTAACGACGCTCAAGGCAGTTCTCACTTCCATTCCCATCTACCACATGACCCTTGCGTAACTACCGCTTGGACAAGGAAACAAATTGACAAGCGTCGAGGGCTTGGTTTTGGACAGGAGGTGAACTCTCCACAGGTATGGGGGGGGAAATGTTGGGTCAACTGGAATACAGTATGTCGCCCCAAGATTTTCGGTGGCCTCGGGATCCTTCGCCTAGACACTTTTAGTAGGGCCCTCCGTCTTCGCTGGCTATGGTATCAATGGAAGGAACCAGGAAAGCAGTGGAGCGGCATGAAACTGCCAGTCAATGAGATAGACCGACAACTTTTTCGAATCTCAACAAAAACCGCTCTTGGAAGCGGAGATAAGGCGAGCTTCTGGAAGGACGCCTGGTTAGGGTGCTCGCCCCTCAGAGTCATGGCCCCAAGCCTCTATGCGATCATGGCTAGAAAAAACAGAGCGGAGAGAAGCACTCCAGGGGAGCACTTGGATTGTCGACCTTAGAAGAAAGATATCAGAGCAGCACATTGTGGATTTCATTCAGCTCTTCGCAAGAGTCCAACAGGTCACGCTCACTCCTGATGTGCCGGATGATATCACCTGGAAGTGGACTTTGACAGGAACGTACACGGCCCAATCGTCTTACAAGGCACAATTCTTGGGGTCAATTCAACCGCCGTATGTTAGGCTTATTTGGAACTCTTGGGCACCACAAAAATGCAAAGTCTTTGCATGGCTGGCCATTCAAGAGCGGCTACCAACGGCAGATATCTTGGCAAAGAGACACATGCCAAATGATTACTGGTGCTCGCTCTGCACAAACAATCCAGAAACAGCGCATCACCTCCTTATTACTTGTGCCTATACCAAAAGGGTGTGGAATGCCATTGCAACTTGGGAACAGCATCAGAACTTGTCTCCGACGCATTGGAATAATCATGTGTCGATACTGGACTGGTGGATGGCTAGGTCACTAAGTGAGAGGGCTGCGGGCAAGAAGGGCCAAAACTCTCTACTTATCCTCACCATGTGGCAAGTCTGGAAAGAAAGAAATAAGAGGATTTTTCAGCAGCGTAACGACGTCATCGGAACTGTTGCGATCATCAAGGAAGAGGCTAGGGCATGGATAATAAGTGGGGCAAAGAATCTGGCGGCCTACTTACCGCCGGGAGACTTAGCTTTTTTGTAACGATCGGTGTTTTGATTTTCTAGGTTTCCTTTCCTTTCTTTTTCTTTCTTTGTTTCTCTTCCTTTTTTTCGCGTCTTTTTTTAGTCTGTGTTTTCTATCCTTCTTTATGCATTGTTGCAATTTGCCACTCCCAAAAAAAGCACCGTACACCTCCTGTTAATGCATGCAGTAGCGCTCGGGCACCACGGCATGTCGCCTACCATATTCCTGCCGTGGTTCCAGTCTAGGAGCGAGCGTGGTACGTGCCTACTGCGGTGCTACTTCTATAATTTTGTACGAGCGGTGAATACTTTTGCTATTACAAATAAAAAACATGGCAAATCAGCTAAAGACTCTCTAAATGCCAATTGAACTTATCGATACTTTATTAGTCATTGTGCAACACCCTCACAAAATAAAAAAATAAGAAAATCATTCGTTATAGTTAATCTCTTGTCTATCCAACATAGAAGATTGTTTTTTTATATGCCACTACAAATGTTTCGGACCCTAATTTGTCATTGGAAAGTGACATCTCTCATATGCCATTGCAAAGTCGAAACCTACAATTTTAAGCCACTATCGTCACCTCAGTTTTTTTCGTAAACTTTTTGCAACTCTCCATACTGATGTGAGCTTAATTGTGAATGGAAATTTGAACTATTTGCATTGTGATTTTAACAAATTTGGAACCTATGTGTTGGATTTACAATGTTATGAAACTATTGTACAAACTATAGAATTTTGAGTGCCAAGTGTCCACATCCATTGAAAAGTGTCTAGCTCCGCCACTAATTAGAGAGAAAAATTAGGTTTTGCACTTGAGCCTCTAAGAGAGAAATTAGGGTTTGATTGAGAGAGCTAAGTGTTGCCCTTAGGGTTGTGTCCTGGTTGAGTGGTTGTAATCCATCCTCTTCAAGTGGCAATAGATGATTAAACTTGATTCTTTATGTCTTATTTATGTTCTTATTTGATTCTCTTGGTTTCTTGAAATGTTCTTGATGATTCTTGGTTTCATCTTGTTCTAGTACGATTTGTGCTGAAATATAGCTTGCTAGGACTTGTAGGAACCCATCTAGAATCATCTTAACTGCCTAGATCTCACAAACATGAGTAGATCAAGTTTTCCCTCTTTTGTCTGGTTCTTGAGCACTCTTCATCATGATGGATGAAGGTGGTAGCCTTGATAACGATTCTTGAAATTGTTGATTGGAATATATTACAAAGATCATAGGGAAGTTGTGTTTCAAGTTTGGTGTGATTTGAACAAGTAGATCAAAAGTTAGTTCAATTTGCATCTTGAAGATCGTGAAGATTTCGAGCGGCGGAGGTCGATCGCTTCAGATGCCATCAATCCGTCAGCCGTCGGTCGAACTCAAATTTTGACATGGTGTTGTGTGAATCCTGCTTTGAGTTGTCTTTTCTTTGTTCTTGCAAGTTCGATCTTGATCTTTGCAGTTGTTCATGGCCGTCGAAGTGAAAAGATTGCCGAATACCTAAGGGAAAATATCCGGCATCCCCTAGAGCTTTGATTTGGCAGAGAGCGAAATATGTGGTTTTGATACCGATTGTTACAATCTTTCACATCCACATACAAGTAGCACTAGTATTTTAGGTAATTGAGATGCAAGAGAGGTGAATTTAGGGGGGAAATAAGAGGAGAGTAGAGGGGATTTGAGGAGGTTCAGAGAAGAGAAATACGATACGGGGAGAAGAGTTGAGGGAGAAGGAGGCCAAAGCATAGTTATCAATACCGTATCGATACCGGCCGGTGAAATTGATAATATCGTCTATTCAACTATATATTATATTTGATAGTACTACTATATATTTGGAATAATATTACAAGTGATATTTGGTGTGCATATAATTAAACAAATTTATACTTAATATATATATTTGTATTATTATATTAAATCTAAAACGATACGCCGGTATAACCGGTACCGAAATATACCATTTGAAAAATTAAACTGGTATGGCCTCCGATACAGTATTTACCAGTTTTGGCCAAAGCCGAATCTATCTTGTTCTCTTCCACGCAGACGTAGCGGGGATGGTGACCATATCTGATCCAGCGCTCGCAGCGCCACGATTTTTGGCGATACGACCGCCGATTTCGACCAGATTTACACTTCTAACCACCTTTCCACGGTATTTGCAAAAATAGCAACGCGGGCGCGCGGCCACCGCGCGCCCGCCCTGAGGTTGCTACACGTACCCGCGGGCGCGCGCCCACCTCGCGCCCACCCTCGTTCCTCGCCACCACCCGACCAGACTGCTGCGCGCGCGCCACGCCCACCGCGCGCCGCCACCTCGGCGCCGTCCAAGCACGCCCACCCGCCCCGCGCGCCACCTCGTGGGCACGACCACCGTGCCCGCCACCACCACAGATCGCCTCCTCTCACACGCGCCACAGCCCCACCCCCACTAGGTTAGGTACTTTAGCTAGGTTAGGGTTAGTGTTAGGGTTAGGATAATTAGAAATTGAAATTAGGGTTAGGGATAATTTTAAAATATAGCAAATGAGTTCAAAAAATTACAAAATTTTTTGTGTAGCCTCCTGACACCGTGTACTTGATTGTCTAAATTTTTCATAATTTTATTCGTTTAGATTTTTTATCGCTATGTCGCAGTGGACTTGATTGTGTAATATTTCGGTAATTTTATATATGTTCTGGTATTCTCTAAAAAAATTAATATTTAGATCGCGAGAATTTGGATTTTAGGTTTTGGATATTAGGTTTCATGATTTCATATGACTTGGAATGTATTAGAGATTTGTCGGGTTACATTTTGGTGATAAATGTCTCGACAGCAAGGTATATTTGCGGTCTAGAGAAGGTTGTGGGATATTCCAAATATGCTATACTTTCCCTTACTTGGAATGTATAAAAAAAAGCTAAATTGCAAGTCCATTAGAGATGTTGATATGCAATGCACACGACGCATCCATTAAGCAGTCCACTCCATAAATAAATTTATGACGCATCGACCATTAAGTTACATGGTTCACGAGATTGAACATAATTGCGTAAATAAGGGGACGAGTACGGAGGTACAAGCTTCTCTGGTCATGCCTAATGGTAGAAGGTGCCTTGCGCTACCCACATAGAGTGTTGTTCAGGGGGGCGCTATAGGGATACGGGTAGGCTACGCTAGCAACAATTTAAAATTTCTTCCACGTAAACCAGGATGCCAAGCAAGTTATATGATCACAGATCATTACCACCAGACGCACAGTGCAACGGACGTAGAGTCAGAGCAGCCTAGTCTGACGAAAAACGCACCGATGTAGTGGTCGTAGATGATTGTCCAACGTCCTCGTAGTCGATCGTCTCCTTCAGCAACCTCTGCAGTTTCTTGTGAAGATCGCGAATCGTCCTCAGCGCAACAGCGACAGCAGTAGCGCCTCTACGGTATCCACACGTCCAGGGAAGGAACAACCATACGCCGGTGTGCTAGCACCAAGACGCACGGGAAGGTTCTCCCAAGAAGATGGCGGCTAGGGTTTCGGTGGAAACAACTCACGTGTCTCTCTCCGTGTGTCACCAACAATAGCCTCAAGCAACTCCTTATATAGTGCCCTATGTCGGATTCTATCCGAACACGTTTGACGAATCGTATTCGTATTGGTTTGTTCCAACCCATTAAGTGTGTGGCCCGTTAGGTTTGTGTGTAATCGGTTGTGACTCGGAAACCCTTTTCGACCACGAGTCGTAGTGGTACCTAGCAGGACATAACGATTCCCGAATACACACAAATTATATCGGACGAACCTTAACGCAATATGATCTACAACTAGGTCCTCATCACTTACGACCAGGTCCTATCTCTATACGACCAGTTCGCATTCGGTTACGACCAGTTCGTAACTCCTTACGACTAGGTTTTGACCACTCTGTGATTTCGTTTGACCAGTCTACGACTTGCTCGTATCTCTATACGACTTGTCTGGACCTGATCGAACTAAGTGACCTACTCTAGTATTCTCCCTTTGCCTCACGATATCTGGTTGAACTCCAGGTGAGATAATATGTCATCCTTGGACGGTTCAATACTTTCTCGATCGAGTTGTCGGATAACCTTATGTGGTCGAACACTTCGACCACTAGTGGCATGGCCATGCACTTTTTTTATCCGACCACTTTGAGGGGCCCAGAGACATCTCTTCTGTTATGTTAGGAGGGGCAAATCCCATATCCGACCAGTCACACCCCTTCGCATGTTTCATAGCATACCCGAAAGCTACCTTTATAACTACCCAGTTACGAGTAGAGTTTGGCAACCCCTAAGAGTGCTATTACACATGTAGGGAACTATGCTGATCTCAGGTCTAAGGATTATACACCATCATTGCTTGAGACCAACTAATGACACATAGAATCATAACAATCTCAATAGTGTCTCAAGGTGGGTCAATCCAACCCCATGTTCTCTAACATGTGTTCACATTATTGATTCGATATCCCTATATCCATGACCGGTGAAACATGGTCATCAATCAATACATGTGCTGGTCGTAGAGTCACTGGCGTTTCGACCAGGGATACTTTTAGAACGACATCATATAAGTCGAAGAGTTTCACCAACAAGTCACATACTCGTTGATCTTCAGAACTAACGATTCATTCAAGGAACAGAATAACATTTATTCAAGAACTCATAAATACAGACGTGATACAATCATCTCTATGATTGCCTCTAGGGCATATCAACAACAGGCGCCTCGGACGTGGGTTGCCGTCGTTGTAGTGGCATGCACATATTCAGCTAGGGTTCGCGCAGCAGCATGTGGGATCATAGGAACTTCCTATGTTGACGACCTCTTCGTTGCCAATCTCGCGCTGCATCTGTTGGCGGAGGTCATCGTTTTCCTCGTTGAGATCGTCAATCCGTGCCTCCAACTCAAAGATTCAGTTCCACAATCTATCCAGGTACATCGCAACATGTCGTTCATGGGGAGGATCGATCCAGCGGACAAAGTCGCATTTCACCATCTACTAGAAAGGAGGGTTAACAAGGAGGCTCTATTAGCAGTAACATAAAGGAAAAAACTTACTAATTGTACCCCAGAGTGTGGGCATCGGAAGAAACGTCGTCGCCATCGAAAGGGCCGTCCAAGACCTGCACGACAGCGTCCTCCATGTGTCCGCATTTCGGCCATATCGGTTGAGCACGCTTGTTCAGTATCAACCGGTAGTTAGGCCCGAAGTCACTACTATAGAAACAGTCATCACAGACGGTTTGGAACCCTCATCACAGACGGTTTTCGAACCGTCTGGATAAGTTGATCTCTGATAGCAGGTTGTTATTACAGACGGTCGGGTAACCGTCTATGATACGAATATCACAGACGGTTTTAAAATAAAACCGTCTGTGAATGCCAGTATCACAGACGGTTTTGTACACTAACCGTCTGTGAAGTCAGAGTATCACAGACGGTTCTGTACACTAACCGTCTGTGAAGTCGGAGTATCACAGACGGTTCTATACACGAACCGTCAGCGAAGTCGATGTATCTGCATTTATTTATGTTTAGAATCGTTGCGTGAAGTCGAGTATCACGAGCGGTTTATGTTTAGAACCGCTCGTGATACTCGACTCCTGATCGGTTAGTGTACGTAACGTCAGGATACTTCGACTTCACTGACGTTCGTGTACGTAACCGCTCTGATATCTCGGCATTCATAGACGATTTTTATTTAAAAATCGTCTGTGATAGTTCATTACACTAACTAGTTTTTTTACATATTTTTGGCTAGCCTCAGGAATTGCTAGCCATGCCCTCTGAAAACAAGCATGCAGAAAAACAGATACATCACAGATAGTCAATTGTCGACAAACTCAATCTGATCATTACTCAAAATAAATTACAAAAGATCACATTTGTTCAAGTATTGTTACAAAATAAATTTGATTACAATTGAGTCAATTGTTTGCAGGTGGTTGAGAAGTATCGGCGGGGTGATGCGCTGGCTCAAGCGAGTGAAATTCTCCTGTCCTTAATTATCTCTCGATATGATAAAGTCAGCAGAGCTTCCTCGAATGTCCTTGATCTCATTCTCAAAGAGTCCATCTAATTCTATATTCAAGGCCTGTCGCTAGCAAGAGTAAAGTGTTAAGCATATATATTTAAATTTATAATTACGAAATAATTATTTTGAGATTCACAAACCTCGGGATCCTTCTTCCTAGCTCTAATGATTTGCTCCATATGATGGCAAACGAGATTGCACATAACTCATCATTTTTTCTTGGCGGCCTTTGCAAAAATAGAATTACATATATCGATTCGAGATGCGTTATTATGAAGTATGATATAGGATTATCGTGTTGTAGCGCACAAAAATTTTGTCTGTGTGTTAGTTCGCGCTCTTTCCATCGTATATTCCTTTGTTGGCAACATAGTCGATGAACGACCTACATGATTTCAAAAAGTTATCCTCGACCATTTCAAACGAATGAAGACTAAAATAGAGTTATGTATGAAGGAAATAAGCATACATGTCGAGTGTTCCTTGTAGAATGCTGAAGTTGTGGTCGTTGCGGATTAGGGAATCAAGGTTTATCACATGGTCCCTCTTTGTTATGATGACTAAAAGGATCCAGTGGTACCTACTCATGTATGTCACTATAGTCATTAAACTTTGAGTTCGTCTTTGCGTATAAAGTACAAATAAAATTTGTAGAGCAAGTAGTGACACTTACCCCTGGTTGTAGGGCACCACGATGTACTTCATGTTCTGCTGATGAAGCAATGCTCGCGTTATGTATTTCTCGACGAAGGATGAGTCTGTTTGCATGGTTTGCAACGATACCACATGTGGGTCGAGGAAACCCACCGGTTCTTTCCATTCCCGGATATTTTTCATCATGTATCTATAAATAAGAAATGAGTTGTGATATTTATCGGTATTACGTGAATGTAGAACTTGATTGTATGCACTTACGATGTCCAACATCGTAGAAGCGGCGTCAAGGCCAACGAGGTTGAATAGGTCATATAGGTCGTTGAAGCCCACGGCGAAGTGGTTCGTCCGTTGAAGAAATGCTTATGCCCGTATCCGACGGTGATTCGATGTCGCACCCTCCTTTTGGGCCTTATCCAAGTACCGGGCATGCAAAGCGACAAGCATATCCAAAGACGCCCTAATCTGCGTGGGAGCACAACGGTTTCCCGATGATGTACTTCCCGGATATTCCCGACTTGCCGGACTTGAGAGGCGCCTTCGTCGATTTCGATTTGGTCTTAAGCATTGGCATCGTCTTCTTGCGAGACGACTCGGGACCCGACTGGCGGCGCACGCTTTTCTTGTTCCTTCGATGTCTTCTCCAAGGAACCGAAAAGGTGGCCTTCGAGGCGAAATATGAGGTGGAGTCATGGAGGGTCCGTTCGAGAGGAATGGTCGTGTTGAGATCGCGGCACTCTCGGGTCCGGACGATGTCCTTCTTGGGCCATCGGATAAAACCGTACGACATCCCTTAGTGTTGTGATCTCTTCGTCGGGCGAATCTCGGTGGGACGGCCATGAAATGTTCATGTACCATGTCCACCTCCACCGGGCGTAACCTGCGCCACACGACACCGTCTTTGCATCGCCTTCCCGGTATGGATGCACCATCCCCGCCCGCCTCAATAGAAATGGACCCAACTAACCTCACTAGGAGCTTGCGGCCGTCGGCTCCTACAAAACGATCGCAATTAGCTAAGGTGTCCTATAGGTCTATCTTTGCTTGCATTCCATAGATGTACATTACCTTGATGTCGTCTATCGGTAATGGACATCGTCATGTCCGAATATGCGTGGGCGCTACGCCATGTCGCGGGACTAGCTCCCAAATTAACGGGCGCTTGCGCGAGAGAGTTGATTCATTTGATCTGCAGTCTCGCCGCCTTTCCTTCAAACTTTTCAGTAATCATCTGTACCAACCAGTCCTCGCGCTCGACCTTAGATCTCTTCCTACTCATGTACGTGCAGTAGTCATCTGCGAATCCATGACTCCAAGGTACGTTAACCCCAAGACCTCGCGTGCGACCCGGGTGTTCCTTGTTTCCCAGGGCCATAGAGAGTATATCCTTCTCCCTGTCTACATGGAAGGAGCCTTGGGAGGTTTGGGCAGACAATTCACGCTGCAAGAAGTCATCATGTTATTATAGACACTATGAAGTTATATATGGAGTTATTAACTAGGTAGTTCGACATACTTACCAAACGTTGAGACACTTCCTCGTCTGCCGGGTTTGTGAAAGAGATGCTTCCCGAAGATGAGACTTTTGCCCTCGCTTTTAACCAGGCTAGGGAACGCGGTGCGTGACATCGTGAAACGCGTTGTCCTCGCGCCGCCCATTCATCATATTTTCCTGCGTATCCAGCCGTGCAGAGTGCGTGCGGATGAGTGTTTCGTGTCTGGAGAGCTTTGTGTGCCGCACTTTGCTCGTTAAATTCGGGCGTCGTCTTCATAGCAACAAAGGCGTCCCATGTTTCCTGCGTCAAGAATCCGTACTTCGCGAAGGGCGTCTGACCCGTGTTCACGTTCTTCGTGACAAGAATGCTCTTGAACGTCCTCCACGATTTATCCACACGTGCCATGTCTACTTCTGGGATAGTGAACTTTTGTAATAGTTCTGTCCATAGCGCGCCTCTCGCTTCTTTCGTCAGATCCTTCCACCTTGGTGTGGTGATGGGGACCCGTTTTCTTGCAAGTATCCCGCACATGGTCCGGAATCTCGCTGCTGAGCTCTTGGGACGCAGAGGGACCCCAAAATCACTAACCTCCGTGATGACCAGTCGGCCCACAGACATCTTCAATTCTCCTCTGCCATCTCGCTTTTGTGTCATTGTCGTCGACGGCAAAGATGGTGCCTCTGCCATCTGCGGCGTCGGGGACGGCGGGGAAGATGGTGCCTTTGCCATCTCGCTTACTTGCTATCTATATAATTAGTTTGAGATATATTACTACCCATGCCAGGGCCGAGGGTTAAGCACACCGAAGAAAACAAACCGATCGATACCAAAAGATGTGACTGAGCATTCTTTTCTTATTAATGCAAACAATGGAATGATTTAGTGTAATAACTCAAGAGCAGCCCTAAAGCAATGTTCAACAACTAGATGCTTTGCAAACAGACAACAAAAGAGGTCACCTATTGATAAAAATTCAACACACTGACACCACATTGCTTCCTAACAGCATGATTTCTCCATGAAAACAATTAATATTAATGTAAGGGCACAATGTTGCATCCTCAAATGAGCATAATTGAGCGACTAAACACGAAGCTATTACGAAAGATCACGGACAATTGCGCTTAAATGAACCAAGTCACAACTCAACCAAAAATACAATTGCTAAATGAGTCATATCGCAACAACAATCTTACATGTCTAGAATGAGAGGTTATCGCTAATTGATATATCCAAAATTAGAAGAAAATGCATTTAAGATGCCATGGCAATCAAAGCGAACCCTCAAATGCATTTTTTCTCGACAAATTGCTCTCGATTGACAAATTGCATAAGACATAGTCTTTGCAATCCCGATCCTCTGTCAAAATCTCTTCACCAATCAATTTTGATAATTACAAAACAGATCTTGAGCTCAAACTACAACACATAAAGCATTCTATAAGCAGAACATCTAATCATATGTCTTGAATAATTCACAAATTTATATCAACAATAAGCCTAATTGTGATTGAGAATAGAAATATGCTTAAGCTCAAGTCCTGCTTCTAATCATCTATTTGATTTGATTTTCGCTATCATCACGAAAAACATACAAGTGTATCTTAATTCCGCTTATAATCAGCAAAACAAAGAGTACAAGAGCTCAAGTCTGCTTTGTAAATATCTATATGATTTCGATTTTGACTATCATCACAGAGCATCAACAAGGCATCATCAGAACCCATCACAGAGCATCAACAGAGACCATCACAAAGCATGAACAAGGCATCATCAGAACCATCACAGAGCAAGGGAGGTGCGAGGGAGAGGAGGTGACGAGTAAGAGCACAACCTAGTGTCGGTCGCCGAGGTCGGACCCATCACAGAGCCCATCACGAGCATCAACGGGACCCATCACGAGCAAGGGAGGTGCGAGGAGAGGAGGTGACGAGTAAGAGCACAACCTAGTGTCGGTCGCCGAGGTCGGACCCATCACAGAGCCCATCACGAGCATCAACGTAACCCGTCACGAGCAAGGGAGGTGCGAGGGAGGAGGTGACGGTAAGAGCACAACCTAGTGTCGGCCGCCGAGGTCGGAGCGGCGGTGTGGGGCGCCGGTGGGGCGCCGAGGTCGGGACGTCCGAGGTCGGGCGCCAAGGTCGGAGCGCGCGCCGAGGTCGGGGCGGCAATGTCGAGGTCGGAGGCGGCGGTGAACGGGAGCCCTAGAGGAGGCAAAGGAGCGCGCGATAAACTCAGGGGTGCGGGAAAGGAAGGGACGAGTGAGGAAAACCCTAGCGGTTCCCACCTTATAAGAGGCTATCACAGACGGTTATTTACTAAAACCGTCTTTGATAGATAATCATAGATGGCTCTATCTAATAACCGTCTGTGATACGTTCTATATCACAGACGGCCTTATTTAAACCGTCTGTGATATGGAACGTATCACAGACGGTCATTAGATAGAGCCGTCTATGATTATCTATCAAAGACGGTTTGTGTATATAACCGTCTGTGATAAACTCTTATCACAGAATAGGTTTTGTCGGGCTATCACAGACGGTTCTATATTAGAACTGTCTGTGATCCATCTGTACTCAACCCTAACCTTATGTTCCTTGGTTCTGCACCGAACTCTTGAAGCTCGATCGTTTCTCCACCGGCGTAATCAGCAGGGTGTCTTAGCTTTCCATCTTTCTTACGGTCCTCCGAGTGCCAACGCACCAATCTTGCCTCTTTTGGGTTCGCAAATAAACGCTTCAAACGTGGGATCACAGGCAGATACCACAACATCTTAACAAGAGGTCCTTGCTTCAACCTAGCGATTCTCGACGCTTGTATCGGGATGCTTTGCACACGGACATACATGCATGTCTGCATACTCTTTCTGAGAGGATACAATCGTTCGGACATGCATGTATTCTTTCTACTTCCATTCCCAATGGACAAAGAACCTTCTTTGCTTGGTAGGTGGTGTTGGGCAACACGTTTCCCTCCAGAAGAATGTCCGCTAGGAGACCTAACAACGCCGTGAAACTCTTATCGGACCAACCATTGCTTGCTTTTAATTTAAGTAGTTCAATCACGGTTGACAACCTTGTATATTCCGGCTTACAGCCAGGGAACAAAGGTCTCACCGAGTCCTCCATTAAGCGCTCGAATTTACAAAACTCTCTCACACTGTAGTTCTCTTCTGCATCGCGTAGCATCTGATCTAGATTGTCATCGTGTGACCTATCCTCATCAAAAGCACAGTCTACATCCGGCATATCGTTGACATCCGGCATATCGTTGACTTCCTCGGCGATGTCGTTATTACTAACTTCCTGTCGCTCTTCACCGTGATTGGTCCAACATGTATACCCTTTTTTGAAACCCCTTCGAATCAAGTGTGCTTCTATCTGCGTCGGGTTGGTAAACATCTTCAGATTACCGCAATCAATGCATGGACAGTACATAAATTTTATCCCCTTCTTCAACATTAATGTACTCTTTACTCACACGGTTCACACCATACATCCAGTTTCGGTCCATCTACGCTACACATATAACAAAAATATATAGTGTCAAATTAGATTAATAAAATCTCTCTCAACCGCGCGCTCTCTCTCTCTCTCTCTCCATTTCCTCCCCCTCACAGAACTTTAATATTATTCCAACCACCCAATGAAAAATATTATTCTATTCCCCTACATCCGGATGCAAATCTAGCCATTCGAACCGGCTAATTAAGCACGTAAATTGCAGATGCTCTAAAGGGTAGAGTTTCAGGATTTGTTCAAAATAGCTAATAACTGCATTCCTAATAATGGGATTAATTCCTTACTTACTACTTTATGTGCTTTTTATTATTCCTTAGTGCGATTCTGAAATCCGCACAATTCCTCTTCACGATAGTTACCCGATGCTATGGAAGTACCCACTCCCATTTCGGCTCTTATACACGCGATCGATGCTTAGCATATTCTACAATATCTCAATTGGGTTATAAAGATTGTTACCCTCGGAGCTCACGATGAAAATACCAAATCGATCTCTTCATATTGTCAGTCTTTCTCCTTCTCCTTCTCCTCTTCTCCTCTCCTTCTCCCTCCCTTTCTCCTCTCCTTCTCCTCCCCTCTCTCTCTCTCTCTCCGCAGCAAGTGATGGGATTTATCCGGGAAAGGCGAAATGAGAAGGGCAGGGTACTCTGTATTTATAGCGCGAGATATCACTGCACGGTTCAAAATATGAACTATGCGTGATAAGCATATATCATGCACTGAGCGGTTCATAAATAGAATCGTCATGAAATATCACAGACGGTGCTATTTATAAACCGTCTGTGATATGGACGATTATCACAAACGGTTTATGTAAATAACCGTCTGTGAAATATCACAGACAATTCTATTAATAAACCGTCTGTGATATGGAGGATTATCACAGACGGTTTATAAATAGAACTGTCTGTGATATTTCACAGACAGTTCTATTTATGAACTGTTTGTGATATATGCCTATCACAGACGGTTACTAATAAGAACCGTCTGTGATAGGCCGGCAAAACAAATGCCGCGCCCAACAGACCCAACAAAGACGGTTTCAAATTAACCCGTCTGTGATGGAGTGCCTACTATAGCCTGTTTTGTAGTAGTGAGTCCTCCCTCCTTTGAAGGGGAAGGTCTTGCTTTGGCGACCCCAGTTGGAATGGTCATATTGCTTCGTCTGCCATGGTATGTTACTGTAAGACAGAGAAGGTTTTTCTTCCTACGATTTAGACGGTCGAGTGGTCCTACTTTCGTCGTGTGGGGCGTGCATTTTATAGGCCACAGGGGGAGGCTTATAAAGCGGGTAATGTGTTAGCTTGCACATGACGAGACTAGACGTGACAGCTCCCTGCAAAGTAAGACGTGACAACACTCTGCCTCCTCAACTTTTCAGATCGAAAAGAAAAGACTCTACAAAGCAGGACATGACAGCTCCCTACAAAGTAAGACGTGACAACACTCTGCCTCCTCAGCTTTTCAGACCGAAAAGACAAGACTCTCCAAAGCAGGACGTGACAGCTCTGTAACATCCCAAGTATGGGTCTGTGTTTCAAATGTAAGAAAATGAGAAGAAGTTAAAACTTTTCTTGCATCTTGTTGTTTTTAAACTTTTTTGTAATTCTTGTAAAGGAATTGTGGGAAATAAAAACCTAACTCTCCTATGTTAATATGTTTTAGTATAGAATATATTTTATTTAGGTCATTGTCTCTGAAAAATGTTCTTCACTAGTTTGATAACTTAGAAAAATCATAAGAAATTTATTTTTACTCCAAATGAAGTAAACTCAATTTTGTTGTACTTAGGATGCCTTGCTCTGCCTACCATAAAAATTTTAAGTTCAAAAACATTCTGAAAAATTGTGCGATGAACAGTAACAGAAAGCAATTTAATTTGAATTTTCCAGCAGATTGAAATTATTTAGGCTATAACTTTTGCATGCTTAGTCCAAATTGATTGATTCTTCTTGCTTAATTCATTTAAAATCATGATCTTCCTAATGTGTAAATTTTATGGATTTTGGATGACTTTGGTTTTTAGGTCTTTTTCGGTGTTTGTCGCTCTTATTGGATTTTTCACGTTTGTACGTTTATTGATTAATACGAACAAGACACTTATACGAAATAGCGATAAAAATTCTAAAGGAATAAAATTATTGAAAATTTACACAAGCAAGTACACACATAACAACCAAAATGCGTGTACAAATTTAGTAAAACAAAATCGCATAACACGCGAGACTATATGGCTCACTCGTCTGAGCCACTACTCTCTGCCTGCTGCGGTTGCGTCCGCGTGCGCGGCCTTGTTTTGCGCTGAGCATGACCCGTGGAATACGTCCACCGGTCCGGAGAGTGCGTGTCCGTGCGGAGGGGGTAGGGAGACCGTTGAGGCGGAGGTGGACCGGTAGGCTGACTCTGGAGCAGAGCCTGGTAAGCGTACATGTCGTCGTGATTAGCCATGCCGACCTGGGGGACAACTCAAGGAATTCATCCACGACGGACGCTATTGAACCACTCTGGGCGTGCGATGCCTGCAACTCCGGTTGCGCGGATGAAGTTAGGCCTTGGACGTACGGGGTTCCCGCGTACCCAGAGGAGCTCTGGCCTGGAACGTACCGTGGGGCACCGAACCCAGAGAAGCTCTGCCTTGAGTACGCTAGAAACCCTGGCTGCCATTGATCGTGCCCTAGCGTCGTGTACTGCTCCCTCACACGAGCTAGGAGGCCCGTATCCCCGTGCCCTAACTGGCCGTCACCCCCACGGGCAACTGAAGGCTGCAAGACGGGACAACGTTAGTACAAGTAAACACTCTGGACGTAAACTAAGAACCTCGTACCTCCCGGATGTGCACTGCAGATAACCAAGGGGGAGCGCCAGTCTGTGTACCGGGTCCAGACGACAAAAGTGATTCATCCCGACGGACCTACGGCGAGAGAATGGTATGATGTTAGTGTCACGTCAGGCATAAACCAAAAAACAGAACGTAAATTTGAACATAGCGACTTACCCCCGTGGCAACATGTCCCGCGGATGACCGATGGGAAATGCTACGACGCCTGCGGGACTCGCTAGGTCGTGCTGACCTAGCGGGTGAGCACGACCCCCCTACTTCGAGCCCGATGCACAGGGCGTCATCCCTCGAACGACCGTTGCTCAAGTTCTTTACTATTTTCTTCATCTCTGCCGAGATGTGCTTCAAAACTTTTATACCCACCGGGGTTCTATACGAAATTTCTTGAGGCGTCGTCCGATGCGCTCTGGACGCGCAGCGCCCGCTCCAACTGTAGTGACATATTTAACAGGTTCATTAACAAAAGGTACGAATATCGTCAATGAAACTGCGAACCAGAGGTGGTAAGTGTCGTACAGTGTCGTCAAGTCGGGAAGCGATGTGATGGTCGTACGTGCGGCGGAGGCTCTCCTCGTGGTGCGTCGGCTGTGTCACCTCCTCTGGGCGCTCCGGAGGAGGAATGGTTAGTCTTGCGCGCGTTCGTGTCACGTACCACTCCATGTGCGCACCATACGACTCACGGTCGTACGGACGCTACTCATGCCAGACATCCACGTGCGCCGTGTTCATCCATGTTATAGTCCACTCCTGCTGGTGCATTGGCCAGTCCCGAATCTACCCACCTCACCTCGATTGCCTGCATTTCCGGAAAGATTAATGTTAGAAAAAGAAGACGTAAGGACTGCGAACATTACTCGGATGAAGTTTGACTCACGTGTGTCGGCTCGCTCGAGAGCACTGCCGTCCGGGGCACGCGGTGTCTGCACTAAATCGCCGTGTTACGCGCTACCGCACGTGAGGCTCCACCATATGTGAGAACACCAGGTGGCAGGTCGTTCTCCACAGTAGTATGTCCTGGATGCATTGCCGATACCGCGTGCGGCGCTACGCGGCGAAATTAGATACCATGGACACCAGATGATGTCGCTCTCGTGCAACGACTCGAACTCGTTGTGGTACAACGAGTAGCACCTCGCCGGTCTTGCGTTGGCCCAGCGCAGACGGGCAGCAGTCCACCGTAAGCCTATGGTGGGCGCGTCTACGACGTCATGTGGGGGGGTCTGACTATAGGGTACGGGTGCACCGCTATCTCAATGGTCGGCCGCCCAATAGGGAAGTGCTCCCAACTCTATAGCTGCAGGAGCACATAGCAGACGGCCATGTTGGTAGCAGTGGTACCGTGCCGCGAAGCATCACACAACCCCCGGTATGTGGCGCAGGGCGGTGATCCCGGTATCGAGGCATCGGTCCAGCCCCCGCGTCAACCAAAGACTCAGCGATGGGGATGAAGCTGGGGTTCAAAACACCCCTTTGAGGTTAGAAACATGACCCAACCAAAGAGCTGGAGAAGGTAAGCAACGAGGTACGTCCTAACGACCTCGTCAGATACACCCTCCGGGCATTTTCTGAACTGCCTCTGCCAAGCCTGGGGGACGCCACGTGCACCCTCCGGGATAGATTGCCCAAAGCGTTGCTCTAGCATGGCCTTTCAGTCCGCACTCGGAGGGCCCGGAACAAGCGGCACACCTCGGATCGGGATACCAATCAAGAACGACATGTCCTGTAGGGTGACCGTTATCTCACCCCACCAAAAGTGGAAGGTGTACGTCTCGGGCCTCCACCTGTCGAATGGTGCGGACAGCAGTCTGCCGTCGAGGGTGAACCCGCGTCCGACAGAGACCATCCTCGTAAAGGGAAACAAGCATGTCTGCCGGAGGATCGAGATGTAACGATCGTCCAGCGCCCACCAGTCCCTCACCGCCCGAAGTGCTAGGGGCGGAGGGCCATCCGCATCAGCGGTGAGCCACAACTTGCACCGGTGGTCCTCGTCGTAGAATTGTTCCAGTAACTCCGGTAGAGATATGCCTAGCAACACATGGATAGAGAACATTAGTGAGAATGTGGCTAATGAACATAAACGATTGTAAATTAATTCCGATTCTAAAATTTTCTGTGGTAGTAACAAGTTTCAAACCTATTCTAAGCTAAAGTATAATAAAAAAGGAAACCAACACAATTGGTTTCAAAAAAATTGGAGTGGGGCTCGTTTGTCATTGACTCGGTCCATGCCATAGTGCATGTTCTGCTAACACCAAGTTAAAATTTTAAAATTTTAATATTTTACGGTCAGGTTCCTCATAGTATGCAAATCACCGAGTTAAAATTTACAACAATAAAAACAATAAGTCTACTAAGTCAACTAATTGAAAAGACAAGACTCTGCTAAGTCTGCTAACAGTAACACTAACAACAATAAGTCTGCTAAGTCAACTAATTGAAAAGACAAAACTCTGCTAAGTCTGCTAACACTCTGCCTCCCCAGCTTTTAATTTCGTTTCAATTCTAAGTCTGCTAAGTCTGCTAACACTCTATTTCAATTTTGTTTAACGACCTCTAAATATTTTAATATTTTACGGTCAGGTTCCTCACACTATGCAAATCACCGAGTTAAAATTTACAACACTAACAACAACAAGTCTGCTAAGTCAACTAATTACGGGCTAATCACATTGCTAACTACTAAGTCTTCTAATTACGTGCTAATCACACTAAATCTTCCAATTTTATGTTCGAACACTAAGTCAAAATACACCGACTACACAACTATAACTACTCAGTTCCTACAATAACAAACTACAATTCATCTAATTACATTCTAATCACATTGCTAAAACTAGCTAAAACTATAGCCGAATGCGAATGACACTTACCTTTTCTAGGTGCTCACAAGACTTTTCTAGGTGCTCAGACGATGCACAACTTCCGTAACTGAGCCAATTTCAACTTCTCTCTGGTTGGCTTCTCCCTTCTCTGCCACGAGCTCACTGTGATATGAAATGAACTACTAAAAGAACGAGCGAGCGACTGCGAAAATGCAATCGCGCTAGCTCTCTCCAATTTATAGTCACTGCTCTTAAAGAGAATCCTTATCCTGCGTGCAAATTAAGCCATAAATGTCGGTGCACAATGATTTGAGACAGAAGACAGGAGGTGACGGATCGATGCTTTCGGTGGAAAATTTAGGCAAATACAGGGAGGGAGGGCCTCCTTCACATCTTTTAACAATCAACACATGGCGAGGGTCTGGTTCAAATCTTTGAACAATCAACACCTGCTGCAAATGGAGGGAGGGAGTGCCTGCTGCAAATGGAGAGGGTCTGGTTCAAATCTTTGCTCAATCAACACATATTAAAATAACACAGTCATATCAATTAGCAATAAAAAATCTCAACAAATAAAATTATGCAAAATTTATACAAATAAGTACACGGTTTCAGGAGCCTACACAAAATTTTTTGTAATTTTTTGAACTTATTTGTATATTTTAAAATTACCTCAAACTTTTCCTAACCCTAATTACGCCGGCACAAGGGTGGGCGCGCGGCCAGGGAGGCACCACGTGGAGGGGGTGGGTGCAGGGTGAGCCTGCACCCCAGGAGCAGTGGCACAGAGGGGTTGGGCGTGTGCGGGCGCGCCACGTGGAGGGTGGGCGCGGGGTGGAGCTGTGGCCCGGGAGCAATGCCGCCCGGCCGGGCGCACGGGCGGGTGGGGCGCGGTGAGGTGGCGGGCGGGGCGCGCCGACGTGGCGGGGCCGTGGGATGAGGTGCTGAGGTGGCGGGCGCGGTGGCCATGCGGCGCAGGAGTAGTGTGGCGGATGAGGTGGCGCAGAACACGGGGTGGGCACGCCCGCGGGCTACGTGTCGCAACTCGGCGCGAGGTGGCTGCGCGCCCGCCTTGCTATTTTTGTAAATACGCATAGGAGGTTGTCACAAGTGTAAATACGAGTTGAAAACTGGTCGTATTGACTATGCCCTACACCTACCTAGCTAGTACTACCTTGCGTTTTTTTTAAAAGACGTACCTTGCAGTACTTTTTGTCGTTTGTCGTGACGTGTTCAATCTTATCGATTTAGTGGCTGTTTAATTCGGACCATGCGTGCATGTGCATGCATGTTTCAGATTTACGTCAGGACAGTCTTGGAGGTAGGTGTAGAGCACAGTCGAATCCGTGACTAGAAACTCCCTTCTTAATTTTGTGCACGTGCTAGCTTCCTGTTCGTGCCGTCCTAACGTGTCCGTCCATGGGCCTTTGGGTTAATTTGCACAGGACCGACCGGCCCATGGATCGAGCGAACGCACCTGCGTGCGATAGTTACATCTTACATGCATGCGTGCGCCTTGTGCATACTGTAACACCCCAGCCTGACAAAGGCCTGGAATGCTACTAAACTAACACTATAACCATTTTTAACATTGATACAATTCTCTAAAATCCGACGGAACCTCCTATGTTTAGTTACTAAACCGGAAGTCCCAACCCTTAAATGTAACATAGTTAAATAATTCAACATCCAGCATAATCAAAAGACCACCAAAACTATGCTAATCATCACTAATTCATCCATAGCATGCTAAACAACTACAAGCATAAACAAAAGGGCATCCATGATCCTCTAATCAACTCTATTACAAATTATTCCAAACAGAGGGAGTAATCATAAAGAATTATTTAAGCAAGGTTCTCATCTACTAATTTATCATTCTATCAATTCAAATGTGAGTAGTTCGTGTCATTGTGCAACCACTCTAAGTCTTACTCCCTCCCATGCATGCCGTTCTTGCTAGGGGTGCAAGTTGGTAACGGATAATCCGAAATATCCGACATCCGAATCCGATAAAATCCTTATTTGGTATGAATTTTAGCATCCGAATACTTAATCGAATTCGAATATGGTATGACACACCCTATCGAATTCAAATTCGAATATCCGAATGATTTCTGACTTAATAACACTCGTCCGGTACTCCCAAAATGGCCGATTGCCGGTGCGGCTGTGCCATGTCTCCAGTGGACTGCGTCCTCTTATGGCCGGGTGTGGGCTAGCGAGAGCGATGTGCGTTATACGCTTTGGGGCCACTCGGTGCGATGCAGTGCGCCCAATAAGCGCGAGACAAACCAGTGGAGGCGCGTGTGCGCGTGTGTTGTTATTTTGGAACCTGGATGGCTGCATGCAGGAACTAACATATATCACCACACGATTGGATTAGTGGTGGTACTATAATGTTGCTCTCATGAAACATTGCCTCTAATAGTTATAGTCATCTAGTGATACGTTTTATTAACTCCCATGATACAATTGCAATGCTCTAGAAAAATCCTTTCAATTTGTTCTTAAACATGAAAGACATTCGAATTCGATCGAATTGAGTCCAAAATCCGTTTCGAATTCGTATTCGGTGCACATCCGATTCGAATTCGAATTCGGTGTACATCCGATTAACATTCGAATCTGACTAAAGTTATATGGAAACGAATATGGTTTGGCCAATATCCCATTCGAATTCGACCGTTTACACCCCTAGTTCTTGCCATTGGTACCTAAAACACATTAAAGCAAGAGTGAGCCCAAAGACTCAGCAAGTATCAACAAGGCTATAAACAAGAACACAAGCATAGCATCAATGATCCACAATAACGTTACACTAAACATAGCCATTTTAACTTATGAAATGCGATCAATGCAATGCTCCTTTGATCTTTATCTCTTTTCGCATTTTACCGGTAATGCGGGGCATACAACCGTCGCTGTATACCCTTGCCTGTGCCCTCTGGCACAGGGACCAAGAGCCTATACACCACATGTATAGGGACCTTTGCCCATCATCTTAATGATGGGGACCTCTTTGCTCAAAGCCCACATTCCACGAATGTGGGGACCTCAAGCCCGTCATTGAATGACGGGGACCTCAACGATAAAAACTTGGTTACCACATAACCAAGACTCAACAAGCTCAACATGCATATGCACCATGACAACATCTTTCATATGTAGGAATTCAACGTATTCACATTAACATATAAGCATCTACAACATACGAAAGAATCTTTAACCATAACTAGCAGTCATCAAAATAACGGTAACTCATCTCATAAACAGGATTACATGGCTAATACGATCATGACACATCACAATCACATCATACAACATAAAAGTACTATAGCCCGAATACTTGCCTCAACCGTGCGAGAACGGTGGACGCGAAGAGGGCTACCCCTGGAACAACGCTCCCACCTGAATATAAAGATACCCCAATCTAAGACCAACATACTGAACCAAGAGCATAAGAACAACACAATTGAACTAGCTAAACCCCAAGTGTTTCCCAACTTCCAATTTCTAGCGATCGATTTTGGCGCACACTGTGGACAGTCCACTTCTAAAATACATAACTTTCTGCTCAGGAGTCCAAATAATATATTCTTGGACTTTCTGAAAAGTTAATTAAATTACCTAAATAAACTTAGTTGGGGAGCCCTTTTGATTCCGCCAAAAACTGCCTCTACCAAGCCAAACTACAGAACAACAATTACCACATCGGTTTCTCTGGACAGTACACTAAAACCTCCATACCTTTTGCTACGAAAGTCCAAATCTGGCGTTCTTTATCTCTATGAAAAGGTATAGAAATTACCCACATTTTTCGTTATACTGAGATCCCCTGATTCTCCCTTTAAATAGTAGTTTTAACCAGTTTCCTACAGACTGTCCAAAAGCTGACAGATCAACAGGACAGCGATACTAGAAAATTCATAACTCCCTGACCGTTAATCGGATTTGGGCGTTCTTGGCGGCCATTGAAAGCTAAGAACATAACCTACAACTCTTTAGGAGACCAAAACTCCTAATTCGGCATCTAACCATATGAAATTGACCGCGCAAGCTACTGGACGAATCTGTAATTACAGCGGGCAGATTGCAACCTAGCCAAAACTACCCGATTACTCTTCTACGACTAATTACCCAACAACAAACGACGCGTTACCCTTGAAGCAGCTGAAGATTGCGAACTCCGGATGGTGATTTCCCTTCCTTCTCTTCTCCCTTCTCTTCTCCCTTCTTCCTTCCCTCTTTTCTTCCTCTTTGGCCTGCTGCAATGGAGCTCCTTCTTCTTCACTTGGCCGGCAGCAATGGGGGGGATCCTTGGAGGGGAGCTTGGGAGGGCGCAAGGGAGGAGGCAGCCAGGGTGGAGGGCGTGGGAGGGGAGGAAGGTGGCGGCCACCAAAGGGGAGAGGGGTGGCGTGAGAGAGGGGGGTAAAGAGTGCGGCTAGGGTTTGGGGGGGGAGTGGCGCCCCCCCTTTTTGGCCGGCCACCCCCCAAGGCCACATGGGCCGGGGCCCAAGCCCAGGTTGTGCTAAAAATGCGAAAAACCCCCTCTGTTCTCTTGTTCAATCGCTTTGCTAGAAGAAACATTTCTCCCGATTTAATTATTCTCTCCCGATTTATTTAATCTCTCCCGACTAATTCCTTTCGAATACTTTTGGGGTATTACACATACATATGGGATAGGATTGGATTGGTTTGAATTGGATTGATCGAGTAAGAACAGCACGCTCACCACACGTACCTTATCTTATCTTGTTCATGACCGGTACATATTACCTACCATATATGCAATGCATGCCAAGTGTTGCAACTCAACTTGCAGTTTTTTTACACGCGCATATTTCAATAATATCTATTGGGAGTTATTTTCTTTTGTTGAGATCGACTAGACTGCTAGCTAGCTAGCGGTCGTTAAAATTATGATCAAATTATCTTAAGGTAGTAAGACAACTTTTGTGGCCCGGGCCGATCAAGAGGAAAACATATATGATGCACATATTATATGTGTGCTTACAAGATTTTTCACTAGGAAAAACGAAGAAAATACATGCAAGATGGCCCCGTCACAGCAATCCCCCACGGCTTCTGCTTTGCTTCCTTGCACTTGGGAATTCTGTTCTTGTTCCAGTCATCCAAATGAAATCGTACCAGTCTTGGCAAACATACCGAGGAGGATCGTCGGACACCTGCACGCAATCCTTGCAAGCGCTGGAGTGGCTCTGAAAATTATGTCTATGAAAATTGTTAATTATATTTTTTATCATCTTAAAACCAGAGTGGCCTAATCTATCGTACCAGAGACAGAAAAGTTCAAAGCTTCTAAATATAATTTTCAGGACAGTATAGGCTGCAGGTGCCTTAAAATTAGTGTAGTATAGCCTAGATTCGTATGAAGGAAGTCGTTCTAATACCCTTTTATCATTTTCTTCACGCTTTGTAATAAGCATGTATTCTTTACCATACTCTTCTTCAGTCTCTATGTGAAGACCGTTAGCACAAATATCTTTAAAGCTTAATAGAGTTCTAGTCGATTCTAGGTACAACAAGGCTTCTTCAATGACCAATGTTGTGCCCATCGGTAGTTTAATTGTGGCTCTTCCTGAGCCTATTTGATGAGGACATGACCTCTATGGATACAACCATATTTGCTATGTTTAATGTTCTAAGTATAAGAGCTCAAATGCGCTTCACTTAAATTATCGGTGAGCTTGTTTTTAGGAGTGTCTTTATATTATATGAACTATATGATGCTACCTAATGATGAAATATATATATGTGCAGCACGATGTCACTTTTGGTCCAAGACAAGCAAGCAGTTCGAGTTGGACCTATTTTGGAATCCAATTCGGCCTCCGGAATCAGCCTGACAGCACCAACTTAAAACAGACATAACTTTCACATACGGAGTCCGTTAGAGGTCCACGAGTACTTGATTGAAAGCTTATTTCGTCCTCTTTCCAACGGATCTGGCCTCACATCCAAATTCCTTCTGGGCTGATCGCAATCATCGAAAGAAGATGTCATATCACTTGTTTGGGCCAATTTGGGCTTTGTAATCATACTGAACTTGACCCATCGTCGACGGCCCACTTGGGGCGTGGTTACTGTTCACATGAACAGTAACCCGCAAATTAGTCCCGCCCGCTGGTTCTTTTAGATTTGTGGCTCTTCCTCCCTATATAAGGAGGCCACACCCCTCTAATTTTCTTGGATTTTGTTTATGTTTAGTTTGCCTTCGTTGCAACTTGTATCTTTTGCGTGTGTCGACTAGACCACCCAATTAAGATCCTTATTCGAATCCCAACTCAATTCAAATATTTCAATTCATATTTGCAATTTGATTGCTTATTTATCTTGTTCTTGCGTGCTTCTTGGTGTATGCGAGAATCGACCTTCATGGTCGAGTCAGCTGGGTATTAAATCACGGTTGATAACGACTTGTCGGCGATTCAGCGATTGCATGGTTTGGGCCTTGCGAGTTCGTAGCGAGATCGTGAGAGTTGGCGACTACTACGAACGTGTCGTTCTCAACGAAAGATCGGGCCAACAATCGGACCTTCGGGTTCATCAGGTGGTATCAGAGCTTCAGTTGATCGGTGAGAATTTCCAGTTTTCTAGTAGTAGATTCGTTTTTCGTACCTAGAGTCCAGAAAATTGCCCAAAAAATTATTGCATCTATCATCCCTGTCCGAACCCCTTTGAGCCATTGCAATTTTTCTTTTCGGTATTTTCCTTGTTGAATCATTGGTTGTATCGTCGTGTCTAGTTGCTGATCGTTAGCTCTAGTTATTGTCTAGTTGGTCATGGTATAGATTGCTTCTCGTGTTTTCCTTCGCATTGCTTGATCGTTCGTTTAGGGTTCTTAGTTTGTGCATCCAAAACAGAAAATTCGTGGGTTAGAACTCCTTTAATCCGCACCAAAAAATAGAAAATCCGTACTGTTGTTCGTCTAAAAAGAGGGTTGCTGTGATATTTTTGGAGAATTCATGTTATTTGTGACTTACGGAAAACCTTAGGGCCGACCAAATATTAGAAGGAGAAAGAGGCAGCCGCATAGAACAAAAGTCGCGGTAAAAAAAAAAAGAAAATAAAAAGAGAAAATAAAAGTGCATGAAAATTGGTAGATACCTTCTACATATAACCAAAAGCTTCCGCAAAAAATTTCAGCAAGTTTGGCCCACGGGTTTGAAAGATATAGCAGTTTCAAATTTAAACCCGAGACGGATTCGAGTCCGAGTAGAATTCCGTATCCGAGACACCTTCAGTAAAACGGGCATAACTTTTGCATACGGTGTCCGTTTTTGACGTTCTTGTGCTCGTTTCGAAGCTAATGACGAGGCGCATCTTTTCCATATAATCCACTTGTCGCCCTACAAGTTCCCCAAAATCGGCCATCTTCGGCCCTGAATTCGCGTCGCAAGTTTTCAGTTTCGATTTTTTACCGTTTCCTTCGATCTTCCTTTCAGAATTTGGAGTTCGCCTCAACTGGAAAGTTGTAGATCTCATCGAAACCTTTCAGAAGAGTATATATAAGCCATATAAAACTTTTTTTGTCATCATTTGAGACTAGCTATTGTTTTTGCTCAATCTAGAGGGATGTTTACGTTGCACGTTATTCTGTTTTTGTGCTCTACATCGCGCAAACAATCTTGTGCCCATAGAAAGAGGTTTGAGTAGTTGGCTAGCGTCTCTCCTAGCACTTGTTGTGAGATTTTTCCTTGCTTACATCAAGTCACATTGATCGTTGCGTGTGCGTACATACACTTCTCTACATCGGGCTTTGATTAGCTAGCTTTGATTAGGCTAGGATCAGCAACATTGGCTAGTACTTTGAACAATCTTTCAACTTGCATTAACTGATTTGATTATTGCTGATCCTTGCTACTATATTGAAGCCTTCCAAGCTCCACTTCCTACTAACTTAGCGGTGTCATTCCTGCAAATCGTTGGACTATTCACGGTGAGAGTATCACGAACCGACCACCACCGTTGTACCACTTCCTTGCTACATTGGTAAGAGCTTATAAGAACTTGGTAAAGGTTGAGTATGAGTGGTATTGAAAACTCTAGAACCTAGTAGTTCATAGGGACATATACATTGCGATTTGTTCCCTTGTTTTATACTAACTATGGCGAGTTCACGGGATAATTACAAGATAGATCCACGTCTTCTTGAGCCATTGAGCGGGGCGCAAGAAAGTCCACGAGGGAGATGCACGCTTGAGGCGCGATTATCCACCACGGGAGGTACATGAATGTGATAGTGCGTGCGGTAAAACTAAACTCACTATGCCTTCTTTTCTTGGTAAATTTGATCCTGATGCCTATATTGGTGGGAGATAGCTTTAGACAAAGAATTTGAATATTATGATTTGTCGATAGGCAAAAGATTAAAGCGCCACTAGTGTTTTTATTGAAGATGCAATACTTTGGTGGAAGCATCTCGTAGACATGGAAGAGTGCCTCAAACATGGCATGCATTAAAGAAACTTTTGAGAGATGAATTTGTTCCTAAATATCATGCGATTATTTGTTAGCTAGATTACAACGTTTAAACCAACGTTGTAGAACGTAAGGGAATACTATCATGAATTGAAAACTCGTTTGTTGCGTTGTGGCTTAGAGGAACATCTGAAGCTACAGAGAATAGATTCTTAAGTGGGCTTAATCAAGAAATTCGGGACATTCTTGTTCACAAAGAATATAATTCCCTCCTCATTTGTTTATACTTGCTTGTAAGGTTGAGCGTCAGTTGAGGAGAAATTGAGAATGCTTGATGATAGGGAACATGAGAACAAACCTATGTTTGTGTCTTTTTCTGTGACTAACAATTTGCAGGAAGTTGAGAACCATGCCAAAGAGGAGAATGAGTGATTGAACCATCGACTCCATTGGTTGAGAAGGAAGATGAGGAGATGGATGCACTGTAACATCCCAAAGTTATGTTACCAAAATAAAATAAAATAAAGTTATTGTTCTAATTGGATTTTCTGAGAATTTGCCAGAGTTTGATTGCCTTATTTGAATCTTTGAAATTTTGAAAGTCAAATTTTAAAATTTATTTGAAGTTATTGAAGTTTTATTGGATTTGAATTTAAAAATAAAAATTTACTTAATTTCTAGAATTTTCTGAATTTTTAAAAGCATTTTACTTAATCAATTTGAAGCCAAAACAATTTATTTGCTAAAACTATAGCCAACTTTAAATTGGAACTATTTTATTTAAGTCCAAAATAACTCTAGGAATTTTTGTGAATTTTTCTAGAATTTTTGGATATATTTTGCTATTTTCTAAAGTCCTTTTTAATTATCTGGATTAAATCAATTGAAAAATCAATTTAAAAACCCTAAAAGCCTTCGGGCCGAAATCTCCTCCGCGACCCGCTTCTATTTCGCGCACAGCCGGCCCACCAGCTCCACTCGGCCCGCACATCCGCGCCCTCGTCATATCTGGTTGGATTTACATCCAACGGCTCCAATCCTCCACGCCACACATTTCTTTCCACCGTCGGATAAAAATCGGCGGCTCACTGCTTCGTCCCCACTCCTTCTTCTTCCTCGGAAACCGCCGTAGTAGCCGCGTCGCGACTCCGCCTCCGCCGCTTTTCGCCACCGTTACACAAATAAATGCTCGCGCTTACACCACGCACTCGCGCCCGCGCCAGGCCATTTCTATCTTTATTTCGCACGGCCGCGGGATTCAGCGTAACGCCGCCGCCGCTGCCAGCGCCGACGAACTCCGACCTCGGCCTTCCTCCGCCCCTATAAAGGCACCGGTGAGCCCTCGACTCACTCAACACACTCGCGCCACCCACCCTCCTACCTCTCGGCGTCGTGAAATTCGGATTTTCTTCGCGGCCATCGTGTGCGTCGCCGCCGATTGCGCCGCCACCATCGCCTCTGCGACCTCGCCCGGCGCCACCACCGTCTTCACCACGTCGCGCGATCCGGTGCTACCACCCGCTTCACGAGCATGCCGGACCGCCGCGCCGAAACAACAACCGTGCGCCTCGCGCCTTTTTCGTCGCCGACCACCATGCCGTCCTCGCCACCGGAGGTATACGATATGACCGCAATAGTCGTAGCTATACACGGTACCATCCGCCGCCGTGGCGCCGCCGTCGCGTTGTCGGGCGGCCGGGGCGTCGCCGTTTTGCTCTTGGCGTGAGTGCGCCGCGTAGATGACACGTCACCACTTATTGCCCGGTCGGCATCCACCTCACCGCCACGTACGCATAGATCATCCACACCGTACCACATGGCTCGGTGGAATTGGTCCACCGTGAGCCGTGTCTATGACACGTGGGGCCCACACGTCAAAAAATAAAATTAAAATTTGAAAATCAGCCGCTGACGTCATTATGACGCAATAAAGCCTTTTTCCTGTATAAAAATAATTCCACCGAAAAGAAATGCCGTGCTGACGTCATGCTTGCGCAGTAATTAGGATTTCCTTTAGAAAAATAAATCGGAAATCAATAAAATCTGAAAATTAGGTTTTATTTAGATTTAAAACTTCCCGGGGTTCGTTCTCCCTCATACGAACTCCGATTTCGATCAATCAAATTTCTATATTCCTATAAAATCAAGATCTAGCCATCTAAACCAAAATCATTTGATTTTGGGTTCATTTGACCTGCAATTCCTTTAAACCCTAGTTTATCATTCCATGTAATTTCAATCTTCTAAAATTCATATCTTTTGCATCCAAACTCGATTTGGGTGATTCAAGTTACAAAATCTTTATAAAATTATAATCTAGCCATTTACACTAAAATTATTTAATTTGGAGTTCATTTGAATTGTTATTTGAATTTAGTTTGAATTTGGCTTACTTACACGAATAGAGTTCGACGACTTCGGAGAATCAGATTTCGACGCTGACTAAAGAGCAACATAAGAGGATTGATTTTGACTGTGTAATCATCGTGATCGAACACTTGGACTACCTGAAGATAGTACTTGTGAGTACTAGGTGACCTGTTGAGGAAAACAACATCACCTTAATATCAGGTGATCTGCATCACCTCATCAAGCAAGGCAAGTTATACCCTTGATCATATCAATCCTATTATTTTAAATTATTTATATTCTGTTTAAATTATTACTGCATGCTTATTTATATCAGTATCTTAAATTCCTGTTTTAAATATATAGTTATGCCTAAAATCCTTTGTATGGCCAATGTTGATATTGAATCAAACACATTGTCACCATAGATCAAACCTGGTTGATACGATAGTATGAACTAGGATCATTTAAACGTATTGCTTAGCCACGCTTTTAGACCAAACTTGTTTTTGGGGAATTTCAGCCATCAATCAATTATTGATTAAATTGTACCCTTGGCATCTGTGTGTCATGGGAGTTTTACAAATGACTTGGAAAATAAAATAAAAATGGGTTTGGACTTGGGCGAAATGGATGATTGGTGGGTGCGAGTTTATGCAGGCTTAATCTGAGTCGGGGTTAAGGCCGGGGTTTTATTGGAAAGTTGCCCAAGTCGATTAAGGACCGGTCTTGAGCGCATGATGCTACGCCTAACAGTACCACCACATGTCCCGTATGGCGGGACTTGGCTAAATAATTTGTAATGTCTTAGTGTCGTTTGTGCTATGTTGTTGGTATGGGCGTTGGTCGGACATTAGACCCATCTGGCGCAGAGGGCTTCCGGAGGATGGCAGATCCAATGGTAGCGAAACCTTAGCGGGCATAAATACATTAAGACGAGAACATTGTAAAGGCCTCGACACGTGCTCTAGACCGCTTACCAAAGGTAGTGAGCGGTGGCATAGATATATGGGACAAACTAGAGAAGTCTTGTCATGTGGGTAAAGTTGTACAACCTCTGCGAGTGTAAAACTATTCGAATAGCCGTGTCATGGTTATGGACATGCTAGCGAAACTACTCAAAGTTAGACTATGATTTTGTCGGAAAAGACTTCTTCAAAACTGGTTTATCAATTGGGAATTAGGCAACAGACCATGTGATAGGAGGATATCCTTCACCATTCATGTGTGAACGTTATCGACTATAAAATCGAAATTTTATAAACTTTAGTTATAGAATAAGCGCTTTGGAATCTAGTATCGGTATTTAAAGAAAATCTTTGCTTTATGCAAATAACCTATAAGCCACCCTTTGTTACATCCATATATGCATGTCATTACATTATTTGTGGGTGTAACTTGCGAGCACGGAAGTTGTGCTCATACTTGCTTTATGCAAACAAAATTTCAGAGGAGAAGGACTTCACTTGGTGTGAATCGTGGCGACTAGGCCGCTACTGATCGATTGCTGTGGCGGTCGCTGGACCCTACTACTTCTTCGTCTTCATTGTGTTTATTTTATTGTTGGCACTGTAAGCCTCTTTTGTAATCAACTCTGTTGTTATTTATTAATAAAGTTGTGGTGTGAATTTGTTATCATTTTGTTTCTTGTGTGAACTAGCCACGATCATGGGACTAGTTCGGTTATGCACGAGGATCAGGTGTAGTAATACCAGTCGACATGCACCTACATCATCGAGGAGAGCCAAAAGGTAAAGATTATGGTGCTATCATCACTCAAGGTGAGTATGCTTCGAAGAACTACAATTGTCCACTTTATTAGGGCTATTTTAGAGCAAAAATTAGTGAAAAACAATTACGATATGCACATATTTCAAGTAGAGAATCTGATTGCATTGATTTGAGTGCACCATGTGATAAAATTATTGATTTACTGCTGACTTGAGTGCACCATGTGATGAAATAATTGAATTACCTCTGTTTTGAGTGATTCATGTGATGAGTTAATCACATATAATGATCACGTGGAATTGGTTAGACATAAAGAAGTTTTGACTAGAATTTCTCCTCAGATTCTTTGTATTACATTATGTTGGATTCACCTATGAAATTGTCACATGCTATGGAGAAAGTTTACGAAATCGCATGTTCAAAATGTTTGTCTAGTGCCTACACCCACAGGTATAAGTTTAATTTGATTGGAGATTATGGTATAGACGATCAATTTCTTGTTTATCGAATATGCATAACTTGTGATTACATTGATGAATTGAAGCTTGCTGTTTTGAACAACAATTCTTATGTGTCGAATATTGTTCATTATGAGAGAAAATTAAAATTTAGTGATCATTCAATGCCCATGTATTCATCTCTTATTGCACCATCTAGTATGGACAATCGCATTATGATGTCAAGTATGGAAGAATTTACACATCCTTTCACCCTTGCTAGATGAATTTTCTATTGCTCGATTGAAATATGATAATATGAATGAACTTTGTTTGATTCCAAAAGTTGTAGATTTGCCCATATGTGCTACCACTACAAGTTTACAACTTCAGAGAGTTGAATTGCATAAATACTTCACTTATATTTGCAAAACTAGTTGCAATAATTACTATGTGAGAAATTTTATTTTGCTCATTAACATATATGATTATTCTTGGGGTAATAATACAATGAGGTTTTATGATCGCTGCTATTTTATAATATTAATTGTGCAACAACGAAGAACTGTTAAAACGGATGACATATACATATACCATGCATACACCTTGGCTTCTTTGTTACCCTATTTTCAGCTTATTAAAAGCCGAGGACGGCTTTGTTTTCAAGAAAGGGAGGATGATGAGGACATGACCTCTATGGATACAACCATATTTGCTATGTTTAATGTTCTAAGTATAAGAGCTCGTACGCTTCACTTAAATTATCAGGTGAGCTTGTTTTTAGGAGTGTCTTTATATTATATGAACTATATGATACTACCTAATGATGAAATATATATGTGTGCGACACGATGTCACTTTTGGTCCAAGACAAGCAAGCGATTCGAGTTGGACCTATTTTGGAATCAATTCGGCCTCGGAATCAGCCCGACAGCACCAACTTAAAACAGACATAACTTTCACATACGGAGTCCGTTAGAGGTCCACGAGTACTTCATCGAAAGCTTATTTCGTCCTCTTTCCAACGGATCTGGCCTCACATCCAAATTCCTTCTGGGCTGATCGCAATCATCAAAAGAAGATGTCATATCACTTGTTTGGGCCAATTTGGGCTTTGTAATCATACTGAACTTGGCCCATCTGTCGACGGCCCACTTGGGGGCGTGGTTAATGTTCACGTGAACAGTAACCCACGAATTTAGTCCCGCCCCGCTGGTTCTTTTAGATTTGTGGCTCTTCCTCCCCTATATAAGGAGGCCACACCCCCTCTAATTTTCTTGGATTTTGTTTATGTTTAGTTTGCCTTCGTTGCAACTTGTATCTTTTGCGTGTGTCGACTAGACCACCCAATTAAGATCCTTATTCAGAATCCCAACTCAATTCAAATATTTCAATTCATATTTGCAATTTCAGATTGCTTATTTATCTTGTTCTTGCGTGCTTCTTGGTGTATGCGAGAATCGACCTTAAATGGTCGAGTCAGCGGGTATTCGTACACGGTTGATAACGACTTGTCAGCGATTCAGCGATTGCATGGTTTCGAGCCTTGCGAGTTCGTAGCCAGGATCGTGAGAGTTGAGCGACTACTACCGAACGTATCGTTCTCATCGAAAGATCGGGCCAACAATCGGACCTTCGGGTTCACTAAGCACACTTCCTCCATAGGCGCTATCGCGTTCTGACATTATTAATATGGGGTAGGAAGTAATCCACACACAAATAAAATACAGCAAAACAGAACCATCATAAGAATTTAATGCTTTGCTCACCTAGAGCTTATAACCACTATTCAATAATTCAATGTTTTATCACAACCATAAACTAAAAATGACTATAAAAATCTAAGTGCAATGCGTGCACTAGATCGAATTACTGAATTATGAAGAAACTTCTGCCTGAATCTGCTACATGTCCATCTTCTCTTCTTCGAGAATTACAGCTGCTGCTGTTGTGATTTCCAAAGAAGGTGTGATGGGGGCTACTGTTGGGCTGTCCACATCTATGGGTGCAACCAATGACTGTGGATCCTCTATGCCTGCAATGGCGAGATGTGCCTCATGTTGTCCTTTGCCCGAAGCCTTAAAAGCATCAATCACATGCTGCGTCCCACAGCAAACACGTGACCAATGTCCCCATGTGCCATATTTGTAGCAACTTTGGTCTTACTGGCTATAAGGCTTCTCATCACGCTTCTTTTGTTCGCACTTTTTGGCTTGTGCATTCTGCTTGGTCTTGCGACCCATGACCTTACCCTTCTTACCTCTTTCCTTTAAGTGAGGCTTCCTCACCTTATAGCTGCTAGCGTTGACTTCATGGCCAACTTTGCTGCTAGACGGCTGTGAGATGTAATTTTTCCTTAGAACCTAATCTTGAGCTTCCGCAACTTGCATGATGTCAATCAGTTCGGCATACTCCTTGTAGCCATCTTGGCGGTAGTTGCGTGTGGATTGCACCGCATTCGGGTGAAAGGTAGAGAGGGTTTTCTCAATCTTCTCATCATCCGTGATTGCCTTACCATAGAGTTGAAGACTGGTATAAATTCTATGCAAAGAAGAGTTGTACTCCTCCATGGTCTTGTAGTCAGCAAAACGTAGTCAGTTCCATTCCTGCTCTGCACGAGGAAGAATGGTGTACTTCAGCTTCTCGAACCGCTTCTTCAGTGCGATCCATAAAGCTAGTGTGCTCTTCTCTGCCATATACTCATTCTTGAGTGTTAGACAGAGATGGTGTTTCAGGAAATAAAGTGCCTGATCATTTTCCTCAGCAGTTGGAGTGACATCCTTCGAGATGCCAAGTCCGATAGCAGCACGGAACTTCTTCGCTTTAAGTATGATCTCGACATCTGATGCCCAAGTCAAGTAATTCTGACCATACTGGGCCAGCTCCTTGAACCCTCGGTTCGTAATGCCAATTGTCTGCATATTCATGCAAAGAATTCATAAGATTACTTCTGGTAATTTGCATAAAATGGTTGCAAAGATTCTCATAATGTTCCTGTGTATTTCTATGCATTTTTCATGATTTACTACTATTTGCAGTGATTGAAAGCAATATAAACAATCACATATAATCAAAACAGCAAATACAATAAATAAATTACATAAAAATAACAATAACAAAGTTAAACATGCTTCAAGTGCAAAAATTGATTAAAAATTGAAATCTCGAGCCCCTTTTCTGCTGAAAAATGAATTTTTGGTGAATTTTGCAATTTTCAAGGGTTAAATCGCTAATTTTATGTTCTACGAAGTTTTTTGTGCAATTTTCAGAGAGTCTGAGGGCCTTCTTGCAAAAATTCCTTATCATGCGTAAGGATCCAGTAATTTTAGAATTCTAAAGGGCCTTTTGCAAAAAAATTCCTTTTTCTGTTTTCTCCCCTTTTTCTTTCTAAAAACTTCGGACCATCCGAACCTTTTTTTTTGTAAAATTTCGGATCAGCCAAACCACCCCTCCCTTTTTTTCTCTTCCGATTTTCCACCCGGTCAGGCCCTTTTTATTTCTTTCTTGGGCCATGCCCCATGCCGGCCCAAACCAACTGAGTCAATAGACTCAAAACGTAGGGGGTATAGGGTTTCCCTGCCCTGTTGCCATGGTACCATGGCGGTGGCGGCTTCGCGTGAGTGGCGGCCGGGCGCGGCATGCAGCAGTGGCTCGACTCGGCGGTGCAATGCCGCGGGTGGTGCGGGAGCCGCAGCTGCAGGCCAGGGTAGTGGGTGAGGCGGTCGGCGCCTCGGGGTGGCGCGTTCGAGCGCACAAGCGGCCTTAACGGCGTGGCGGCTGCTTTGGCGGCAAGGCGCAATGCGATGGGCGGGGCCGGTGGCCATGCGCGTGGCCTGGAGTGGTGCCATGTGGGGGCAAAGGCGGCCGACGGGGTGCTAAGGCGGCCATGAGGCGGTGTGCTTCGAGGCGGCCGGCGGTGCTGTGAGCCGGTGAGACTAGGTGGCTGGCTTCAAGCCGGTGGTGCTTTGGGATGCGTGGAGCGGCATGACTCGGGGCGGGCCGCTGACGCTTGTGGCTCCATGTTGGTGGTAGCCCACCATTGGCGATGGCGATGGGAGAGCCCGTGAGGATGGCACCGGCTCGAGGTTGTCGGCCAAATTTTTTTTATGTTACAATATGTAGAACTGAGAGAGCTAGTGCCATGGATATATAGCCTTCTCAGACCAATCAACAAGTGACATGGACTACTCAGAGCATCCGGAGCGATAAACACGTGGTCCTTTCTTTAAAATCGAAATGGATATGGATCCATTTTTACTAGTATATTATTTCAATAGAATAATAGAAATAAATGTTAGTATAATAAAATAACAAAAATGGGTTTTTATCGCCAGTTAGATTGGCCTGTCACCAATGAAATAGTAGTCCCCATCTCGGTAAACCAAACAGCGTCAGGGTTCATGTTGTCAATTGAACTGGTGACAACCACGTGTCGCCAAACCACATGGCGACAGGTGCTTAGTTTTTTTGGCAGAAAAAATTGAAATAATTTTTTTTTGATAGAATGCAACTTCAAACTTTGAAATCGGTACTAAATACATTGCACAGATTTATTCGACACCCGATATAACATAAATATAGGACAACATAACTAAGTAGGACATATGTCATCACATAGTAGTAATATTTTGCACGCATGACATGCAACGCATTTGCAAGTTCGCTACTAACACATAGTCTGCACGAACTTCTTAACAAATTACAACGATAGTAAGAAAAACATTCATCACATCGTATTTCAAAATGGTAAACCATCCCTGTATGACTGCCAAGACTCTGTTCCCTTCAGTTGCACTAACTCCCAATGTGTACCCTGTCATGCCTTAATGGCTACGCAACTCAATTTCAAATAGTGCAGAGCATGCTCCAACTCGAAGGTGTAATACAATCACCGCATCACAGCGCCCCACGTACGCTGCTCTAGTCTTGTTATTAGGCTGATGGTTACTGATGGAAAATAACGCAAATCAACCCCCTCCGGATTCTCCAGAACAATCCCTTGTCCGTAGTAGTTTTTGAAATTGAATGTGTCCAACATATCTAGGTACTGCAAGATAAAATACATCTATAGGATTAACTACATATATAAAACTAAACTATAAACACCAAATAGATGTACTACAACAAACTACACTACATAACCATACATCTAAAACTATCTAATCCATTCAATTACAAACCTACAAGTTTTATTTGCTAAGCTATCATGGTTTTGAAATTAAATTTAAATATGTATATATATATATATGTGTGTATATGTGTGTGTATACATACATATATGTATACATACACACATATGTATATATATTACCTTCAAAGTGGGCAACCGGATCTCCTCCCTCCCTCCCATTCTCCATTGGGTGATCGGATCTACTCCTCCCTCTCTCCCCTTCTCCGCTACGGACGAACAGCGCTTCGCTAGCTTCCTCCTCTCCCTTCCCCCCTCTTTCTTTTTTCGATTAGAACAGAGTTTTGACTGAATTTTCCGCACTTTTGTAGTGGGGATCATGTCGCCATTCTAAATGGTGACATGAGGTACAAGGTATTTATCGCTATGTAGAATAACGATTTGCTTCTCTATCGCCGTTCCAAATGGCGACATAAAGGTTTATTAATGTTTCGTTGGCGACAAACCTCTTGTTGCCAACCTAACTGGCGACCGAAGCATGTCGCATTTCAAATGGCAATAAAGCTTATTTTCATAATTTTATTAAACGGACATTTATTTCTATGATTATATTAAAACAATGTATTATTTTTTTAAAAAAAATATCGCCATGAATCCATGCAAAAGCAAGCAGATCTGGGTCAATCGAGCTAGCATTAATTAGTAGATTGCGTTGTGGGCGAGTATCTCCTAAATGCCAACTGAATGGATGGATTGCAGAAGCAAACAGATTAGGCCAAACGAGCTAGCATTAATTAGTAGATCGCATTGCACGTTGTGGGCCAGTATCTCCTAAATGCCAACTAAATGGATGGGATGTCGAATAAGGATAAGGCCTATAAGGGTGTGTTTGGATGGGTGAACGAATCTGAACAGGATGGTTCGGTTCAAGTTGATAGGATGATTCTGAATGGAACAATATTAATATTGTGTTTGGTTCATGGGATAAGATGATACAATGTTTTGTTTGGTTGGTTGTCCCGGTCCATTCCCCTACTCTCTCCCATGTGTCCCCCTATGATGGTGAACCCATGGCCTACTCTCTCCCCTGTTGTCCTAGTCAATTCCCCTGCTCCAGATGGCGCGCGACCTCAAGGGCTGCAAGCAGTTCATCTCCTAGGCCCTCACCGACGACCTAGTTGCCGCCGCCACCGCCCTCCTCGTCGCCCAGCGCCACCGCCTACCATCTAGGGTCCCCGAACCAAACACTCTTCTAAGTGGCTTCCAAAGAGAAGCGACGCTTTGGGATGGATTAGCATCCAAAGTGTATCACACAAACACATCCTATGTTGCCGAATCAATCAATCGATCTTAAAGCATAAACCCATGAACTCCAACAGCACTGATCCATCCATACTCAATCAACTTGCAAACGTAAGCACACTAACATTACAACATCAATTATACTTGAGAATTAACATTTTACCGTGAAATTCTGCGAAAACATTACTTAGAAAAGGTTGGTTCTTCTTGTTGATGTTCTTCCAAGCTCGATCACTCCAAAACCAAAACCAACCATTGAAAACACAACAAGCTGAAGGGCTACAAAAGAAAGAAAAGTGAGAATTGCTCATAGCAATCGAATCCCTATTTTTCCTCCTTGTTGTCCTCCTCCGCCTCTTTCTTGTCCTCCTTCTTGTCTTCTGCTTGTCTTGGATGAGGTGACTAATTAGCTGCAGCACTTCCCCCCTCATGGCCTTGACGCTCTCGACGTCCACCTCCCTCCTCACCGCCTCAAACCAATCACCTTCCTCCTCCTCCCGGTAGCCTCGATAGCTCGCGCACCCATCGCTCCTCTCTAGAAGCGGCGGTGCTCGCATCCACTACCGCCTCCACAACAAGCCTCGCCATCGGCTCCCCAGCCACGACAAGCGGCTTCTATGACATCGCCATCAAAGTGCGGTAGCCACGCCACCAAACCGCAACCGCCACCGCTGCTGCCGCTTGCTTCAAAGGCTGAACCATGCGATACGCCGGATTTTGCCGAATGGAATGATACAACACAAAACGGAATATCCTCTCAGGTGGAACCATCTCATTTAGAATTGTTTGGTATGATCAAACGCTTAGATGACCTAATATCCTGACGAAACCATCCCATTTAGCATCGTTCCACCAACCAAATGGACCCTAAATGATTGGATACGAATGGATGAGAACGATTTGCTTTGGATAGGAGTGGGGACTCGGTGGAAGCATCAAACGGTTCATGGGTTCTTGTCGACATGGGATCGGATGGCGTGGGGCCACACCGTCATTTTTTAGGGAACGCTACAGTGTTTTCTAGTATATATATGTATGTGTGTATATATATATAATGGTACGATACTATGGGAGTACGTACTCACACTTCTTATATACCACTTAAATCATATGATAATACATTTTTATCAATTCGAGCATACTCTAAAGATGATTATAAGATATACTTCGAAGTGAGTTCATAAAAAATTTCATTAAAGTCCACTTTTTATAGCAAAATCCGTATACTTCTTTTATATATGAAAAATGGTATATAGCAAAAATAAAGAGCTCCAATGAAAAAAAATCAATCAAGTCGCATTGGAGTATCTTATAATTGATATTTAAGTATACTGAAAGTGATAAAGAAGTATAATATGTTCGTTTAAGTGGTAGAAGTATATACATAAATTTTGCTATGAAAAGTGGGCTTTAATGAAATTTTTCATGGAACTCACTTTAGAGTATCTTATAATAATTATTGGAGTGTGCTCAAATAGATAAAGATGTATCATTATATGATTTAAGTGATATATAAAAAGTGGGAGTACGTACTCCCAGGAGTACCATACAATTTTCATATATATACGTACTCCCAGGAGTACCACTTAAATCATATGATGATATCTCTTTATCTATTTGATTATACTCTAATAATGATTATAAGATGCTCCAAAATGAGTTCCATGAAAAATTTCATTAAATTGCACTTTTATAGCAAAATTTGTATATATACTTCTTTTATATATGAAAAATGGTATACAACAAAAAACAAAGGGCTCCAATGAAAATTTTTCAACCAAGTCGCATTGGAGGATCTTATAATTGGTATTTAAGTACACTAAAAATGATAAAGAAATATAATATATACGTTTAATTGGTATATTGGAAGTGGGAGTACGAAATATAGGAAAATGGTATGGTACTCTTGGGAGTACGTACTCCTACCTCTTATATACCATTTAAATCATATGATGATACCTCTTTATCAATTTGAGCATACTCCAATAATGATTATAAGATACATCAAAGTGAATTCCATGAAAAAATTCATTAAAGTCCGCCTTTTATAGCTAAATTTGTGTATATACTTCTTTTATATATGAAAAAAGGTATGTAGCAAAAATAAAGGACTCCAATGAAAATTTTTCAGTCAAGTTGAATTGGAGTATCTTATAATTGGTATTTAAGTACACTGAAAGTGATAAAGAAGTATAATATATTCGTTTAAGTGGTATAATCGAAGTGGAGATCGTACTACTAAGCTATTACTAAGCTATTTTCCTATATATATATATATATATATATATATATATATATATATATATATATATATATATATATATGATGTGGTTTTGGTATGACATAAAACTCAGTACCATCTCAACCTTTAACTCCTATCACATTTTCTTCTTCTCTCTCCACTACACACACCCATATACAAAATTCATGGTATGGATATGTGGTACTAGAGTTCATTGGCATGCAACATCATTTTACTATATATATATATATATATATATATATATATATATATATATATATATATATTGAAGCTATATTTTTAAAAAGTATACGTAAATACTATAAACCAGGGTAAGTTCCCTTAATCTCGTGATTAGTTATGTAATCTCTGGTATCCATCGTGTATTCGTGTTGAAGCTGCAAGGCAATCTCTTGGAACGGCAGAACAAATGTCTCATTCCATCCCTGCGCTCATCCGTCTACTGGATGGATCCCCCAACTTGTTAATGTTGATTGAAGATCAAAATCCAATTTATTCCAAACTTCTTGTCGCAGTTAGGCTTCTTTATAGTGACAGTAGAAGACGCGACAAATTACAGTTCGAGGCCAAGCCATCCACCTCCTTGACAATGGTGACGAACAGATGCTGCAGGAAGAAAGCATGCAGCAGCCGTCAGAATTTGTTTAGGATATCGGGAAGTCAGCTGGGGATCGGAGAAATGTTTAGCTAGTCTAACAGGCCGTACGCTACTTTTGCCGTCGCTCGGGAGGCGAATAGCCGGCAGCTGGTCGTCGGCAAGGGAACGGGAACGAGCTCAGGCACCGGTGAGCTGGAGGGCAAGGATCACTAGACTCAAGGGCGGAGCCAACCACGGTCCAAGCATGCATTTCGATTTTCAAATATGAAACATGCATGCAACTTGATAAAAAAAATTGAAACCTTGGATTTTGAAACTTGCTAAAACATGCGTTAAACTTCTTTAAACATGCTGAAAGCTTAGATTTTGAAACTTAAAACTTATTGAAACCAGCTAGAATATGCATGAAACTTTAAAGTATTTTTTAAAAAACTTCTCGAAACATGTTAAAAGTTGTGTGAAACTTTCACGAAACATACTAAAACCTGCTTGAAGCATCAAGCTCAGAACTGAAATATTTTTAAAACTTTTCATGAAACATGTTGAAATCTGCTTTGAAACTTCAAACTCAATACCTAAAATTCAAACCCAAAACCTTCATGAAGTTTTTATGCAGATGAAACCTCATAAAATTTCAGGAAACTGCTGTATCATTGAAAATGCATTCTAATGATATAGGGTGAACTAGAAACTTCCTTAATTCCTTTTTAATATTGTGCACGTGCTCTCTCTATGTCCAGCCTATATACTTCCCTTTCTGTCGGTGTCCGCTTGACATGTCCGTCCTTGGACCCTAGTGTTAATTTGCACAGGACCGATCAGGCCCGTGAATCCAGCGAATGCACGTGCCCGATAGTTACATGCAGGATTGAATTGATCGAGTAAGAACAGCATGTTCACCACACGTACCTTATCTTATCTTGTTCATGGACGGTATATATTACTCCCTCTGTTTTTCTTTATTTGACGTTGACCAATGGAATTTAGTGCAATGCATGCCAAGTGTCGCAACTCAACTTGCAGTTTTTAAAAGATTTTTTAAATAATATTAATTTGAAAGGTAATTACAAAAAAGTTGATTTTTTTAAATAAAATATGTCACTGTTGCCATTTGGAATCGCGAAATTTTCCTGTTGCTATTTGAAATGACGACATTTTCCTATCGCCATTTCAATTGGCGACCGTATCTCTGTCGCCAATTGGAATAGTGCGAAGAGATTCCTGTTACCAATTGAACTAGCGACGGAACAATTTTGTCAGTTATATTGGCAACAGAGATACTATCGCCAATTAGAATGACGACATGACCCTATATTTATTTATTTTTAATTTATGTATAGACAATTCAGTCTAAAGATTTGGTGTATTTCACAAAGTTTTTTGGTAATACCTTAAAGTGTCCGCGTAATTCGGAATCCAAAATTGGAGAAGATAACGAAATGTGAAGTAGAGAATGCGAGATCGGCGGTGCAATTTGGAACGTGATTTCGGTGGCGCAATAACACAAATAGCCCCCTTCGAAGCGGAATGAAAAAAATATTTGGGTTTAGGGCTGCCATGCGTGTTGTTATCCCGATTTCATTGTTTGTGGAACGGATTCCTTTGGGAAAAATCATGTTATATTTAATAGTCGAATTATTTAGGAAAAGATATTTAAGTTTGAAAGACTTCATAATTTAATTACGAAATACATGGTGTGTTAGGTTTGGTTATGTACATTAGAAACGTCAACATGCACGAATCAATAAACCAAATACACCTGTGATACATGTGTGCCTTTTTGAAATCTGAAAAAGGTTGATTGGAACAAAATCGATCAGTCCTGACGGCCCTTCGGTCCCTTCCCCTTGTCTTTGGATTGCCCGCAGCAGTGGTCACTCTCGAAGTCAGCCATATTCTGCGAGACGGGCTGGCGATTGAATGATGTTAGGATAGTACAACGTATGATCAAATTAATAATTAGGGTGCAAACTAAATATAACTTACGTCTTTGACCCGGATTGCGCCCGGGCAACGGGGAGCGCTAGGATGGCCATCGGTCTCACTAGCAGGAGCCTTCCCCTTGTACACCGCGCGCTCAGCCCCACTACTACAGAAAAGGTCTTCATAGACGGTTTAAAAACGTCATCACAGACAGTTTTGTGAGCCGTCTAAATTTATGAGTCAGTGATGACATGAGGTCATCACAGACGGTTTTCGAACCGTTTGTGATGCACACTATCACAAACGGTTATTAACTCAGAACCATTTGTGATATCTGACTATCGCAGATGGTTTATATATAAAACCATCTGTGATAGTTTACATATCACATATGGTTGGTGGTTGGAATCGTATGTGATAGCCTCTTCTCTACAAAATCTCTAAGCAATGGTTGCTTTTGCTTTTAAAACTGGCTTCGTGTGTGTGTAGAAAAATGATATGGTACTCCTGGGAGTATATACTCTCACCTCTCATATACCACTTAAATCGTATGATGATACCTATTTATCTATTTAAGCATACTCAATAATGATTATAAGATACCTCAAAGTGAATTCTATGAAAAATTTCATTAATTTCCACTTTTATAGCAAAAATTGTGTATATACTTCTTTTACATATGAAAAAGGATATAGCAAAAAAACAAAGGGCTCAAATGAAATTTTTTCAATTAAGGCGCATTAGAGTATCTTATAATTGGTATTTAAGTTTACTGAAAATGATAAAGAAGTATAATATGTGCATTTAAATGGTATATTAGAAGTGGGAGTACATACTCCCAGGAGTACGAAATGAACGTCATATATATATATATATATATATATATATATATATATATATATATATATATATATCATCTTGACCATTGGATGTGGAAGCATACAGGGTGTTTAATGAAGGTGCATTTATGAAGGCGCATTGAATGTGGGAGCATGCAAGGTGCTTAAATGGTTTGGTGTTGAGTGACTGCATTAATCTTGGTTGTTCAATCCAAATCCAATGGTCAAGATTGGCATTAGCACCTTAGCACTGAATTATCCATTAGCACTAGATACATCCCCTATATCTATATATATATATATAGTTTGTAGTCCCTTGTTAGCTAACTTGATGTCTGAATTCAGCTAGCTAGCTTGCTCCTTGGTCGTTCATCCTAAACGTGTTGGTGAACCACGACCTACTTTGTCGATGCTGACACACTAAGTGTACGATTTGCTTAATGGCGTCGAGTTAGCTATATATATATGAAGCCGGTTTTAAAGGCAAAAACATACACTGCTTAGAGATTTTGTAGAGAAAAGATCAAGAATAGAAAAGAGGGGAGGTGGGCTCGGGGAGGAGGCAACCACGGTTTGGAAAACTCTCACAAGGATTGAGAATCTAAGTTATCAAAAGAGAAAAAAAAATATGTTAGCGCATGGCTGTAAGAAATTGGAATATGAGTGGTTCATGGATAATACTTAAATACAAGTCCAGTCAAACATATAAAATATGTTGAAACAAATAATTAAGGCTCAGACAATTACAATTACATCTCGCTCAAGTATTTTAACACCGAGCGGCAAATTTCTTCATACTAAATAAGAAGACCACAAACTTTTGTAAAAAGAACATGAATGGTAATAAGATAACAATATATGGTAAATTGACAATATCATGTTAGGATGTAAAAAAGAGTTTTCTTAATGGTCAACTCTCTATCTATAAAGCAGATAAGAGCAGCAACATGTAGAAACTCACCACTATCCATGTAGAAGTTCATGTGCAAACTATGTGCAAGGATTTTGATTCCATAGATTCATAAGCTTTGATTCCAAAATTATTCATATACAGTTCATCCTATTTGTGATGCCATGTGTCATTACCCCAGTGGTAATCACACTTAGGCAAACGGATTACTATTCATTTGCTCAGTAGAACACTGCTCCAACGAATAGTAAGCCTTTAGCAGAGTTAGCACAGCGGAACAATAAGATAGAAACTGTTCTTTATTACAACAGTAGCCACACAAGACTAAGATTCTGGATACAAAATATTTAATTACAAAAGACGGGGAAACACTTTCCCCACGCTTGCCGCTAGGTCCCTCCAGTAGTCTACTAGTCCCACAAGTCAAATAAGGCGTCCACCTCTCCCTGCTTCTCGAAACCAACGCCCTCGCCACCCGTGGTCTTCTCGGTACCTGCAAATCCCTCATCCCACTCGGGATAACTCCTGGTTGGACTAGGATCTAAGCAAAGGGAGAGATAGCAAGAGTGAGTACTAGTGTACTCAGCAAGCATTAAAAACAAAAATGCACTTGATGGCTCTACCTCTTGCCCTTATCATATTCCTACCTCTTCTCTTTCTCTGAAAATAATCATCAAGATTTAGGTTGTAAATTTTACTTCTGAAAAGACTACTTGTTACCCGAATAGAAGATAGACCCCTTGTGGTTCCCGTAAACTCCAATCCAGGAGACTGGCATGAATTCATGATTTGATATAGCACTGCGCAGACTTGTACCACTTTATCCATAGCTATTCTGAGCTCTAATTGAACCAGGTCCCCAGCATTTCCTTTGATGTGGGTTTGAGTCCAGAATACAGAGCGTTTTCAGGTTACGTGATTAAGTCTCCACCCATTACTTTCCATCGATGTTGACCTTGTCACGCTGCTAACCTAGTTATTCACCGAGTTCTAGTAATGTTGGTTTGGCTGGCTCTCCAGTCCCAACACTCCACCGTGGCTAGGTCGGCTCTCTTCGCCTCCACCATCATCTTGTGTGTTCCTACTTACCCGTTGTGGAGATATAACTACATAACAAGGTAGTATTTTCTATCCGTAGTGCGGAAAATGTTTGGCACTTAATTTATGGCCTCATATCCGAGTAAGAGTTTTGTTTGTCCTTATATTATAACCATATGTAAAAGGATCCCGCCTATTGCCTATTCACTTTCCTTGCCCAGGGTTCCTTTTACCCACCTATTTAACTCTCTTCCCAAATTTCATGACTCTCTTAGGTTATGCGGCTCTAACCTTCTTCTTGCTTTCTTTAACTGATTTGATTTTGAGACATAGTTTTTGATGCAGTACATATATGATACAGCAATATAAGGTGTACATTTAATATAACTATATTTATGCTCAAAAGTAAGCTTGCCTTTGTCATTGTAGTAAAAAGCAGCGTTGACGTACTCCGGATCAATGACTCCTACCTGCAATGGATCAACTGCTGCAATATGTGGCAGACGGGAATAATAGGCAAATAAATACTTAGTGACTTTTTGGTGTTTAATATGCGTACATAAGTTAGTGGACTGTAGTATGGAACCGTCCGTGATATGGTGTCGTATCACGGTCATAGCGATATTATGATGAGCGGTTCGTGTTAAGAACCGTCTGTGAAGTATCACAGACGGTTGTTTGTTGAAAACCGTCTGTAGTATTTCAAAATATCACAAATAGTTATTGTTAAGAACCGTCTGTGAAGTATCACAGACGACTTTCATAATGAATCGTCTGTGATATTACCTCTTCACAAACGATTTTTAGCGCAGCAAGTAACACAGACAGTCTCTAAACCAAAACCGTCTGTGATTGCATGTAATCGACGGTTTTGGTCAACCGCTGCGTGATGAGCGTCAATATTAACCTTTTATAGTAGTGTCCGGTCGTACTCGGCTTTTTATTCGGGGTCTGGTGTGGATGCATGATCTTAGCTGGTTCTTCATACACACATTGCGAGTGTGGAGACTCCGGTGGTACCGGCATATCCTTTGTAGAACAATCCAGGTAGGGTTTAGCCTTCTCGACAAGCCACTTGCGCTTCTGCAGCATCTTCAAGTAGCGGTTCCTGTCACCATTTCAACTTCGCTAGTTGGAACGGCGATTGACATTAAATAGGTTCTTGACGTCGTTTAAAATAGCGACAGGAGTCTGCCACCAGGTCAGATGGCAACTGTCACATATTTTTGTAAAAAAAAAATGAATATTTTTTGTAATTATGTTTTAAATTAATATTATTTTTTTAAAATCGTTTTTTACTGGATAGACGCACACACATATTTCAATATATCCGTTAGGAGTTATTTTCTTTTGTTCAGATCGATAGCTAGCTTGCGCTCCTCTTATTTTCTTATATTATATATATGTGCTTACAGGATTTTTTCTAGGGAAAATGAAGAAAATTATTTTGGACATAATTGGATTAATTATCAACACATGTAAGAGCCAGCAGCAACCTAGCTTATTGACGCGACGATGGGTGTTATAATAAGGGAAACGTTCCTACCCATACGTCCGATACATCAGACTCTTTCCACACGCATTCTCAGCCACACATATCCTCACCACTCATTCTTATCCTTCTCCCCCGTTCCCCTTTCTCCCCAATTCTTTCCTCTCCCCAAGATCACTCTCACACGCCGCCCCTCCCACCCGGTCGTCGACGCCAGCTTCTCCCCTCTGCCTCCCCCCGCCACCAGCTCTGCCGCGTTCCCCCTCCGCCCCTCAACCCGCCCGCCACCAGCCCTGTGACCCCGTCCCCTCTTCCTCACCTCCCGCGCCGCCACAGCTCCCACCTCCCCCCGCATCCTCTCTCCCAGATCCCCACCACCAGCTCCACCCCAAAATCCTCCGCCGCGAGCCACCACCTCTCCCAAAATCCTCCGCCACGAGCCTCCTCGTTGCATGCCACTCCAGATCTACACGGGGAGGTGGTGGCGGCACTCAGCACAGCGACCAGCAAGACAGCGGCCACCGCGACGACTTCAGGCCGGGGAGATGATACGCAGCCCTGGCGGCGGAGAGGCTATGTGCGGGTTACTTAAAAATCCTCTGCGCCAAGGATGAGCAACCAAATCCTCTGCGCCAAGGATGAGCAACCAGGTGATGGCCAGCTCGGTGTTTTGTTTATTTTTGTTGTGTTTGTTTGATGTTGCGACCTTGGTAAAATTTTGTTGCAACCGTGGAGAAAAATTGTTGCACACATGGGAAAAATTTGTTGCATAATTTTTGATATGTTGCAGCATGTTGCATGGTGTTTCTTTGTTGCAATGGGGGCATTAGGACCGTACGGTGGGAAGGCTCTCACCGTACGTCCGACCCGTAGTCGTGCTCTTATAATAATCATAATCGGGGGTGTTATTTATCAGGAGACTGAGTGTTTTTTATATGTCAGTCACTTTTTTTTGTCCTTTGGATCTTACTCCCACTGCTTTCATGTGTTTGTGTTGTGCCATACCATTTTGAGCTATGAGCTTACAAAGTTAAAGCAGTAGTAGCAGCCTAGAGTCAAAAATGGAGTGCAATTTAAGTCAAATCGACATCAATAACACAGGACAATAACACATGACACTGGACCAAAAATCAGAGAACATAAATTCAAAATTCAACATAGTAGCAGCAGCTTAAGCTTCCAGATTTGTGCGTGAGAGAGGTAAAGGAGAGAGAGAGAGAAGACGTGATGCGGCTTGCGGCAGTCATATATTAAGATAAAATTATGTGAGGTAGTAAGATGATCAACACAAGCAAGAGCCAGCAGCTAGCTTATTGATCCCTGATGGGTGTTACTAATCTTAGAATAAAGAGAGCCTGCAGAGCGTAGCGTAGTACGTACGTCGCTAGCTTATATATATTGCTCCCCGTTTATTAGAGAAGGAAAACAGCAGCCAAATGTAAACACACGAGACAACTGGAGAAGCGCATACAGACGTCGAAAACAAGACGGTAAGTGGCCGGCTGGGAGCTGCTTGGCCGTCGTCGTCGCGGATTTATGCCGTGCACTCGGGAATCCCGTTCTTGTTCCAGTCATCCAAATCGAACTGGTACCGGTCGCGGCAGACATACCGAGGAGGAGGACCCTCGGACACCTGCTCGCAAGCCTTGCAAGCGCTGGAGCAGGACTTCACCTTGTCCCTGCAAGAGCAGGCCGGTACGACTTTCCGATCGCAGATGGCCCCGTCGCAGCAATCGCCCCACGGCTTCTGCTTTGCTTCCTTGCACTTGGGAATCTCGAACGGCGCCTCTTCCAAATCGAAATCGTACCAGTCGTAGCAGACATACCGAGGAGGATCCTCGGACACCTGCTCGCAATCCTTGCAAGCGCTGGAGCAGGACTCCACCCTGTCCCTGCAAGTGCAGCCCGGTGGGTATTTCCGATTGCAGATGGCCCAGTCGCAGCAATCCCCCCACGGCTTCTGCTTTGCTTCGCTGCACCTGGGAATCTCGAACGGCGCCTCTTCCACATCGAAATGGTACCAGTCTTGGCAAACATACCGAGGAGGATCGTCGGACAACTGCACGCAATCCTTGCAAGCGCTGGAGCAGGACTTCACCTTGTCCATGCAATGGCAGCTCGGAGGGTATTTCAGAGTACACATGCCCATGTCGCAGCAATCCCCACGGCTTCTGCTTTCCTTCCCTGCTGCTGAAAGTCCATTAGTAATTTCCCCGCACCTGTATACATGCATATATACACATTATTCACACTTCGTAAACAAACCAATTTATATTTGCACGAAAACTATACTGATGAAACACCTACACATGTATAAAACGCACATATATAAATTAGTACATCGGTGCACAGACATATAAGGATGAGTTTGGATATTAGTATATGCATATAGTACATATACATATATACACCTATACGCATGAGTTTGGATATATAGTATATGCATGTACACACACGCAAAGAGCTTGATTATACATCGATGTACATCGATGGACTAGCTAGCTAGCTAGTTCTGAAAGAAATGTACTAGCTAGTGTCACATGCAGCACGTGTAGAAGCAGGCCGTACGTCACCTTTGCCGTCGCTTGGGAGGCGAATAGCCCAGTCGTCGGCTTCGGCTCCGGCGAGAAGAAGGGCCAGCTGGAGGGCAAGGATCAGTAGGATGCTAATGCTAATGCCTCTCTTAATCTTCATGGTTGGTTTGGTGCTGGTGTGATACAACTGAGAGAGCTAGTACCATGGATATATAGCCCTCTCAGACCAATCAGCAAGCGACATGGACTACTCAGAGCATCCGGAACGATAAACACGTGACCCTTTTTAAAATTCTAACTGTGTAAGGAGTCTAATACTTCATAATGTAAGAATATTATAAAATTATATATTAATTAATTTTGTAAAAATTCTAAAAAAATTACACAATTAAGTCCACTATGTAAGGAGTCTAGAAGAAAATTTATAATGTTTGGACCTCATTTTCTATATTAGAAAATTCCTACAAACAGTATATTTAAATGAATTTTAAAGACAAAATTAGAACGTATAAAGTTTTGATAAAAATACACAAGCAATTAAACTGTGTCGGGAGACTCCACAAAAAAATTGATAATTTTTTAAGCTCAGTTTATATATATAATTTTTTTGAAAAAACCAGGATGTTATTTATTTAATTTTTCGATGTTCGCGATGTTATTTTTCAGCTCGAGACTAACGGAGTGTCATTCCTATAATTACGCTTTAATGCAATATTACTGATATAATTTTTCCCTTTTTAAAATCTTCTGGATATGGATCACACAAAGCTAGCGATTTGGGCGTCGAGCTAGCATTAATTAGATTGTATTGCATGTTGTGGGCCAGTATGTCCTAAACTAGTTTTCTATTCGCACACAATTACAAAAGTAATATCACGACATGCAAGACAGGACCTACAGTAGCTTAGGACCACCGCAAATGCGTTGGAGGTTCCTACCGTGCTCTCGATCCATGAGTAGAAATGCTAAACATGCTACATAGCTGTAGACCGAGTTAAATAGTGCTAAAATAGTTGTAAACATTGGTGCTCTGTCTTGAATAGTGCTCGTATGCATAGAAACAACGCTAGGGCACCATGACAACGCTAAGCGATGTCAGAAAAGCACCGTACACCTCCTGTTAATGCATGCAACAGTAGCTTGGGCACCACGGCATGTTGCCTGCCGCCTTCCTGCCATGGTTCCATTCCGGGAGCGAGCGTGGTACATGTCGCGCATGCATGCTATTTCTATAATTTTGTACGAGCGGTGAATATTTTTACTATTACAAATAAAAAAACATGACAAATTAGCTAAAGACTCCCTAAATGCCAACTAAACATATCAATACTTTATTACTCACCGTGCAACACCCTCACAAAATAAAAATAAAAATAATAAAATCGTTCGTTATAGTTAATCTGTTGTCTGTCCAACATAGAAGATAATTTTTATACGCCACAATAAATGTTTCAGACCCTGATCTGCCATTGGAAAGTGATATCTCCCTTACATGCCACTGCAAAGTCAAAACCTACACTTTTAAGCCACTGCCGTCACCTCCGTTAAATTTTTTCCATCAACTTTTTGCAACTCTCCATACTTATGTGAGCTTAATTGTGAATGGAAATTTGAACTATTTGCATTGTGATTTTGACAAATTTAGAATATATGTGTTGGATTTATGATGTTATGGAACCATTATACAAACTAGACAATTTTGAGTGTCAAGTGTGCACACCCATCGAATGATTTCTACCTCCGCCACTAATTAGAGGGAGAAAATTAGGTTTTGCACTTGAGCCTCCAAGAGAGAAATTAGGGTTTGATTGAGAGAGCTAAGTGTTGCCCTTAAGGTTGTGTCCTCCTGGTCAAGTGGTTGTAATCTGTCCTCTTCAAGTGGTAATAGAAGATTAAACTTGATTCTCTATGTTTTATTTGTGTTTTATTTGATTCTCTTGGTTTCATGAGATGTTTTTGATGATTCTTGGTTTTATTTTGTTTTAGTATGATTTGTGCTGAAATATAGCTTGCTAGGACTTGTAGAAACCCATCTAGAATCATCTTAATTGCCTAGATCTCACAAACATGAGTGGATCAAGTTTCCCTCTTTTGTCTGGTTCTTGAGCACTCTTCCTCATAATGGATGAAGGGGGTAGCCTTGATAATGATTGTTGAAATTGTTGATTGGAATAGGTTACAAACATCCTAGGGAAGTTGTGTTTCAAGTTTGGTGTGATTTGAATGAGTAGATCAAAAGTTAGTTCAATTTGCGTCTTGAAGATCGTGTTGATTTGAGCGAGAGTCGACCGCCCAAGATCGCCGATTAAACCGCCGAGCCGTCGGTCAGACCGCCTATCAAACCGTTGGGCCGTCGATCAGACCGGCTTGATAGGGTGTTGTGTGAATCCTGTTTTGAGTTGTGTTCTCTTTGTGTTTGCAAGTTCAATTGTGATCTTCGTAATTGTTTATAGCTGTCGAAGTGAAAAGATTGTCAAATACCTAAGGAAAAATTTATGGCATGTCCTAGAGCTTCGATTTGGCAGAGAGCGAAATATGTGATTTTGATACCGATTGTTACGATCTTTCACTTCCAGATACAAGTAGCACTAGTATTTTAGGTAATTGAGATGCGAGATGTGAATTTAGGAGGGAAATAAGAGGAGAGTAGAGGGGATTTGAGGAGGTTCAGATAAGAGATAGGATACGGAGAGAGTAGTCGAGGAGGAGGAGGCCAACGCCAAATCTATTTTGTTCTCTTCCACGCAGACGTAGCGGGGAGGGCGACCATATACAGATCCACCGGCTCGCGATGCTCACGATGCCATGCATTTCTTTCATGCACGTGCTTCATGCCCTACTCCCGCCTAGCTTGTACTACGTTGCGTCTGCTTTTGAAAAGAAAAAAAGACCAACCTTGTAGTACTTTTTGTCGTTTGTCCTGACGATCACGCACTTGTTAACACAGTGTATTAATTCCCATTTTCAATGGCTTAATTCAGCTGGTTGTCTCAAGATTATATTCCATCCATGCTTCAATTGGTTTTAGTGGGTGTTTCATTCGGACAATGCGTTCATGCATGCATGTTTCAGATGAAACCCATTTATTTGGCTTATTACGATCAAAGTAGGTGTTTCAGACACCGACCGACACAAGGGTGCGTGGGCGGGACATGAAGTACGCGCATGAAAGATGCCAATGGTGGGGTAAATTATGTCACCAATAATTGTTACGAATGCGATCGAGGAGGAGGCCACTGCTATTGTTGTGGGTGTTCAAAGGAGGATTCTGCAACGATGTTATTGTTCAAGTGGCGAGCATGCTCACAATAATTAAGCCTCGAATTGCGGTGAGTTTTCATGAGACTGGTGGCATGGAATCTCAAATTAATATGCCCTCGGCTATTCCATGAAATGCCAATGTCGTAGGATTTTGTTTCGATTTCGTGCATGAAACTTAAATCGAAGTGGTCCTAACTCGATTAATCGCACTGACTGATCGTGACAGTCATTTATATTAGAGGGCTATTAGAATACCATTACATATAATAAATATTATAGATAAATAACTTCATTAATCGAAGATTATTTGATCCTCGTCAAAAGGTTAAACAATAAACAAGCGTAAGGAGCACATCCTATATGCCCTTAAATTACTTCCCATATGCCCCTAAATTACTTCTCATATTGGCCCAAGAATATTATAGCAAATATAATTATATTTTCAAATCTAGGCTGCAATTGGCGGGCTAGTTTTATAGAAAGGTTCGTAAGGTGTCACTCGCGAGGCTACGAGGAGATTGGCCTGTTCAATGGATTCTTGCCACCAGGAAGGAAGGCGGCACTTCTGGCCTTCTTGAATAAGGGGCTGTTTGTTTGGGAGCTCGCTCACAAATCGCCTTGCCAGATAGCCCTTGCCAATCGCTCGCATTGCATTTGCTTGTTTGCCGTGAGCCGTCGCTCGAGCGCAAGAAATGAGCGCTGGGAGCTAGACCTTCCAAGCAGCTTATCCACTGTTTATTATTCAATTCAACGGTCTATTTTTCATTTACCAATTTCAAACACAGCCTTCCAACCAAACAACTCATCTTCAGGTTTGCCTGGCTAGGCAAAAATTATCTAATTTTCAGACTACCTTCAGGCACCACTTTTTTCTAGGCATGAAATCCAAGGCACCAACCAAACAAACCCTAAATTTGCCGTGTCATTGCTGCTGGGCTACCAGAGAGGCAGAGAGCACAACATGATGATGTGATGTGCAATATGGGCATATTTGGTTTGTGACCCTATATAGGTGGATTAAAATTTTGGCATGTCCTTCACAGCAGTGTACGTTCCCGGGTTTCTCTCCTGCAGCACCCCCAGCATACAAGGAAGGTTGTCGTACGCCGCCTCAAAAGATCCAAACTGTCTTTTCAAAGCCTTTTGCTTCGCATGCCATGCCTTTGCGTAGCTTATCTTGTACTTGAATTTCTTCTCGATAGCCACCATAATGTGCTTGGCCTCCACATCCCTCTTCTCTACTATCTCTCCATACATCAAATTGGCTACGAAGGTCGACGTTAGGTTACGATGTCTGCACAAAACAGTGTTGAGCATGCAGGAGTGCGCCTCTACCTTCGAGACAATCCAGTGAGTCTCGTACTTTGGTCTATGTGCGTGCACTCGCCAAGGACAACTGGATTGCTCGCACTTCACAGTGTACTACTCCTGGCTAGATTTGATGACCCGAAACGTCCGTTGCATGGACATAGCCCACAACTTAATGGAATCTTGCAAGGATGTCTTATCAGCAAACATTGAGTGCAACCGAACCTCAGTAGCATGGTACTCCCACGGCGATTCATGCTCGTCATGTGTAGTTACACCCTCAACGTCAAATCTATTCCATTCCTGGGGGATGGGAGCTCCGCCCTCATCCGAACTATCTCGCCGTCCTCTGTAGAGCTTCCTCTTCAGCCAAGGCCATCCGGTCATCGCTATCCATTTGACGCAATATGTACTCCATGTGCTCTCCTTCATCAGCCTGTCCTGTAGGCTCACCATGCGGTGACCGATCTTCCTCTTCTGTATCTACCGCGTCGGGGTCATCACAAGTAACATCTTCCGAACCCTTTCTAACGCCGCCATCCACCTCCTCTTCTTCACCAACATGCTGAGCACCCGAGCTGCTCCCACCACCAGGATGATATCCGCCGATGGGTCCCTGCACAGCTTCTTTTGGGCATGGTTGAACAAGTACTACACACTCATATCCACGGCTCCTACAGCCTTCTATGAAGCCCTTCCACAGAGCCGTGCGCATCAGTGTTCTCAACTCCCATCTGATGTCCGTGGGAGACCAGCTCCAAAGCCCTTGTATGAAGACGCTGCACACCTCAGGGTCCAGGGAGAAGCTACGGGTGAGCCAGTACATCACATCTGCGATTTGTGCCTTCTCGCCGTCTGGGTGTACCAGAGTGGTTTGAGAAAAACTACTCAAGTCAACACCGCACGGACCTTCACGAACGGTGCCAACACCGTAATGCACTTTCAATGTAGTGCATACAGGCATGACTTACTGTATATGTCTGCAAATATTTTTAATATTGCAACTAGTCAGATAGCAACGCACGACATGCAAGCACTGCTACATTGTATTTTACATTTGTAAGGCTCTTCGTCTATCGTCGACAACTACACTACATCATAATCAAGACCCCGTTCATTCCCTAAGGCAGAGGCCACAATGAACGTGCAGTACAATATTCGGATTCAACATAAAAACCGAGCTATTCCATAGAAGTCATCATCGATTCGACGCTAACTTGCAATCCGAAATGCTACAAGTGGCGTTCGGTCTTCTACGTAGCTAATTAACTTCGCTAATTTGTTTATACTAATTTACCTCTACTAATTTGTTCATACACCTAATTCATCGTCCTCATGCGCTCGGTCACGCATTATTTATCCAATGATAGTCGTCGGTCACACGTGCACCAAGACAACTTCAATATTTCTCATAAACATCAATTATACTCTCCTACGGGCTATTTTTGTCTCTACTACAGTTTTCTATCGCTGCTACTTACATACAAATGAATAACATTTCGATTTTCTAATTTTTCCCTCTAACTTTAATTTCCTACAGGTGTTACTTATACTTCTATTTTTAACTACATCAACTATTTTTCTATCGCTACTATTTATATACAAATTAACTATGTTTTCGTTTTCTAATTTTTTTCTCTACCTAAAATCCTAATTTTTTCCTCTACCTAAAATCTCTTACAGATACTACTATTTAAACTATATAAACTAATTACTTACTACAAAATATACATTACAAAATTAAAATACTTACCTCTCATAGGAAGTCTTCTTCTCCCTCCCTCCCTCTCTCCCTCTTTCTCTCTTCTTTTTTCCTCCCTCTTTCCCTCTTTCTCTCTTCTTTCTTCTTCTTTCTGTTTTCTGCTTCGCAACCGCAGGCTCGGGCCCTGGGGGGACCGCGCGCGGGGCTTATAAAGCCCTCCAGTCGCCCAACGGTTCGGCGACTGGAGGCACCTATCGCTCAACCGTTGGGCGACTGTATTCATTGCCCAACGGTTGGCGGCCAGATTATGGGCGCCAACGGTTGGGCGGCCGGTCCTATCGCCCAACCGTTGGCGATCGACACGCGCCCAATCGTTAGACGATCGTATATATTCCTGTAATAAAAAAAAGTAAGAATAAATTTGTAATTTATAATAAAAAATAGATTATTTAAAAAAAATCGGTAAATTATGTCACCAATAATTGTTACAGACTGCAGCCGAGGAGGCGGCCACTGCCATTGGTATGGGTGTTCAAAAGGAGGCTACTACCACAACCATGTTGTTGTTCAAGTGGCAGTGCATGCTCACGATAAGCCTCGGAATTGCAGTGAGTTTTCGTGACACTCGTGGCATGGAATCTCAAATTAATATGCCCCTCAGCTATTCGATGAAACGCCAATGTAGGATTTTGTTTGAGTTTCGTGCATGAAACTTAAATCAAGGGCGGTCCTAATCTGAATTGATCGTAATCAGATTTGGTCGTGACAATCATCTCCGGTCCGAGGTATATTAGAGAGCTATTAAAATACCATTATATATAATAAATATTATAGATAAATAGCACTGGGAGCGACATAGTAGCTATTTATGCCATCGACTTCACTGTAGCTTTTTTTTTCTATCTTTCTTCAGGAACAGCACTGACTGATGATATCAAAATTGAACACAAGTAGGTGTTTGTCCTGTTACCAACTTCTGCATTTCGTTGCTTCATGTTCATGTTCATTTTTGTAGTTCTTACTTATATAATGTCATATTCATGTTCTGAGTATAAACTCTTGTATATACATGATCATTGTGAACTCATCAAATGTGATTGTTCTGCATCCTGAGCATTGGTAGTGTTAGTATATGATCATGATTGCCGTTTTTATTTCTTTCTGTAATGTATGGCAAATATCGCATTAGAGTGGGTTTGGATCAATCATTATGATTATGTTTTTACATGTAAATTTACATGTTTTTACACAATTATTTTTTTGTAATTTATAATTGTTGAGAATGTGATTTTATTATTATAATGTCATAATCATGTTCGAGTACAAACTCATGTATCTGAGCCTTAAGATGTTCTTTATTACTCGTTTTGACAAATTAGGAATGCTTTTGAATCACATAAAAGAATACCACACAAGATATATAGTAGACTCATCTCATTAGGAGAACATATTTAGGTAGATCCTTTTCATTTTGTTAGTAGATTCGATTGATGTTAGTTGGTAACTCATCGTTGTTCTAGAATCTCTGTGACTTCTTTGTCTAAAAAAACATAACTAATACTCAGCATACATATACTGTTGAGAATAAGAGCATTTTTCGAATTACTTTAATCCAGAAATATAGTAGATAAAACATGATGAATATTCTAGCCACTTTCACAAAGCAAGTAAGCAAGAACACTATAGACATACTAATATCCGTAAGAACGAAACTAGCATATCTATCACGTTGTTCAAGGTAACAACTAGTAATATTACTAACCAAGCAATACATATGAAATAGACATACCGGATCCAGTGGAAGGAGCGATGAGTGGAAGAAGCGGCACTGGAGTCTTTGTGAGATCGCCGTTTGTCATGGCGTAGTGGTAAGTAGTCGCAGCGATGCGCGTCGCGTAGTAGTCGTATGGTTGTAGGCGTGCGCAGAGTCGAATGGAGAGGAAGCGTGACGATGCGCGAACGCTCCCAAAAACCTTATTCGCCCTTGCTCGTGCAAGCCTTCAGGACGAGGGTTCCGAGGCTGCTCTCCGTCGCGACAAGACACGCGCCTCACCGGATGGAGATCGCCGGAGATAGCAACAAAATCAAGAAGCTGTGGTGTCTTTCGTGGAGAGAATTGGAGAACCTCACTCTGTTCCAGATAATGGCTATATATAACAACGGACGAAAGCAATCACCATTACTTACTAGTAACGGCAACCATTCTTGTCTAGTCAAGAGACCGAAACGGTCGTCATTACTCACTAGTAACAAAGGCGTTCTTGCCTAGTCAAGATGCCGAAACGGTCGCCATTACTCACTAGTGCGACAACCGTTCTCGCCACCATTATTTGAATCGATGCATCTGCTTTTAATTGCAAAAATGAAGAGACCGAAACAATGCAATTATTGCGGTAGTTTATTGCGAGTCGGTGCGCTTCGATTTTCGAATAGATAAAGAAAACGCGCGCACCGCACCGCGCTACGTCTGCGTACGCCAAGCACGCACACGCACACGCACCGCATCGCGCGCCGCGGCTCGGCTCGGCTCGGCGGCGCGAAAGCGCGCGCGTATTGGCTCTCTCCAATTCCACAAGAGGACTCCCACGTTCCACCTTATAAATTGGTGTAACTCCTTTAACTCTCCATATGGGACTAAAAAGGTTTAGCACATGCACATGGGCCTTTGGGATTTTCCAGGAATTAATTAGTATTAAAGTTGGGCCTAGCCCATATTAAATCCAACAATCCCCCACCAGATCCCAAGGGCACATGTCAAATTCCTTGATCCACAGTATTGTTTTAATATATCGTTGTTTCGATGGAGACCGGTTAAGGTTGAACATCCATCTAGAATGCTACACTTATCCACAAGCGCACAATGGACTAAGCCTTGAATTGGCGCTTTTGTGTGAATAAGTTTCACTTAAGTCCTTAATCGATACTAGGTCATCGGCATCCCGCGGGTTGGAGCATATAAGTCATACTCTGACCTATTCATGAGCTTCCTAGAGATTACCTATCTCATAGATCGTGACTAGCAATGGGCTCATATAGGTGTGTTCTTTCAAGATCGCTCTGTAGGGCAACATCTTTGCTTAAATAAGCCACAGAACACATTAAGATAAAATCAACCTACCATACTGATTTAGGAGAGAATTGCATCTCCAATGGAGTGGGTCTATAAAGGTACTCTCCTCCCGCTAACCAAAAGCTTGTTTCGCCAATCCTACTTCACGGGATCTCCGATCATATAGGATGGGTTACCACTATGGTATAACTCACGTGGGTCTCAAACCCATCTCCTTGATGCATTGTCTATCACATTCGTGATAAACCCTTTGTGAAGGGATCGCGATTCTTAGTTGTTTGGATATAATCCAAAGCTATTACTCGAGTTTCTCATTTTCCGACAGACTTGATCTTCTCTTCACATGTCTTGATGATTTCATATTATCCTTAGAACTGCTCACCTTGACGATCACACCGATTGTCACGATTCATCGTAATAGCGATGCAGGTTTATCAACCACCGGCAGATCCATCAAGAGCTCACGGCCATTCGGCTTCAACAAAGGCGATATCTAATGTTGTGAGTTCGCCTCCATTGTTGACCTCGTTAAGATGGTCCGCTTGCAAGACTTCCATGAAACAGCGCCACCTCCAAGTGTGAAGACATATCCACTTGTGGCCTTAATCTCATCAACATCAGATATCGGTTTGAATCACTATAACCCTCTAGTACCTAGGTACAGGTATAGTGAATGCCATAACTCATATTACCCTTTAGATAGCGCATTACCCTCTCAAGAGCATGCCAATGATCATCTCGGATTAGAAACAAACCGCTTAGTTTGCTCACGACAAGCGAGATGTCGAGCATGGTACCGCTAGCTAAATACATAAGTGAACCAATTATCCGAGAATATCTCAATTGGTCTCGGCTATTCTCCGATTCTTCCTAAGCAACACGCTAGGATCATAAGGTGTTGGAGAAGGTTTGCGATCGCTATAACCAAAACGACTGTAACCTTTTCCACATAATGAGATTGCAACAATGTAATCCCACCATCATCACCTCTCAACGGCTTGATGTTCAAGATAACATCAGCTACTCCTGCATCTTTCATCTCAAAATTCGAGACAAGAAATCCTTGACCTCCTTAATCACATTAAGGTTGGTCCCAAATATCGATATGTCATCAACATACGACATAGAATGACTCCTCGCCCCACCATGGCGATAATACACACATCCGTCACTTCATTTACAATAAAGCCTGCAGATGTTAAGGTTCTGTCGAATTTTTCATGTCATCGCTTAGGTGCTTGTTTAAGACCATACAAAGATTTCAACAACTTGCACACCTTTCCTTCTTGACCATTTACTACAAATCTATCCGTTGTTCCATGTAAATTTCCTCGTCCAACTCTCCATTTAGAAAAGCCGTCTTAACATCCATCGATGAACGAAGACCGTGTGAGACAGACCAGAGATAGTAGTACTGAATAGTGGTCAACCTAGCCACAGGTGAATAAGTATCAAAGAAATCTTCGCCTTCCTTTTGGGTATAACCCTTGGCCACAAGCCGTGCCTTATACTTCTCGATAGTACCATCAGGCCTAAGCTTCTCGATAGCGTGTTGCTTAGGAAGAATCGGAGAATAGCCAGAGACCAATTGAGATATTCTCAGATAATTGGTTCACTTATGTATTTAGCTAGCGGTACCAGGCCTGACATCTCGTTTGCTGTGAGCAAACTAAGCCGGTTTGTTTCTAATCCGGGAGATGATCATTGGCATGCTCTTGAGAGGGTAATGCGCTATCTAAAGGGTAATATGAGTTATGACATTCACTATACCGGGTACCCTAGGGTACTAGAGGGTTATAGTGATTCAAACTGGATATCTGATGTTGATGAGCTTGTAAAACATTAACGGTCAGGAATTCTTAACGTTAATGTTTTACCAGCTCTTATTTTTTGGTAATGTGGAAGCATCTTAGCATTGTTGATTTTGATAGCTAAAAATCTAACTGATATATAAAAAAAATATGGCTAAAAATCTGATTGACATAAAAAAAATAGTCACAAGATGTATAGACACTCCCTTATAATAATCACAATCGGGGGTGTTATTTAATCGGGTGACTGAATGTTTTTCATAGTTCAGTCACTTTTTTTTTGTCCTTTGGATCTTAATCCCGCTGCCCTCTTATGTTTGTGTTGTGCCATGCAATTTTGAGCTATGAGCTTACAAAGTTAAAGCAGTAGTAGCCGCTTAGAGCCAAAAATCGTGTGCAATTTGAGTCAAACCGACATCAATAACACAGGACGCTGGACCAAAAATCAGAGAACACAAATTGAAAATTCAACATAGCAGCAGCAGCTTAAGCCTCCAGATTTGTGCGTGAGGGAGATGAGGTGGGGGTGGGGGGGGGACCTCGAGGAAGACCTGATGCGGCTTGCGGCAGTCATATATTAAGATAAAATTATGCGAGGCAGTAAGATGATCAACACAAGCAAGAGCCAGCAGCTAGCTAGCTTATTGATCCCCCGATGGGTGTTACTAATCTTACAAGGAAACAGAGAGAGCCTGCAGAGCGTAGCGTAGTACGTACGTCGCTAGCTTATATTAGACAAGGAAAACGCGCGGCAGCCAGATGTAAACACACGAGACAAGTAGAGAAGCGCATGCACACACAGACGTCCAAACACAAGACGGGTCAGTAGCCGGGTGGGAACTGCTTGGCCGGCGTCGTCGCAGATTTATTCCGTGCACTCGGGAATCTCGGACTCTTCATTCAAATCGAAATGGTACCAGTCTTTGCAAACATACCGAGGAGGATCGTCGGACACCTGCACGCAATTCTTGCAAGCGCTGGAGCAGGACTCCACCTTGTCCATGCAAGAGCAATCTGGTGGGAGTTTATAAGTGCACATGGCCCTGTCGCAGCAATCCCCCCACGGCTTCTGCTTTGCTTCCTTGCACTCGGGAATCCCGTTCTTGTTCCAGTCATCCAAATCGAACTGGTACCAGTCGCGGCAGACATACCGAGGAGGAGGACCCTCGGACACCTGCTCGCAATCCTTGCAAGCGCTGGAGCAGGACTCCACCCTGTCCCTGCAAGAGCAGCCCGGTGGGAGTCTCCGATTGCAGGTGGCCCCGTCGCAGCAATCCCCCCACGGCTTCTGTTTTCCTTCCCCTCCTGCTGTTAGTCCACTAGTAATTTCCCCCGCACCTGCATATATACACATTATTCATACTTCGTAAACAAACCGATTTATATTTGCACATATACGCATGAGTTCGGATATATAGTATATGCATGTACACACTTGCAAAGAGCTCGATTAATTTACTAGTACATCGATGGACTAGCTAGCTAGCTAGTTCTGAAAGAAATGTACTAGCTAGTGTCACATGCAGTACGTGTAGAAGCAGGCCGTAGTCCGTACGTCACCTTTGCCGTCGCTTGGGAGGCGAATAGCCCCGTCGTCGGCTCCGGCTCCGGCGAGAAGAAGGGCCAGCTGGAGGGCAAGGACCAGTAGGATGCCAATGCTAATGCCTCTCTTCATCTTCATGGTTGGTTTAGTGCTGGTGTGATACAATACAACTGAGAGCGCTAGCACCATGGATATATAGCCCTCTCAGACCAATCAGCAAGCGACATGGACTATTCAGAGCATCCGGAACGATAAACACGTGGTCCTTTTTTAAAATCTAACTGGATATGGATCCACGTGACAAATTTGTTGCTCCAAATATCAGTCATATCATGTAAATATTAATTTCTGTACAACTATTATTATACTAATCTCGTGTTTCGATTTCTCATTTTTGCGAGCAAACCGCGACCATGTGTACGATTTTGCATCGGGACACCCTACCCCACTCTCTTTCTACGCCTGCACTCACCACGCTAGCTTTACAGACCGATCTGGCAGCACACTACGACGCTTACTTTTCAGAGGGAGAGAGCTTTGCGCAGCGACGTCACCAATCTCTGTAAAGCAGAACGTGACTACTCTCTGCAAAACAGGACGTGACACACAGGCGTGAATATACATCCGCGCCTCATTGCAATAGAGCCGCTACAGCTGAGTCCGTTCTCGCTATAAATACAACGATACTCAACCAGTAACTCTACACCAACAGCGCTACCAAGAAAACATGGACAAGAAGAGGGAATGGGACAAAATCCGCAAGCTTCTGAAGGCCTGGATGTCTTCACATGAGATTGTCGCTCGCCATCATACGTTTAGTAGTAGCCTTACATACACAAAACTTTTCCGGAGCTTGTGGATCTGAGAAGGCTGCCTCGTAGTACACCCAGTGATTCTGGATCGAGCCACACCCCTCCTGTGCCTACTGAACGCCCTTTGGAAGGGCCCCCGACTGGGTGGCGCTACCCCTTTGTTGGTGTCGAAACGCCTGCAAGTACGTCAAATCAACCGGCGATTGGACTATTAGGCAGCGCTATTGGTGCTACCCAAACTACGACGCGGACTACCCCGACCACAAGTTTGACAGCAGAGCCACAGGCAGCCGATAATGAAACCGTATTTTAGTGAACACTACTATTTTTCTTCCCATTGCGTCGTAACCATATCTCTATTCCCACCGTAGTCTCTGCTGCACCTATGCGACTTTAGCCAGTGGATCGACGACAAGATCCACCCTACGATATGTGGATGCTGCTAACACAGGAAAGCTAGGCCAAGGAGAACATCGAGGACCGTGAAAGACACCTCAAAGAACAGTAGGCCGAGAAGGACGAGAATGAGAGGGGACAGGCTGCGTGAGCAGCAGAAGCGCGAGCATGCCAGGCGACGCGAGGCCGGGAGGGAGCGAAAGAGGGCCATCGCGGCGAGAGTTAAGGCGCAAGGCGATAAGTACAACACCGAGCTGGGTCGCAAGGGCAAATGGGCTACGTTCCACGTAGTAATTCGACGCCCTTCATCCACATGTCCCATATATTTCTAATGCTCTAAAGGCATACGCGTACCGTTCTTGGTTCGTTGGCTTACGTGCCATGTAACCCCCTTAGCCGATCAACTATCGTGTTGTTATCATTGCGTTATTTCCCTAAAGTTCTCCAATGCAACTATTTTCTAGAGCTCATTCATACATTACCGTTCTACACGCTGTGAAAATATACCTTACTATCAAGACATTTATATCATCAAAATATAACCAATGATGTTTACATCCTAGTACGTCTCCACAAAACTATCCATCGGCGCTGTTTAATACAACAAAAGTGCGAAAAAATATAACATATTTGGAATATCCAACAACCTCCTCTAGACCGCTAATATACCTTACGCTGTCATCGCATCGCAATAACAGTTACCTTCTTACTTACGAATCATTGATACTTCAATCATCCTCACAAAAATTCTTCAGAAATTCATTGCACTAGAACCACATACGACGATCAAAAAATGTTATTTTGAGTTCAACAGATTTTGCATCGTTGAAAATCTACGAAAATCACAAACAGACCAACTAATTTAGGGTTTCAGCTCTTTGTCGCTAGTTAGACTGACGACAGGGAGCTAGACCGACGGCAAGTGGCTAACAGGCTGCCTGTCGCCAATTGAAATTGCGACATAGAGTAATTTATGTAATTTTTTTGGATAGTTATTTATTTTTATAATTATCTTTTAAAATAATATTATTTTTAAAAAATCTACTCTAACCTGACCAGTACTACCTTGCGTTTTTTATATATATATATAAAAAAGACCAACCTAGTAGTACTTTTTGTCGTTTGTCGTGACGTGTTCAATCGTATCACCACTAGTTGGCCTCTGCGCGCGGCGGGCCTTTTAAGAACTGCGCCCGCTGGGGGCCGCGTCGTGGGACGGCCCGCTGCTGAGCTGCTGAGTACCACGTGAGCGTGTCTCCATGAAGCGACGCCAAAAAGCGTGCTGACTACCACGTGCCCGTGTCTGCATCAAGCGACCCCAAAAGGCGCGAAGGCGAGCGACCCTTGGGCGCGCGGAAAGGCCGCCGCGAGGCGCCGAAGATTAATCGCGTGGAAAACATTCGTGTCTCTGGACTCGCTCAAAGTTCCCTTCATTTATTTATCTGGTAGGACGTTTCAATGGCTTAATTCAGCTGGTTGGCTCAAGATTACATTCCATCCATGCTTCAATTGGTTTTAGCGGGTGTTTAATTCGGACCATGCGTGCTTATTACGATCAAAGTATGTTTGAGATTAAACCCATTTATTTGCTTATTACGATCAAAGTACGCCAGGACTTGGAAGGACAGTTTTGGAGGTGTAGAGTCGAATGCGTGGATGGATTGGACCTCAGGACACCGACTGACACAAGGGAGGGACCTAGCAGGACATGAAGCACGCGCACGAAAGAAATGTGGTGTACTGTCCCACGTACACATTTATTTGCTTATTAGGATCAAAGTTGGCGTTTTGAAGGGACCTAGCAGGACATGAAGCACGCGCATGAAAGATGCCAATGGTGGGGTAAATTATGTCACCAATAATTGTTACAGACCGCAGCCGAGGAGGAGACCACTGCCATTGCTATGGGTGTTCAAAAGGAGGCTACTACTGCAACCACAACCTTGTTGTTGTTCAAGTGGCAGTGCATGCTCACGATAAGCCTCGGAATTGCAGTGAGTTTTCGTGACACTCGTGGCATGGAATCTCAAATTAATATGCCCCTCAGCTTTTCGATGAAATGCAAATGTAGGATTTTGTTTGAGTTTCGTGCATGAAACTTAAATCAAGGGCTGTCCTAATCTCAATTGATCGTAATCAGATTTGGTCGTGACAATCATCTCCAGTCCGAGGTACATCAGAGATCTATTAAAATACTATTATATATAATAAATATTGTAGATAAATAGTACTCGGAGCAGCTACAGTAGCTATTTATGTCATTGACTTCACTGTAGTTTTTTTTTTCTATCTTTTTCAGGAACAGCGCTGACTGCTGAGGTGTAGCCGTATAGCTAGCTACGTACGGTGCCTGTTCATGTCAACTGTTGATAGCTACTCAAACTGACAAGCTGATCATCTGAATTTGACCCTCGTGGAAAGGTTAAACAATAAACAACTGTAAGGACACATCCTATATGCCCCTAAATTACTTTTCATATGCCCCTAAATTACTTCTCATATTGACCTAGAATATTATAGTAAATACGATTATATTTTCAAATCTAGGCTGCAATTCAGCGGTCTAGTTTTATAGGAAGGTTGGCTAGGATGGTGCCGATGTCTCTCTTCATTGTGGCGCCCTCTCGGACAAGATGACCTCCTGTGGCTGGCCTGGATGATATATCGATGTGTTAACTGGAGCGCGCATTGCTTGAGCGGAGAGCCCCTTCCTCCTCCAATCATGCCGAGATAGCAACAACGTAGTAATAGTACAGCTAAAGAAAGAGTTAATGGTCACATGGCGTTTTTCGACCATTCGTGATTCCTTGGTAGACAAAGTCGAGTAAAATTTTTAGGACTAATATATTCTAGCCGATTTTCATACTATTTTCTAAGTAAGAGAGTCTATGTCGAGTATAATAAAACTGAAGTTCGGAATAATTAAAAATAAAATCAGTAACTTAATTTTTATACAAAATTTTAAGTAAATTTTTTTAATAATTATAATTTGAAATAATAAAAGGAGAGAAATAAGAGGAGAGGAGACTGGAGAGGGGATCCGGGGAAGACCATATGTAGATGAGAAATGGGACACGGAGAGAGTAGTCGAGGGAGGAGGAGGCCAAAGCCAAATCTATTTTGTTCTCTTCCACGCAGACGTAGCGGGGGAGGGCGACCATATACAGTCCACCGGCTTGCAGTGCTCACGATGCCATGCATTTCTTAGTACAACCTGCATTTCTTTTACGCCCTACAACTACCTAGCTAGTAGCCTAGTACTACCATGAGTTTTTTTTTTGTTTTGAAAAGACCTGCTGCCTAGTAGTACTTTTTGTCGTTTGTCCTGACGGGTTCAATCGTATCTCTTGTTAACAGAGCCGTATTAATTCATTTGTGCGTACGATTGGTCGGCCAACCTATATAATATGAGTACGTGCAAGCGTACATATCGATCACATGACAACGGCATCCAGATCCACGAATAATATACTCCATCGTATCTATCTTGCTTACACTTTACAGTGCATGCAGATCGATTCACTGCCATTCGTTATTTATCCATTGATGCCACTGCATCAGTGAAGCCGGTGGCCGGAGAGAGGGTCGAAGGAGGCCGACGGTGGCGGAGGGAGGAGATCCGCCCCAAGGGAGGAGGTTGGGAGGGAGGGGAGGAGGAAGGCCAGCGGTGGCGAAGGATAAGGAAGACGATTCTACGGTTCTACATCATCGACGAACTAGATCGATCTGATTCTATAGTACTGTTTAATTTGGTATAATATTAATATTACTACGATTCTAACAAAAAAAATAGAATCGTGATCAAAAATTTTATACGATCTGTCTGATTCTAGAATTTATTATAAATAATTATTTGTATAAGTCCTATTTTTTTTACTTTTATTTATTTATGTCCATCATATTTTGCATAAATAACAAATGATATTTCATTTGCACTACATTTGGTAAACAAAAGTACTAAAAGTATAGTTTTTAAATTATAGAGGTGTTAAAATATAAGGTAGATTTTAAAAATTGTTTCTTTGGTAGAATCAGATAGAATATTAGATTCTATATCGATCCTACGATTCTGCTGAACAACCTCCAATCCGATCTAAGATCGTGATTTTGACAATCTTAGCGGAGTACAGAGGCCGCCGACGGCGCCCACATGAGGCCAGTGAGAGGGAGGAGACCGGCGGCGACATTTTGGAGTTTACGTAGGATGATATTCTGTAGGTAATTTTGGGGACTTTCCGTGGCAAATGGCTACTTCTATCATACAAAAGGCAAAAAAAAAAAAAAAAAAAAACTCTCCTCCGCTGCCTTTTTGGTTTATAGTTATGTGGGAGGCAAAAGTGCAGTAAAAAAGCCACCAACTTGTTTTGGCTTTAGCTTTGTTGAAAGATCTGGAGTGTGGTGCATCCGTTAGTGGTTGTTTGGATCTAATATAATAGAAATCAGTTTTCATTAAACATGTTTTCCTAGGAATTTTAGAAAAATCAGTTTTAGGTTGTTATTCTGTTAGCATGTATCTATAAAATTCTTTGTTTGGATGACACAAACTGAAAACTGAGTTTTACTAGCACAATGTTTAGCACAATGTTTGGCTGAGAGAACAAGAAAATATATTTACAATTGAGTTGTTGAGATTTGAAGAGTTCACAGGAAACTCATTTAGTTAAAAACGACGTATACTCGTTTTTCCAAAAACTCTTTTGTTCGTCTTGAGCGCGTATGTTCCAAGAGAGGCAAAGATGAGTGAGTTTTCTCCTGGCCAAAGCCAACACCGGTGTACCTGTCGAGGCAGCGGTAGCGGTCAGGGTTCCATGACACCTGCTCGCACTCCTTGCAGGCGCTGGCGCAGTACTGCTCAACGATGTCCATGCATTGGCAGATCGGCGGGAGCGACCTGGTGCATAAGGCCAGGTCGCAGCATTTCCACGGCCTCTCCTCGTCGTGATCTCTTGCCTTTGTCGCCGCCGCCATTATTACGTACTTCACCAGCAGCCCCGCCGGCTGAATGCATGAATTAATCCATGAGTATGCAACTATGCATGCGTGCAGGTGCTACTTTCAGACAGTAAATTAGCTAGCTTAGTTACCGGCGCCGCGGACGACGACGACGTCCTCGTTTCCCTCCTCCGTGCACCTGGGCCCGGGGTCGCCGTGGTGCCAGTCCTGGCAGGTGTAGCGGGAAGGATCCGACTCCACCGCCTCGCAGAGCTTGCAGGCGCTGGCGCACTGCTCAACCATGTCCAGGCAGCGGCAGGTCGGCGGGAACGACATGGTGCATATGGCCAGGTCGCAGCACTTCCACGGCCTCTCCTCGTCGCCTTTCTTCATCGCCGCCGTCACTTGATCGGCAAGACCTGAATGCATGTGTACTGTCAATGTATTCTCCACGCACTAAACGGACTAGAGATTGATAATGTATCTAGCAGTGCCATGCATCATGCACCTTTGCCTACGCTCGGAAGGCGAATGATGCCCACGTCGTCGGCGACGGCAGCGGAGAGGCGGCCGGCAACAACGAGGGCCTCGAGCGAAAGCATCAGTAGGATGGTAGTGATGACGCATCTCTTCATGGCTGGTTAATTAGCTTGATCTCTGCAGCTTTTTGCTCAGTCTACTTGTACAAGCCAGCTTGTGCTGTGCGCATGCACTTGCATGCGTGGTCTTGTGTGACATGCAAACATGCAATGCATGTGAAGCGGTGTATATAGCCCCGGCAGACCAATGGCTTGACGGCATGGAGACGAACACGCGGCGCTTTAATTCCATTGCCAGATGGAAGCTAGAGGATATGGACACCAACACTACAACTGTAGGGAGTGTCTAGGCAACCATCGAGAATTTTGATGTCCACTGGGTAATCATTTTTTTGTCCGTTGGATTTAAATCTGATCGTCGCGCGTACATAGTTTGTTTTTCCCACCTCCCACCTCCCCCAACAGAATTAATGGGTCGGGTTGCATGTATTTGTTTGGTTGTATCTGGGCCGGCCCGTTTACACAGCAAAAGGGTACAATCTGTATTTTTTTTGTTCGTTCTGCTTTGTCCCAATATCTGACGAGAGTTTTTCTTTGGGCTATTTAATTTTTTTAAAAAAAAGACCCATTTGTGTTAACCCTAGAGCGTCAATCCCACACAGTTTTTACGTGAACATGGCTGGCGGCGATGAACAGTACGTAGAGAGCATAAAGAAACAAACACCAGAAAAAAGAGAAGAAGCAAAAACCATGCAGCGAGGAAGGAGATAGAGAAGAATAACGATGGAAGCAACGGATGAGGAACAGGTGAGTCCAAAAAATATAAAAGAAAGACTCGCCAGTTCGCCCCGCACCCACCTTCCCTTCTGCGATTCTGGGAAAATCACCGTCCCAATTTTTTTTTCTAGGCAGATGATCGAACCTGCAAGTACAAAAGATAGATGTTAATGTTTCAATTTAGGTTGGGGAATGGATTTTTTAAAACTTCGGAAAAAAAGAATGTTACAAAAAAATGGACGACGTTTTTGTTATTTAGCAAAACATAGATGTTAAAAAACACATGCTCGAGGGATCATTGGTTCGCTTTTAGCTTGATCTTGCACATAGTGAAACACAAAATGTACATATATTTTTTTTTCCAAAAATTGCCAAAGTGGTGCAGTCGAAGATGCTTAGAGAATTTGCTCAGGGTGATGCTAACCTTGATAACGTGATTTGCGTGCTAACCTTATCAAATTGATGCAGGATGCTCACAGAGGAACACAAGACAAAACAAATTTAACTACATTCTTTGGTGACGAGATATCTATGTATAATGCATCGTCTCATAGTGTAAAATCCCCCCCCCACCATGTGTCCCTAGAATCATGTTTTTAAATGTAATTTGTTTTTCCATCAGAAAAAATTAACCCTGTTACCGTGTGCAGGTTACCCAAAGCTTCATTGTTTCTAATTGTGATGCACAGTATCAGCATGTGACTCAACCTCTTCATCTGCAGGTGTTTTTTTCCACACTTTAAAAAACAAAATTTACATGTATAAAATCCTACTCAAACTTACCAAAAGTTGGTGTAAGAAAAATATATGAATAGATCTTGCTAGTATGGGCAAGATGTATATCCAGATGTACTGAAAAAAAAAGCAACAAACAAAAAATGTCTCGGCATTTTTTTCACAAAGAAGCCATACTGATCATGAGGAAGGAGAAGATGACATATGCAATTTGAATGGCGTCCTACATGGATTTGGTTCGTTCACGGGTCTTTTGCAGCATGTTTCTGGATTAGAAATACAAATCCAAAGCTATGTTCAGGTAAAAACATAGGTGGCGTGTGTGTAATATTTGACATAAAAATATGTGCATGACATGCGAAGAGCATAAAAAATTGTCAGACTTCGAAATAACTATTAACAAAGAAAAAATTACCTTGTTACAGAACAACATGTTTTTGACAAGCAGCAGAATCCCATATCCTTGCTCCCCGCTAGCGTCACTTCCTGCACATTCAGAGGTTTTTTTAGTGATCTCTCGTATATTATATATTTCTTGTAATTTCCATTCTACTATGTAAAAAATGCTCATATTGTTCCAGGTTTTTAGCCAATGATAAAATGTTATTGCGAGTCTAACAGATTTTGTACCGTTTAAAATTTATGAAAATCACAAACTGCCTAAGTGGAATAGGCAAAATCAAAAATTGGCTAGGGCTGAGGTATATCGCCGATTCAATCGGCGATAGGTTCTGTCGCCGATTCAATCGGCGATAGGTTCTGTCGCCGATTGAATGGCGATGATTCTGTCGCCAATTGAATCGGCGATAGCTTCATCGCCGATTCAATGGCGATAAATACCTCAACTAGCGGCGAGGATAGGGTCACCGCCGCCGCTTCAATGGCGATAGGTTTCGCGCCGATTGAACTGACGATAGGGACATATTTTTGTAATTTTTTGAGACGACTATTTATTTTTGTAAATATCTTTTAAAATAATATTATTTTTAAAAAAATTCAAGCCGAATCTATCTTGTTCTCTTCCACGCAGACGTAGCCGGGATGGCGACCATATACAGTCCACCGGCTCGCAGCGCTCGCAATGCCCTACACCTACCTAGCTAGTACGAGTTTTTGGCGGATACGGTCGGTTTGCAAACCGTATTTACATTTTTGACCATGCGCAAACTGTATTTGCAGAAATGGCAACGCGTGCGCGCGGTCACCCTGCGCCCAGCGCTGCCGTGCCGCCACGTCGCCATGGGCGCACGCCCACCCTGCGCCCGGTGCCACCCGACCGCCACGTCGCGTGGGTGCACGCCCACCCTGCGCCCGCGCTTTTTTTTTTTTTTTCAATTTTTTTAGACGTAAAAATATTTTTTAGAAAAAAAAATTGCTACAGTAGTGGGCGCACGCTCACCCTGCGCCCACACTGTAGCAAAATTTTTGTTTTTTTTTTTTTTTAAAAAAAATCATTTATGTTTATTTTTTGTAAGAATTTTTAAATATAGTAAATATGTTCCAAAAATTATGAAATTTTTTATGGAGCCTTCTGACACCGTGTACTTGCTTGTGTAATATTTTCAAAATTTTATCTATTATGAATTTTTCTCAAAAAATCATTTAAGTATATTGTAAATAGGATTTCATCATTTCATGTGACTTGGAATGATTTCATGAAATTTGTCCATTATCCCACCGTCCCTCCTCCTCATCCGCACATCCGTCGCCTCGTCCGTAAATTCGCACCAAATCTTACGAATTCCGGCGCCAACGCCGCGGCTCATTCTCCGCTCGGTATAAATCTTGAACTCGCACTCATTCGTCACTTGACCTTGATTGATTACTTCCCGAATGATGATCGATTACTTCTCAAGGGCGGTAATTTGTGCTATGCTTTTGCCGTTATTATCGTAGTTATAATTAGTCGGTCTTAGTCGACTAGTCGTAATTAGATAGTTTAGGGTAATTAATTAGTCGTAATTAGTTAGTTGACTAGTAATGAATTAGTTTAGTAATAATGAATTAGTTTAGTGGTAATTAACGTTGTTAGTCGCATGTAAGAAAATGTTATGGCTTAAATTGGATACTTATCTTTTCTTAATTTCAAAATTTTTTAGATGTGTTTCATGAACACCTGCGCTGAGAAGGGGAGGTTTCTGTGCAGAGTTGTGGTGCATACTTGAGGGTTTGGGCTACGTCCACCGACCAGAGTATCATGGCTTCACTATCAACAAGTACGGCAAGGAAATGTAGCGCGTCAAGGTCACCGCTCACCAAGAGCCATCTACGAGGAGACAGACCCTACCACTTCACGGTAGAGAGAGCGAGACAAGCTCGGGATGCAAGATGAAACCCTAATGTAGATGCTATTCTTTAATACTGCATCGCACTACAGGCTCGATAGGCTTGTACATAAACCAAATAGGCAAAATACGTGGCTTGTAGATCATATAACGATGTACCGTAGCCTTCGAAACGCACACGAGTCGGAGGTTACGATACATCGTTATATGATCTGCATGCCACGCATTTCCCTCAGTTGGTTCATGTATAAGTTTATCTAGCCTATGGTACAATACATTATTAAATAATATCATCCAATGCAGTGATGATATTGAATAGAGTATTAAAGAATATCATCCAATGTAGTGATGATATTGGATTGCCGCTGGGATGTTGTACGAGAGTGACAATTATTCTTCCTTCCTTCAGATATCTCCAATGGAGTTGAAATGCAGCGTATTTTATGCAGCGTTTTTTTATACATTCTAAGTCACATGAAATGATGAAACCCTATTTACAATATACTTAAATGAATTTTCGAGAAAAATTCATAATGGATAAAATTTTGAAAATATTACACAAGTAAGTACACGGTGTCAGAAGGCTCCATAAAAAATTTCATAATTTTTGGACCCTATTTACTATATTTAAAAATTCTTACAAAAAATAAACATAAATGTTTTTAAAAAAAAACAAAAAACAAAAAATTTTCTACAGTGTGGGCGCAGGGTGAGCGTGCGCCCACACTGTAGCAATTTTTTTTTAAAAAAAAAAAAATATTTCTACGTTGAAAAAAAAAGAAAAAAAAATTAAAAAAAAAGCGCGGGCGCAGGGTGAGCGTGCCATTTCTGCAAATACGGTTTGTGTATGGTCAAAAATATAAATACGGTTTGCAAACCGATCGTATTCGCCAAAAATTCAGTACTACCTTGCGTTTTTTTTTTTTTTGAAAAGACGTACCTCGCAGTACTCTTTGTCGACGACGGCGGAGCCAGAAATTTAGCACTGGGGGTGCACACTTAAGGCTAAAAAAAAATCTTGTATGATACATATGTAATTTCACAAGTATAATACAATTACACAAAAGAGTTCAAAATTAGTTAATAATGCAATACAAATAGTTCAAATAAAATCTTACATAAATAAAAGAGTCCTAAATAGCTAATGGAAATCATAATACCACACGACGCGATGTCATTCCTTGAAAACACTTGATTATATCATCATCACTAATTTTCGAGAAGATATCTCGCTCTATAAAGGTGACTAAACTATCATTCAATACTTGATCGTTCATACTATTTCTCAACTTGTTCTTCACAAGATTTATCACCGAAAATACTCTTTCAATGCTCACCGTTGCCACCGGTAGGAGCAATACCAGTTTGAAAAGCAAGCACATCAACTTGTAAATGTCATGTTTTCTTGTTTCAACAATTTTAGTAGAAAGCTCACCGAAATTCTTTAGGCTCTTAAATCCATCATCGCTTCGTATATCATCAATGAAGTTATCAAGTTGGAAAGAAAAGTCTTATTAAATCCGTGCTTGAAAAATCATTAGGATAAAAGTTGGTAAGGCAATCATAAGAAACAAATGAATTCAGAGGATTTAAAGCGGACATGCAAACAAGCAACTCTATATTAACCTTGTCAAACCGATTGTCAAGCTCTTTGAGAACATTATCGATGATACTAAGATACACTTCCCTTCTAAAATGATCATCATTTGTTTGTTTTGGGTAAAAATATGATGATATTTTATAAGGCATATATCTACCATCCGACTTAGGAACTTTGATGTCGTATTTAATGCAAAATGATATTACCTTTTCTTGAAGGAATTCTTCCCACCCATCATACATCATTTATTGCATTTTATCCTTAGTCAAATTAACAATTGCCACAACATTAATAATATTTTGGTCCTCTTTACAAAGATCGAGACAACTTATCTGTATCGAGATGACAAGCATCAAATGTGCATTGAAAACAAAGTCAAATGACTCAAAAGCTCCCACCATAGCATGTATTTTTGGCCAATCATTCTTCTGTGAGGGGTCTTTTCCAAGTTGTATGAGTGCTTTGCGGATTGTTGAATACATACTAATAATATGCAAAATAGTTCTATTTTTGTTCATATATATACCTAGTTAAAAATTGCTCATATATATACCTAATTAAAAAAGTTTTGCAATTTTTTTTTGGGGTGCCTGTGCACCCCCTGGCGCCGCGCCTGTTTGTCGTTTGTCGTGACGTGTTCAATCTTATCGATTTAGCGGGTGTTTAATTCGGACCATGCGTGCATGCATGTTTCAGATTTACGTCAGGACAGTCTCGGAGGTAGGTGTAGAGCACAGTCGAATACGTGACTAGAAACTCCCTTGTTAATTTTGTGCACGTGCTAGCTTCCTGTCCGTGTCGTCCTGACGTGTCCGTCCATGGACCTTAGTGTTAATTTGCACAGGACCGATCCGGCCCATGGATCGAGCAAGAACAGCACGCTCACCACACGTACGTTATCTTATCTTGTTCATGAACGGTATATATTACCATATATGCAATGCATGCCAAGTGTTGCAACCCAACTTGCAGTTTTTTACACGCGCATATTTCAATAATATCTGTTGGGAGTTATTTTCTTTTGTTGAGATCGACTAGCTAGCAGTCGTTAAAATTATGATCAAATTATCTTAAGGTAGTAAGACAACTTTTGTGGCAAGGGCCGATCAAGAGGAAAATATATATGATGCATATTATATGTGTGCTTACAGAGTCGCGTGAATTATTGGATGTGTTGGACTAAAAGCCCTCCGTTGATATTTATATCCTGAACCTTATGTAAGGCAGATGCCATGTACACATTATTCATACTTCGTAAACAAACAAATTTATATTTGCACGAAAACTATATACTCATGAAATACATACACTGTATAAAAAGCACATATATAAATTAGTACATCGGTGCACACACATATGGATGAGTTTGGATATATAGTATATGCATATAGTGCATATACATATATATATACAAATATACGCATGCGTTTGGATATATAGTATATGCATGTACACACATGCAAAGAGCTTGATTAATTTACTAGTTCATCGATGGACTAGCTAGCTAGCTAGTTCTGAAAGAAATGTACTAGCTAATGTCACATGCAGTACGTGTAGAAGCAGGCCGTACGTCACCTTTGCCGTCGCTTGGGAGGCGAATAGCCCAGTCGTCGGCTCCGGCAAGAAGGGCCAGCTGGAGGGCAAGGATCAGTAGGATGCTAATGCTAATGCCTCCCTTCATCTTCACGGTTGGTTTGGTGCTGGTGTGACACACCTGAGAGAGCTAGTACCATGCATATATAGCCCTCTCAGCCCAATCAGCAAGCGACATGGACTACTCAGAGCATCCGGAACGATAAACAGGTGGTCTGTTTTTAAAATCTAACTGGATATGGATCCACGCGACATATTTGTCATTCAAATATCAGTCATGTTACGTAAATATTAATTTATATACAACTGTTATTATGTTAGTCTCGTGTTTTGGTATCTCTTTTTTTGCGAGCAAACCGCGACCATGTGTATAATTCTGCATCAGGACACCCCCACACCACTCTCTTTCTACGCCTGCACTCCCCATGCTAGCTTTACAGACCGATCTGGCAACACACTACAACGCTTACTTTTCAGATGGAGAGAGCTTTGCGCAGCGACGTCACCAATCTCTGTAAAGCAGAACGTGACTACTCTCTGCAAAACAGGAGGTGACACACGGACACGAAACACATCCGCGCCTCATCGCAATGGAGCCGCTACAGCTGAGTCCGCTCTCGCTAAAAATACAGCGCTACTCAGCCAGCAACTCTACACCAACAGCCTTACCAAGAAAACATGGACAATGAGAGGCAATGGGAGAAAATCCGCAAACTTCTGAAGGACTGGATGTCTCCTCACGACACCACCGCTCGCCATCATACGTTTAACAAGTAGCTTTACACACACCAAACTTTTTTGGAGCTCGTGGATCTGAGAAGGCTGCCTCGTAGTACGCCCAGTGATTCTGGGTCGAGCCGCACCCCCTCCTATGTCCACTGAACGCCCTCTGGAAGGGCCCCCGACGGGGGGTGGCGCTACACCTTTGTTGGTGTCAGAACGCTTGCAAGTACGTCAAATCAACCGACGAGTGGACCATTAGGCAGCGCTATTGGTGTTGCCCAAACTACGACGCAGACTACCTCGACCACAAGTTTGACAGCAGAGCCACAGACAGCCAATAATGAAACCGCATTTTAGGGCACACTACTATTTTTCTTCTCGTTACGTCATAACCACGTCTCTGTTCCCACCGGAGTCTCCGCCGTGCCTATGCGACTGTAGCCAGTGGATCGATGACAAGATCCACCCTACGATATGTGGATGCTGCTGACACAGAAAAGCTGAGCTAAGGAGGACATCGAGGACTGTGAAAGGCGCCTCGAATAGCTGCAGGTTGAGAAGGACGAAAAGGAGAGGCGGGACAGACTGCGCGAGAAGCAGATGTGTGAGCATGCTAGGCGACGTGAAGCCGAGAGGGAGCGGAAGAGGGCCATCGTGGCAAGAACTAAGGCGCAAGGCGATGAGTACAACGCCGAGCTGGGTCGTAAGGGCAAATGGTCACGTTCCACGCAGTAGTTCAGCCCTTATTGTCCACATGTCCCATGTATTTTAAATGATATAAAGGTATGCGTGTACCGTTCTTGGTTCGTTGGCCTGCGTGCCATATAACCCCTTATCCGATCAACTATCGTGTTGTTATCGTTGCATCATTTCCCTAAAGTTCTCCAATGCAGCTATTTTCTAGAGCTCATTCATACATTACTGTCCTACATGCCGTGAAAATATAACTTGCTATCAAGACATGTATATCACCAAAATATAACCAAGGATGTTTACACATTAGTACGTCTTCATAAACTATCCATTGTCGCTGTTTAATACAACAAAAGTACAAAAAAGTATAGCATATTTGGAATATCCACCAACCTCCTTGAGACCGCTAATATACTTTACGCCGTAACCGCATCGCAATAACACTTACTTTCTTACTTACGAATCATTGATACCTCAATTGTACTCATAAAATTCTTCAGAAATTCACTGCAATAGAACAACATACGACGATCAAAAAAATGTTATTGTGAGTTCTACAAATTTTGTATCGTTAAAAATATACGAAAATCACAAACAGACCAACTAGTTTAGGGTTTCAGCTCCCTGTCGCTAGTTAGACTGGCGACAGGGAGCTGGACCGGCGACAGGGGGCTAACAGGCTCCCTGTCGCCAATTGAAATAGCGACAGAGAGTTATTTGTGTAATTTTTTTAGATGACTAGTTATTTTTATAATTATATTTTTAAATAATATTATTTTAAAAATTCTACTCCAACCTAGCCAGTACTACGTTGCGTTTTTTTTTTAAAGGTCCTGCCTTAGTAGTACCTTTTGTCGTTTATCGTGACGTGTTCCATCGTATCACGCCCTTGTTAACACATCCGTGTTAATTCCCACTAGTTGGCCTGTGCGCGCGGCGCGCCTAGAAAGAAGCGCGCCCGGTGGGGGCCGCGTCGTGGGACGGCCCGCTCCGCTGCTGAGCTGCTGACTACCACGTGAGCGTGTCTCCATGAAGCGACGCCGAAAAGCGTGCTGACTACCACGTGCGCGTGTCTCCATCAAAAAGCGCGCAGGCGAACGACCCTTGGGCGAGCGACCCTTGAGCCATCAAAAATCGCGTGGAAAACATTCGTGTCTCTGGCCTCGCTCAAAGTTCCCTTCATTTATCTGGTAGGATGTTTCAATGGCTTAATTCAGTTGGTTGGCTCAAGATTACATTCGATCCATGCTTCAGTTGGTTTTAGCCGGTGTTTAATTCGGACCATGCGTGCTTATTACGATCAAAGTATGTTTCAAATAAAACCTATTTATTGTTGATTTCACTAATTAAAATTAGAGGAGATAAACACTCTTTTAATTAAAAAAAAACCATTTATTTGCTCGTTACGATCAAAGTACGCAAGGACATGAAAGGACAGTTTTGGAGGTGTAGAGTCGAATGCGTGGATGGATTGGACCTCAGGACACCGACCGACACAAGGGACCTAGCAGTACATGAAGCACGCGCACGAAAAAAATGTGGTGTACTGTCCCACGTACACATTTATTTGCTTATTAGGATCAAAGTTGGCGTTTCAGGACATGAAATGACGTAGGCAGGACATGAAGCACGAGCACGAAAGATGCCAATGGTGGGGTAAATTATGTCACCAATAATTGTTACAGACTGCAGTCGAGGAGGAGGCCACTGCTATTGTTACGGGTGTTCAAAAGTAGGCTACTACTGCAACCATGTTGTTGCAAGTGGCTCACGATAAGCCTCGGAATTGCAGTGAGTTTTCGTGAGACTCGTGGCATGGAATCTCAAATTAATATGCTTCTCAGCTATTCGATGAAATAGTAATGTAGGATTTTGTTTGAGTTTCGTGCATGAAACTTAAATCAAGGGCGGTCCTAATCTGAATTGATCGTAATCAGATCTGGTCGTGACAATCATCTCCGGTCAGAGGTATATCAGAGTGTTACTATAACACTATTATATATAATAAAATTATAGATAAATAACTTCATTAATAAAAGATTATTTGACCCTCGTCAAAAGGTTAAACAATAAACAGCTGTAAGGAGCACATCCTATATGCCCCTAAATTACTTCCTATATTGGCCCTAAAATATTATAGCAAATACAATTATATTTTCAAATCTAGGCTGCAATTGAGCAGGCTAGTTTTACAGAAAGGTTGGCTAGGATGGTGTCGATGCCTCTCTTCATTGTGGCGCACTCTCGTACAAGATGACCTCCTGTGTCCGGTCTAGACGATATATCGATGTGCTAGCTGGAGCGCTCATTGCTTGAGCGGAGCCCCTTCCTCCTCCAATCATGCCGAGATAGCAACAACGTAGTAATAGTACAGCTAAAGAAAGAGTTAATGGTCACATGGCGTTTTTCGACCATTCGTGATTCCTTGGTAGACAAAGTCGAGTAAAATTTATAGGACTAATATATTCTAGCCGATTTCCATACTATTTTCTAAGTAAGAGAGTCTACGTCGAGTATAATAAAACCGAAGTTCGAATAATTAAAAATAAAATCAGCAATTTAATTTTTATACAAAATTTTAAGTAATTTTTAATAATTATAATTCAAAATAATAAAAGGAGAGAAATAAGAGGAGAGGAGACTGGAGAGGGGATCCGGGGAAGACCATACATAGAGAAATAGGATACGGAGAGAAGAGTCCAGAGAAGGAGATTTTTGGCGGATCTGACCACTTTTCAACCGTATTTACATTTCTAACCACGTTTCAACCGTATTTGCAAATATAGCAGCGGCGCGCGCGGCCACCCCACGCCCGCGCGAAGTCGCGACACGCACTCCCGTGGGGCGCGCCCACCCCGCGCCCGACCCTGCTCCCGCCACCTCACCCGAGCCGCATTTCTCCCGCGCCGCACGGCCACCCCGCGCCCGCCACCTCAGCGCCCCGTCCGCCACCCCGCCACGCCACCCCGCCACGCCACCCCGCCACGCCACCCCGCAGTCGAACTAGTGCATCACCCGTGCACGTGGTACTCTCCATGAAGACATCGTGCACCAAGCTCCTCCGCGTGTACCAATACGCATGGTCTTGCATGCACAAGCTCGACAGGCCTCGGGTGGCACACACGCACACCCTGTCAGGAGTGTACGGTGTTCAGATGATGCGGTATTCTGTCAACTGATTTAACATCACAACATAGCCCGGGTAGGACGCTTGTGTAGTGATTAGAGTGAAGATGACCTATGGAATAGAACAACAGAAACTTAATACAAGAAATTGAATTACATTACAAAAAAGAATAAATATTCAGAAAACTTACCCGTCGGTGACACCACACTGTACCCATGGTCGGCCGGTCCACGTCGTCGTCATCGGCGTACATGGCGACGATGTAGGCTCCCAGGTCCAACTGTTGTCGTCCGATCTGAAAACGCTCAAAGGACTACCTGAAGAAACAGCGGGCATCTAGGGAGGATGGAGTTGTCTCGAACCCAATGGGACGCGTCGCACAGGGCACGGTACATCACGCATAGCACCGCAAGGCCCCAACGTAGGGCTGGATCGCCTCCACGTCCCTGTCCGCCAGCTCGCGTGTGTCACCGATCATATGCTTGTCGACGCTATAGCCATGGGACCCTAGGAACATCACCAACCCGAACAGCCACAGCAAGTAGGTATCGAAGTGCCTCCTCACCGTGTACTCGGATGCGTCCTCTGCCATATGCTCCGGCTGCAAGAAGACAGATATACATCAGTAAGTTGCACAAAGCAATTCAAGCGGAAGGACAAGAGTTACAAAAACTTACGTAGAACTGACAGATCCACTCTAGCGACAACCCGTGGGTGCTGCTGAACTCCCTGTAGCCGGTGTTGGGCGGCAACACCTCATGGAACCTCGTGAGGAACTCCGTACGCCATGTGGTCGGGATGTCATATGCCGCCAGGGGGAAGCCTGCACTGGGTAAACCGGTCAGGAAGGTCACGTCCTGAAGCGTCGGCGCCATCTCCCAACACGGGAGGAGGTACGTGTGCGTCTCCAACCTCTACTGGTTAACCAGTGCCGTCAGGAGGCACCGGTCGTACAGAAAGCGCCTCAGTGTACGACCACCGCCCGCACGGTCCTGGTCATCCTCCCACGTCGCCTCCACCATCCTCACTAGTGGAAGGTGGCCTGTCGCTCTCAACCTGCGTTGAAAGGATTAAGAGTCCACCCAAAGTAGTCATACTACAATTGAGTACACGAAGGTCACAACTACATGTACCTCGGAACTCAACGAGGGTCCACCCACCATGCCCTCATGGGCGTGCGCAGTCGTAACGCGCCAAGCTCAATCGCCGCCTCGCCTTCCTAGGGGAGGATGGTACTGAGGTAGCTACGGTGATACGCGTCATTGGTCGGGTCAACCAACCAGTATGGCCACTGCGTAACGTCTCATGTGTTCGCCATACCTGAAAATTCAGTGCATACATTGTGAATACTACGAAACATATACAAAACGTAATAAGAAGCGACATTAACAGAATATTTACCATGCACAAATAGAAACCAAAATTAAGTTGTGATTATTTTGATTAAGCTCTACATACCCTATTTAGCAACTTTGCAATTTTTATATATTGTTTTATAGGAATCTTGCTACTTTCCTTATTTGGAAAGTATCTCCAGCATTTATAAAATATTTATCGTATACAAATAAAAACAAAAAATAGGTCCACAATGTTTTAGTTCAGCTCTACATACCCTATGTAGCAACTCGTTTTTTTTTTTTTTACAATTTTTAGAGGTGTCTTGCTATTTTCCTAGTTTAAAAAGTATTTTGAGCATTAACCGAATATTTACCGTGCACAAATAGAAACCAAAATTAAGTTGGGATAATTTTGATTAAGCTCTATATACCCTATTTAGCTACTCTACAATTTTTATAGATTTTTAATAGTTATCTTGCTACTTTCCTTATTTAAAAAGTGTCTTCAGCATTTATGCAGTATTTATCGTGTACAAATGAAAACAAAAATGAAGTTCACAATATTTTAATTCAGCTCTACATACCCTATGTACCTACTTTGGATTTCTTAGATAATTTTTAGAGGTGTCTTGCTATTTTTCTAGTTTAAAAAGTATTTCAGCATTAACATAATATTTACCATTCACAAATAGAAATCAAAATTAAGTTAGAATTATTTTGATTAAGTTCTACATACCCTATTTAGCTACTTTGCAATTTTTATAGATTTTGAATAGGTATCTTGTTACTTTCCTTGTTTAAAAAGTGTCTCTAGCATTTATAAAATATTTATCGTATACAGATGGAGAAAAATAAGTTTATAATATTTTAATTCAGATGGAGAATTTTTAGAGGTGTCTCGCTATTTTCTTTGTTTAAAAAGTATTTTTGACATTAATAAAATATTAACTGTGCACAACGAGAAACCAAAATTAAGTTATGATTATTTCGATTAAGCTCTACATACACTACTTAGCCACTCTACAATTTTTACATATTTTTAACAAGTATCTTGCTATTTTTAGAGGTGTCTTCCTATTTTTTTGGTTTAAAAAAGTATTTTTGGTATTAACAAAATATTTACCGTGTAAAAATAAAAACCTACAAAGTTTTCTAAGTATTTTTGCGAATTTATTATAAATCGTTCGAGTACTGGAACATAAATAAAATCTATACGATGAACTAAACTATACATAACTAAAATATTGTACTACATCAAACAACGATACAACTAAAATTATCTAGTCTGTTGAATTCTATGTCGCTATTTTTATTTGCTAGCCTACAAGGTTTCGAATTTATTTACAAAGTTGGAAGAACATTTACCTGCAAAATATATGAGCAGATCTGCTGTTCCGTCTCTCTCCTCCGCTAGGGCTTTGCTATGTCTTTTCTCCCCTCTCCTCCTCTTTCTCTCTCTTCTCTTTTTTCCCAGAATTAAAATGATTTTTCCACCGAATTATGGGGATATATATAGTCAGTTAATATCGCTAGTTGAACTGGCGATTTGCACAATCCTCAATGCAAATTGCTAGTTGAAATAGCGACAAACAGTTGGAACGGGCGACCGGTAGTAAATAGGTTCCTGTCGTTTGTTGTCATTTGAAATGACGATAGGAGTCTGTTGTCAGGTCAAATGACGACAGACACTTATTTTTGTTAAAAAAAATCAACTATTTTTTTGGTAATTATTTTTTAAATTAATATTATTTAAAAAAACATTTTTATGAGATAGACGCACACGCATATTTCAATATATTCGTTATGAGTTATTATCTTTTGTTGAGATCGATTAGCTTGCTTGCGCTCCTCTTATTTTCTTATATTATATATAAGAAAATATAATTTTGGGCATAATTGGATTTTTACTAAGGAAAATGAAGAAAATAATTTTGGACATAATTGGATTTTTACTGGGGAAAATGAAGAAAATAATTTTGGACATAATTGAATTAATTATCAACACATGCAAGAGCCAGCAGCTAGCTAGCTTATTGACAAGTCGATGGGTGTTATAATAATCATAATTGGGGGTGTTATTTATCAGGTGACTGAATGATTTTTATATTTCAGTCACTTTTTTTTTGTCCTTTGGATCTTAATCCCACTGCTTTGATCCACTGCTTTCATGTGTTTGTGTTGTGCCATTCAATTTTGAGCTATGAGCTTACAAAGTTAAAGCAGTAGTAGCCGCTTAGAGCCAAAAATCGTGTGCAATTCGAGTCAAATCGACATCAATAACACAGGACGCTGGACCAAAAATCAGAGAACACAAATTGAAAATTCAACATAGCAGCAGCAGCTTAAGCCTCCAGATTTGTGCGTGTGAGAGAGAGAGGGGGAAGGAAGACAGAGAGAGGAAGACGTGATGCGGCTTGCGGCAGTCATATATTAAGATAAAATTATGCGAGGCAGTAAGATGATCAACACAAGCAAGAGCCAGCAGCTAGCTAGCTTATTGATCCCCCGATGGGTGTTACTAATCTTACAAGGAAACAGAGAGAGCCTGCAGAGCGTAGCGTAGTACGTACGTCGCTAGCTTATATTAGACAAGGAAAACGCGCGGCAGCCAGATGTAAACACACGAGACAAGTGGAAAACAAGACGGTCAGTAGCCTGGTGGGAGCTGCTTGGCCGGCGTCGTCGCGGATTTATTCCGTGCACTTGGGAATTCCGTTCTTGTTCCAGTCATCCAAATCGAAATCGTACGAGTCTTGGCAAACATACCGAGGAGGATCCTCGGACACCTGCTTGCAATCCTTGCAAGCGCTTGAGCAGGACTCCACCTTGTCCGCGCAAGAGCAGCCCGGTGGGAGTTTCCGATTGCAGATGGCGATGTCGCAGCAATCCCCCCACGGCTTCTGCTTGCACATGGGAATCTCGAACTTTTCATCCCAACTGAACTGGTACGAGTCGCGGCAGACATACCGAGGAGGAGGACCCTCGGACACCTGCTCGCAATCCTTGCAAGCGCTGGAGCAGGACTTCACCTTGTCCGTGCAAGTGCAGGCCGGTACGAGTCTCCGATCGCAGAAGGCCCCGTCGCAGCAATCCCCCCACGGCTTCTGCTTTGCTTCCTTGCACTTGGGAATCCCGTTCTTGTTCCAGTCATCCAAATCGAACTGATACAAGTCTTGGCAAACATACCGAGGAGGATCGTCGGACACCTGCACGCAATCCTTGCAAGCGCTGGAGCAGGACTCCACCTTGTCCCTGCAAGAGCAGCCCGGTGGGAGTTTCCGATTGCAGCTGGCCCCGTCGCAGCAATCCCCCCACGGCTTCTGGTTTCCTTCCCCTGCCGCTGCTAGTCCACTAGTAATTTCCCCCGCACCTGTATAAATGCATATATATACAGATTATTCATACTTCGTAACCAAACCAATTTATATTTGCACGAAAACTATACTAATGAAACACATACACATGTATAAAACGCACATATATAAATTAGTACATTGGTGCACTGACATATATGGATGAGTTTGGATATATAGTATTTGCATATAGTACATATACATATATACACATATACGCATGCGTTTGGATATATAGTATATGTATGTACACACATGCAAAGAGCTTGATTAATTTACTAGTACATCGATGGACTAGGTAGCTAGTTAGTTCTGAAAGAAATGTACTACTAGCTAGTGTCACATACAGTATGTGTAGAAGCAGGCCGTACGTCACCTTTGCCGTCGCTTGGGAGGCGAATAGCCCCGGCGTCGTCGTCGGCTCCGGCTCCGGCGAGAAGAAGGGCCAGCTGGAGGGCAAGGATCAGTAGGATGCTAATGCTAATGCCCCTCTTCATCTCCATGGTTGGTTTGGTGCTGGTGTGATACAACCGAGATCGAGAGCTAGTACCATGGATATATAGCCCTCTCAGACCAATCAGCAAGCGACATGGCCACTCAGAGCATCCGGAACGATAAACACGTGGCCCTTTTTTTAAAATTTGTGCTGAAATATAGACTTGTAGGAACCCATTTAGAATCATCTTAACTACCTAGATTTCACAAACATGAGTAGATCAAGTTTTCCCTCTTTTGTCTGGTTCTCGAGCACTCTTCGTCATGATGGATGAAGGTGGTAGCCTTGATAACGATTCTTGAAATTATTGATTGGAATATGTTACAAAGATTCTAGGGAAGTTGTGTTTTAAGTTTGGTGTGATTTGAACAAGTAGATCAAAAGTTAATTCAATTTGCATCTTGAAGATCGTGATGATTTTAGAGCAGAGGTCAGACCGCCCCAGGACGCCGGTCAATCCGTTGGGCCGTCGGTGAGATCGGCTTGGTAGGGTGTTGTGTGAATCTTGCTTTGAGTTGTCTTTTCTTTGTTCTAGCAAGTTCAATCTTGATCTTCGCAGCTGTTCATGGCTGTCAAAGTGAAAAGATTGCCGAATACCTAAGGGAAAATGTCCGACATATCCTAGAACTTTGATTTGGTAGAGAGTGAAATATGTGGTTTTGATACCGATTGTCACAATCTTTCACATCCAGATACAAGTAGCACTAGTATTTTAGGTAATTGAGATGCAAGAGAGGTGAATTTAGGGGGGAAATAAGAGGAGAGTTGAGGGGAATTAAGGAGGTTTAGAGAAGAGAAATACGATACAGAGAGAAGAGTCGAGGGAGAAGGAGGCCAAAGCATAGTTATCAATAACATACCGATACCGGCCACACCGGCCGGTGGAATTGATAATATCATCTATTCAACTATATATTATATTTAACGGTACTACTATGTATTTAGAATAATACTATAAGTGATATTTAGTATGTATATAATTAAATAAATATATACTTAATATATATATTTGTATTACTATATTAAACCTAAAATAATACACTGGTATAATCGATACCCAAATATATCATTTCAAGAATCAAACTGGTATGACCTGCAAATATAAGTTTGGGCCAAAGCCAAATCTATCTGGTTCTCTTCCGCGCAGACGTAGCGGGGATGGCGACCATATACAGTCCACCGGCTCGCAGCGCTTACAATGCCCTACACCTACCTAGCTAGTACCACCTTGCGTTTTTTTTTTTTTTTTTTTGAAAAGACGCACCTCGCAGTACTTTTTGTCGTTTGTCGTGACGTGTTCAATCTTATCGATTTAGCGGGTGTTTAATTCGGACCATGCGTGCATGCATGTTTCGATTTACGTCGGGACGCTCTCGGAGGTAGGTGTAGAGCACGATCGAATACGTGACTAGAAACTCCCTTGTTAATTTTGTGCACGTGCTAGCTTCCTGTCCGTGTCGTCCTGACGTGTCCGTCCATGGACCTTAGTGTTAATTTGCACAGGACCGACCCGGCCGGCCCATTGATCGAGCAAGAACAGCACGCTCACCACACGTACCTTATCTTATCTTGTTCATGACCGGTACATATTACCTACCATACATGCAATGCATGCCAAGTGTTGCAACTCAACTTGCAGTTTTTTTACACGCGCATATTTCAATAATATCTGTTGGGAGTTATTTTCTTTTGTTGAGATCGACTGGACTGCTAGCTAGCTAGCGGTCGTTAAAATTATGATCAAATTAACATAGTTAAAGGAGCGTGGGATTGGCCCTCTCGCCGCCACGCCGCCGCAAAAGGCGCTGTTCGATCGCTTTGCGATCGCGCGCGCGCGCCGCCCGATCCCACGCCGCCGGCGTTGCTTCGCTTCGCAAGGCGCCGCTGGCTCGGAGCGCGTCGCCTTCTCGCGCCGCGCGTCTTGTGGGCCCCGAGCCGCCCTCGCCTTCCCGCGCGAGACGCGTGCGTGCCCGCGCTTCGCTCGCCTTGGCACACGTCCGTGGGCCCTCGCCTTCTGCTACGCGGCGCGTGCGCGGTCGCGTGAGGCTCCATCCTTTTGACCGAGGTGTTCTCGATGCGGCTGTGTTGTTTATTTGCGAGCTCATATATTTCCTGGCGATCTAGCTCTCTGCCGATGGGCCGCGCTGCAGCGAGGGCCGCATTCTCAGGGACTCCTCTCGGTCTTCACTGGTGTAAATGCTGTTCTGGTCGGAGCTTCCTCCCTACGCTTGCCTCGGTAGACGTTTTTCGGCCAGGCCACGTTGCACAGCCATTCAATGCGTTTCCTGTGCCCGTCGCGTCGATCTACGGCGATGTGCTCGATTGCACAGCCCATACAGTCGCTGCAGTGCAATGCTCATCTCGAGCTCTCCTAATCTCGTGCAGCTTCAGCATTTTACTCGCCGTCTGCTGTTCTTTCCGTTGGCCGCGCTTGCTTTCTTTTGTGTCTGATCCGAGCTCTCTGCCTCCCGCTGGTTCCTTTTCTCCCCTGCCCTGTTGCGCGCCTCCTTTTACCTTACGTCTATACCTTGATATCTTGGTGATTTGCGTTTGTTCTTGCTTCTTGCAGATCCGCGGTGCCTGCTTTGGCAAACCTAGAGTCGTATTCGTAGATCTAGACCCGTGCAGCAGACAGGTACGTTATTAGCGTCTGTTTATTTCCGCGCTACTGTTTTTGCCGAGATCCCGTTTGCATCTTTGATATAGGTGTTCGATGATTCTCTCCCTTTTTGGAGAGTACTGTTAGTTCGCTTTTGTCTACCGTCTACCGTGCTTTGTCTTGCGTCCGTTATTGTGTCGGTTTTAGCTCCTTCCTGCGCCTACCATGTTTTTAGCAAGCGTCTGTTGTTTCTCATGCTTTGCGCCTTCTTGCTTAGACACCATCTTTTTTTATCTCTTTTATACGCGTATAGGGTATTGCTGTTTAGGTCGCTTGCATCGAGTGCTTACGCTTTTTTTTCTTCCTAATTCGTATTTCCTATTCCAATCCAGTTCCATGCAGCCAAGAACGTTTGGATTGCCTACACATTCCCTCTCTTATCATGTCTGTCTTTACTTCGCGCTTTCATCTATCTCGCTGTGCATTTATTGCCTATATACCTTGAGTATTTAGAGCTTATTGTTGCGCTCTCAGGCTGTGAGTCTACTTGCTGCTTCACCATTGGCTACGTTCTGTGAATTTCGCCAGGGTTCCATCGTTCTTTCGTTCGCAGCTAAAACCTTCGGCTATCCTCTTTTGGTATGTGTCTTTCTCGGCTCTGACTTACATATCCATTTACGACTGCCTATTATGTGCGTGTTGTTGCTGTGATTTTACATTGTTTCTATTTAATCAATTTTTCTTTGTTATTATCAAAGCATCCTATAAAGCCCTTATAATAGACTATACGTCAATAAATATATGCTATTCTATATCGTTTCTGTTAGCACCTTAGCCTTGCGTCGTAGTTTCTCCGCATATGTTTAGTAATACCCACGTAGAATGCTTACCTCTTTCTGATTTTAGAGATGTTATCTACGCATCATTCTATGCTGCTAATTTTGGATCCTTAGAAATGGTCGACTTCGTGCTTATATGCGTTCGCATCGATAGGTCCATGCGCAGCACATAATTTCCCCCTTCCCCTCCCCCTCCCCCTCTGTTATAGGCTACCTTGCTCTATTAATCTTACGCTTGACCTTTCCACCTTGCTTACTTGGTGTTGCTCCTCCCCTCTTACATGGCCCCACACTAATATATCCCTATGTACCAACTCCGTTTTTTAAGAGCCTCTTACCTATGCTTTCTTATGTTGCTAATTCTGTACCTTAATTATCTTCTACTTACTAGACCCGTTTAGTTACCTGTCGCGTGTATTTCCTTGCAGCTAGTGTGCGCGGCCTCTTATCCCATTATATGCTTTACCTCTCATTTAAACGTCTTTTATTCTTAGTACTAGGTTTACTAAATACATGATCCATTTGCCCGCCCTGAATCAACCATTGCGTTTCTTGGTCACGTACTGTCTAGCTGGCTCTGCGTCTATTATACTTGCCGGCCCCGAACCACTGCCGTCATTCCAAGACTACAGACACCACCACTCATCTACATCAACAGAACAAAGAATAAAGACACAGATCAATACCTTAGAGGTAACACTAAATTTATTCTATTCTTAAGTTTACAGTATTCGATTTCACACATTCTTACGATATAGCTACCTTCCTATCTAATAGATGCCCTATGCGATACGCACTAACATATAATAGCCTTTATAGAAATCCCCCCACCATGCCTACTATATCTGCTAGAGATACAAAAGATGCAATATCTGTTAGAGATACAAAAGATGCAATCACTTGCAGTGAAAAACTCACTCAGTTCTCTTAGACATCACTCTCCTACAAATCACACACTACTACTTGGCCATTTACAGTGCTATCCGGTTTCTTGAACATAACTACATAATATTTCTAGACCACCTTTCCTACCCATCTTTAACTGTTACATAGTTAGCAGAATTGTTTCTACCTCTTCTCCTATTATGATTATTACTACGGACAAAAAACTTACGTCAATAGTAGACAGGACCATATTTGCTTAGCTACTTCTGGTTTCGAATCAACTCCAGACTTTTTAGCTAGAAAAAAAAATCTAGATCAGTGTTCTTTTTTTAGCTGTTAACTAATCCTGAGACCTTTACTATTGGATATTTATAAGATTGGCGATGATCACCTTTTTTAGCTGTTAACTAATCCTGAGACCTTTACTATTGGATATTTATAAGATTGGCGACGATCACCCCCAGACAACACCAGTTTGAGTAGTTAAACAATCAACTTCGAAGGCCTCTCCTTTCAGGTATTATACTTTACCACAGTCCATTCCAATATTCAGTGAGATCATCGAACTCTAACCAACGTCCTTTTACAACTTACGAAAACTAATTCATTTCCAATTTGCTGCAGTGGAAAAGACAATCCTTCATCACAGACTATTCGCAATAACCTCTTTACCGATTATGAAACAACAGTCAGCCATGTAACTACCGAGGTATGTCTAAAAAAATGACATTTCCAAACCATCTTAACTAAGCGACACTGTTCCTCATGTTTCCATACTAATATATGTTGTTCATAGCAGTTTCCAACTGCACAGACATCTAGCTCTAACAACATCGACATACATTTATTTATTGCATCCTTATAGTATAAAAAAAACCTATTTTACAATACATCTGTTCGTTAAACATAACTAGATACAACTATCCAACATGCCACTTACATCTAGCTTACAGATTATACATATATTAACATAGAAAACTCCTAACCAAGCCTGTGTACATACTGTTACTTATACATATACCTGTCATACATCCGCTAGCATACAGAGCTTTCAACTATTTACTTACACTAAACTGCCATTCTGTTTTTAGATTTTTTACAAATATCTATTATGTCTTTTCTATTTACAGCTACATCATCACAAAACCCAGGATGCAAAGTATATATCATCACCGGATAGAGCTACATCTTCTTTTCCAACTAAAAGGTATATTAATAGCATCTCGGTCACATACTGAAAAAGATCTCACGCAACATCTTAAAATTATATATAGCATTCCATAGATTTACCTCTTGATTTCCTACGGCATAATACTCAAACATTGACACCAGCGGCTGAATCACGCATTAACAAATGTCTCATAAAGCACCTTAGATTATGCATAACATTTCATAGATTTGCCTCTAGATTTCTGACATCATAATGCTCGAGCATGTTTACCTACACAGATCTGTCACCACCTACTCATACTAGAACCTAACCACCCGCAAAGAAAACTCGCTCAGCTACAAAAAAAAAAGCCGAATGATGTCCGTGCTCTGCTTGCCAACACAGCCTCAGGTATATTTCAGTGCCATTCACAAATGAAAAAAAATTGCCGCTTCTAACTTACTGCTACTTTATGCGGACTTTGCATGAAACTTTACGGTCCACCGCAATAGTCACTACTAACTCAGAACAACTCTGTGCTTTTGTCCACCCGTTTAAACATTGCTCTCTATTAATATTGTACATTACGCCACCCATCTGATCTAAACTGCTACTCCTACAAGCCCTGTTTTGTAAACAGTTACAGCTCACCTATGTCCATGAGTGGCTACAGTTTGTATATACAAATACTTTCACCTCTTACTCTTCATGTACGATACTACAGATGACTGTCGTTTTGTTACTTCTCCAGCTGCTACATAGCTATGCTACACAATATGTGATCCATCTTAAATGACTCAATTTCCGCTCGCGCTCTTAGTTATTGCAGCTCCTAATACTAATAAATTAATCCATTCTTTGCTAAACTAAAATCAAATAGACTCCCAACCCATTAATAACCGCGCCAGATGGCGCGGGTTATCTTCTAGTTATCTCAAGGTAGTAAGACAACTTTTGTGGCCCCGGCCGATCAAGAGTAAAACATATATGACGCACATATTATATGTGTGCTTACAGGATTTTTCACTAGGAAAACGAAGAAAATACATGCAGAGCCTGCAGCTAGCTAGCTTATTGACGCGACGATGGGTGTTATAATAATCACAATCGGGGTGTTTATTTATCAGGTGACTGAATATTCTTTATATCTCAGTCACTTTTTTTTTGTCCTTTGGATCTTAATCCTGCTGCCTTCATGTGTTTGTGTTGCGCCATGCAATTTTGAGCTATGAGCTTACGAAATTAAAGCAGTAGTAGCAGCTTAGAGCCAAAAATCGTGTGCAATTTGAGTCAAATCGACATCAATAACACAGGACGCTGGACCAAAAATCAGAGAACACAAATTCAAAATTCAACATAGTAGTAGCAGCTTAAGCCTCAGATTTGTGCGTGAGAGAGAGAGAGAAAGGGGAGGGAGAGGAAGACACAGAGGAAGACCTCATGGGGCTTGCGGCAGTCATATATTAAGAGAAAATTACGTGAGGCAGTAAGATGATCAACACAAGCAAGAGCCAGCAGCTAGTTTATTGATCCCCGATGGGTGTTACTAATCTTACAAGGAAACAGAGAGCCTGCAGAGCGTAGCGTAGTACGCGTACGTCGCTAGCTGATATTGCTCCCCGTTTATTAGAGAAGGAAAACGCGCGGCAGCCAAATGTAATCACAAGACGGTCCGTAGCCGGGTGGGAGCTGCTTGGCCGGCGTCGTCGCGGATTTATTCCGTGCACTTGGGAATTCCGTTCTTCTTCCAGTCCTCCAAATCGAACTGGTACCGTTCGCGGCAGACATACCGAGGAGGATGGTCGGACACCTGCACGCAATTCTTGCAAGCGCTGGAGCAGGACTCCACCTTGTCCGTGCAAAGGCAGCCCGGTGGGAGTTTCCGATTGCAGATGGCTCCGTCGCAGCAATCCCCCCACGGCTTCTGCTTTGCTTCCTTGCACTTGGGAATCCCGTTCTTGTTCCAGTCATCCAAATCGAACTGGTACGAGTCGCGGCAAACATACCGAGGAGGATCGTCGGACACCTGCTCGCAATCCTTGCAAGCGCTGGAGCAGGACTCCACCCTGTCCCTGCAAGAGCAGCCCGGTGGGAGTCTCCGATCGCAGGTGTAACCGTCGCAGCAATCCCCCCACGGCTTCTGTTTTCCTTCCCCTGCCGCTGCTAGTCCACTAGTAATTTCCCCCGCACCTGTATACAAGCATATATACACATTATTCATACTTCGTAAACAAACCATTTTATATTTGCAAGAAAACTATACTCATGAAATACATACACATGTATAAAAAGCACATATATAAATTAGTACGTCCGTGCACACACATATATGGATGAGTTTGGATATATAGTATATACATATATACATATATATGTATACATATATACATATATATGTATACATATATACATATATATGTATACATATATACATATATATGTATACATATATACATATATATATATATACACATATACGCATGCGTTTGGATATATAGTATATGCATGTACACACATGCAAAGAGCTTGATTAATTTTCTAGTACATCGATGGACTAGCTAGCTAGCTAGTTCTGAAAGAAATGTACTAGCTAATGTCACATGCAGTACGTGTAGAAGCAGGCCGTACGTCACCTTTGCCGTCGCTTGGGAGGCGAATAGCCCAGTCGTCGGCTCCGGCTCCGGCTCCGGCAAGAAGAAGGGCCAGCTGGAGGGCTAGGATCAGTCGGATGCTAATGGTAATGCCTCTCTTCATCTTCATGGTTGGTTTGGTGCTGGTGTGACACAACTGTGAGAGCTAGTACCATGGATATATAGCCCTCTCAGACCAATCAGCAAGCGACATGGACTACTCAGAGCATCCGGAACAATAAACACGTGGTCCTTTTTTAAAATCTAACTGGACATGGATCCACGCGACATATTTGTTCCTCCGAATATCAGTCATGTCATATAAATATTAATTTCTGTATAATTATTGTTATGCTAGCCTTTGTTTCGATATCTCTTTTTTGCGAGCAAACCACTACCATGTGTACGATTCTGAATCGGGACACCCCACACCACTCTCTTTCTACGCCTGCACTCCCCACGCTAGCTTTACAGACCGATCTGGCAATACACTACGACGCTTACTTTTCAAAGGGAGAGAGCTTTGCGTAGCAACGCCACCAATCTCTCGCAGCGGGACGTGATCACTCTCTATGCGTAACGTGACCACTCTCTGCAAAACGGGATGTGACACACGGACGCTGAAACACATCCGCGCCTCATCGCAAAGGAGCCGCTACAGCTGAGTCCGCTCTCGCTATAAATACAGCGCTACTCAGCCAGCAACTCTACACCAACAGCGCTACCTAGAAAACATGGACAAGAAGAGGGAATAGGAGAAAATCCGTAAGCTTCTGAAGGACTGGATGTCTCCCCATGAGACCGCCGCTTCGGCATCATCACGCTTAGTCGAGTCTTACACACACCAAACTTTTTTGGAGCTCGTGGATCTGAGGAGGCTATCTCGCAGTACGCCCAGTGATTTTGGGTCGAGCCGCACCCCCCTCCTATGCCCGTTGAACGCCCTATAGAAGGGCCCCCGACGGGGGTGGCGCTACCCCTTTGTTGGTGTCGGAACGCCTGCAAGTACGTCAAATCAACCGACGAGTGATCCATTAGACGGCGCTATTGGTGCGCCTAACTACGACACGACTCACGCCGACCACAAGTTTGATAGCGAGCCACAGCGGCCATTAATGAAGCCGCATTTTAGGGCACACTACTATTTTTCTTCCCGTTACTTCGTAACTCACGTCTTTCTTCCCATCGTAGTCTCCGTCGCGCTTATCGACTTTAGCGGTGGATCGACGACAAGATCCACCCTACGATATGTGGATGCTCTCGGCTACGTAAAAGCCGGGCCAGGAGGACATCGAGGACCGTGAAAAGGCGCCTCAAGAGCGCATGCCGAGAAGGACGAAGAAGGAGAGGCGAGATAGGTGCGCGGGAGCGAGAGTGCGATCATGCCGTGCACGCGAGGCCGAGAGGAGCGGAAGAGAGCCATCGCGGCGAGCTAAGGCGCAAGGCGATGAGTACAACGCCGAGCTAGGTCGCAGGGCAAATGACCACGTTCCATGCGATGAGTTTGACTCTCTTCGCCAACATGTCCCATGTATTTCTAATGCTTTAAAGGCATGCGTGTACCATTCTTGGTTCGTTAGCCTGCGTGTCATGTAACCCCCTTATCCGATCAACTATCGTGTTGTTATCGTTGCGTCGTTTCCCTAGAGTTCTCCAATGCAACTATTTCCTGTAGCTCATTCATACATTATCGTTGTACACGTCGTGAAAATATATCTTGCTATCAAGACATGTATGTCACCGAAATATAACCGAAGATGTTTACATACTAGTACGTCTCCATAAAACTATCCATTGTCGCTGTTTAATACAACAAAAGTACGAAAAAGTATAGCATATTTGGAATATCCAACAACCTTCTCTAGACCGCTAATATACCTTACGCCGTCACCGCATCGCAATAACACTTACCTTCTTACTTACGAATCATTGATACCTCAATCGTCCTCACAAAATTCTTCAAAAATTCACCGTACTTGAACAACATACGACGATTAAAAAATGTTATTGTGAGTTCAACAGATTTTGTATTATTGAAAATCTATGAAAATCACAAATAGACTAACTAGTTTAGAGTTTCATCTCCCTGTCGCTAGTTGGACTGGCGACAGTGAGCCTAGCGACGGAGAGTTATCTGTGCAATTTTTTTGGGTGGCTATTTATTTTTTAATTATCTTTTAAAATAATATTATTTAAGAAAAATACTCCAACCTAGTAGTCGTGACGTGTTCAACCGTATCACGCACTTGTTAACACATCCGTATTAATTCCCACTAGTTGGCCTGTGCGCGCGGCGCGCCTAGAAAGAAGCGCGCCCGGTGGGGGCCGCGTCGTGGGACGGCCCGCTCCGCTGCTGAGCTGCTGACTACCACGTGAGCGTGTCTCCATCAGGCGACGCCGAAAAGCGTGCTGACTACCACGTGCGCGTGTCTCCATAAAAAAAAGCGCGAAGGCGAGCGACCCTTGGGCGCGCGGAAAGGCCGCCGCGAGGCGCCGAAGATTAATCGCGTGGAAAACATTCGTGTCTCTGGACTCGCTCAAAGTTCCCTCCATTTATTTATCTGGTAGGACGTTTCAATGGCTTAATTCAGCTGGTTGGCTCAAGATTACATTCCATCCATGCTTCGATTGGTTTTAGCGGTTGTTTAATTCGGACCATGCGTGCTTACTACGATCAAAGTATGTTTCAGATAAAATCCATTTATTTGCTTATTACGATCAAAGTAGGCCAGGACATGGAAGGACGGTTGGAGGTGGAGAGTCGAAAGCGTGGATGGATTGGACCTGAGGACACCGACCGACACAAGGGAGGGACCTAGCAGTACATGAAGCACGCGCACACGAAAGAAATGTGGTAAATTATGTCACCCACGTACACATTTATTTGCTTGTTAGGATCAAAGTAGGCGTTTTCAGGACATGAAAGGACGTAGGCAGGACACGAAGCACGCGCACGAAAGATGCCAATGGTGGGGTAAATTATGTCACCAATAATCGTTACAGACTGCAGCCGAGGAGGAGGCCACTGCTATTGTTACGGGTGTTCAAAAGTAGGCTACTACTGCAACCATGTTGTTGTTCAAGTGGCTCACGATAAGCCTCGGAATTGCAGTGAGTTTTCGTGAGACTCGTGGCATGGAATCTCAAATTAATATGCCCTCAGCTATTCCATGAAATGCCAATGTAGGATTTTGTTTGAGTTTCGTGCGTGAAACTTAAATCAAGGGCGTCCTAATCAATTGATCGTAATCAGATCTGGTCGTAACAATCATCTCCTCTCCTGTCAGAGGTATATGAGAGGGTTACTAGAACACTATTATATATAATAAATATTATAGATAAATAGCTTCATTAATCAAAGATTATTTGACACTTGTCAAAAGGTTAAACAATAAACAACCATAAGGAGCACGTTCTATATGCCCCTAAATTACTTCTAATATTGGCCCTAGAAAATTATACTGGTAGCAACTACAATTATATTTTTAGGCTGCAATTAAGCGGGCTAGTTTTATAGAAAGGTCGGCTAGGATGGTGCCGATGCCTCTCTTCATTGTGGCGCCCTCTCGTACAAGATGACCTGCTGTGCCTGGCCTGGACGATATATCGATGCGCTAGCTGGAGCGCGCATTGCTTGAGCGGAGCCCCTTCCTCCTCCAATCATGCCGAGATAGCAACAATGTAGTAATAGTACAGCTAAAGAAAGAGTTAATGGTCACATGGCGTTTTTCGACCATTCGTGATTCCTTGTAGACAAAGTCGAGTAAAATTTATAGGACTAATATATTCTAGCCGATTTCAGTACTATTTTCTAAGTAAAAGAGTTTATGTCAAGTATAATAAAACTGAAGTTCAGAATAAATAAAAAAATAAAATTAGTAATTTAATTTTTATATGAAGTTTTCCACAGTAAGTTCTGTACTAAAGATCCCAACCTACAATGAGCAATCATGCATGTTTTCATTAACTTTGTAAAGGAGATCTTAAAATTGAATGTGATCGAAGCATGCAAGTAACATGACAGATTTTTAAATGTGATGCAGTTCAACTATGTACAACTATCGATGCTAATATCTGTAGCAACATAATAATATTTAACGATTGCAGAGCCTTTTATTATCCAATGCTGGGCTTCCGGTTCATCTACCTATACTTCTAAGTAATTCCTGTTTCTCACCTAAATACACTAAAAACTGCATTTTGGTATAAGCATAATGTTTCAAAGCCAGATGACTTAAAGTCACCAAACACAGAGTATCAACAAGAAACCCGTCCTATTATCTTGATCTTCAAACTAAAAATTAGCAATGTTGCATAAAAATTACCATTGATAACTCGTGCGGCCAGTCCAAAATGGTAGAGCAGCTTCAGATAAATGCATTTATGATTTGAGGGATTACTCTCAACCCAATGGTTTGAAATTTATTTAACTTGGGCATGATCACCACAAAAGTCAAGCTTTGGTAGGAAAGTTTTAGGTACCAATAAGCTTAGTTTGCAGGGAAATTGGAACTTGCACGAATTTTTTTAGAACAGGAATTTACACGATTTTTAAAATGAAATACTTGAAATGATCTATAGGTAAATCATCTATCAATGATAAGATGTCACACTTTTGATCATTGTATTAGAGGGGGAAATGCCAAAATTATAACAATCACAATCCACTTTTTTGGAAGTAAAAAACAATCGTTTGATCAGCAACCAATCTTAGGAAAACAACCAGAATTGTCACCTAGTGTACAATCCCAATTAGGTGAGAACACAGACATCAAAAGTTTGACATCCTTGACAATCATATCAACCAACATCCAGGTACAGAAAAAATGGGGTTTAATGTCCTCGATAAGTTACCTTGATCCAAGTTGAGCAAACTCCTTATGTACCCTTCAGTGGAGTTGTTTCATGCACAAGCGCACATGTAACATGAATTCTGGTCGGTGCCATGCTGATGGACAAAAGAAGGAAATGTAAATCAATAAATGTAACATCGGTCTCCATGCTTGATAGGTTATCAGAATGAAACACAACAAGTTATCGGATGCACTATACCTACATTACAATTTGATCATTTCACATAAACAATATGGGACCAATCGCAATAGAGATGATCGCTTCATTAATCCATTTTGTTTCCGTTTGACTTTCTCTTCACAGACAAAAGCAAGCATTAAAAATGCTTGTGCCATTAACCTTGCATCTCCCAAACAACACACATAAATTCATTGGACATGTAAACCAAGAATTACGAATGAATACGTGCAAGCAACATCACGCCCCGTGGTTCATCCGCCACCCCAAAACAAAAACGTTAAATCTAGCTATAGGGGAGGATTCGCAAAGACACCGAGTAGGCTTTGGCGATGTCGTTAGGGTAATGGTAGTTGACGCGGTGACGCCGACGAGTAGCATGAGCACGATCACCACCGCCGCCACGATCACGGTACCACATTGAAGTCCCCATCGCCGATCTCATTTAACTCTGCGATAAGTTTCTGAACCTGGAAATACGAAGAGGAAATTACAATTAAGAAGGCAAGAAAAAAAGAATCACACAAAACACAGAAAAAGCTGAGTGTAGCCAAGACTAAAGATCTGGAGTATCCCATGAAATGAAACTAACTAAACACAAAGAGTCCTCTTGAAGAAAAATGTAGGGAAGGTGTATAACCTCTGGGATGAAATCAATCAGGCTCTCTGGTATAAGGAAATTAAGCTGCGTTGTTGGTCTCCGGGGAACCGAATTAATGGCGAGTAAAGGGAACGATGGAAGGGAAGTTCCTAGATTATAGCTAACCTAAGCAAATTACGAGCGGGGAGAAGGGATTATTATTAACTTTGTGTTGCGGGAAGATATCGGCGAGATCTTCTTGTAGCGCTTGACGGCAACTGGAGCAGTGTGTAGCGATGGGCACCGTAGCAGAGAGCCGCAGACGCCGGCAAAGACTTACTCAACACCACCCCCAGACACGGCCATCTCCGATCCTCCTCACCGGGCCAAAATGCCACCTTTACGCTTCTAGCTCAAACCACGACACACAAATCGCAGTAATCGCGCCGAAATCGACGAGCCGAACCGAATCGATACGATCAATCGTGCGTTCGTGTGCGTGGGACGGGAGCAAAACCATTGGAACCAGATGGAGAGGCGGAGGGGAGCGTTACCTGCGTTCGCGCGCGCGAGGGTGTGGGTGGACGGCCGTCGCTGTCTATCTCCTCTACCACCGTGCGACGGATGCGAGGGGCGTGGCGACATAGATGTGGTAGGGGCGATGGTGGCGTGGATGCGAGGGGTGGGGTGGAGCGGAGGCGATGGGCAGTTGTAGGGGGGAGTGCGGCTCGGATGCGACAGTCGTTGTGGCGCAGCGGCGGACGGGAGCGTCGAGGGATGCGCGGCGGCGGTCGAGGGCGGGGCGGATGCAAGGGACGGGGCGCGGGGCCGAGAGCGGCGAGCGAGGGCGGCGAGCGAGGGCGGCGCGCATGCGAGGGACGAACGGGGAGGCAGCGGTTGTAGGAGAGTGCGGATCGGACGCAAGGGAGGTTGTGTAACTGCGCGGCGCGCGCGCGGCGTGAAGGATGGCACGGGCGCAACGCCGAGCGAGGGCGTCGCGTCGCAGGGATGGGGTGAGCTGCGATGCGAGGAGGACGGAAGGGTGAGGGCGCGGCGGCGGTCGAGGCGATGAGGACGAGGACGACGGGAGGTGGGACGATGAAGATTCGGTTTCCATCGAGTGGGGCGACGAGGACGAGTGGACGGCGGTTTTTTGCGTCGCGGTGGGTGATGGTTTCGTGCGTGTACGGGTGGGAACATCATCCCAATGCGTGCGATAATCTCGTCGATCCAACGGATGTAAGAGGGTCACCGAGCTCATCTCCACCGTTGAGGAGGACGGACCGTCACCAATTGATTCTTTTAAGTAGTAGAGATGGCAGCAAAAGTGCGATAAAAAAGCCACCACTTGTTTGGGCTTTAGCTTTGTTGAAAGATCTAGCCACCAAGAAAGATCTGAGTCCGTGCATCCGTTCTTCATGAATTTGAAAATCGGAGGTCAAACTAGTAGGCACATTCTGTTGGGCTGAAAATCGGAGGACAAAATAGTAGGAAGGCGTTTCCTTTGGAACTGCTTGGCGGTTAAAGCGGTGGATCGTGTCATCGAACCCACGTGTGTGTACGAATCAGCCGAGTGCCTCTTCTCGTGACATTGACGGAATGGGAGTACTCGATCTTGTACGATCCGCACGCAGAGATTGTCCTCTATCACCGTCCGATGGCGATCTCACGAGTCTGAGATACAATCGGACGGTGATGGCGTTGCCGATCAAAGTTTCTGCGATCGCGCGACGGTGGTGGTTGGTCATGCTACTCCTAGGCTCCTAGCTGGTCTCTAGTGAGTGGTCTTTTGTTTTCTTTTGAGGAGACAATCGCCATATAATCTCAAATCAATTAATCATCTCGCTGAAGTGGGTCGGTGTGATTCACGTTCACGTGCCTCATCTCCCCGCACGTGATCTTTTACACATATGTACGTGTCCTCGCATGCACGCGGGCGAGTTGCGGGCGAGATGAATTCATGGACTTTTTTTGTCGTGCGTGTGCGACATCCGTCCACGCATGCACTTCCCCATGCAAGCAAAGTGATCCATTGAATATAGCACTAGTACACGTCTACACGGTGCAGCGTGCAGCGCGCGACCACGGCTTGTCATATTCATGGGTGCCCGGCACGCCACCTTACGAGTTACAACTTACAACGATGCGCCCCACTCTTCCTCGAAAAAGAGCGCGGTGCTCTCTTCGATCGAGTGCATCACCCATTTTATTGTTACACGCATACGCACATAGACACACACACACACACACGCTAGCTAGCGGTGCATGCTAGCGATTCACGAGCGGCAAAGAACGTTGATCCAACGATGACCGTAGCTCTTATTGGTCTCTCCATCTCTAGCTAGTACGTGGTACGTGCGAGCTAGTTACCGCCAGCAACGCGACGGCGTCCTTGTTTCTCGCCGCCGCCGTGCTTGGCGCAATCGGCTGGGTCGCCGATGTACCGTCGAGGCGCCGGTAGCGTCGTGGTTCCATGACACCGCCGCACTCCTTGCGTGCGCCGGCGCAGCATCGCCAACGATGTCCATGCATTGGCGGATCGGCGAGAACGACACGGTGCATAAGGCCACGCCGCAAAGATTTCCACGCCTCTCTCGTCGTGATCTCTTGCCTTTGTCGCCACGCCATTATTACTTCACTAGCGCCCCGCCGCTGAATGCATGAATTAATCCATGAGTATGCAACTATGCATGCGTGCAGGTGCTACTTTCAGAAAGTAAATGAGCTAGCTTAGTTACCGGCGGCGTGGACTGATGAATAAGTCTCTGTACTGTGGTCTTTATGGGGTGGGCACATGGTTCTTGTGACCCTGATGCATGGTAGTTGTACAACATCTTGGACTAGCTTTAGGACAGCATCTAGGACAGCATCTTAGCATCTTAGAGGACAGCATCTAGGACAATATCTTAGCATCTTAGAGGACAGCATCTAGGACAACATCTTAGCATCTTAGACTAGCATCTTGGCATATGCTTGGCTGATTAGCCAGTCTATAAATATGTATCCCCAACCCCTCAGGTGGGTATGGCATTGTGAGAGAAATAAACCAAGAAGAAAAATTTGCCTCATCTCCAAGTGTCATCCTCTCGATGAGAGTAAGGATCTTGCTATCACCAATAGTAAGAGTCCAACGACTAACAAGTGGTATCAGAGCTATACTATCATGTAGCCTGAGCCTCTCCTGCTCATCTCCTTCTCGGCCTCAGCGCCCCACGCGGTAGCGCAGCAGCTCGGCCTGTCACTGCTCACACCTCTCCGAGACGGCAGGCGCGGCTTCGTCGAAGCGCCCTCTCTCCACGCAATGCCCCCAGAGCACGCCATGTCCGCAGGCGATCTCGGCCTTCGATGCGCCTCGAGCACGCGGCGTCCAAGACGGCCGAAGCTTCGCCCCGGCAGAGCAGCCATGAGCGAATGGCGGCAGAGACGCTGCAGCGCGAAGAGGCGTCGGTGGCGGCGGCGGTAGCGGCGGCGAGCGGAGGTGGAAGCGGCGGCGGCGGTAGATGCGGCGCGTGGCGCAACAAAGTGTCGGTTCTCATGCGGCGAATAACAGCAGCTCCATCTGCGATGACAACGCCGACGCGGACCTTGAGCGGAGAGGGAGGCGGCACGAGGGCGAAGCGGCGCATGGCGCCGCGCGCGCACGCGCGCGGCAACCTGAACGGCGACGCGGACGCGGCCGGCGGCGCAGACGGTGGTCGGCGAGCGCGGCCTTCACAGCAACGCGCTCTCTCCCGGTTCGGTACCGTGGTCACCACGAGTACCAGGCTGTCGTCAGGGACGTCGGCCCCGGCGGCGGGTGGCCTACCCTCACCAAGACCAACTACGTCAAGTGGGCTGCGGTGACGAGGGTAAAGCTCCAGGTGCGGCATATGTGGGATGCAGTCCGGTACGGCGACGTCGACTACAACTAGGATCGACGGGCGCTGGATGCTCTCATCGCTGCAGTCTCGCCCGAGATGCAGTTCTCGCTTACCAACAAGCGGACTGCCAAGGAGGCTTGGGACGCCATCGCTGCGGCACGCATCGGCAGCGACCGCGCCCGCAAGTCCACACTGCAGGCACTTCGCACGGAGTGGGAGAACCTGGCCTTCAAGCCAGGTGAGGACGTCGATGACTTTGCTCTCCGTCTCAACACTCTGCTGCAGAAGATGGTACAGTTCGGCGACGACACCTACAACGAGGAGAGAGCTGTCGAGAAGCTCTTTCGCTGCGTCCCCGAGAAGTACAAGCAGATGGCTCGCTCGATCCAGTCTCTGCTGGACCTCTCTACGATGACAATCGAGGCGGCGTTGGTCGCCTCAAGGTCATTGGATGCGATGAGCCACGGCGTCTCTCGGGACTGTCACCATTGGCGGGAAGCTCCTCCTCACTCGGGAGCAGTGGGCTGCCGGCCAAGGTGACGAGGAAGAAGGGAGCCTTCTTCCATGACGAGCGCGACATGCGCGCAAGCCGCGCAAAGACGCCAGACATGGGCGCGAGGACGTCCGAGGCGGCGATCGTGGCGCCAGGCGGCGCCACTGGCAAGCAAAGCCGGCAAGAGATGACTCTTTCCACAATCGCGACAAGCTTGGTCATTGGGCGAGTTGTTGTCGATACCACGACGCGCCGAGCCCACGCCGCACAAAGCGAGGAGGAGGAGGCCGGCTCGTTCATTGCTCATGCGAGCATCGAACTACCTCGGCGCGGCCGCCGCAACGGCTCTCCTCCACCTTGACGAGCCAAAGCACACGCCTCTTCGCGATTCCGGCAACGACAAGACCGGCGGGTGGTGCCTCGACACGGTGCCACCCACCACATGACCGGGCGGCGGGAGTTCTTCTCCGAGCTCGACTCAGGCGTTCGAGGCTTCGTCAAGTTTGGGGACGCCTCCGGCGTGGAAATCAAGGGCGTCGGCTCCGTCATCTTCACCGCCGTGTCTGGTGAGCACAGCCGCTCACCGGCGTCTACTACATCCCCGATCTGCGAACTCCATCATCGCCTTGGGATACCGGATGAGAACGGCTCGCGTGTCGAGATCGAGCATGGGGTGCTGCGGATTTGGGATCTTCGCCGCCGCCTTCTTGCCAAGGTAACCAGAGGCGCAAATCGACTTACATCCTTCACGCGTGCGGTGGCACAACCCCTGTCTCGCCGCTCGTCGGACGACGAGGCGTGGCGTGGCACGAGCGCTTTGGGCACCTTCACTTCGAGGCCTCGGCGGCTCGGTGCCACGGAGATGGTGCGAGGCTGCCGTGCCTTGACCATGTGGGCGCTTCTGCGACGCTCTGCGTGTTGACGGCGCGGCGACTCCTTTCCCAAAGGCGTAGTTTCCGAGCCAAGGAGAGTCTCGAGCTCGTGCGGGACTTGTGTGGCGGTGACACCGCCACACCGGGAGGACGATGCTACTTCCTGCCGCCGTCGGCGACCTCTCCCGCTACATGTGGGTGATGGTCCTCGGCGGCAAGGGAGAGGCTGCGGGCGCCATCGAGCGCCGCAGCAGTCGCGCGAGGCAGAGTGCGGCCGTGGCTGCGCGTCTTCGCGCCTGATAACGGCGGCGACCACGGCCGGGCTGGTCGCGTCGATCTGCTACCGATGAGGGCATTCAAGACCACTACCCGCGCCCGTGCATGCCCGCAGCAGAACGGCGTCGTCGGCGGCGCAACTGCGGTTGTGGGGATGGCTCGGGCCCTCCTCGCGAGGGGATGCCGGCCTTCGGGAGAGGCGGTGGTGACGCCGTCTACATCCTCAACCGCTCGCCTACCAAGGCACTCGGCGGCGGGGCGCGTCGAGGTTTGGCATGGCGCAAGCCGGCGGTTTCCACTTGTCGGTCTTGGCTCCCTCGCGTTCGCCAAAGAGCTTGGCCACATCGGCAAGCTCGGCGGCAGAGCACCGAGTGTTCATCGGCTACGCGGAGGGCTCGAGGCCTACCGCATCCTCGACCTGTCCACACGGCTCGTCGCATCTCGCGTGACGTTGTGTTCGACAAAGGGCGAGGCTGGACGTGGGACAAGGCGGTGGACGACGATTCGACTTCGATTCTCAGGGACTTCGTTGTCGACTACGTCCACTTCGAGAGAGTCGGGGGAGCTAGCAGCTCGTCTTCACCGAGCTCGTCCACCTCGACATCTCGCTCGCCACCAGCTCCGGCGAGTGCTCCACCACTTTCGGCACCAGCTACGCCCCACTCTTCACCACCGACCACTCCCGCACCGGCTCACCACTCTCCTGCACCGGCTGCCACACCACCGGGATCGGCCCCAACAGCTTCGGTCCACGACGAGCAGCGCACGGTGGAGTTCGCTACTCCGCTGTCCCACGACGAGGACCGCGTCGACGCCTACCACGACGGCGAGTCTATGCGCTACCGTACCATGGACAACATCCTCGGCGACTTCCGTCCACGGATCGGCGCAAAGACGACTTCGAGGCGAGCGCACTTGGCGTGCGACGACGGCGAGCCCGCTCGCGCCGAGGCGGAGGGAGACGCGGCGTGGCGTGTCGCGATGAAGCAGGAGATGGACGCCGTCGAGCGGAACCGGACGTGGGAGCTGGCGGATCTTCCTACCGGTCACCGCGCGATCACCCTTAAGTGGGTGTTCAAGCTGAAGCGGGATGAAGCCGGCGCCATCGTCAAGCACAAGGCTCGCTTGGTGGCACGAGGCTTCATGCGGCGGAGGGGTCGACCGGCGGCGCCGCACGCGTCGCGCGCGCGCATGGAGTCCGTTCGTCTTCTCCTCGCACTGCGGCCCAGAGGGTTGGCGCGTCCATCACATGGATGTCAAGTCCGCCTTCCTCAACGGCGACTTGAAGGAGGAGGTCTACGTCCGTCAGCCGCCGGGATTCATCATCCTCGGCAAGGAGGGCAAGGTCCTCCGCCTGCGCAAGGCCCTCTACGGCTTGCGGCAGGCACCACGAGCCTGGAACGCTAAGCTGGACTCCACCCTTCTGCAAATGGGGTTCGGCAGAGCGCACCACGCAGGTCGCGTGTACCGGCGGGCAAGGGCGGCAACGCCTGGCGGTGGCGTCGTCGACGACTTGGTGATCACCGGCTCCAAGGAGGCCGAGGTCGAGGCGTTCAAGGCGGAGATGAAGACCGCCTTCCAGATGAGCGACTTGGGGCTCCTCTCCTTCTACCTGGGGATCGAGGTCCACGGGACAGCTCCATATCTCCTTCGCTGCATCGCCACGCCAAGCGCATCGTCGAGTGGGGCGGGCTCACCGATCGCAACCCGACCACACTCCTGGAAGAAAGTCGGTGAGCCGCGACGACGGCGGCGGAGGAGGTGGACGCGACGCGATCGGCGGCGCATCGTGGCGACCGCCGCTACCTCGTCCACACGCGTCCGGATTTGGCGTTCGCCGTCGGCTACGTCAGTCGGTTCATGCAGCGACCGACGATGGAGCATCAGCAGGCCGTGAAGAGGATCCTCCGCTACGTTGCGGGCACCTCCGACTACGGCTTGCACTACCCGAGGTGTCCCGGCGCGGTGCACTTCATCGGTGCGGCGGCGGCGACCACGCGAGCTACATCGACACCAAAGAAGAGCACAAGCGGATTCTCTTCTTCCTCCTCGGCAAGTGCCTCGTTAGCTGGCAGTCAGTCAAGCAGCAGGTGGTGGCCCTGTCCAGCTGTGAGGCCGAGTACATAGCGGCTTCCACCGCTTCAACTCAGGCGCTCTGGCTCGTTCGACTACTTGGTGATCTCCTCGGCAGAGACACTGAAGCGGTGGCGCTCAGGGTGGACAGCAAGTCCGCCTGCTCGGCAAAGAACCCGTTTTCCATGAACGAACAAGCACATCCGGTGAAGTACCACTTCATCGAGGTCGTTTGGATGAAGCGACATCAAGGCGAGCTACATCAACACCACGGATCGCCTTGCGGACCGCTCACCAAGCCTCTTGGGAGGGTCAAATTCCTCGAGCTCGCTCCAGATCGGGATGGTTCAACTCTCCCACAAGACGACGCACAAGACTTAGGGGGAGAATGATGAATAAGTCTCTGTACTGTGGTCTTTGTGGGGTGGGCACATGGTTCTTGTGACCCTGATGTATGGTGGTTGTACAGCATCTTGGACTAGCTTTAGGACAGCATCTAGGACAGCATCTTAGCATCTTAGAGGACAGCATCTAGGACAGTATCTAGGACAACATCTTAGCATCTTAGAGGACAACATCTAGGACAGCATCTTAGCATCTTAGACTAGCATCTTGGCATATGCTTGGCTGATTAGCCAGCCTATAAATATGTATCCCCAACCCCTCAGGTGGGTATGACATTGTGAGAGAAATAAACCAAGAAGAAAAATTTGCCTTATCTCCAAGTGTCATCCTCTCGATGAGAGTAAGGATAAGGATCTTGCTATCACCAATAGTAAGAGTCCAACGACTAACACGACGACGACCACGCCCTCGTTTCCTCCTCCGTGCACACGCCCGGTCGCCGATGTACTGTACGAGGCGGCGGTAGCGGAAGGATCCGACTCGCCGCCTCGCGCTTGCGCAGCGCCGCGCACCGCTCAACCATGTCGAGCGTGGCGGATCGGCGCGAGCGACTTGGTGCATATGGCGGTCGCAGATTTCCACGGCCTCTCCTCATCGTGATCTCTTGCCTTTGTCGCGTCGCCATTATTACTTCACCACGCCCCGCGGCTGAATGCATGAATTAATCCATGAGTATGCATGCATGCGGTGCTACTTCGACGATAAATTAGCTAGCTTATTTACGGCGCCATGGGCGGCGACGACGTCCTCGTTTCCTCCTCTGTGCACTGGGCGGGGTCGTCGTGGTACCATCTGGCGGTGTAGCGGGAAGGATCCGACTCCACCGCCTCAGAGCTTGCGGCGCTGGCGCTTGCTTCAACCCCGCCGTGCGGCCGCAGTCGGCGGAACGACATGGTGCACATGGCCAGGTCGCAGCACTTCCACGGCCTCTCCTCGTCGCCTTTCTTCAACGCCGCCGTCACTGTTAGAACAGTTCGAGGAGACTCCGCTCGGCGAAACTGATTCACTGGTCTCCGCCCAGACGTGTCGTGCCTGGTTCTTGCTCTCACCACCAAACGTGACCCTCACGAAGCACAGAACAACACAAGCAGCGCCCCTGCCTCTGTCTTTGCTTGACTTCACGTGAAGCTAGCACCAGACCTTTGGTTATTCACGTGCACCCATTTAGTCTCTGCAAGGTTGTGCTCCGCCTGAGTATTAGCAGCACACGGCCTCGGTCCTTCCTGGTGAAAAAGAACCCCAAAACAAGCAAACAAAATTTGCCGAGAGAACACCGACACACAGAACGATTCTTGTTTCGGGAGCGCGCTGCTCCTCTTTTTTCTTTTCTATTTCTTCTTAACTCATCGATACATTGTAGCCAGCCTTGGCAATTTATACTCACGCATACCCTAGGCACGAACTCCTACTCGGATTCTACTTCGTATGCTACAGTACTCAGACTCCATAAACGAAACGGGCTCAAAAACAGAATCTGAACTTAGAAACTAACATACCAAAAACAAGATTAATCTAACAGTCACTTGATCGGCAAGACCTGAATGCATGTGTACTGTTAATGTGTTGTCCACGCACTAAACGGACTAGAGATTGATAATGTATCTAGCAGTGGCATGATGCCCACGTCGTCGGCGACGGCAGCGGAGAGGCGGCCGGCAACAACGAGGGCCTCGAGCGAAAGCATCAGTAGGATGGTAGTCACGCATCTCTCCATGGCTGGTTAATTAGCTTGATCTCTGCAGCTTTTTGCTCAGTCTACTTGCACTAGCCAGCTTGTGCCGTGCGCACTTGCATGCGCGGTCTTGTGTGACATGCAAATATGCAATGCATGTGAAGCGGTGTATATAGCCCCGGCAGACCAATGGCTAGACGGCATGGAGACGAACACGCGGCGCTTTCCATTGCCAGATGGAAGCGAGAGGATATGGACACCAACACTACAACTGAATACAGTACTACATATGCATGGAGGAGCTACGCACCTGTCAGCGTGAAGTGAGTAGGTAGCATTTGTAAATTGGATGCATGGGCGCATGCATCCGTGGATTGATTACCGTAGCTCGCTCCACCAAGTGCATGGTCATCAGCAACTGCATGTGGCGCCTCACACGCGTCGCACACGCACTAAGTCTAGTACCTGCCACTGCAAAACCGAGCGAATCGTTAGACGGAGTACTCGCGCGCGGTCGCCGACGCCTCTCGACGCACTCGTCGAGGCGTTCAATCGATCGCTGGACTTTATGTTTCTGCCCCGGCCGGCTGGCGAAATTGACACACCACGTACAGAGAGAAGGGATCGAGATCACGTACGTACGACAACACAGCTAGCCTATGTGGAGATATGATCCTAATCTTACTGTGTTGAGCAACTGACATCGGCGTTGAGATCTAGCGGAGTGGTGTTGATGGGAACACCACAGCCAACCAGAAGACGAGCACGCCGACAGAAAGCCGATGAATTGAAGCCGTCGAACCCGACTCAGCAGGACACAAGCCTCCAGGGAGACGAATGCAGTCAATCGCCATGGAATTCCTATCTCCGATCTCTCTCTCTGGATTTTTCGGACGGGAAGCACCGCGAGAATCAAGGAATACAAAAAGAATCTTAATGGGTTAGCTCATGTTGGGCAGGTTCGGGAACCAAAAACGCTCCCACTAGCAGAAAACAAGCCCAAAAAAACATAAGATAACATCATAGATCTTGGAACAGATTGGATGGTTAAAAATCGACTGAAATATAATATATTTTCAGGCGATGGATAAATAACAATAATGTAGTCTTATTAAAAAGGGATTATCTATTCGTAAAGTGATTAAAATTTTATTAAACATAAGTAACATGTTTTGTCTATTGAATCAATATTCAATCATATGACACATCGATGTCTACCCAAATCTAATGGTCATATTCTAGATAACTTAAAAATAGTAAATCTGTAAAAAAGCATATGATATTTTCAGGCACTGATAAGTAGCAATAATGCAATCGTATTAGGAGGGCCAGAGCGTAGCGTAGCACACGCAGATGGAGTAGGCATCGATTGCTCCGTGGGCACGTCTTTATTAGAGAGAGAAAACAACCAAATCTAAAACATGCAATAACAACCATGCATACTGGAGAAGCAACCGGGCGGGGGCCGGCCGGGAGAGAGAGACACACAGAAAACGTCGAAACAACAGATGCAACACGCAAAATGGCCGGCCGCCGGGATCGTCCTGGCACCGGCAGATACATATGGGCGGGTAGTACGGCTTGGTGCACAAGACCACGTCGTCGCAGCAGTCCCACAGATCGTCATGAGACCGACCGACCGGGTGTATACAGTCAGTGATGATAAGCACGCACGTTGCACTACTAGTTCTTCACTGGTTACGTACTCTGATTACGAGGCCAATCAGCACGTACGTACACGGATGATACATATGGATCGATCCGGCCGGCATACGTGGATAATTACATACAGCATCATTCATTCGATTGTGAATGAGCCAATGGCTGGCGCGCGCCCCACGGGAGCAATTACTTGTTGGTACTACTGGTTAGGAAAGGGAACTGTTAAGAGTGAGATTGGGTTGAGGATATAAAGGGAGGGTGATATCTAGGGCATTGGATTTTCATTTGATGGCTCAAAAAGTGACTGATTTCCAATGCAGATCGAGCTTTTATGTCCGTTCTAGATAGATTTTGGGTATGTTAGGATCGATCGATCGAGTTCATTTTGTTGAGGCTAGCTAGCAGTTGTATCTATTATTATATTAAGATGGAAGTAAGATGATCAACACAAGCAAGAGCCAGCAGCTAGCTTATTGATCCCCCGATGGGTGTTACTAATCTTACAAGGAAACAGAGAGAGCCTGCAGAGCGCGCGTAGCGTAGTACGTACGTACGTCGCTAGCTTATAGTATTGCTCCCCGTTTATTAGACAAGGAAATTAAACGCGCGGCAGCCAGATATATGTAAACACACGAGACAAGTGGAGAAGCGCATGCACACACAGACGTCCAAACACAAGACGGTAAGTGGCCGGGTGGGAGCTGCTTGGCCGGCGTCGTCGCGGATTTATTCCGTGCACTTGGGAATCCCGGACTTTTCATCCCAATCGAACTGGTACCAGTCGCGGCAGACATACCGAGGAGGATGATCCTCGGACACCTGCTCGCAATCCTTGCAAGCGCTGGAGCAGGACGCCACCCTGTCCGTGCAAAAGCACCTCGGTGGGAAAATCGTCAAGCAGATGGCCATGTCGCAGCAATCCCCCCACGGCTTCTGCTTTCCTTCCCCTGCTGCTGAAAGTCCATTAGTAATTTCCCCCGCACCTGTACACACACACACACACACATTATTCATACTTCGTAAACAAACCAATCCTTGCACGAAAACTATACTCATGAAATACATACACATGTATAAAACGCACATATATAAATTAGTACATCGGTGCGCGCACATATATGCATGAGTCTGGATACATAGTATATGCATGTACTTATACATATATACACACGTATATTCGTGAGTTTGGATATATGCGTACGGATGTACACACACATGCAAATTAAAGAGCTTGATTAATACTACATCGATGGACTAGCTAGCTAGGTAGTTCTGAAAGAAATGTACTAGCTAGCGTCACATGCAGTACGTGTAGAAGCAGGCCGTACGTCACCTTTGCCGTCGCTTGGGAGACGAATAGCCAGGTCGTCGGCGAGGGTTTGGGCTCCGGCTCCGGCGAGAAGAAGGGCCAGATGGAGGGCAAGGATCAGTAGGATGCTAATGCTAATGCCTCTCTTCATCTTCATGCTTGGTTTGGGGCTGGTGTGATACAACTGAGAGCGCTAGTACCATGGATATATAGCCCTCTCAGACCAATCAGCAAGCGACATGGACTACTCAGAGCATCCGGAGCGATAAACACGTGGCCCTTTTTTTTTTTAAAAAAATTCTAACTGGATACGGATCCATTTTTTAAAAAATATATTATTTTAATAGAATAATAGAAATAAATAACTTTATAATAAAATTACATGTTTCTTCCGACGCCGGTTGGATTGGCATGTCCCCAATCAAATAGAAGTCCCGTCTCAATCGCCAAACCAAATAGCGTCAGGGCTCCTGTCGCCAATTAAACTTGTAACAACCACATGTCACCAAACCACATGGCAACAGATGCTCAACTTCTTTGGCAGAAAAAAGTGAAATAAATATATTTTTATTTTTATTTGTTAGAATGCACCTTCCAACTTTGATATCGGTACTGCATACATTGCATATAATTATTCGACACCCGATATAACATAAATGTATAGGAGAACATATCTAAATACGACATATGTCATCACATAGTTGTAATTTTTCGCACGCACGACATGCAATGCACTTGCAAGTCCGCTACTAACACATAGTCTATACAAACGTCTTGACAAATTACAATGATAGTAAGAAAAACATTCATCACATCGCATTTCAAATAGGTAAACCATGCCCGTATGATTGCCATAACTTCGTTCCCTTTGGTTGCACTAACTCCCAATATGTGTCTTGTCATGCCCAGGTGGCAACACAACTCAATTTCAAATCGTGCAAAGTATATGCTTCAACTCGAAGGTGTAATACAATCATCGTATCACGCGCCTCACGTGCGCTGCTCTAGTCTTATTATTAGGTTGACGGTCACCGATGGGAAATAACGCAAATCAACCCCCAGGACTCTCGAACAATCCCTTGTCTGTAGTAAATTTTGAAATTAACTTTGCCCGACATATCTAGGTACTACAAGATAAAATAGATCTATAGGATTAACCGCATATCTAAAACTAAACTATAAACACAAAATAGATATACTACAACAAACTCCACTACATAACCATACATTTAAAAATATATAATCTATTTAATTACTTAACCTACAAGTTTTATTTGCTAACACATTATTTTGAATATATATATATATATATATATATATATATATATATATATATATATATATATATATATATATATATATATATATTACCTTCAAAGTGGGCAACCATAACTACTCCCTCCCTCCCGTTCTCCACTAGGTGACCGGATCTGCTTCTCCCTCTCTCCCCTTCTCCGCTACGAATGGACAGCGCTTCATTAGCTTCCTCCTCTCCTTCCTCCCCTCCCCCTTTTTTTATTAGAAGTGATTTTCGACTGAATTTTTCGTGTTTTTTATAGTGGGGATCCTGTCGTCGCTCTAAATGGCGATAGGAGATACAAGGTCTTTGTTGCTATTTGGAATAACGATCTGCTTCTCTATCGCCATTCCATATGGCGACAAAAAGGTTTATTACTGTTTGGTTGACGACAGGCCAAAGCATGTCGCATTTCAAATGATGACAGGAACTTATTTTCGTAATTTTATTAAATAAATATTTATTTATGTAGTTATATTAAAATAATGTATTGTTTTTTTTTAAAAAAAAATATGGACATGGATCCATGCGGAAGCAAGCAGATGTGGGCCGATCGAGCTAGCATTAATGAGTTGATTGCATTGCACGTTGTGGGCCAGTATCTCGTAAATGCCAACTAAGCTTATCGATATTTTATTAATAGTCCTCGTGCAGCACCCTCACAACATAAAAAAAGATAAGAAAATGGTTCGTATCCAAAGTGGGCAGCAGCAAGAATATGCTATAGTTAATGTCTTGTCTGCCTAATATAGAAAAGAAAAAAATTATGCCATTGCAAATATTATAAATACTTATTGCAAAATGATATCTTTCTTATAGCCATTACAAAGTCGAAACCTACCTTTTTATACCATTATCGTCACCTCTGTTATTATTTTTTCGTCACACCTTCAGGGTTGCATGGAGCGGCCGAAGCAATGTCAGATTTGTCAAATGTTACTGCAATTTGCTCACTTGTTCCAACCTAGGTTCATCAATTATAGAACACAAGAACTAACGCATTTTTAGCTGGGAAGCTTGCTTGGGAACATGCGCATAGCATGCAGCTTGGCTCGTGAGCTCGAGCTACTGATATGGCTGAGCCAAGCAGGTATTCTGGCTCGTTTCCTTAACAAGTCTGCTTAACAAGTCGAGTTGAGTCGAGCTGAGCCATTGTTGCAGGCGAGCCGGACTTGAGTCAGTCCGGTTTGGCTCATTTTCACCCCTACTACTGGGACACATGTCATGTTCTCTCCGATAGCCCGAGCATATTCTATACCGCTGTGTCATCTCTATTTCGAGCTCTTTGCTCTTTTGCTTCTGTACGTCTATGCTCTTATTCGTACGAATGCATGCATGTATACAAAAATACATAATGTTATACATACTCTGTTCACACGGATACATACATGTATATACACATGCCTTGAGAGCGAATACGATGACTTCTTTTTCTGTTGCTTTAACAATATAATAGATAGATTGGCAAAAATTTACTTACATGTCATGTTAATTAATTAGTTGACGATATTTAAATAGGACACTACAATCTTTTTTTTAGTACACACAGGACGCACTCACGTACGCACACTACACGCACGCCCACACCCACATACGCATGGGTACGTCCTAAACACACGTCTAATTTAGAGCGGAGGTTAAACTCCACAGAGCGTGGGGAAGCTTTGACCACTAAACGCACCCACGTGTGCGTGTACTGTAATCTTGAGATCGATGATGCCCAATCCCATTATAAAATTGTGTCCATTCGATACACATGAGGATACAGTGCATGTCGTACAATATCACTGACGAGATTGAATAATAGTCGGTTATTGTTGGATAGGAAGAGAGTTGCGTGGAGTTAAGTCATATATATATATATATATGCATATATTGTATTAACTACCACGTATAGTCAAGCGTGGTACACATGGCCTCTAGTCAATAAGATAGAACCCACGGGTCTGTGAGACTTATCGATCATAGGGTTGTCGTGATGTGATCTGATCATAATAGACCTTCTCACCAGGGATGGTACCGCCTAAACTGGCCGTAACCTTTCCTAGTCGTGGCAAGTATTACTGACCAAACGTATATTTGAGGGTTATTTAGAATACTATTGTTTATAATAAATCTAATAGACAAATAGCTTTATTAATTGAGAGGCAAACGTGCAAGGGGAATGTCTTACTGACAACAACCGTTATCAACGTGCATATTCAAGCAACTGTCAAAGCGCCTCCTGGCATGTAGCAACTACCACCCCTTCAACGCTTTATAAGGGGCGGTACCCGTGACGAGAGGGGAAGAGATGAACACACATACGAAGTCATTAATAATATTTATTAGTTTTGATGGCTTGTAGTGCTTTGTAACCTCATTCAACACAAAAATACGTGAGTATGGTTGTTATTCTCTCCGAAGAAGGCCTGAACCTGTCTAAAAAAACCCTGTCTATTCTTACGTGATCTCGATAGCCATGTCCCCAGCATTTAACTCACAAATAGCAATAGTAATTCATCTATAGTTGGCACCATCCGTGAGGACTACGGTGATCTTCGTTCCTTCTACTCGGATGCCTCCATGGCAAATGAGTGGAACGAGCATAATTTGTTTGATCTCGTAGATTACACTTGAATCAACATGGATGCATGCTACGACTACGAGTCGAACATCTATTCTATTCGTCTGAGGACTAGGGATCCTTCACCAGGCCCATCGAGGCATTGAATCGATCGCTGGACCTCTGCCCCGGCCGTACGACAACACAGCCTGCGGAGATCATGTGAGATTATCCTAATCGTAGTGTGTTGAACAATTGACATCGTTGTTGAGGTGTTTTGGAGAAACCCTCAGTTTAGCGGAGTGTCGCATGTCTGTCAGAATGTAGGCGGTCAGACCGGCCTAGGGGTGGCGGTTATATCGACCGAGGTAGGTGGTCAGACCAGCTGTGGCCGGTGATAACAACTTTTGGGGATTGCACACCAAATATTTATGTCAGAGTGTTTGAGGATGTATTTGCATCAGATGCCCTGAAAAATGAAGACTTGACATGAAACTGGATAGAGTTTTACCGAAAAATCTAGACAGTGTATTTTCCCGACTTGGAGAGCGGTTTGATCGGCCAATGGTTGGCGATCGGACGGTGGGCGTTCGAATGCACCGATGGCGGCTAGCGATGCGTATTGAGAATCGGAAAGATTGTTGATATCTATTATTCACGCTGAAACGAGGTATGTAAGTTCTGAAAATGGCTTGTATATATGCAGAACCGGTGTTTGTTTATCTTTCAAAATATCTAGGTATGAGGTTGGATATTAAATGGTGGTTAACCGGATAATATCAAGGTGGGCATTGTCAATGGTGCTCGACAAGCGACGGGAAAGTGACGGTGAAGGCATTCAAAGACGACGGTGAAGCCATTCAAAGACGATGATGGCTTTATTTTGCTTTTGGGATTTTAAAACATGTTATATTTTTTTTAAGGTTTAATTTATGTACTAGCTTGCATAGATATGTTTTGCTTGATATGTATATGACCTAAAATTGATATTTATTGTATGTTTACGACCACATCTCACCCTCTTTTAGAATTTCTTTGCAATGTATGGACACCTATTTATTAATATTTATTGTGGATCTTTCGAGCTGATGTTCTTGCAGCCAGCGGTCAGACCGGTCACCTGGCGGTCAGACCGACCGAGAGGGTTTGAGTTACGGGGTTTTCGGTTTCAACGCGAAACTTTCGCTGTGATCTTGTGGCTTTGATCTTCATAGTTTTTGTAGCTATTAGAGTAAAAAAGAAGTTGAATACCGCAGAAGTGAAAAATACATGTGATCCTATTCAACCTCTGTGGTCGCTAATTCTTCGCGTCCAGAACAAACACTTACACTCAGGCTCGCTATATATCCCTGCGTATCCCCAGACTAATTCCCAGGTAAGAAAGGAACATCATATATATCAAGCTATCACGATCAATATATGCTCTGATTCTTATCACTTAATTAAGCAGCCATGTATTTCATGAGACAGTAGCTAGCAGGATGGACGGACTCTGCAATCCGTCTCTGTACTATGGAAGCGCGCCGTCGATCTCAAGGAAGAAGGCCCTTCTCCTGGAAGCTCTTGATGCAGTCGTGGAACATCTGCTGCACGGACAGGAATGGAGGGAAGCCCAGCGCTTTGATCTTGCTCGTGTCCATCTTGTGTGGCCTGTCGTCCCCCTTCAGGCCGCTACACCTGTGGTGTGATTAATTGACAGCAAAACACACATCATAATGTACGTATATATAAAGCAGCATCAATTGAATTGATCGTCGAAATTAATTCAATTTTACTACTAAATGCTACTACTAGAGTCGTCGTCGTCGTCGTCGTGCATGCATTAATGGTATGTATACTAGCTTACTCTGTGGGGATTGGGTAGCGAGGGTATCTCTCCCTGAGCGACTAGAGGATCTCGGACCAGCGCGGCACGTCGCACGAGCAGACGAGCCTCCCCGAGGCCCTGGCGTCCCCCATGGCCAGGACGTGGCTGTGCACGTTCGCCGCGCCCTTCACGATCGGGTCGATCAGGTTGACGACGACGGGGAAGGCGGTGTGGAAGACGCCGTCCACGCCGTCGGCGGCCTTCACGAGCTGCAGCCTCTTGTTGGCGCCTTCCAGGTCCCACAGGACCCAACCTTGCCTTCATCCTCTGCAATCAACATGAACGCGTACATCAGCATACATGCACGCATAAGAATTCAAACACAAATGGATCTATCGATCAACACTGTTCTGTATATGTACCTGGGTCTCTGACCGTGTGGCCGGCGGCGAGCAACGCCCGGATGAGGTGCGCCGCGATGAATCCTGTGCCCCCAGTCACAAAGTACTCCGGCATCTCTCTCTCAAGCGCCTCACGATGATCAATATTTTTTTAGTAAATTTTACTTCAGATCATGTGATTTTATCATAGTTTCACTTTGCATCACTCTTAACAAATCTTTTCAATTTGCACCATATTTTTTTTATCATGTGTTGCACTTTGTACCAGGGTATGAATTCAGTCGTCTTCTTTGGTGCTCGCCGATGATGAATGGCGGCATCGAGGCATGGGATGAAGAGAGAGGAGGTAGATCGAAAGTGGAGAAGAATAGCTGGAGCATCGCCGGCGGTGGCCATAGCAACGGCGGCGCTACCTTGCCGGCCGTGCCTCTCCGCCGACAAGCTCTCTACACACCTATCATGTTTCTCTCTTGCTGATAGGACGTTTTCCTGATGCAAAGTGAAATCATAGTAAGATTACATGATTCGAAGTAAAATTTACTCTTTCTTTTTTATTATACCACGAGAAGAAAGAACCTCCATTGGACGGCACAACGCAAATATGGCGCAATCAAGATCGGTTTGGATTAGGTCGGTCATGGGAAGAGGATTCTTGCTGCATATGTATGCATGGGCTGTTGTCCATTAAGGGTGCGTTTGGTTAGATATATCGGACTGAATGGGATGAGATAGTACATGATGGATGGGATTGTCCTGAATGGGATGGTACATATGTGTTGTTTGGTTGATTGTATGGTATGATACTCGAATATGTTTGGTTGGTTGTATAGAATGATCTAAAATGGTATGAGATGGTGTTTGGTTGAGGGGATTAGGTTGATTTGGGTAAGATTATCTCAATAATATTTTTCCTTTTTCCTTTCTTCTTTTTTCTCATTTTCTCTTTTCTTCCCTCCTTTTTCTTTCCTTTTCTTTCGACCGATACTCTTCTTTTCTTCCTCTTTCTTCCGACCGACACTCTTCTTTTCTTCCTTTGCCTCCCGAGCGCCTCCCCGCCTCCCCAAGGAGCTCCTCCCTTTGTTGGTGCCTCCTCACCTCCCCAGCTCCTCCCTGCCCCTTCGCCTCCCCAGCGAGCTCCTCCCTTCGCCACCGCCTCCCCAGCGCCGTCGCACCTCCCTTCACCGACACCTCCATGCCTCCCCAGCGCCGCTGCCTCCCCGCCTGCCTAGTGTCATCGCGCCTCCCTTTGCCGCCGCCTCCCCAGCGCCATCGCACATCACTTTTCTTCCTCCTGAGCCAAACCATCGCCGGCTCCCCCTCTTCTCTTCCTCTGGCCGCCGCTGCACCACCTCAGGCCGCCACGTCGCCTCAGGCCGCCACCATCGCCGGCTCCCCCTCTTCACTTGAAGTCGCTAGCGGTCAACCGAAGCCATGCCACGCGAGCGAACGGGATCGAGACGGTGTGGTTCAGCCGATTTTTCGAAATGAGTTGGTACAACATCTGGAAGGAATATTCCCCAAATGTGAATGAGGTCATCTGGGATGGTTTGGTACTATTTAACCAACCAAACGCATGAATGACCTCATTTCTCATACCGAACCATCCCGTTTAGCCTGATACATCCAACCAAACATACCCTAACTCCATTCTTTCTTCGGGTAGTACATATACTTGCCCGTACGTACAGCATATACGCATGTACAGCAGTACGTATACACTGCAGCTAGCAGTGTATATACACATCATTATATGAGTTTTGCTGTGGTCCTTGGAGCAGCTTAGGCTTACAAGTGCTAATAATGTGCATGCTTGAGTTTGAACATGTAATTCTAACTACCAATTTGCTCACTGGAAGTGGATTTTTACCTCTTAAATGCTTGTTTGGATGGAGAGGGATTAGAATCAATCTCTTTAGACTGAAAGAAATTTTAGTTCAAATTCCGAATCAATCTGAAAGGATTGAGTCGAATCACGATGTATCCAAACAAGTCTTAAGGGGGTCATCCCCTAGCCGTCCAATTTGTCTCTCCCTCTATACCAAGATCCGTGCATGTAATTCCTTTTTTCTTTTCTTTTCTTTATTTTTTTTTCATTTTACTTTCTTTCCTTCTTCTCTTTCTTCCATATCACGTTCTTACTGCTATCCATTTCTTTGCCTTCTTTCCTCCTGGTCGTGGCGGCTCAGTGCCCCCACCTTCCTCCGGCCCTTCCTTTGGCCACCACCTCGCCTCGTCATCGGCTTCCTATGGCCACCGCCGTGCGTCCGTGTCTCGCCCCGTTTCCTACGGCCACCGCCGCCCCTTGCCATCCTTCGGCCACCATCGCCCCTGACCCACTAGCCGATTCACCGCCGTCGCTGTGCCGCCCTGGCTCTGCCTCACCTGGCCTCGAAGGTGACAGGAACACCTCACCTGGTCACGTGTGTTGAGAGGCAAGGCAGCGGCGGGGCGAGAAGGGACAAAGAGAGGAAAGTGATGTGTGTTTCGCGAGAGGGAGCCGAGCGCATATGACGCTAGTGGACTAGCCCGTCCTTGTACCACATGGTTCAGCCGTTTTTGCCGAATGAGTTGATTCATGATCTTTGTAGAATATTCCTTCAACTTGAACTAGCTTGTCCCGGACGGATTCGTTTCATTCATTCAACCAAATGCTTGAACGAGGGCATATCCCAAACCATCCGTGCCACCTTGTTCACCCATCCAAATACATCCTTGGGAAATACAGAATACAGTAAGAGACAAAATGGTATGAATCTCGAGACAAAATGAACGGTGGATAAGATAGGAGGATGTCCCTTTTTCCGTCACTTTATTTTGTCATTGATGTACGGTTGTGGTTCGAACACACTCAGAATTTGTGACACATATAGTCAGTACGTACATACTCTTATACAAGCATGCAAGACTATGCGTACGTACTCTTATACAAACATACAAGTGGTTCGAGTTCGACACTACTGATCGATCAAACCCTTTGCTTACTGGCCGCACTTCTTGCACTCCTCTCCGAAGTAGATGCAAGGTGTAGAGAGGGTAAGATCTAGGTTCAATCCAGCAAGCCGCTGCTCCGGCCGAGCTCGGTTGCTGCTGCTGCTTGCGTCCGAGACTGCACAGTCGCCGACGGCGATGTCATCCTTGGAGGAAGAAGAAGGGTCGCGATCGGAATGCTTTGCACGGTGTTCCTCGCATTCGTTTATTGCACGTCGGCGTTGCTCATGATCAGGTAAGGGTAGAGTCTTTGCACGATGGTTGTCAGGATCAACACCCATGCTCTTCAGCTTCGTCCTCATCTGCGAGTTCCAGTGGTTCTTGACCTCCTTGTCGGTCCTTCCCGGCAGCCTCCCGGCAATGAGGGGCCAGCTGGATCAAGAACACCCATGTTAGCAAGGATCAAGAACGGTGGATGAATCATGCATAAAGTACTATGTAAGTCAAAATTGATAAGAGTTTGGATCGTTCGACTCCCAAACAAGAATTTGGATAACTTATTTTTGGCAAGCAGAACGACTATAAATATGTAGGATGCATGTCTAGTTATAGTACTAGACGGAATCTTTCGAATTGCAGTTCCACCCTGCACTGCTGCAGTATATATGTACAAGTGAAGGTACGAGCCACATGTGCACTACTTAAGTACTGAACTACAGAAGAAGAAGAGATCAAATCGGAGAGCTGAGCTAAGATTAACATGGTGGAGGAGAGGAGAGCATACAGTTGAGTTGAGCAAGATAAGACCATCGCGCGTTCTTCGTACCGGTTCCCGAGCAAAGCGTGCAGCTTGATGAGAGGTCCTCCTCTTCCTCGGAGAAGCTCGAACAAGCAACGTCCCTATAGACGAAGAGGAACGCACAGCATGTACATGCAAGATCAGAAAACACATGCAGATGCATATATATTCATGGAACAGGCTACGACATGCATGCAGCAAACTTACTGCCTTACCTCTAGTCTGCTTCATCTGCTTGCACGGCCTCACGCTGCGTCGTGGATCCCTCATTGCTAGTTTGTTACTAGTGCATATATGAGCTAGCTAGCTACTTGCTTAATTGCAATGACTGGGTAAGTCCCAGGCACGTATATCTGCATATTGATCTGAGATATATAGAAACATGCCGGGTGGCTAGCTAACCCTAGTTGTTGGGGGAAGGGGGGAGTAGGAGATGGAAACGATAAGGTGAGCCATGCGCGTCGTACGCAAGGTTCTTGATTTGACTGGAAGTAAGAGGAAGACCGGCCGGTTGGTTGGTTGGTTCAGCCCTTCAGGTGTGGAACAATGGGGGGAGAGCGCAACGCAAGCCCTCTTACCACGTCCCTGAAAATACGATGGCCGGAGATAAATTCACAGCTTCACAGAATGCACTCGCCTGAGTATAAAGATGGGTATCAGGATTAATCATAGATCAATATACCGCTCTAATTTTCTTAGATTTTTTTTTAAAAAAATAGACAGATTTCGATATTACACCAAGCCGAGTTACTTATAAGTTTTCTAGCAATGCACACGATAATTGAGAACCACTGCCACCTAGATCAAATCAAAGTACTATGAGAAAATATTATGAATATTTTAGTCAACACTCAACAGTGAGAAAGTATACCTAGTAATTAGGTTTACATGCACGCTTGACCCTGATACCTGCTGTTCCAAGAAGGGTTCAAAGAATTTCACGAAAAGGACTGCCACCCGCAGCCATCTAACTTGAAACTTCTAGAATCCAAAAAATTAAGATGGTAGTTTTTGAAAACCATACAACCATGGAAAAACGGAAACTACTGTTGGTAAAACCCATCAAGATCTTGTAAAGAAAGTATTTTACTACCAAATTTTTTTTTTACTGAAATGAACTCTTACTATATACGGCCACAAAATCTGCCTGTAAAGTACAAATCAGGCAAGTATGCACGAAATGGCAACACAATACTTCAAAAAGTAGCATAAACCGGCAACGCAAATAAACAGCAAGTCATAAGCTACACGTCAAAGGTAAAGCTCCAGTTTGATCGGTAGTTAGAAGAAGGAAGCAAAGCAGCACCTACTCACTCATAACTGATTAGAGCGACACGCGCCGTGTGCTAGCTGTGTCCACAGGTCGCACCTTTGAGGTCATTCAGAACGATCAAATGTGCTAAAGCAGATGCATGTGTCAGTCAGACAACAACAAATTGGTAGCCAATGAGTTGAGAGCAGACATGTGACACATCAAGAGATAAAAGCTTGATAAATCAACATAGCACTTGTGTGTTCAATGGAAGGGAAGCATACCACTGCCAATGTAGAGATTAAGATTCAAGCATGTCACCGGCCTAATTGCTCACGTGGTGATCACACTGAAAAAAAAATGGTATAGATACTACTACTGTTGTGGAATATGTACTTGTGACTTCGAAATTTGGAGCCTCCTATTTGTCAAAACTGCTTTCTACAATTGTATACCTTGTACTAAATTTGTCAAACTAGTTGATGTGCATATACTTTCTCCTGCATTGCAGAATAGGCAGATGGCCTAGGACCAGACGATTGGGCGGAGTACAATCGTGGATGGTTCTTAGGATGATCAATTGCTTGTCTTCTAAGAGCATTTGGATTGACGCCTGCCTTGTGAGCAGCGATAACTCCAATAGCTTCCCAGTGGTTCTGGACATTCAGCTGGGAGAAAAGGTCAACGTTGCTAAGGATTTCTTGGATGTATAGTATGATGTATCAGAAAGAGAGGATAACTGTGGAGATATATTGCATACCGCCTGTATATTGAACTTGTCTGGGGTATCATCAAGCACCGTTTCATTTTCCTGAACAGTAATGATTAAGGGCTGCAAAAAGAATTACCTAATTTAGCCGACCTAGTTAACTATAAAGAAGGGCTTAAACTTGGTTCAGTGATTAGCACATCATATTGGTCAACTAATCTACGTTTCAAATATACTGAACAGTAACATATTGCATACGCAGTCACAGTGGGTAGACAATTCATCACTAATAAGCACAGAAGGGTGCACCTTGCTCTTTCTTACAATTCGAGCAAAAGCAAGAGTACCATCTCCTCCACAAGCGTCTTTTGGAAGAATCACACTATCAACATCACTAGCCACTATGGAACCATTGTCTAAGGTTCCTTGCCTCCGCATCACATACTGAGGAGCGTTGCTTAACCCAGCAAGCACACAGGATAGAAAGGTATACCCAATCTGTTCAAAAAAGATCGCCCAATCTGTTAAAAAAAGATCGCCCAATCTGAATAAAGAAACAACAGATAAAATCAATAAGGACTCAAGTTTGTAAAAAAATAATAAGAACTGTATAGCTTGACATAGGACAGCATACGGCTACATACAACGAAAACCCTGTAACTAGCAGAAACTGAACCCATGGAAGTAATCTGAAATATGCGATGTCATTGTTGTGAGATTATTAAGCATATTGCTGGTAACTATTTAACTCAGTTATGCACAAGTAATTCAGCACAAGGGCATAGAGACCACTTCGGCAGCAGATCTTGGGCATACTGATGGGCTGAGTGGTGGGGGTAATACTACAGGAGCATGGGCAGCAGGGATTTTGAATTCTTTCACGACTAGATGACTGATAATTGCCTCAACTCCTGCCAACAGATCAACTCCCTGCGTTTGATATATCAGTCAAGCGAATACAGGTTGACAAGTATACAAAAATCATTCTTGCATGGAAATGCTGACAATGAAAGATATGCCTCCCCAAATTTGATAATATCAACATATTTCCCTTAATCAACATCAATCCATGAGATCCGTCAATATACATGTCCAGTGAAATAAGGGGCATCAACTTTGAAATTTTTCTAAAAGAGAGGAGCTAACATCTATGCCTGACTTCATGTGAGAATCTAAGAGTGCATGCCTTTGCAATTTGTAAGAGACATTTTAAATGATCCAAACTGTAAATTTGTAAAATCAAAGTACCTTTCAAAACAGAATAAACCAAAAGGTCGGTAAGGGAGTTCCAATAATGCTACATGAAAATCTCAGATTGTACGAGGCCAACAACCTATCAGATAAATTAAATGAAACAACTACTTGAGCAGACAAGAATTACCTTCCCTTCCCGATAACAATCTGAATTTTCTGGATCATCATCAGGAAAGCGCGCAACAACCGCCACGGCATTCACATCCGAATGGTTCACTAGAGCATCAACCGCTCTTAACAGAGAACCAGAGTTCCCAATGTTCCCTGTTGATTTCCCACATTTCAGATCAAACCACGCCTTGATCTACACCATACATGGGCAGTTCATAAAGTAACCATGGATATCAACAGATTACCCAGGCACTGTATTGTATTTTCAACTACTACTTTCAGAATAGAATGTGCACCTCCAAAGGAGCATCTGTGACAATGTACTCAACTACACGGAGGCCAAGCGAAGCCCTCGCAGCATCTGCGACCTGCAAGTGGCGGAGTCGGAGCGGGCTCCTCGATTCCAGAATCTAACACCGAGCCTACCGAGGTTGGATCAGTTACAATGTATCAATATCATTCTATCACAATTCACTACTTACAGTTACATCAGCCTTATCTGCGCGCGTGTGCGAGTAATCTCCAGAGCCAATGCATCACTCACCTTGTTTTGGCGAACGGGTTGGAGAGCCCAAGAGCCTTCTGCGAACCTGTCAAGGGCGTATCCCTCCAAGTAAAGCGTATTGGGCATCGGCCAGTACAGCATGGCAGCGTTGAGCACCTACGAAGTGAAAGCTTCAGCCTTTGACCAACCAAATTGTAATGGAGAAATGCTAAGTGGAGCAGATGCCTAAGTTTTGGCAAGGGCGTCGTGCTCTTACATTGGGGTGGGATACGACGCAGTCGGCGACGGCGCGCGCCACCGGGAGGGCGTCGCCGACTCCGGTGGGGACAACCAGGACGCGCTTCGGCGGACGGGGAGGCGTAATGGGCCCGAGCACGCCGACGCGGCGGCGGCCGGAGGCGGGTGGGGAGGAAGGGACGGGCGAGATGGAGCGCACAATACATGGACCGAACCGGGCCTGCCCCAATTTGGGCCATGAACATTTTTCATTGGACCGGCCCATTCAGTTCTTCTTCCTGGCCCCACCTGTCAGCCTTCCAAACAAGTTTGTTTCACCAAAGTTCCGGGACTCTTCCTTGGAAGTCATCCCTTCCGCAGCCACTAGACGCGACTCCTCCTCCTTCCAGAGTCGAAGGCGAAGCTTCGCGGTCGCCATGTCGCCGCCGTCGCTGTGTGCCGTCTCCTGCTCCACTCCGCTCCGCGCGCCGCCGCCTCTCCTGCGATTCCGCCGCCCCGCCGCCTCGGTCTCCGTATCCGCGGCGCGCGCGGCCCGGCCGTCTCCGACGACCTTGTCCCCCGCATCGCCGAGCAGCTCGAGGACTTGGTGACCGCCTCCTCCCGCTCCTCGACCCGCTCCGCTCCGCCTCCGCGCTCTCCCTCCTCTCCACGACCTGGCCCACCCGGCGCTCCAACGAGGCCTTCCGCTTCACAGACATCTCCTACCTCCGTTCCTTCCCCATCTCCCTCCCCTCCCAGATCCCCTACCTCGCGCCGCCCTCCTCCCCCTTCGAATCCCATATCCTCTTCTTTGATGGCCTCCTTGCCTCCGCCTCCGGCGCTCACGCGGCCGCCCTTGCCGACCTACCCCCAGGCCGCGCCCGAGACCGAGCAGCTGCCGCTCTCGCCACCTCCGCGGAATTCGCCCACAAGGACCTCTTCTACGACTTCAACGCCGTTGGTGCGAGGGACGTCGCGGTCGTGCACGTTTCCGAGGGGGTCAAGATGACCAACGACCCGGTCCACATCATGTTCACTTACAGCGGCAGTGACGGTGGTAGTATGATGATGTCGAACCCAAGGGTTCTGGTTGTGGCGGAGAAGGGGCGGAGGTGGCCATCGTGGAGGAGCACTTTGGGGTTGGAGAAGAGGATGGTGGGTGCTATTGGGCCAACCCGGTGGTGGAGATCATCGTGGAGGAGGGTGCGAAGGTGGTGCATTCCTACGTGCAGCGGCAGTCGTCTGCGGCAGCGCATACCAAGTGGACCACCGTCCAGCAGGTGAAACTGTCTTGTGCATTATGCATTCATTTTGTTTTTATGTAAATGTTGTAATTCTGGTGGTGGTAAAGTTTGGTTGGGCTATATAATTATATGCATTCAGGTAGGACAGTGACCAGTGATGATGAGAGAAGCTATTTTGATTCAATTGTGAAGAAACATGGTTACACTTAACTGATTGTAGGGAAGTAATCACATCAATGTCTGATTGTTTGAGCTATATTGCAACTAGAAGTAATCATCTTCACATCTGTGGTGCTCTAGAGGTTATGGATATCAGGGGGTTGTGCTTGCTGTCATAAGGTAGGAGTAGGGCCACAGAATATAGATCAGTGAGGAAGCCAGTAAAGTCAGTCTTAGTCAGTAACACCAGATGCAATTAATTTGGGCAGTGCTTTAATACTTTGAATTAGCAACCCCATGAAAACATATAGATTCGTGCAAACGAAAATTTTTGGAGTACTGGTTACATAGCATTTCTTAATCATGCTTTCGGTGTTATTCCTATGAAAATGGAATAATGGAGAGAGTTTACTCTGTTCCTGTTCATTTGCTGAATCAGTTGCTAGGTTTTACTTATTCTGACCGTATATAAAGAGTCAGTTGTGCATATATATGTACTTGAAAGTGCAGCATACTTGTAAAGAAATTTGAGTTTAAAGTGAAGCTTATTTGAAACGGAAAATGTCAGTCTCATTAGCTGTGTAACATTCTTTGCAGAATACATCTAGTACATATGAGTTCGTTGAGGTCAGCACTGGAGCAAGATTGAACAGGCACAATCTCCACATCCAGCAATTAGGTCCTGAGACACAGACGCAGTTATCAACGTTTCACTTATTATCTCAGAATAAGCAGATACATGATCTGCATAGCAGGCTAATACTTGACCACCCCAAAGGTTACTCACGACATCTCCACAAATGCATTGCTTGTGGTACAGGAAATAGTATATTTGATGGAAATATTAAAGTCAACAGGTATTTGGTCAGACTGCTTTCATTTATTATTTTATTGTGTTCTGAGAAAAATCTCATCAGTTACAGTCATTATTCAAACAGCATTGCAGAATTGTATATTTCCAAGTTTGGTGTACCAATGCTATATAAATTTGTTGATTGCCTACATATTCCACTGTTGCTGAAAATAAGGGATTTTAATATTAGGTTTTGGACGGTGTTATAGTTCAAATAGAATATTGCAGTAATTTTACCCAAAAAGAAACTGCTGTATGCTCATGAAAATGGTAAAAAGTAAAGTTAGCGGAAGCCTTTTGTGGTTGTAGCCTGGTAGATATAGCAGTACGAAGCAATTGATGTAGCATGTTTCTTTTGAGGAAATCTATACTAGGACACTTTGTTTCACTTATTGTAACATTGTTCTATAGGACCCAAAATAAGCAACTTCAATATTTTATTTATGGCATTGACAAAGCTTGTAGTTGCATACCTATATCCCCCTTATCCTAATATTTCGATGTTGTCGATCCGCAGGTATGCACAACAAACTGATGCGGGGCAACAAACTAAGTGCCTTCTCCTATCACCAAAGGCTGTTGTTAATGTGAAGCCAAACCTTCAGATTATTGCTGATGATGTCAAATGTACACATGGAGCTGCCATCAGTGGCGAACTTGATCGAATGGAGCTCTTCTACTTCCTAGCGAGAGGTGTTGATTTAAAAACAGCAACTGAGGCCCTGCTTTTCTCATTTGGAGCCCATGTGATTAAGTGCATCCCATTTAAGCCCGTAGAGCAGAAGGCATTAGCGCGGTTGAAAGAGTTGATTACTTCGTCAAGACAAAGCAGTGGATGAGAGACCGTGAGCTCTTTCTGTTAATTCAACACATTCTGGTTGAGATGAGAAGTGTAGGGAGGGAACGTTACAAGGATTTGAGTGAAACGAGGTGAGGCAATACAACCATATATCGAACCGCTACAAGAAATACCACACTAGCTTTCAATTTCAGTTTTTTTTGTAAACTACTGGTTTATTACTATCAAGAGCAAGAATGCATGAAGCGTCTAGATTGATGTTTTTTTTTTTGCTAGTGTTACATTAGAATTGAACTCGACAATTTTCTGTAAAGAAAATACACGACAGCTCGGCGGAACAGACAAATCTTTCTTTATCAAGCCTCTCAATGTTTATTATTTGAGTACCGAAGAATATTTTCATGCTGCCTTTTAACAATACAAAAGTTTGATCCTAAGCTATTCGAGTGCCAACCATAATAGTCCAGCTGACTCGAACCTAGGTGGGGAGTGTAAATCCATACCTCCCACCAGCTGAGCTGCACTCAGTTCAGTGCAAGCGATATGTTCACACGGGAGGAGGAAAGAAAGTTAGAATGCATTTCCCTACGAGGTATGAACACTTGCGTTCACTTGTTTTGGACTAAATATTGACAAGATTGAGACTGTAGGAGTTTTCACCATGTATGCTGTATGCCTGTATGGCTTGTCTTTCCCAGCCTCTTTGCCCAATAAGGTGCCAAGGCACAGTGTGCGCTTCCACACACTTGATCCTGTCACAAGAGGTCAGGACTCACTCAGGAATCAATACCTTCGTGAACTCCTGGTATAGTCAGTGACTTGTGAGCTGGCAAAATATCTTGAAGACGTTTTCAGTACGTAATGTACCTCGTTGACGCCTAGATTGGGGGCAAACAATCGAGTGAAGAAGTCGACCTGAGATTCAACAGGAGCTGGCCCGGTGATGATCACTCCCCTTGTGGCACATTTCTGAATCTCGACGGAGTTACGACGTACACGGGCAACCTCTTCACCTGATGAAAGTTCAAACTGATCATGCCGATACACAGTGTCATGCCGATAAAGCTGTTTACTCTGCATTTGTTAATGATGGTGTTCTTTTTTTTTTTTTTTTTTTGAGGAATGTATCACGGGAATATTCCAGAAAAATGAAGAAAAAGAAGAGCAGCTTAAGTATAGTAAGCGACTCAAAGGGAGAACGGGAGACAGATCATAGATGTCTGCAAAATTAAGAAAAGTCGGTGATGATGCGGTCTCGGCCCATCTCATCTTCCCTGCGAGGCTGCGGCCTGATGCGTTCGTTCTCGTGCTTCAGTCAGTTTTTTTCTTTGCATGTGAAACGGCAGCACTAGTACAGAGTTTAGTACATGGGTGCGTGGAGGTAACGTGTGCGTTTATGAGCTTATTGCTGGGCACAATTAGTAGTGCTACATGTAACGTAAAGCATAAAGCATTGCATGTAACGTCCGCATATGAATAAAAGGATAGAATAAACAGGAGAAAAGCTACGACAGTTTGTACCACCAAATTTATGTGCTCTGTTGTGAGTGACCCTGTGTTCTCGCTTGTGGTCGGTGTCCAGGCGTTCATCCGAGTCGAGCAGGCTAACAATTGGTATCAGAGCCTAACTACCATGGCCTCGCGATCCCAGTCCGGCTCACGTACTCTGCCCCGGGAGCGCGGACGGAGCAGGGCACGAAGGGGAGGACGCGAGCAGATGGTGCAGGCGCGCCGTAAGGGAGACGACGGGATCAGTGGTCTACCCCACGCTGATATGGATGAACTACACCGACTGGGCTCTCGTGATGAGGGTGAACCTGCAGGCGCAAGGCCTGTGGGAGGCGACCGAACCTGGCAACAACAATTATCGCGACGACAGACTGGCGTTGTCCGCCATCCTCCATGCGGTGTCGCCGGACATGCTATCCACGCTGGCGGTGAACGACACGGCCAAGCAGGCGTGGGACGCCGTGAAGACGATGCGGATGGACATCAAGCGTGTCCGTGAGGCGAACGCACAGAAGCTTCTCAAGGAGTTCGAGGATATCGAATTCAAGGATGGTGAGTTGGGGGATGACTTCGCCATGAGGATCACGGGACTCGTCAACAATCTCAGGATCCTAGGCGACACGTTGGAAGATGAAAAGGTAGTCAAAAAATTCCTTCGTGTTGTGCCACCCAGGTATACACATGTGGCAATCTCAATCGAGACACTGCTTGACTTGAGCACATTGTCGATCGAAGAGCTCACCGGTCGGCTTCGATCAGTGGAGCAGCGCTATGCTCGCGACGACTCGGGCGGCTCCGGTGGGCGTCTGCTCCTATCTGAAGAGGAGTGCACGCGCGCGTAAGAAGAAGAGGAGCAAGCGTCGCTCCTCCGGCAGTGATAACCGCTATCGCGGCAAATTGCATGAAAACCGAAGGACACGGCGGCAAGGCGGTGACTCGTCCGGTGCGCCGTGACATGTCGCGATTGAGTGCTACAAGCTGCGATAAATGCGGGCATTACTCCGAGGATGCCGTGGCACCGCGTCACGAGTGGGCCCACCGATGCAAGCGGCGGCGACGAACTGCGCTTCTCATGGCGTAGGTGTGCGTGCTCACCAAGGCTTCCGTAGGCGCGGGCACTGACGTGGTGCTCAACGAAGTGCACGTGCATGTTCATCTAGGGCGCGAGGAGGACGCCCATGACGACGCTTGATACCTAGACACAGGTGCTAACAATCACATGTCCAGGTGCCAGGCAAGTTTCGCGGAGATGGATGAGGGCGTCACCGACTCCATCAAGTTCGGCGACGGCTCGGTGGTGGATATATGCGGGCGTGGCACCATCCTGTTCACTTGCCGGAATAGGGAGCACCGAGCGCTGACGGGGGTGTACTACATCCCACGACTGCGCAGCAACATAGTGAGCCTCGGGTAGCTCGATGAGAACGGCTATCAGACGCTCATCCAGGATGGCGTACTCACGATCCGCGACCAGCAGCATCGCATACTTGCACGGGTTAATCATAGTCGCAACCGGCTCTATGTGCTCACCCTCAACATTGCACAGCTGGTCTGCCTGTCCGCGCGGTGTGGTGACGACGCGTGGCAATGTCATGCTAGGTACGGGCATCTGAACTTCCAGGCGCTGCGAAAGTTGGCGCAACACGGCATGGTGCGCGGGCTGTCGCAGATCGATCATGTCGATCAGATTTGCGAGAGTTGCCTTATCGGCAAACAGCGTCGCACCTCGTTTCCGGAGCAGGCAAAGTACCGTGCAGAGCACGTCCTCGATTTGGTGCACAACGATCTCTTCGGCCCCATCGCGTCGGCCACACCAGGCGGGAAGAAATATTTTCTTCTCCTCGTCGACGACCTCAGCCGCTACATGTGGCCAGTCATGCTCACGACGAAGGACGAGGCGCCGGTGGCGATCAAGTGTTTCCAGATCGGTGTTGAGGTGGAAACCGGGCGCAAGTTGCGCGCCCTCCGCACTGATCATGGCGGCGAGTTCACGTCGGTTGAGTTCGGTGAGTACTGCGTTGATCGCGGCGTCCAGCGGCACCTCACGGTACCATACTCCCCGCAGCAGAACGGCGGCGCCGAACGACGAAACCAAACGGTGGTTGCCATGGCTCGCAGCATGATGAAGGCCAAGAGCATGCCGGGTATGTTTTGGGGTGAGGTGGTGACGACAGCCGTATTCATCCTAAACCGAGCCTCGACTCGCAGCGTCAAGGGCATGACGTCGTACGAGGCGTGGCATGGTGCACGGCCTCCGGTGCACTTCCTCCGCACTTTTGACTGCGTCGCGCACGTCAAGGTAGTAAAGCCACACCTAAAGAAACTCGATGACAGGAGCACGCCAATGGTGTTCATCGGCTATGAGCCCGGCGCTAAGGCGTATCGCGTTTACGACCCCGTCGGCAAGCGCGTGCACGTGACACGCAACATCGTCTTTGACGAGGCTGCACAGTGGGACTAGGGTGCTACGGTTAACTCCGGTGAGACATTCACTGTCGAGTATACCGTATATCCTGAAGAAAGTGTTGTGCGTGGCAACCCCGCAGCGCACGGGGGTGACGATCCGTCGACACCAGTAGTGCTAAGTCGCACGCCCAACCCAGGGCCGCTGACGTCGGCATTCGGAGCAGCAGCGAGCACGTCTATGCCCGTGGCACAAAGTGGGGTGGAATTCGTTTCACCGCCCACCGATGTTTCGCCCACGACGGACGACGAGGGCCCTTGCTGCTACCGGACTGTGGCTAACGTGTATAATACGACCACGGTCCACGACCTCGAGGAGCTGTACCTGACGACGACAGATGAACCAGTCAGCTTCTCCAAGGCGGAGAAGCACGAGTGTTGGCACCGCGCCATGCTCGAGGAGATGAGCTCCATCGAGGAAAACGACACTTGGGAACTTGCCGACCTCCCGGCGAGTCATCGTCCCATCAGCTTGAAATGGGTCTTCAAGGTGAAGAAGAACTCCCAAGGCGCTGTCATCAAGCACAAGGCTCGCCTTGTGGCAAAGGGCTATGTGCAGCGCCAAGGCATCGACTACGAGGAGGTGTTCGCACCAGTGGACCGTCTTGAGTCCATGCACCTGCTGATCATGCTCGTCACGCACGAGGGGTGGCCAATACACCACATGGACGTCAAATCAGCATTCCTCAATGGTGAGCTTGACGAGGAGGTCTACGTCGCCCAACCTCCCCGCTTTGAGGTCGAGGGCCATGAGCAGAAGGTGCTGAGGCTCCACAAGGCCCTCTAGGGCTTGAAGCAGGCGCCGAGAGCGTGGAACGCCAAGCTTGACAGCTGTTTGCTATCGCTCGAGTTTCAACGGAGTGCATCAAAACATGCGGTGTACATGCGTGGCATCGGTGCATCAAGACTACTGGTGGGCGTCTACACCGACGACCTCATTATCACAGGCACCGATGCACAGGAGATCATCAAGTTCAAAAGGGAGATGAAAAACTCATTCAAAATGAGCGATCTCGGCCTGCTCAGCTTCTACCTCGGCATCGAAGTGCACCAGCCCGATGGCTGCATCACTCTGAACCAATCTGCATATGCGCTCAAAATTCTTGAGAAGAGCGGTATGGCGGTGCAATCCTACCACGTTCCCATGGAGACGAGGCTTAGGTGAGCAAGGCAAGCTCGGCCCCTCTCACAGACGCCACGACCTCTGGAGCATCGTCGGGAGCTTGAGGTACACAGGTGCACACAAGGCCCGACATTGCGTGCTCGGTGGGCTCGTGCGCGCTTCATGGAGCGCCAACCACCGAGCACTTGACGGCAGTCAAGCATATACTCCGGTACATTGCTGGTACACGGAGTTATGGCTGCCGTTACACGAAGAAGTTGGAGGAGCCACGGTTTGTTGGCTACAACGATAGCGACATGGCCGGCGATGTCGACGACTGCAAGAGCACGACGGGCGTCTTCTTCTTCCTCGGCCACAGCCCCATCAACTGGCAATCTCAGAAGCAGAAGGTTATGGCGCTATCCTCTTGCGAGGTCGAGTACATAGCGACGACAACGGCTGCCTGCCAAGGTATCTGGCTCACTTGTTTACTCGCTGACTTGAAGAATGAAAAGGCAGGTAGTGTCACGCTCAAAGTCGACAACAAGTCAGCGATCTCCCTCAGCAAAAATCCAGTGTTCCACGACCGGAGAAAGCACATAGACACTCGATATCATTTTATTCGGGAATGCGTTGAAGACGACAAAGTTGAGGTAGAGTACATCAAGACCGAAGAGCAGCTAGCTGACATTTTGACGAAGGCGTTGGGCCGTGTCAAGTTTCAGGAGCTGCGTACAAGGATTGGCATCGTCGAGATAAGAAAACGCATCAAGGATTAGGGGGTGTTTGTTGATTAATCCTTGGTGCTTATTCCCTTGTGTTTATTGTTTGATTTTTCTTTGCGTGAAACGCAGCGACACTAGTCTGAGTTTAGTACATGGGTGCGTGGAGGTAACATGTGCGTTTATGCGCTTATTGCTGGGCACAATTAGTAGTGATGCATGTAACGTAAAGCATAAAGCATTGCATGTAACATCTACATATGTAGTCTCTTGATTAGAATAAAAGAAGAGAATAAACAAGAGAAAAGCTACGGCAGTTTGTATCACCAAATTTCTGTGTTCTGTCGTGAGTGCCCCTGTGTTCTCGCTTGTGATCGGTGTCCAGGCGTTCATCCGAGTCGAGCGGGCTAACAAACGTGGCCGCCTTCTAAAGTAACTTGAACTACTTGTGCAGCACTTGACTCTTCGGACTCGAAGTTTAATTATGAAGTTACTTGAAAAGAAAGAACTATAGGCATGGAACGTATACCAGACAGTACTTGATAATAATAATAGTAAGAAGAAGAAGAAGAAAGGCTTCCATGACATCACCAATGGTGGAGATCTTACAGACAATATTGACGGTGGATGCGCCGTTCGGAGTGTCGAACGTCGCGGCGGATTCAACAAGCGGCGCCACGGGAGGTCGGCTCGGCGCAACTCGTTGCGATCAACTCCATTAGTCGACGCGGAGTGGGCTGCTTTTCTGACCTTCACCAGCTGCCTCGCCTTTAGAACCACACCGGATGTAGTGGCGAACTCGATGGTATCAACGCTGCTCCCGACGACGCCACCAGTGAGCAGGAAGTGCGCAGCCACCAACGACGCGTGCCGCACAGTTGAACCTCCAACAACAATTACTGGTTCGATCTCCAGCAATTTTTTTTTGCAAGGAGTTCGATCTCAAGTAATTAAGTGCAAATGGAATGGAATGATCACCGATCTCAGTTACCGTGGTGAACCACAAGATATGAAAGCACGGGGGCATGCCGTCGTCGGGAGTGAGGGCGAGGAATGTCGTGATCGACGTGTTGAACTCGGCGGCCACGGCCAGCATTCAGTTGCGGTGGACGTCGTCGATGCGGTCCAAGAGGCAGACGACTGCCGGGTTGCCCCCGAATGGCACATTCGTGAACGCATCAACCTGTTCGATCATACATGCATCAACGATGATCGATCAGCTAAAATGAAAGAAAGAGCCAAGTAATCAACCATGTTGTGCCCGTGCGTGGCACTTGGAAACAAGCTAGGAAGGGCTTGCAACGACGATTGATCTGTACGATCTCAACATCTCGGTGTGGCCGTGCGGGGGGAATGTGAAATATGGCGTGCAGTTGGTCTGATATGATATGCGTATGGGCACAAGGAACCGGGGGATCGGTACGTACGGCATGCACAAGCATGCGAAACACGCGTGTCCCGTTTCGCGTCAATGATGTACTAGTAGTTTTTAACTAACTTGCTAGGCGTCTAGGCGAAACAAACGCTTCCATTTGTGTCTCATCTTTGAAGCACTTTCACTTTGGGTTTTAACGCTTGTTAAAGAAAGGGAACATCAAAGGAATCTTATAAACCCTTGAGGTGTTCAGCCTAAAGGACGCTAGCATATGTGGGCTGAGTTTATTGAACAAATGGAATATTGGAGTGTTAAAGAACCTTGGGGTGTTCAGCTTGAATGATATCAGCATGTGTGGGTCTAGAGGGTTGGATGAGTTGTTGAAACAAGACTCCTGGTTGGACGTCCAAAACTTGAGAGAGTTGCTTGGAAACACCATGGGAGTAAGGTTGAAGTTCCAACTAAATCACCTGCCACAATAGAATACAAGCCCAAATATGGAGATTTTGATCAATGCTCACGTTTGCGTTGATCGTGAACGTAGAGTTTTTTTGCCTTTGTTTTAATAGGATAATAGCTGGACCATATCCATGTATGTTTGCCCATGTTGTAGTTGGACTTGATTAGCCTCCACGACACAATCGTTTCATTCACAGGCTCAATACATAGTAATTCTCTTACTCTCCTAAAGTGCATAAGACAGACTAAACTTCCCCAACGTAAAGCGCTGAAGAAAGACTAAGCTTCCTCAACGCAAGCAAGCCTTATCTTATTACAGAGTCAAGAAGATAGCTAATCAGATCTATCATCCTGTTTCCATTTGTGTCTCATCCTCGAAGTGCTTCTACTTTGGGCTTAAAGGAAGGGAATATTCGTGTGTTAAAAAACATTTGGGGTGTCCAGCCTGATGCATGCCAGCATACATGGGCTGGGTTTGTTAAAGAAAGGGAACATTGGAGTATTAAAGAACCATGGGGTGCTTGGCTTGAAGGATGTAAGCATATGTGAGCTGTTGAAACAAGCCTTAATGATGACATTTGCCTTAAGAGCAAACGTGGTGACTTCTTTTGCCTTTGTCTTAATAAGATAACAGTTGGACCATATTCGTGTATGTTAGCCCCCATGTTGTAGTTGGACACGATTAGCCTCCACGACACAACCGTTTCATACACATGCTTGACACCTAGTACTTATCCTACTCACCTTGTTCAAAAGCTCACAAGGCGAGCTAGTCTTCCCTAATCCAAACAATCCTTATCTTACTACAGAGTTAGGAAGATAACTGATCAGATTTGTCATCCTGCTTCTATTTGTGTCTCATACTCTGAACGCCTCTACTTTGGGTTTGTTAAAGAAAGAAAACATTGGAAACACCCATCTCTATCCTGCTTTCGCCTTTATTTTCCCCCTTCTCTTCGGTGTAACGTAAGCACTTGCAATAGGTCGATTCTATTCTCTGTATATATTGTGGGAAATGATACTGTTCATACATCCGGAGCGAGGAAAATATCGGATGCTAGCTACACGTGTTCCAACCTCCACCACACACTCCTATCCACTCACCACCAACTGCTCTCCCCACTGCCGCTCGTTTCTTATCCTCTCCCTCGTTCCCCTTCTTCCCACTGCCACTCATTCCTTTGCTCTCCCCCATTCCCCTTCTCCCCACTGCTTGAAGCTCAAGGCGAGCAAGCTGCCCAAGAAGCACCCGCGCTGCCTCACCGACGGCAATGAGCTGCCGCGTTTCCATGGCGCCACGCTCTCGTGCGCCCTAGGCACAGGGGCCCGCGTAGGCTCTAGCCTCTGCGCCTCCAACAAGTGCGTCGTCTGCCGCATCGTCCGCCACGGCTTCTCTGCCAAAAAGGAGGGCAAGGCCGGCGTCGGCGTCCTCCAACATTGAGGAGCAAATGTTGCATATGTGCAAAAAAAATGCTGCGATACTATGAAAAAATGTTGCACACGGGGGAAAAAATATTGCATACGAATTCTGACATGTTGCATCTTTTTTTGATATGTTGGTATTCTCTAATGTTTATGTATGTTTGATTATGAGAATGTTTGTGTTGTTTTGATTCTGAGAATGTTTGTTGTGTTTGATTATGATATATTTTTTTGATGTTCGGGATACCCCTCCGGCCCACATTAAAGAAGAAAGCAAACCCAACCCTCATCAAGGTACTGAGCCCTAGCTCAACCCTCCTCGCAAGACACGCGCGCCTGAGCTGTGGCTCGAACGCAGGTGGGAAGCACGTACACCAGCAGTGCTCACCACTGAGCCAGCGCTCAGTTCTCTTGATTATGAGATTTTGAGAGAATGTTGCATATGATTGTTTGATTTGTTACAACAAGTGGGAAAATGTTGCGCTCTAAAAATAATATTGCATTTAGACCATATAGTGGGAAGCCTCCCACTATACGTTCGAGCCGTAGTTGCACCCATATATTGTACTTCTTTTTTGAGACGATATATTATACTATTGATTGCATACAGTTAGGTAGTCTGACGTGAGACTAATGGTTTGGGGAGTCCTTGTTATTATTTTTCATTTTTTTCAAGATATTTAGTCACAATCAACAGGGCAGGGATTCAATTTGATTTCCAGTACTATTATGTTAATGGTTTATGCATGTACGGGTACCTCAGTTTGCTTTACCCAACAATCTACTACGCGCTCTCTCTCCTACTCACAACTCACACGTTAGAGCTACCAGTGTGTTTTTAATTAGTACTTACCTTAAGCATGCATTAGTTCATTTCCAAAAAGTTCCAACATTTTTATGATGCACTTGTGTTGCCTAGTCGACTAGATCTTCAACCTTTACTTAACGTGGGCCTCACTCATCCAGTTAATGCACAACCCAATTAGTTGCCCGCTCGGCCATTTGGCCTGGAGACACTGGTAGCACACTAGCACTACATGAGTGGGTCCCAAGGGTCAGAGAATTACCATTCTAGTAGGGAACGACTAGCGTCTACGATCCATACACTTATCTTGGCCGTCAGATGTTCATAATACATAAATCCTCGATTGTTCGATCCCCAAACTCATCCACAACAAAACCGTTTTGTGATGCAACAAAAAGAAACAAGGTGCGCAACTAAAAAAACCAGCTTCTGCAACAGAAAAGCAATGAAAGCACCTATTTTTCTTACTCCACCACACACACAACAAACCAAATTCCAAACGCGACAACACATCCAATAAAGCGCAACAAAAAACCAGTGGTTTGCAACAAAATCATCAGATGCTCGAACGATGCGACATTTTTTATTTCGTGCCCGCAACAATGACCGACTATAGTTGCAACATCAAGAATTTTATGAAAGAAATATCCTTGTCTCAATAAAAGAAGTTAATACAACATTGAAAAATAACAGCATCAACATTTAGACAAAGAAGAGGAGTGAGCGATAGCTCACTTGGTCTGGCTTGTGTTGAGACAAGCACCGACCAGGGTTCGATCCCTGGGCCTCACGGTTAGATGTGCTGTGGCACGGTAGTGTGAGGACTGTGCAGGGGCACAGTGGTACATGGAAGCTTTAGGCTCCTAAAAGCCCGTCGCGGTTCAAACGCTGCTCCTGTGAACGTCTCTCAGAGTAGGGTGCTCTTCTTTTTTTAAGGCAATTCGGATGGGGAAAATCCCGGACCTAAAAAAACATTTAGACAAAGAAGAAGCAATATTTTGGGATAGCTCGGAACAATATTTCAAGAATTGATTATTGCATCATTCAAAAAACATAGTCCCAACTGCAACAATAAAAATACTCATGTGCAACAAATCACATAACCCATTGCAATAAAAACAACTCAATAATTTTTTTCTTGTCAGACTACAATACATTGAAACACTATGTGCAACAAAATTAGAAAGAGCCTGCAACAAATAGGGAACGTTTGCAACAACCTATCGGAAAAGAAAGAAGCGGTCGCCGTCGACAAGCATGTGATCTCGGATGAGGAGGAGGCAACCTCGAAGCCAGCGAGAAAGGATTTGGTGGTGGCGAGGCCGGCCCAATGCCTTGTTGGCGGCCCACACCACTTTTATGCCGAGGCTCGCAGGAGGCAAGGTCGAGGTAGCGGTGGATGCGGGCGATCGAGCTCGCTAGGCGTAGATGCGGCTCGGCTAGTTGTTGGTCGTTGGAGCATGGTGGAGGAAGAGGCCAAAGATGGGGTAGGGCTGGAGCTCACCGAGAAGGTTGATGCGGCTCGACCGACCGAGCTGATCGCTGAATTTGTGTGTGTGTGTGAGAGAGAGAGAGAGAGCAGGTTGCGATCGCTCTTTGCTTGGAGAGAGGGAGCAGGGAGGCGGTGCAACCGATGAGGGTGTGCGAGGAATGCTTGTGCATGGGTGGTTGTGGGGACTGGGGATGTGTGGAGGTGTCGGTCGGTCCGATGCGTGAGATGGTATGGGACGTTTGAGTCCTATCATTATCCATAGATCAATCCCTCTTGCATGCTTAGTTGTTGTCAACTTAATTACTTGAATCCTATAAATAGCAGCTCGCCCAGATTGCTATGACCATCAGCCCTGTGTCAGCCACACGCGGACACGCCCCTGTCTGGCTACTAGCATCTCCTTGCATGCCCCTCTCCAGCTTGTTCAATTCATCGAGCAAGGTGAACTTGATTGTCACTCTCTCCAAGAGGTAAATCAGCTCTATAATCTGCGTATTTGTGCATGCATGTGCAAATCTTTTCTTCTTCTTCTTCTTAATTGCGCGCAGATGGGTAACCGCGAGAGGATTCTGCGGCATCTAGCTGGGTTAGTCGCAGTCGTTGTTGTTGTCGGCATTGCAGCGGCGCCGGCGCCGCCGACGAGCGCGCTGCTGCAGCAGGTGGCGGGGTCGCTGCAGATGTACGTGGACGCGCTGCCGCAGATGCCCAAGATCCAAGGCTACGACTTGCAGCAAGGCCGCGTCGTGCCTGTCAACCTCACCATCGGCATGTTCCAAAAGACCTGGGTACGTTAGTACTTGCGGAAATCGATCGTAACCGGCCAGCCGCGCGCCGGGAAATGTTCAGCTTTCTGACTCCTTTCCACGTACTCCATTCACCTAATTAAGCTCCTCGACACTGAAAAGAATCTGAAATTGCGTCATCTCAGTACACTACAAGGTGTCTGATCGACGCTTGCTTGATAAAAATAGTAGTACGAGTTAATTAGGTGCCCCTAAAAAGAAACTACGTACATATTATTCGGTCCTGGCACAAATCATTGGTCGACCCAAACCGTCAAGTTAGTTACACTGAGATGTACCTCTTTATACGTCCACGTGTTATGATTTGGAAATGATCCAAGTAAAGGTCTAAAAATAAGGACGTCTTGATACGACTCATTTCCAGCTAAGTGATGCTATCCAACTAGCCGTTCTTGAATCATGCATTGCATTTGCAGTACACTGACATGATCATGCCATGCATCTACTGCCAGAAATTCCACCGCGACCTCCCGGCGACGCCGGTGTTCGTCTACGGCCTTTGCGCTGACTCCGCCACCTTCCCCGGCCCCACCATCGTCGCGCGCCACAACGTGCCGCTCTCCGTCACCTGGGAGAACCACCTCCCCGCCAGCCACATCCTCCCGTGGGACCCCACCGTGCCCACCGCCATCCCCAACAACGGCGGCGTCCCCACCGTCGTCCACCTCCACGGCAGCGCCCACCCGCCGCAATCCGACGGCAGCGCCTTCTCCTGGTTCACCGCCGGCTTCCGCGAGACCGGGCCCGCCTGGACCCAGGCCACCTACAAGTACCCCAACGTGCAGCCCCCCGGCAACCTCTGGTACCACGACCACGCCCTCGGCCTCACCCGCGCCAACCTCCTCGCCGGCCTCCTCGGCGCCTACATCATCAAGAAGCCGGAGGTCGACACCCCCATGGACCTCCCCTGCGACGACGACGACCTCCACCTCGTCATCGCTGACCGCAGCTTCAACGTCGACGGCTCGCTCTACATGAACTCCACCGGCGTTGCGCCATCCATCCACCCGCAGTGGCAGCCCGAGTACTTTGGCGAGGCCATCACCGTCAACGGCAAGGCCTGGCCGTTTCTCGCCGTCCACCGCCGCCGCTACCGCCTCCGCATCCTCAACGCGAGCAACGCGCGCTACTTCAACGTCTCGCTGTCCAACGGCCTCCCATTCCACGTCGTCGGCTCTGACGCCTCCTACCTCGCCGCGCCGGTCACCGTGTCCAACCTCCTCATCGCCCCGGCCGAGATATTCGATGTCGTCGTCGACTACGCCTTGTCACCGACGAACGAGATCGAGATGCTCAACTCTGCACCGTACCCTTTCCCGACCGGCAAGGCGCCGGAGCCGCTCAACGGGAAGGTGATGAAGTTCGTGGTCACCCCGAACGGGCCGCGCGACCCTCCGGACAACTCGGCGGTGCCGAACCACGAGGTGCCGTACGCGAACGTGGCGTCGCTCCCGCCGACGTCGACGACCAGGTACATCGTGATGTACGAGTACCTGACGCCGTCGGGGCAGTCGACGCACCTCTACATCAACGGGCTGCGGCTGGAGGACCCGGTGACGGAGACGCCGCGGTCGGGGACGACGGAGCTGTGGCACGTGATCAACCTGACCGGCGACAACCACCCGCTGCACATCCACCTGGGCATGTTCCAGGCCGCCAAGATGCAGCAGCTGGTCGACCTGCAGGGATTCACCGCCTGCATGACGGCGGCCAACGACGCCGTCCAGTGTGGCATCGACCAGCACGCGGTGGGGCCCGTCGTGCCGGTGCCCGACCATGAGAAGACGTGGAAGAACGTGGTGAAGGTGGCGCCGGGGTTCGTGACAACGGTGGTGGTGGCGTTCAAGCCGGTGGACACCAACCAGAATTACCCCTTCGACGCCACGGCGGAGCCTGGATACGTCTACCATTGCCACGTAAGCTAGCGCCACGTGTTTGTGTTGTTCATGACTAGGATGTGTGACTAGGGATCTCTTCATGTGCATCGTGTTGTGATCTTGTGCAGATCCTGGATCACGAAGACAACGCCATGATCCGGCCACTGAAGCTGCTTCCATGAAGAGATCACCGACGTCACGAGACCCAGTGATGATCGATGGGAGTTGCCTCCAGAGGAATTGATAATTCCCAGGAGTAGAAGCGTCCATGAAGAATATATACATTTGAGTATTCATTATTTTATTTCCAATTGCATGAGTATATGTTTGTGATTCTTTCAAGTGAGAAACATACATATAAGCATTCTTCTTCTTTCAGCTGTCTGCGAGAGTGGCTCTATTTTCTACTCTCATACAGTTTATTTTATGTTCAGGGTTACTTGAACAAGAAAACAAGAAGGTAGTGCAGGAGAAAGAGTAGTCTGATAAGTGTTGATAACTGCTGCACATTGCCCTGACTACCTACTAGCAAGCACCTGTTAAGCATACTGGTAGTCCACCTCCAATTCATCTCACAGAATGTTTAACACTTGCAGAGTCATGTATCGGCCAAATATTGCAGATCACATCAAGATACAGGAACTGCAAGCTTTACGTGCCACTGCTTCTGCAAGTTTAGTTGCAGGTCCATGGGGCATTTTATCTCTCAATAACAGATGGAGCATACCTGCAAGGGAGCAACGACCACATATACACAAATAAAAGGGACCGTTCACAATCTGAAATTATCAGCATTCATGTCAATGCTACAACAGGTCGGACAATCCTGCTGAAATCCGACAACTAGACGACAATAACAGTTAAACAGTCTAACCGCCTCATCGTCAAGAGTTACACACCTCTAACGCACTAACGCTAAAATAACATCATGTCTAATTCAGACAGCACAGCAAACACACTAGGGCTCAACGCTTCCTCTTGTGCGTCCGCCACTGTTTCAGAACATATTGGACGACTTCTTTCAGTGTTGCTTTCCTGTTCTCCTTGTAGTTCCACAGCTCGTTTACAGCATAGCGACCACTAGGGTTGTACTCGTTAATTTCGAGAAGCGCCTTTGTTACCAAGCTATAGACTTCTTCACCATGCTCTTCTTTTAGTTTTTGAAGCTTTTCATCATTCACAGAAAGAATTTCCTACACCAGAGCATGCAACATTAGATAAATGATATTTTTCCAATTCTAAAAATGCAAGACAAACGAATTATTAACAGCTTCAAAGCTTACGTTCCACGAATATAATTGAGACAATGATCCAATAATACATACAGGGAATTGCACAGACCATTTTGCACAATCTCCTTATGTTTTCTGAACCTTCAATGTGACCCTATTCCTACCACAGTACAACACGACATTTGGAACAAAAATGTTTATGCACGTGCTAATTAACTTAAGATACACCTGCCTCATCATATATATTTTTTGAACTGAAACCTGCCTCATTATTATTATTTTTTGAACTGAAACCTGCCTCGTTACATGGTAATACAACGTTGCAGAAAATTATAGCAAATTTAAACCATGAGCTTTCCATGTGCGTGTAAGCAGTAAATTACCGAAAATTCAGGGAAAACATCTTTGCAGATGGCGGAAGCATGTACATGTCATAATTTCAACAGCCAAGATCCAAGATATATCCAATTGGAATAAGTCTATTTTACTCCCTCAACTTTGGGGGTGCGTCTAATCCACCCCATGAACTACAAAACCATCTAAACAGACCCCTAAGTATGCAAAACCGTCTAAATAACCCCCTAAGGTGGTTTTGAAGGAAGTTTTGCCACCGTGGCGAGTGACGTGGCTGAGAATGTGGCAATGCCACAATGGTTTTGCTAGCGTGGCGAATGACGTGGCTAACAATATGTCAATGATTGTTAGCTACGTCATCTGATACGGTGGCAAAACCACCGCCACAATGGCAAAACCACCATTCAAACTGCTCCAAGGGGTTAATTAGACGGTTTTGCATAGTTCGAGGGTTATTTAGACGGTTTTGTACTTCAGGGTAGATTAGACGCACCCCTAAAGTTTAGGGGGTAAATTAGACTTATTCCTATCCAAATTAACCTAGCACTGATAACAAGAGATGAAACAAACTTGCCTAAACTGAGTCCAAGTAGAGAACATAAAAACTTTTCTGATTTAATCACTAAGAAATAGAGTCCAAGATATATTCTTAATTATAGTGCAACAACACATAAATAGTTAAATACCGTGCAATAACTCGATATCTATTAATGAAGTAAAATACTAGATAACTTAGTATTCCTCTGTTCTAAAATATATCAAGTTTGGATATTGGTATGGTATTTAGCATATAATTCGACCATTAGTTTTTATATCAATACGCTAGCAAAAATTATAAAATTACCATATTATGAAAATTGACAAATTATATCATTTTCACATTACCAATCTAAATAATTTTATGTGCATTAGTGGTTAAAATTAAAGAAGTTTGACTGCACACTTTGTAAAATGACATAATTTTTTAAAGGGAGGGAATAAATTAAAGGGAGGGAATAATTAGCATGCAACAATGTATGAATACCAAGTGAAAACTTTGAGATACATCAGTAGATCGAATGTGCATGTGGTAACTGATAAGTCTTTTATTGTTAAAAGTTTGATTGCCCCACATATAACTCCAAGTCTCCAACAGCAAATGCTATATGCACCTGTTGCAAAAGCTGACGAATTACACTATTACAGACAACTGGTATAAAATTGACCATTACCTTCAGAGGAAAACAGCAAATGTAAGAGACCAAGTCTTGAGTGAAAAGCAAATAACTATTTGTTCAATTAGATACTATAGATCTCAACCAAGAGAAGCTAACATTAACATGAGGTCCGGTCCTCCAGGACTCGTAGCATTGTTTCCCAGCATTGGAGTAGTGCGAAGAATCTATGCATTAGTTGAACACTGCACAAGTACAAGGTACCAAAGCTTTTCGTGTGACACCACATTTCCAGTGAATGTATCTTAGGTAACCTGGTACTATTGATATACACATATGTGTCTAATTGTCAGATTCAGTAATCAAGCATCCATTGGATAATTAACTATTGTACAAAACAGAAAACTAATTGAGCTACGTATTAGAGAACGTAACTAAGCTGATAACTGATTAATTGTAAAACCTGCCTGTGGTAGCTTACATTGCAGCATGCCATGAAAAAACAAGATTAGTTTACAGAACATTACAATATAGCCACGGGGATGGGCACATGTTTGACAAAGAAGGCAGCAGGCACGGCTAGGGCTATCGTGTGTTATTCACAAGGCGGATATTTTGGTGGCTAACGGTTCCTGGTTTAACTCTTTTTTCTTTTTCCTTTTTTTGCACGTTGATGGAGGACCAAGGAAAGAGCACTGTTTATTTTCTCTCGATGGATCGGTATTTGACGGAGTAAAGGGACAATGATCCGGATTCATAATTTTTCTGGGAAGGACTCCGTATGACAAGATTCAGATAGGATAAATTTTAATCGGAGCCCTTAACTTACCATAAGTCCAATGTTTGTATTTTGGCAGTATTCTTTCTCCTGTTATGTACCATTGATAAAATTTGATCAATGGCTTAGATGTTTTCTTTTTTATAATGTGGAAATTTCTAATATTTTTGTATTTTTCAGATTAATGTAGGAATTTCTAGGGGGGGGCAAATTAAACTTGGTGCCTCTATTTTCACCACAAATAAATTGAAAGATGCACCATAGATTACAAGCTAACAAAGCAAGGAAAGTATGTAAAATTAATAGTAACGAGGTTCGTACCGTCTCTTTTCCGTCAACCATGACAACCCTAAATGGGTGCCATTCTGAATTTTTAATCTCAGCCTCCCACTTTGAACAAAGAATGGCAGCAGTAACTTCTGCATCCTCTTTTGGCAATTTCTGCTTGCAAGCATTTGCAAAAGCTTTCAGATCAAGTTCACCCATTCTCTTGATGCCTATATTTGCTCGGCCAACTGTAAGTTCCCCCAAGCCCTGCAGAGCATGCAACAGATCAAAAGGAGAATGATCATGACTTCATGAGATGTTATGCAAAAGCAATAGAAACATAGGTGTCATCATTGATAATGCATAACATAACATAACGTTGGATAAGTGGTCAACCAATCAGGTAACTTACATCTATCAGCTCCTTCCGAGCATGTTGCAACTCATCATTACTTTTTCTTTCCTTGATAACCAAAGTCTGGTTGAGCGACTCCATTGCATCCATTTCATCATACTTGTCTTGTAGCTCCTCACTAAGTTCATCTATTTTCGTCTTTGATTTAGAGTCTTCCTCACCTGGCATATGCTTCATTACTTCCAATTTGCCCTGCAGCTGTTGTATTTCTAACTCAAGCTTCTGCTTGGCATTCAATTGCTGTTCCAACTTGAGAATCTTATCTAGAGCAGTTTGTTTCTCCCTCTGCATTTTCCACAAAGTAAGACACTCATATAAGCTGCCTTTTGAAGAGCTTAAGTGAAGCAATATACATTTAACCCAGAAACAAACCTTGTGTTCTTCCACAAGCTTCAGCACGTTTTCATCAGCCCTCTGTTGCTCCAATGTTGCCATCTTAAGATGCTTTGTTTTAAGTTCGTTCTGTATGCAAACCACAACAGCATGACATAAATTGTATGCATAGTACACTAAAGGGGAATCACCTAACAGCACCCAACATTTTGTCACTAGCACCATTACCTCCCTACAAAGTAAAAAAAACAAATTCCCTACATTTTGCCAAGTTCCCCTATTGTTAAACATTATGCTATGTATTATCTGAAAACAGAATGTGGGGTGACAACAAAAATAAGAAAATATAATGATATGCACTACTAATAAACAGAATGCTGTAATGAAAAAGAAGCGCAGAAACAATCAACCATCCTCCCTAAAACAGAAAAAAAGGAAAGAAGAGAAAACAAGCCTTCATAATCCTTTAAGGGAGAAAATTCAAGAACAGAAACAAGACATCACACACCTCTCCCTTCTCTTTCTCAAGGTTCCTTCTGTCAGAGTCACTTTGCGCAGCTAGCTCATCAAGCTGCTTGGACCTTGAGTCAAGTTCCTGCATCTTGGACTCCAATTCCGAACGGTACTTTTGATTCTCATCAATGATCCTCTGTGAATGTTTGCGAGCAAGTTGCTGCATCTTGCGAATTTCTGGTAAAAAAATGTTCAAAGGACCAACCATTAAACAACCGAAAGCAAAGTATGCTACGAAGAGAGAAGTTCATATATGCTGATAACTAAACTAAGATCATAACAGAACATATAAATAGCAAAAGATCAACACAAACCTTCATTGTAAGACTGGAGGAGCTGCTCCCTTTGCTCCATCATCCTGTCAAGTGATACAGTCGTCTCATTGTACTTACATTCAAGTTCTTGCACATGCCTGTTCTTTACCTCAATCTGGCTAGCTAAATTGGCTACAAGCTTGTCAGTTTTACGTGTTCCTTCATTTTCAAGATCACCAACAGTTTTCAGATCACCATTTTTTTGTAAATGGTCCCCTATCGGCCCTTGAGATCTGTGATCATCAGCCCTTGCAACCCATCCAAAGATTCCAAACATCTTTGACCCTCGATACTTCTTCCCCTTCCAGTCCCTTTTGCCATATCCTTCTGCCTCAAAGTGATTTTCAAAGGCGAGTGCATTTTTGAAACCAGTCCAGTCTTTTGCAAACTCAACAATAGCATTCCCTGTGTGACCTCTATGGTTCCACAAAGGAATAACCTTATGTGGGCAAAAGCGCGAGAGTTGCTCCTTCAACCGATTTCCACTTTCTCCAACATGGCGCCCATTCTTCCATTCAGTAGGCACATTAACTAGAACACCCATCCAGGGCCAGACAAACTGATCATCTCTGTTTTGAAGAGGTTGAGGCTCCATAGCTATTAGCTGTGACTGCGGCTCAGATAACTTTGACAATTCATTCTTCAAATATTTGGCAAGGGCACAGTGGGTTGCCTTGTCTTTTGCCTGCCGATTAGCAGCTGAACCTACTCCAGTGGCATGCTGAAGTAGGTTATTTATGCTGTAATCTTTTTTCCTTTTGCCCTTGCAGAATGGACAACTGTAGGTCTCACCACCCTTTATTTTTATATCTCCTGATATCAGACGCGCATAAAACTCCGCTTCACACTCATCAATCTCAGGATCACTAATTTCATAATCTTCTTCTGAACTAGAGTCCATTTTGAAAAGGATTGGAAAACACAGTAACCTAGAGGATAAATAAACAAAGAACATAATTTCAGCATTTTAATTAACTTGGCCAACATTATGGACCACTAATAAGAATATGATAACTTTAAATAGTATAGAGCATGGATTAAAATCCCGGCCGGTTACCGCTTACCAGAGGGGGGCCGGGATACGGGATCCCGGCCGGTAATCCCGGACTTTTCAAATTCAAATTCAAATTCGAATGATTTTTAATCAAAATTGAACGAATTTCATCCGAAAAAAACCGGTTTGACCGGTAACGGACCGTAACGGCGGTTACGATACCGCGGCTGGCGGGATCCATCCCGGGACCGGGTTTCCAATCCTTGGTATAGAGGAACAACACATAAACCAACATATCATACAATCCTCAACATATCTTCAATGTATATGGCCTTTTCATACACTATACAAGCTTCTCATAAAATCAGCATGATTCAGCAGATGCAAGCAAGAAAAAATGTAACACTGTCTAAAAACATACTTTATTGAGATTGGAGTGTGAGTTTTAGCAAATTTCAGCATCCAATTAACATCTGTTGTATAAAGAAAGTTTCTACATTTAGCTGCCATACTTGGAAGTTGGAATACCTCCATTGACAAGGATAAAAGATCTCTTTCAAAGCATCTTAGTAAAAATGAGTAAAAACTACTTACCGGCAGCAATAAAAAGTAGCATTAAAAAGGCCAAGCACCCTCCAAGTCTCAAGCTTAGTTCCCACATTTAGTACAAACAGCTCAAACAGCCTCTACCCACGTTGGATGAAGGGTTATCTACACCTGATTCCCCCATACGCTCAATTACATGATCATGTTGGTAGTTTCATATTATAGAGTTATAGTGAACAAGCAGGTGCTTGCAGATAGGGTTAAGAACTAGGTTGATTTGATCATTTTAGTGGCACTTGGTGGAAAGGCCTTAGTGAAAACAGCTCGTATAATGTTTCATGATGAGTGCAGGTTCACAGTGGAATGTCTTTATCTATTATTATATACTAAAATCTGATGACAGGAGGTATAGAAGTGTCTAAGAAAAGATAAAAATGCTTGAAATAATCACCAAAGAGGAAGGGATTTGCTATTCAATACCCAAGTGTGCTTCTCATCTACAAACAGTCCAATTTTGTGTCCGCAGCCCTGGTGATCAATGGTGCCAAGATTTTTGGCACCGGCTGGGTGGCAGCAGGGCAAATGGTGCACAGGGCAGCAGCTGGGTAGGCAGTGGTAGGGTTACGGTTGCGGATGTACTATATAAGATCTAAGTAGATTTTAACCATTAACTAAAATAATGGCTACACTCTAAGGTTTGTGAACTTTTCTCTAAAGATACCGCATACAAAGTGTGTAATGTTTAGCAAGATAGAAATAACCAAAAAAATGCAAATAAGCGTAAAGATTTGACTGTCAAATTCATAAATAAGCATGCATTTCACAATGAGAGGATGCAAAGTGCTAACCAACCGTCATCCCACTCTTTGTACAAATATACAACATTTGACCCTATCAAAGCGCAAGCATGCATCCATCTGTAAGAAACTGAATCTAACTAGCCAAAAAGGAAGTCACCAGTATGGTAAACTCACTGCTCAAAACCCCAGACGCTAACACCGCAACGCAGCACTCCACACAAACAGAACTGCAGAAGGATGCATTTCTTTCGGCTTACTCTAAAACAAAACACCCCACCGCGCATGCATTAGTCTAGAATAGATTCCTGAAGTAACGAAACACTTCCCACGCGTCGCCGCTTAATCGAACCAAAACCACCCAGAAAATTTGTAAACTCCGATCGGATCGGACGGAGCCAAGCGGCACAAGCCTTCTGCGCTCGCCGATCACCGAAGAAAACCCACAGTAACAAACGATCCCCTCCACCAGTTCCCTTTCGCGCAACACGAAGGGGAAAGGAAAACAAAAGCAAGCCAAATCCACGAGGAAAAACACATCGCCATCAAACCACCTCACGGAGCCTAGCGAGTAGGGGGAGAGGGGAAAGGTCTCACCTCCGGAGAGCTACGGCGGCCGCGATCGCCGGCAAGAGCAGTGGTCGGCGGAGGAGGGTTTTGGGGTGCCGGCCTCCCTACCCTCGTTCTCTTTCTCTTCCTTTTGCAAGCACGGTTTGGTTGTGTTGGAGGACAGGCGGATGCGTGGAGACCAGCAGGACAAAAGGATCTCGGCCACTGAATTTGCGACGAGATTGGTGCGAGGCCATCACCACCTTGGCTCGTGCCAGCCGTGTGTACGGGCCACCAGGACATACCATTTTCGTGAAACTTTTCCCTTCCCTTTTATTTTCACGGGATGAATACTGCCCCCAAGTTCTCACGCCTTTTAAATGTTTATTCAGATGATCCGTTGTTGAAGGCAGGTGCAAAGTTTATTCCAAGTTTGCTCGGACGTTTTGGAACGTACCTGTCATGATCCCAACGACCTATTTGGAATGTATGAACTTTTCTAGATTCAGGCAAAAATTAAGAAGTTCCCTATGAAATTCATGCGACTACATAGACTCTAAGGTCGAGTGCTATTTTCATACGAAAGACTAGCGTCACAAAATCTTGTTTTCAATGGCTTAAACCCCGGGCCCAAACCTTGCAGGTCTGACCTAACATTGGCTCCTCATCCACCGGAAAAACTATATAAAGAAGGGGACCCCAACCATTATGTTACCGTTTACAGAAGAGCAATAAAGAGAAGCAAAAAGTCTCCTCATATCTCTGTGTTCAATCTACTATTTAGTACTGTTTATTCTTGCATTGTTCCAAGCGATTCTACACTTGTCTACGAGGTGATCGTTCGGACTGGACTCGCCAGCAATGGTTCCTCAACACGTTATCAGCACAATCGACTCTGGCCTACCTCTAGGCCTACTCTACTCGGATCTAAAGGTAACCGTCGAAGCACGACGCTCGTAGATCGAATCATATTTTCTAGATCGCTTTCGATTCCGTAAATTTAGCTTTCTAGATTATTTTCTACGGTGCAAATCCGCTCTAATCTACCGCGAGCCGACTTGAAGTCGCTGACCAAGCCGATCGGTGGGTTGCATGAAAGAGTAGATGGCGATTACGCTGTAGTTTGTAGATTGCATGAGCACAGAAAAAAAAGAAAAACGATACCAGTTCCCGTATGCTGTCGTGCCGTCCGCACGTGGTCGCGTCCCACGCTGCATGCATGCGCCCGCGGCGTCGTACTACTGGCCGCCATGCCGAGCACTGGCCGCTGTTGCCACCGTATTGTGCGCCTGAAGCCACCACCGCCTCGCGCTACCCATAGCGCCGCCAGCCGCAAGCCCACGCTTGCACATGGTCGCCTCATGCCGCTGAGAACATAAGCATGCCCTCGATCTCTTTTCTTTAAAATAGCATTGATATGTCAAGGGCTATTCGTCGGCATGTGGGCTTTTGCACAATCTGCACCCCGGGAGCATCATTTGCACATGATGATGCACCCACGTAAAAAGTGAGCACGCATTTTATAGTATTCAGGAATAAGTACGGAAGCTAGACGAAGTAGCTCAGTTGCATGAGAACTCGGTAGGCACCCAATTGATCGTGCGATCGATGCAAATCTCACACTCGCGTCGCCCGTAGCGTCACTGGCCTGCAGCCGCCCGCAAAGCTGCCCCGCACAGTCGCGCCGTCGCTGCACATGGCCCCACTAGACGCCGCCGGCCTGAAGCCGCCGAGCCCATGAGCACCGTTGAACCGACATGCCAAGCCCATGTGCTCTGCTTTCAGTCAGCTTCCCGTCGCTCGTCGCGCTGCCGATGCCCTCCGATCACCTGCACGCGACCGAGCCGCCAACCTGACCCTTGCGCAGTTGTTGCGCCGCTTGGCTCCGCACGGCCATGCCACCGCACCTCACTTCATGCGCCCGCAATGCACGTCGACACCGCCGCCACGCTGCCGCGATCGCCCTCCTCTGGCGGCCGGACGCGCCACGGACTCGGCCACGTGGCTCCTCGCGCGCGACACCTTCTGCGCATGTGCAGCCGCCACAAAGGGGAAACCCTAGTGTTCCCCAACCCCCATTTGTTTAGGCCTAACAGGCCGACAAGTTGTGGCTCGACTAGGCCCTACCACAACCAAAAAATGAAGGGGAAGGAATGAAACCGAGAAAGGAAAAGAGGAGGAGAAAAATCCCAAAAATTTACAAATAAACCCTCAAAGTTCTAAAAATTACGATGAAATATTTCAGGAAAAAATTGCAGAATAACCCTCGAAATTGAAAATTATTAAAAATCTCGAATTGAAATTTAGCGATTTAGCTCGTGAAAATGGCGAATTCATGAAAATTCATATTCCAATAGAAAATGGCCACATGAATTCAATTTTTGTATCTTTTAAGCATTTAAAGCATGTTTAATTTTGTTATTATTATTTCTATGCAATTTATATATTGTATTTACTGTTTTGATTATCTGCGATTGTTTATATTACTTTCAATCACTGAAAATAGTAGTGAATCATGATAAATGCATAGGAAAAATATGGGATCATGAACCGGGAGTTCGAAGAGCGTTATGAGAATTTTGCAACCATTTTACACAAATTACCAACAGTTATCTTATGAACTCTTTGCATGAAATATGTAGATGACTGGCATCACAAACCAGGAGTTCAAAGAGCTAGCCTAGCATAGCCAGAATTTCTACCAGTCTTCAAATCTGTGGTAAGGTAATCATGAATGAGCATAAGATCGAGAAGACCATCTCTACCTTTCACCCGAATGCGGTGCAATCCGCACGCAACTATCGTCAAGACGACTAGCAGGAGTATACTGAATTGATTGACGTCATGCAAGTTGCGAAAGCTCAAGATAATATTCTAAGGAAGAACTGTATTTCACAGCCGTCTAGTAGCAATGTTGGTCATGAAGCCAATGCTAGCAACTACAAGGTGAGGAAGCCTCTCACGAAGGAGAGGAGCAAGAAGGGTACGATTGTGGGTTGCAGCATGTAATTGATACTTTCCCGTTTAAAAAGAAGGGCAAAAAACAGCATGAGGCACACCTCGTCATTCCAAGCACGGAGGATCCACAGCCATTAGTTGCACTTATGAATGTGGACAGGCCAGTAGCAGGCCCCATCACCCCTCCTTTGGACATTGCAGCGGTCGTAGCCGTAGTTGTCTAAGAGAAGAAGATCGCCATGGAGCAGATTGAGGCAGAAGTTTCTGAATACTTCGCTGATTAGATCTAGTGCACGCATTGCACTTAGATATTTTTATACAACCACTTGCAGTTTTTGGTTGTGATGGAATATTAAATTATTTTACTCTTTGAATAATGGTTGTAAGCTCTAGGAGAGCAAAGCATTACATTCTTATGATGAGTTCAGTAAACTTATTTTCTCATATTTATAATAGCAAGTTATGTTCGATATCAAGTATTTTATTTATGTGTTGCTTGCTTCCTCTGCATATTAATAAAGTATTTTATATTAAAATGCGTGTGGCGTCTTATGGAGGAAGTGTGCTTAGCTGATAGCGGCACAACAAATACCATCTTGAGAGAGATAAAATTCTTTCTGTCGATCAACAAGAATGTTGGTAGTCTTACGACAATCGCGGGCAGCGATACTTGTATAATCGTCTCAGGAAGGGCCACAATTATACCCCTGATGAACACAATTTTGGTCATTAAAGAAGTCTTGTTGTACCTAGAATCGACTTGAACTCTCAAAGATATTCGCGTTAACAGTTTTCACGTGGAGACTGAAGAAAAGTATGTAAGGAATACCTGCACATTACAAAGCGTGAAGAAAGTGGGAAAATGGTATTAGAACTTCTTCCTTTATATGAAACTCAGTTATACTACACTAGTATTAAGACACCCACAACCTATACTGCCCTGAAAACCGTATTTAGAAACTCTGAACTTTTCTGTCTCTGGCATGATAGATTATGACAGCCAGGTCTTAGAATGATGAGAAATATAATTAACAATTCACAGTGACATAATATCGATATAAAGAATTTTCGGATCGAAAGAAAAAGTGCACCCCGCATGTGCCACCGAGAAATTAATTACTAGACCTTATGCTCTGAAAGCGAAGAATGGAGTCCCTGCATTCTTGGGCTGTATCTAGGAAGACATTTACGATCCTATACACCCCTGTCAGGGTTGTTTAGGTATTTTATGGTGCTCATCGATGCTTCCTCGAAATGGCCGTACGTATGTTTATTGTCTACTGAAACCACGCTTCGCAAAGCTAATCTCACGATATAATTAACATTAAGAATAATTTACCCGATCATCATGTGAAGTCCACCGAATAGACAAGCGGAGAATTTATTTGAATGCATTTGATGATTATTGCATGGCAATAGGACTAAACGTTGAGTATTTTGCACCGCATGTCCACACCTAGAATGGACATGCAGTCCTGAATGCAGCAACTCTCATCAATTTTAGACCACCGACATATAATATCCATTCACCTATGCAACTAGCACAAGATTAGCACAAAAAAATTTCTTATCTTTGCAAATTTGGGTGCAAGGTTTATATACATATACCACCACCACAGTGGAACTGAAATGGGCCTCTCCGCAAGTATGGGATATACGTTTGTTATGAGACAATATCCATAATCATGTATTTGGACCACATGATTAGAGATTTGCATACAACCCGCTTCGCTGATAGCATATTTGATGAGGATATTTTCCTGTCATTAGGGGAGGAAATCAACCCCTTGATAAAAATGTTGGAAAATAATGTGGCAAGCCACGGGAATCCATGCATATGACCCGCACACTAGTGAAGCAAATACAGAAGTCTAGAAGATAATTTATTTGCAAGCATTAGCAAATCAACTGGCTTACCACTTTAGTGATTTGAAGAGCGTGATCAAGTCGCATGTGTCTACACGCAATGCAATCGGAGATGGTTGAAATACCAAAGAAAGTTGAAGGTATCCTAATCCCGCCCTAGGGCCTCGAAAGGACGAGAACTCCATCCCCTCGAACCCCAAAGTAACCGGGGGGTGCCTGGTGAAAAAGGATAAGAAGGACTTAACACAACCGATCACCAAAGTTCCCTAGAACCAGAAGAGGAGCTAGTTGAGACCTGACATCAGTATGAAACTTTCAGGAAAGACATACCGGATTTGAACATTCTGTAAGACCCCGGGATTAACATCCCAGATCTTCTGTGCATAACTGAACTAGTCCCATGATCAGTGGCTAGCTCACACAGTAAACAAATGTGATAACACAACCATAAACGTTAAAAATTATTAAATAACAACAGAGTTGATTACAAGATAGCCTTATAGGGCAACATTAAATAAACACAGCGGAAGATGATGAAGAAGTAGTGGAGTCCAACTGATCTGCCACAGGCAATCGATTGGGGTAGGCGGGTAGCGGCCTAGTCGTCACGATCTACACCTGAAGCGAAGTTCTTCTCCTCTGAAATTTGTTTGCATTAAGCAAGTATGAGCACAACTTCCGTGCTCGCAAGTTACACCCGTCAAATAACAACATGATATGCATAAATGGATGTAACAAAGGAAGCTTATAGTGTTATTTGTGCGAAAACAACATTTGACATTAAATACCATACTAAGTTCAAAAGCTCAAGTTTTATAAAATCTAAAATTGATTTTGAATTGATAAAGATAGTGTAGGCACCAACCTAACACCAACATAAACACGGGCACCAACCCGGGGCTTCAACCCATAACTTTTCTCATGGACACCCATCCATGTCAAACTGTTTTACAAAAATATTTTGAAATCGAAGTCTAACTTTGAGTGGCTTTGCCAAAGATGTCCATGACCGTGGACACGGCTATTCGAATAGTTTTACACTCTGCAGATGTTGTACAACTTTACCCACAAGACATGAATTCTCTAGTTGTTTGGCATCCGTCGATACCACCGCTCACTACCTTAGGTAAGCAGTCTAGAGCACGTGTCAAGGCCTTTACAACGCATCATTCCACCATAGTCCTCCCTCGCTAAGGTTTCGCCCCCTTTGGACTATCCGTCCGCAGGGTTCAGGCCCCCTCTTGCGCCAGGTGGGACTAACATAGGTCATAACATGACTACCCACCGCACCAACAGGAATGACCATAATGGAACTTTGCAAATTAATCAGCCAGATCCTGCCCATACAAGACATGTGGTAGTACGATGTGGCTTAGCAAGATGCGCTCAAGACCGGTCCTTAATCGACTGGCGACAACCATGTAACCCGGGCTTCAACCTACCAGTTGAGCCTGCATAAACCTGCACCCACCAGATAACCAATTCGCCCAAGTCCAAACCATCATTTTATTTTATTTTTCAAAGTCATTTATAAAATTCCCATGACACACCAATGCCAAGGGTACCATTTAAACAACAATTGATTTTTTGGCTGAAATTCCCCAAATGAAACATATTTGGTCTATAAGCATGGCTAAGCACAATGTTTTCCAAATAATCCTAGTTCATACTATTGTATGACCTAGGTTTTATCTAGGGTGACAACATGTTTGATTCAATCATCAAAATTGGTCATACAAAGGATTTTAGGCATAACTATAAATTTAAAACAGGAATTTAAATTACTGAATATAAATAAGCATGCAGTAATAATTTGAAACAGAATTTAAATAATTTTAAATAATGGGTGCAAATATGATCAAGAATGTAACTTGCCTCGCTTGAGGTGAACAGATCAACTGATACCGAGGTGATGTTGTTTTTCTTAACAGGTCACCTACTACTCACAAGTACTTTCTCCAGGTAGTCTATGTGTACAATCACGATGATTATACAGTCGAAGTCAATCCTCTTATGTGCTCTTCAAACAGCGTCGAAATCTGACTCTCCGAAGTCGTTCAAATCTATACGCGAAATAAGCCAAATTCAAATAATAAATCAAATGAACTCCAAATTAAATAATTTTGGCTTGGTTGGCTAGATCTTGAATTTATACAAATTTAGAAATTTGAATGGGCTCAATCAGAGTTCGGATGCAAAAGATATAAGCTTCGAAAGATTAGAAATACATGAAATGATGGATTTAGGGTTTAAAGGAATTATTGGTCAAATGAACCCAAAATTAAATAATTTTGGTTTAATTAGCTAGATAATAATTTTATACAAATTTTTCAATTTGAATCACCCAATTTGGAGTTGGGATTCAAAATATATGAATTTTCTAAGTTTAAAATCTATTAAAAACCTAAATCTGATTTTTCAGATTTTCTGGATTTATTTTTCTAAGGAAAATCAGATTATTGCGCATGATGACGTCAGCCCTCAGGGTTTTCTGATTTTCGGCCGGATTTATTTTTAAACGAAACCCGGAGTCTATGACAGGTGGGCCCCACTGGGTCAATGGACCCAGTCCACGGCGGTCAACGGACCACGGTGAACCCGGTGCACCATAACAGTGCACGGGAGGGAGGTGGCGTGTATGTGCGTGCGTGGCTGCCACGTAGGAAACCACGTGGGCAGGGGGTGACCTGGCGAGGAGGTGGCGTACACGTGGCGCCACAGTGGCGGCCACGTCGGCGCGAGGTCGACGGCGGCTCGGCGATCACCTCGCCGGCGTTAGGGGCCCCGGCGAGGGGTGCGGTTGATACCAAAAGAAAGAGTGAACGATGCCGAATGTGGTGCTCACCGAGGTTACGAGATTCACGGCGAAAGGTCGCTTCACGACGAGCTTGAGCGCGGGCGCGATTGGGTCGTCGGTGAAGAAGGCGTTGCGATGGTCCTCGGAGCGAACAAAGGTGCGCACGGGCTTCGCGGGGCTGCGGCGATGCTGATGGTGGCGGCGGCGAGGACGCGGCAGCGGTGACGGCGGCGCAATCGGCGGCGGAAGGAGCTTCGACCAAAGCTTTCGCGAATTCCGGCCAAAAGAGGGCGAGGGAGGAGGAGCGGGTGGTGGCGGTGAGATGAGGGAGTGAGAGGGCTCCCGGGGCATGCTTTTATAGGGCGGGGGCGCGGCCAAAGGAGGAGATCGTGGCGGCGGGGGTTACGGCGGCGGCGGTTGGGCGCGCGGGCATTCCGGCGCGAAGAGAGGGGGAAAACGTGGGGGTGGAGGCGGTTGAGGGCGCCGGGTTCATGCGCACTTCGTGCGAGTCTCGCGGGCGACCAGAGCGGCGGTTGGGCGGAGTTCCCGCGAGCGAAGATGGCGGAGGCGCGCGGGGAAAAACGCGGGGGAGAAGAAGGTGCGGCGGGGAAGACGAGCGTGCGCCGTTGGATTCACATCCAACGGTGGGGAAGGCGATATGGCGTGGAGGCTTGGGTGCCGTCCGTCTGACCGGGCGATGGGAGGGGTGAGAGCAGGCGAGCGGAGGGGACCGGGTGGAGTGGGCTGGCGGCTGCGTGGGCCAATCGGGCTGGGGAAAAAGGAAAATGGGCCGGGAGGTTTAGGCCCAAAGGAAAATGGGCCGGGAGGTTTAGGCCCAAAGGAATTTTAGGGTTTTCGATTCATTTTGCAATTTAAATATTCTGATTAATTCAAAATAGCTTTAGAAAATATCAAAATAAATCCAAAAATTATGGCAAAAATCACATAAATTGTTGGAGGTATTTTGGACTTAAATAAAATACTTCCAACTTATACTTGGCTTTTAATTTTGCAAATAAATTGTTTTGGCTTTAAAATATTTATGAAAAAGCTTTTAAAGACTCATAAAATTCTAGCAATTAAGTAAATTTTTATTTTTCAGATTAAATCAAATAGGACTTCAAGAACTTCAAATAAATTTCACTTTTGATTTTTTAAAATTTCAAAAATCCAAATAAAATAATGAAACTCTATCAAATTTCAGAAAATCTAATAAAACATTAACTTTATTTTATTTTATTTTGGTAACATAACCTTGGGATGTTACACATTCCCACGAAGGGAGATACCAGCATGGATGTGTGCGCATACATCGGGACTAGAAAACTAAATGGGCTTTCCCCGTAATTGGAAGCAGCGAGGAGCAAGTAGATGCATTAGAAGAATTGCCCCTTGAAGAAATAACTATAGACTTTGTGACCACGGGAGAATCTATGAATAAGACAACAGTTAATGTCAATATTTACTTTGCAAAGAAAATTGCCACAATCATCGATCTTGATTCAGAGCCTGCATCGCTCGCTGAATGTAAGAAAAGATCAGATTAAGAAGATTAGAAGAAGGCAACATAAATATAATTATTATCTCTAAATAAAATAGAGATGTTTGGGCTCAGAACCGCACGCCTTCCCAAGCGCATCATGTAGGACATAAGTGGGTATTTATTCAAAAGAGAAATAAAAATAAGCAAGGCTCATTGCACAAGGTTTCACTCAACGTCCAAGAGATGATTATGAAGAAATCTATTCTCCGGTCATGGGTGGAACCATCCTTTAGATATTTAATCTCAATGGCAGTAAACTTGAATTTAAAAATAAAATTGATGGATATGGTAACTGAAACCTTTATAGAAATTTGGATTCGTACATTTATATGAAAAATATCTGAATGTATCCCTGTCCTGAACCAAGATAGAGCAAATAAAAATCTGTACAATGTGAAACTCAGAAAGTCACTGTACGGACTTAAGCAATTAGGCAGGATGTGGTATAATCGCTTAAAGCGACTTTCTATGCAAGAAATGCTACACGAACAATGAGAATTGTCCATGTGTATTTATACGACGATCCTAGAATGGATTTTGTATAATCTCAGTGTATGTAGATGATTTGAATGTCATCAGAACCTTGAAAGATATTAAAAAAAGCAAGCTCTTACCTGCAGTCTAAGTTCGAAATAAAAGATTTGGGTAAAACCAAATATTGTCTAGACTTGCAGCTTGAGCATGTCCCCTGGAGGGATATTAGTGTATTAGTCAACCTACACTTGGAAGGTGTTAGAAAGGTTCGGCTTTGAAAATGCATAACCTTCAAAAGTACCGATAATCGAAAGATCTTTGAAGCAAGACAAGGATCCGTACAGATCTAGAAAAAAGGGGGATGAAGTCCTAAGACGGAAATTCCCATACTTAAGTGCAATAGAAGCACTCATGTATTGAGCAAACTGTACTAGACCGGACATTGCATTTGCCGTGAACCTATTAGCAAGGTATAGTGCAGAACCTATCAAAGTCATTGCAGAGAATAAAGGACATCTTCTGATACCTCCAAGGAAGTAAAGACCTTGGTCTGTTCTATAGAAAGAACCAAGACCTTTCTATGAATGGCTATACAGATGTTGGGTACCTGTCGGACCCGCATATAACCAAGTCGCAAACAAGCTATGTATTCCTATGTGGTGGAACTGCAATTATATGGAAATCATCTAAGAAATGTCTTATATCAACTTCAACAAACCACTCAGAAATAATAGCACTGTAGGAGACCTCACGAGAATGTGCTTGGCTTCGATGGGTGATTCACCACATCCAGCAGTCGTATGGATTGAATACCGCACAAACGCCCACTATTATCTATAAAGATAATGCAGCTTGTGTTGCACAAATACAGATGGATTATGTGAAGAGTCAACTCACAAAGCATATCACTCCTAAGTTCTTTTTTGCTCATGAATTGCAAAAGATGGATGAAATTAAAGTACTGCATACTAAGTCATGTAAAATTTTTGTAGATTTATTCACTAAGTCACTTTCAGTATCTAGCTTTGAAAGGTGCATACATGGAATTAGAATGATAAGACTTAGAGAAGTGTAGAATTTAGAGGGGATATTCACGAACTCATTAGTGAAACTGGATCACGAAGATCGAGTACCCAAAGAATAAATCCTGGAGATTAAATGAAATTAAGTGGATTGTACTCTTTTTCTCTTGACGAGTTTTCCTGAAGTTTCTCAGCTAAGGTTTTTAATAAGGCAATTCGTGTAGCACAACAGAACGTGTTTTATGTACTCTTTCTCTAATATTTTTCTACTGGGTTTTTATGGAGTATTAACAAGATATGAACATGACGGATGAGTGCCCAAGGGAGAGTGTTAAGAAACTTTAGGTTCAGACCTTGCAGGCTTGGCCTATAATAGGCCCCTCATCCACCCTGAGCCACCCTAAAGACTATATAAAGGATGGACCCCCAACCATTGTATTACCGTTTACAAAAGAGTTTATTCTTGCATTTTTCCAAGCGATTCTACACTTGTCTACGAGATGATCGTTCGGACTAAATTTGTCAGCGACTGTCCTCAACGGCTTCGATCAGCTTTTGCTTTTACCACTCTGCAGTAAACTATTACTAATTCAGATCCTTCAACGCAGAATCTTCATGGGCCTCATCATCTCATTGTCTTCATGGTCCAAAATCTGCATTTTTAAAGTCCAGTGGAACAAACTAGATCAGCCTTTGTTAACTATAAAACTTAGGGAACATCGTCTCAGTTGTAAAACGCTGTGTCGAGAACAGGCAAAGCTTTCCGCATCGTTGCACTAATAAACACTACCATGTCTCATGATCAAGTTGAAAAACCATCGGAAGATACTCACATGGCAATGGTAGACGTAGCCCGGCCCGGTCGTGACGTCGAAGGGAAGCGGCTGCCCGACGCCGTGGACAGCGGCTTGAACCGCACGAGCAACCTGGTCACCACGCTGGGCCTCACCTTGAACACGTTCTTCCACCCGCGCTCCTGCAGCGGCACCACGTGCCTCCGCCCCCGACGAGGTGCCTGTCGAGCCGGCACGCGCGCGTCGTTCCGGCCCCGCGCCGCCGCCGTCTTTGCTGCCCCGCATGCAGTCCCTGAACTCGTCGACGCGCCGCAGCGAGCGCTGCTCCAGCACGGCGAAGAGCGCCAGGTGCAGGTGCAGCGGGTGGTTGTCGTCCGTCAGGTTGATGACGTCCCATATCTCTGTCGCCCCCTCCCTCGGCGTCTCCGTCACCGGGTCCATGTACGACCGCGCGTTCAGGTACAGGTGCGTCGGCTCGTCCGTCCCGTTCTTGGTGTACTCGTACATGGTGATGTACCGCGTCAGGCTCGCCTCGCGAGCGTCGGGCTTGGGGTAATGCGGCATCAGCCTCGCCGGGATGCTCGACAGGTCGTGCTCTGTGTCGACGTCCTTGTCGATCACGAACTTCATCACCGCGACGGTCTCCGCCTTCTCGCCGGGGTCGCCGGGGTACGGCGCCGGGGCGTCCGAGCGCAGGATCGCCGTGTCAGTGCCCGACTCGGCGAAGTCGACGACGACGTCGGCGATCTCCGACGGCGCCACGAGGAACTTGTCCGTGGCCACCGGCCTGGCGAGGTACACCGAGTCAGACGCGACGTGGACGAAGCGGAGGCCGTTGGAGAGGGAGAGGTGGAAGAAGCGCGCGTTGCTGGCGTTGAGGATGCGGAACCGGTAACGGCGGCGGCGGACGCGGAAGTACGGCCACGCCTTGCCGTTGGCGACGATCACGGAGCCGAAGTACTCCGGCTGCCACTGCGGGTGCACCGTGGGGTTGTTGCCCGTGCGGTTCATGAAGAGCGAGCCGTCGGCGCGGAAGTCGCGGTCGAACAGCGCCAGGTGCCGGTCGAACGCCGCGCCCGACGGCAGGTTCAGCGCGTCCTCCGCCGGGCTGGCCACGCGGTATGCGCCGAGGAGGCCGGCCAGGATGTTGACACGAGTCAGGCCCATGGCGTGGTCATGGTACCTGCACAAAATTTAGTTGATCAATACGTTAAGCAATTGCATCTAGCGCAATTGCGCGGGGAATTTGGCCAGTGGCACCAAACTTGCTAGAAATATTACCGCTTGGCACTAAGGGAAATAACGAGTACTCCTCCGTTTTTAAATACATGACGTTTGACCAAACGTACAGTCAAATTTATATAACTTTGATCATTACTTTTTATATAATTTTATTAGTAAAAAATTATAAAATTATTATATTACAAAATTATTTATCATGACAAATCTAATGATACAATTCACTCACGATCAATCTAAATAGTTTTTCATATATTATTAGTCAAAATTAGATAAATTTAACTGTACACTTTATCAAACGTTATGTATTTAAAAACGGAGGGAGTACTTACCAAAGATTGCCGGGAGGCTGCTGGTTAGGGTACTCATAGGGCGGCGAGGAGAAGTGCGGGCCTGTGGCGGCGAAGCCGGAGGTGAACCAAGCCAGCGAGTGGCCATCGGAAGTAGAATGCTGCACGCCGCCGTGGAGGTGGACGACGGTGGGGACGCCACTGCCAGGCCTCGCGGTGGTCAGCGTATGGTCCCACGGGAGGAAGTGACGTGCCGGCAGGTGATTGGTCCACGTCACGTGCGTGGGGACGCCCTGCATCGCCACAATCGTGGGGCCCGGCACCGTGGCGGTCTCCTTGCTGGTGCCGTAGGCGAAGACTCGCGTTGCCGGCAGGTCGCGGTGGAATTTCTGCACAAAGGGGAAAGATAATTCAGACTTCAGAAAAAGTGTGTCCACAAAACACTGTATCGATCGATCGATGCATATTGATCACCAGACTATACTGATTTTTATGCTGATTCCTAGCTTGAGGTCATTGCATTGCTGCATTGCGATGCTGACAGACACGAACACACACACATCATGCTGCTAGAAAGTCTCCTAAAGTTAGATTGGAAGATTCGGGGAAAGTTGAATGGATTCCAAAACTCTGAATTATTGTCTGCCATCTGCTTGCTTGACGATAAGGTGGGGGCCATGAGCTATGTAGGACTGACTTGGTCACAATTCCCCAAGTGTGATCAGTCGTGGCCCGTGAATGCGATCCACAATAGAGAGAGATTTGTCTCTCCATTACATCATTCACCACAAAGATAAATAGATAATTGGAAACGAATTGGTGTGTACTGGGTGAGAATGTCAGCATTGTGTGTGAAAGAAGATAAAAGAAGTTCCAAAGCCACAAGCTGAAGGAAGCCCTGATATAGAAGACTTCAAGGAAGACCCTCGGAAGTCTGAAGCGATTGCTTAGTAGCATGAAACTAGTACATAATTGATGGCACCATCTTAGCCTGACATAGAAGAAGAATGGAGTTAACTCAGTTTAGTGCGTGGTTCCCACATCTAGTAAGAGAGGTCCCCTCCACTATGTAAAGACTGTGCATGGCAGCACAGAGCCCTCTTACTTTTTCCCTTGATGCAAACATCTAATAGTAGTCGCTCTGATTATGTAATGAGATGATGAGCTTAAGAAGAAGATTCCTGTTCTTTCAGGTAAAGAACCGAAAAAAGACACGATTTTGTTCTTTTGTTATTTCCGCAACAGCATCTTTGAAATGAAGTGAAATATGTTTATTCAGACTTTTACCTGTCCGTTGCGTGTGCTCGTTTAAGCAAACAAACTATGCTTAAAAGATGAATCAGTGCTGAAGCTTTAAGCAAATAACAATGCCAAACAATTTCAGCTGCAAGTACGGCTTTTAGCAGTTGAGCCTAATTTTATTTGAGCATATATGTACGCATTATGAGTTAGTATTTGCAGAGAGCTTGTGCAACACACTGAACCAAACTCCATATGCAAATGCTGACACAGCGCCCTTGTGATTTGTGAATTGCTCCAAGTTCTCAAATTTCCCTTTCTTACATCTCTTTTGACTAGGAGCATAGATTTCATCGATACTCTTTTGTGAGATACACAAAACAGAGTATAGAACTGTAAGACACAAGCAATAACCTGAAGGAACAATAATTCTGAAGAAATTTGCAGAGCAAGGCTAGCTGGGTTGTTTTTGTCCTAGAAGCGCTCGAAGCCTCGAATCCCAGTATTTTAGCGTAGACCATAGAGTAGTCTGCTAGGATCGAGGAGCCGAGTTGAGTGACGAGTTTACCATGTATATAGCCGCTACTGTCTGTACTTGAACCTTCTGACACTTAACTACCTGCGGTAAATCTTTAGTTTCTGCTTAATCGTCAACTCCACTTCCAATATTTTTTCGACATGAATTCTGTGCGTCTTTCTTTGCGCCTCCAAAAGAAAACAAAAATGTCTGAAACTACCATTTCGATGACGTGTACTACTGCTAATTCTGAAGAAAGAACAGTTACTTCGACTGAGTTACGTACACGACCGACCAAAACATCTCAAACTGGGGTTGCCATGCGTCGTTGAAAAGCAGATGAAGAAACAGAGAGAGAAAAGGAACAGTATTGTTTCTGTACACATCCGTACGTACCCACATGGTGTCATACATGCCGATGGTGAGGTTGCCGGCGACGAGCTTGCCGCCCTCCGCCACGCCGTAGCCCCGCAGCATCGGGATTTCCGGCAGCTCGTCCACGAACATCTCCAGCTCCTTTGGGTCCAACAAGCGGCCATTCTCCTCACTCTGACCGAGCACCACCGAAAGAACTGCCTGAAACAACCACACCACAAGCAAACATGCACCGAGAAACCTTATCTTCTTCATTGCAGCAACGCAAGCAAGCAAGCACTCTGACTCTGATTGGTTTCTTCTGATTTTTTGAGGAGATTGCCTTGAAGGACAGAGAAGGTGGTTTTGATCTTTTGGCCTTTTGTTTCACCTGGTTTTGGTTTTGGGGTGACTGAAAAATCTAGATGGGAGAAGGAAAAGAGACGGGCAGGAATCTCTCTAGCTTTGGAACGTGGATGTAGAATTTTGCTTTGCTGGGAGAGAGAGATGTGGCCTTTTATTCTCCTCTCAAATTGATTAATTGCCTGCTCATTCCGAAGCATGAAAGCAGTAGTAGTTTTTTTTTTTTTTTTTAAAAAAATGTCCGACAGAGAGCTACCAATTATATTAATAAAAATAAAGTTCGAAAAAACAGAGAAAAAGATACAGCCAAAATAGTAGCTTGGATTTATGCCATTTGGATTATATTATATGCCTGCATCTATTTAATGAATGTTTTTTTTTCCAGGGACCATCTCAATGAGATCTAGAGTAGTAACCAGTGGCGGACCAAAGATTTTGAGCATAAGTGTTCAAAATTGACAAAATATTGACGTTCAGTGTAAGAAACTAATGTACACAATAGTAAAAATTGAAGCTTAAATTGTTCTTACTAAAACATCTCAAAATAATTTATAGAAATTATAAAATAATTAAAGAACAAGTAATTTAACTCGACGACTCTTCACGCCTTGAAGTGTGCCATCATCTTTAACTTCTTGCCGCAGAAATGTAATCAAGCAATCATTCAAGTATTGGTTCCCATGCTATTCCACAAAGATTTTACATCTAGCAGACTTATTCATTTTTAAGCTCTCTGATCTACATTTCATAAAGACACAACATCATCACTAATGGATTTTTGTAGCGTATCGGTACTACTTTGCGATGACCGAGTCTATGGATAAATTATGATTTCGTGGAGTATTCAGTATTGTTTTGACTTAGAACTGAATGATTCATCAACAAGTAGGTGACATTTTCCTTCTATTGGATAAATGGATATAATACAGTGGTGACTTTGCTTATTGACATGCTTATGAGCTAATCTATATCAAGACAAAATTTAGTCGAGGGCTTCACAATCATAGCAATTGATACCATAGAAGTGGATCTACCTTGAGATTTATCTAACGATAGCTCCTCCCGAGTCATGTCTACTCGCCGTGCCACTTCCTTGCTCGCTTTCATCCACGCGCCTCCACTACTCGCCACCGGCACCGCCACGCCCCGCCACCTCGCCCATCGTCGCCTCACCTCCCTACGGCGCTACGCTCGGCGGCTCGAGGCTCGGAGCAGGCGAGCAGTGTGCCGCTATGCTCCTCCGGTCCTCCTTTTCTCCCAGGCCGCCGCACCCCACAACCGCAGGCCGCCGTGCTCACCCCGATGCGCTCACCCGCAGGCCGCCGCGCTCGGGACTCGTGTCCTCCCTTATCCCGCCTCCCCTTCGCCGCGTGTCGTGGCTCGCCCTTCGCCGCCTCCCGCCGCTCAGACGACGCCATGGCTCGCCAGCCGCCACCGTCGGCGTAAGCTGCAAGGGCCAGTGCGTCGCAGTCCTTGTGTGTGTGCAGTGTTCACCTAGGCGGAAGACGGACGAAGGGTAGCCGCCTAGTGCCTAGCACAGAGCAGTCAGCGGCGGTTGAACAGTAGTCACGAGCAGTCTGCTGGGAAGAAGAAAATAGAAAGAAAAATGAAAAGAGAAACCTGTCTCCAGCCAACCGAGTCCAATGGCTCTCCAATGCCCAATAGGCCAACACCAAGTTCGCTCCCGGCCGCAACTCTCTCCCTCACGACCACAACGCTACCCTTATCCTCTCTCAACAGCAGTCGAGTCACTGCAGCTCTCTCTCTCTCTCCCTCGCTCGCAACTCTCTTGCGGCTCTCTTCATCGCCTCCGGCAGCCTCCCATGCCACTGGCGCCGTGGAGCCGGGGAGGAGGCGGCGCGCGGAGGGGATTCACGGAGGAGGAGCCTCGCGACGGGGAACCGTGAGGAGGACCGGAGGAGGCACCGAGGAAGCAGCAGCGCGCGATAGGGAACCAGAGGAGGCGGCGGCCGCGACGGTAGCAGAGAAAGAGTAGGGGCACAAGGCACAAGGTGAGAGCTCACTGACCTTTCTTCAGTTCCCCTCTCCCCCGTGCGCCTAGCTCCGCCTCGGGCTGCCTAGAGCCGCTCCGCCTTACCCACTTCGTGCCGCCTACGACCGGCTAGGCGCTCGGCCTGCCTAGGGCGTCGATTGGCAATGAATCGCAGCGGGGGGCATTCGCCCAACGCCTAGGCAGCCTAGGCACCCACCTAGGGGAACACTGGTGCAGTGTGTCTGTGTGTTTTTGAGAGAGAGAATGTGAGATCGAGAGAGTCGAGAGATGACAAGTGTTGAAACCGTGGGTGGGCCTTGTGGGGAAGTCGGAAGGCCCAGTGCGGTGCGCCGGTGTGGAATGGTTGGTTTTGTGTGTCGCGAGTGTGGTGCCGAGTGGTCACGGCGTAACGTGATTTCGATGACATTACACATTGATTGAACTCAATTTCTAGTATATACATGTATTATACCTCATATATAATGAACTTTTGCCCAAAAAAATTGGGTGTTCAGCTAAACACCCATGACCTAGGTGGGTCCGCCCCTGGTAGTAACATACTAATATGAGAAAATTGCACTGTAGATCCCTGAATTTGTGAGATTTTGCCACTTAGCTACACGAACTTATATTTTACTTTCTCAAACCTTTGAACTTGCGAGGCTGTGCCACTTAGCTCCCTGAACTTGCGTTAAAGCGAAGTTGATCGGATGCGATGTCGGGACTTCGCCCCTCCGAGTCAGTGGACTCGTCGCCACCCGCTCGCCGTGTTCATCGCCCCCGCCACCTCACGTCAACAAAAACTGATTCTTCAGGCCCGAGAACGCACCTTGCTTGCACCTTCGCCGGAGCTCCACCGTCGTAGCTTGCTGCCACCCTCACCCTTCCCTCCTTTGAGTCGGCCGTGAGAGAGAGAAGAACATTTCTAGTGCCAGAGCAGAACCTACTCACCCTACACAAAAGTCCATTTGGTCGTTTGCTAACATAAAATGCTGAGCTGACGAAACACCGTGAGAGAGAGAGAAGTATTGTGCCCCTGCTCTGGCACTAGGAATGTATTTCTCTCTCTCACGGCTTATTAGTTTATATGCTATAATGTATTATAGTACCTTGCTCACACATGCACTGATGCACCATGGGCGATCTACATTGAACTTACCTTTCCTCACATGTCGGCTGCCCCACCAAACCGTGTGGCTTCTATCTCTTCTCGTCGTCATAACTTTTTTTTGCTTTAACCTCCAACAGTAAACACAAATCTTGATCGATCCATCTCAGCTACTACCCCTTTCGATGCAAAACTTTACCATATAGTTATCTTCTACTTCTCCCCCATTATTACTTAATGCTAACCATTGCGACATCAACATGCATACACATGCAACCATCATTGATCCCAGTTGGGGACACATATCACGCCTCTCCGGTGACCTTGAGCATATTCCTTACGATCGCACCATCTCTACTCCAAGCTTTTGCTCCCCGCCTCAGACGCCCATGCTTCTATTCATATGGGTGCATGTATGTACATACATATGCATGATGTTATACATGCTCGACGCCCTCTTCTCTCGTGTTGGTCACTTCTCTTCTTCCATGTTGGCCAACTCAACATTGTGGCTTCCGACTAACCGTAGCAACCTCCCATCTTCACTAATGCTCGGATGTCCGCTTTAGTCGTTGTCTAACGACATAGAGAATCTTTTGCCATCGCCATTGACAACGTGCCTCTTACCAATGATGACACGCTCCTAGCTACCGATGGTCATATATCGTCCATAGCTCATCTTCAATGCAAAGCTTCATCTCCTCTCTCGCGTGGTTTCCCCATCATTGGGCTTCTTTGGCCACTAACTTCTTCAATAACATCAAGACTCACCACTTCTCATTGAGGCCCTTGGCTCCTTCAACACTAGACTTTCAATTCAATAGCATCGCTAGCAAAGACGACATTGTCATCATCTCCGCTCATCACCGCTTTGACTCTTCACTTCCTCGTGGGTCGTTGTCTTCTTACAGAAAGATCGATGCTATTACACTCTTTTGTGGTCTTCTCCGATACCATTTGTGCTATCCTCATTATAGCTTGTATTTTTAATCAAAATTTTGGTTATTTTTATTTTTATTCCATAGGAAGCAACAATCCTCCGGATAAATGGGCGCATTCTTTGCGCCAGAGAGCGCCACGCCGGCGTTTTTGTTTGTGCCGTCCGATTTCACGGTCCTTTTCTTCGCGTCCGTTGGATCGCTCTTGCGTTTTTCTTGCCTACGAACACTCCGTCTCTCCGTGCCGTCCGATTGTTCGCTTTCATTCTCGCCGATCGATCAATCGTGGCGGGCGCCCCACGCCAGTTCGTCTTGCACACCCTCGTGATTCGCTCTCGTTGTTTGCGCTGCGCACGAGGGTCGAGAAGACCGCCACGCCCATGCTAATCTCCACTCCGCCCTCCTAATCTCCACTCCGTCCTCCGATTTGCTCGGCGGAGCGCTCCCACGCCGTGCTCTTGCCTCGGACCGCCGCTTATTCGTCTCCAACGCCGATCGCTCATCGGTTCTCGCTCTCCGCATCCGCGCCCGCTTTTTTGGCTTTCTCTTCTTTGTTGCTTCTCGCTTGCCGCTTGCTTTGTTATGTCTTCTATGCTTCTTTCAGATGGGGATTTTCTTTGCTTCTTTCTTCTTCATTCTTTCTCTCTCTCTCTCTCTATTCATCCTCCGCCGCCTCGCACTCAGCCGCGCCGCGCCTCACCACAAGGCGCGCAACCCGCGCGCTTGGCACGCCGCCGCCTCGCGCCACCGGCAACGCCGCTGCCCATTGTGGCGCGCCAAGTCTCGATACTCGCCAAGACTGTGGTTTCTTTTTGTGGTGCCTCATGTGCTGGCTCGCCGCCACCACCGCCGCTGGTCGCCGCGCCTCGCCACCGATGCCACCGCCCGCCATTGTCTGCGCGCGCACTCGATACTCGCCCTTTTTGTGGCTCCTCTCGTGCCGTTAGGCTCGCCGCCACCATCGCCGCTGGCCTCCGGCCGCCGCTTCCACGATCCACCTTCGCCGCCGCGCGCGCGCCGTGTTACGCCACGGTTCGGTTTCGCCACCCACCGCGCGCTCTCCTCCCGGCCAAGATCGCTTACACGCCGCTACCGCTGCTGGCCGCCGGTCCCTCGCGCCACCGACGCCGCGGGTCCGCTGCCCCGCCACTGTGCGCGCTCTCTCCTCGCCCGCCCAGACGCCTCTACACCGCGTGCAAATTCGCCTCTCTTTGATTTTGTCGCCCCGCGCCGCGGTCCCCGCCCTCGCTCCGAAGTTTTGTATTTTTTTAGGTTGTTTGCTTTAACATGGAATTCATCTTGGCAATATTTCATGTAATTCTCGCTTAGCTTTTAAGGATGATCTCGTCCGGTGTTGTTACTTCCATTGCTTTCACGGCCAACATTCCGCTTCTTCAAATCTACTACTGCTTTTTCATTTCACTTATAGCTATTATTAGTGTAGTTCATTTTACCTGCTTTTATTTTCGATATCGCTTTCCCCCTTTGCAGTTGGTCGCTTCTTCCTATCTCGCATTGCTACCGCGCTCCTACGTGCCTCGGTGTCTACACGCTCGATTAATCGTAAGCTCTTGATTTTCGCTTCTCTTTCATCCGCCCGCCTTACCTCTCATGTAGCTACGCTATGTTCTATATTCTTACTGCTTTGAATCACACATTGCTTAGATACCCTTATTGTTTCGTGCTATTCTGTTGCTTGTGCTTGCACCCCCACATGTCAGTCATCATATGTGCTTCCCATCTTATATAGTTCACTTTGTTATTCTATTCCAAAATTGTTTCGTGCTATGCATGTATTAGTGAATCACCGCTCCTCATACTAAATACATATGTACTGCTTTGCGTGCTTACGCTCCTATTCAATTCTCATTGTCTTGCCTCCTTATTCTCACCTTTTTTCCCAACGCACTTCTCCCCTCTATATTTATGGACAATCCAACGAAAAGAGGTCACCTTCGCCGTGACATACTCGCCTGCGACGCGCAATACAACCAAGTTTTTAGCCAAACTGTCTCATCGTCGTTCTATTAGAATATATTTCTCTCTTATTGTTTGTACTAATTATTTGCTCATTACATTCGAGACAACAACAAGATACACCGCCTTCTCCACAAATAGCTATTATCGAGACAATAGAGCACATGTCAGATATTCCTACCATTTCTTCAATCGTTACTACACTATACAAACTGCAACGTGCACAAACCTATATTTCACAATTATTTTTTCTATGATGCTAGGTCAAAAGAAGATCAAACATCTCTCATTTCTATTCAAAAGACTCTTCAACCAAATGATGCTTCACAACATGTATACCAATACAACATCTATTAATTCAATCTTTTCTTTACTGTAACCTCTTCCACAAACTTGTAGACAATCCAGAAACCCACCAAACAACTCTCGACATATTAACACATTACGCATGAGCAACTCTTACATATACACATTTTCCTATGGTTTCAATCCATACAGAAACATGCATCACCCACTGTACCACCGAACCAGATTCTCCAAAACATCATAGCAAGAAACAATTGATGCAAGTATTTGACAACATATAACTTAAGGTTATTTCACACTATCATTTCTACCTTCTATAATCTTGCCGCTCTCCTTCTACATGCTATGTTTAAACAAAATTCCTTCTTAATGTACCTACCTTATATTGTCTACTGCCTCCTATACATCGTATGTGTAATGCTTGTACATATTGGTACATTATACCGCTCTACCCAACCATCTTATGATACCTATTATACAATCTATAAATATATTAATAATGCTATATTTATATTAGTTTCCACATGATACATATATTGTAGATGCACAAATAATACATATTTTATGTGTACTCTTTGTATTCTACAATCAATTGTGAAAAAGGAAAATTATTACATATAATTACAGCTCTACAACTTTACTCGCACCTCTCTTATGCCTCTACACAAATATTATGATCTTATCGCTCAAATATACTGTGCTATATTCACTCTATACACACTCGACACTATAGACAGATCTAACTCGCCTTAAACAACACATACAAATCGACCTAATTACGCACTCGTATTCTTTCTCACACCTATATCAACTATAAATAATATTTATCCACTTGTATTTCAACTCGTTTATGCTCGCTCTCCTAAACACATATTACATTGCATAGGTCGATAATACATCGCCTACAGACGTTGTCGCTTGCTGGCGCCTTATAAAAAGAACACTCACTAAAAAGACAACTAGGTAAGAAGCAATTTATTATGCTCTTTTATACAACATATTATTTATGTTCCAATTGATATATGCAACAACTTTCTACCACATTTTTACCATCGTCCATTCAAGAAACTTGTTCTACTTCAACTATGGAAATCATATTATCTTTACTTCTATTGTACACTATATATCTATTTCCATTTTTTAACGAACCGTAGTAAACTAATGAATCTTACTCTTCCTATTTCTCGCAGCTTGTCCCTGCCAGCTCATGCTCTCGACACACTTTTGTTTCAACCGTCACACAAAGAATCCGTAGTGTTCCTCCATATCATGTTGTTATTAGTGTTTACTACTTTCTAGTACTACAAAAATGTGTATTATGTATATAGCTAGAAAGGCCTTCTTCAGAACTACTATACAACATGTTACACTTAACGCTTCTTATCCACATCCACGCCTTCTCTTTTGCTTACCTACATACGGTTATGCTGTTAGTTAACAAATACTATGTGTTTCTCATGGTTGTCTACTTATAAGTGCCATCATTTTTTTGCTACTTAATTCATACAATAGATTGTATGAAATCCGATATTTCATTCAAGTGGATTACGGCGATTTATAGCTTTACTACTACAACTTTACATACCTATTCTTTTGGCTTACACAATAATCTAGCTAACTTTTGTTTGACACCCTTTCCTTATTTACTTTCCTAAAATGCCTTTGTCCGATCTTCTAACTATTAACACATATGTACTAAAATTACACTTTGTTCAATTCCCACTTCATTCTCCAACAGTATTTTCTTTAACTCATCAGATATAAACATGCAAGGCTATGCCAAGCACAGTACCTAGTAGAAACAAACACGTGACCTTGAAAGTGAACGTGGTGGCTTCTTTTATGTCTCCTCCGATAGCATTTGTGCCATACTCGTTATAACTTTTATTTTTATTCAACATTTCATTATTTTTATTGGAGTCGATACAAATCAAATTACTAAATTTATTTAATTTATTTTAAATTTTAGTTATTTTGGGATTTTATTTTGGAATTCATATGGAAATGCATTGCAAATTTTCTTCTATTTTTTATTCCGAATTTTAATTCTTCTATCTTGGAATTCGTATTCAAATCGAATTGCTATTTTTTATTAACTTGTTATTCCGAATTACATTTATTTAAGGATTTTACTTTGCAATTGTATTGAAATCAAATTGCTAATTTTATTTTATTTTTATTCGAATTTCAGTTTTTTGTTGTTGATTCCGTATGCAAATCTAATTTCATTTTTTATTCTCGAATTATAATTATTTAGGATTTTCAAAGAAATTCATGGAAATCATATTGGCAATTTTATTTTATTTTATTCCAAATTTTAATTTTATTATACTTGACACGCACTCTTTTACTTAGTAATTTGTATGAAAATCAAATTGCTAATTTTATTTTTTATTCAATTTCAATTTCATCAGATCGATATGGACTCTTTCTTTTAATCTAGATCATTATAGTTCGGACTCACCACGATCGATTTGTAGATCTTTCTCTTTTCCACCGATTAACATGGGAATTTTTAGACCTTGAGAGCGAACGTTGTGGCTTGTTTTGACTCCACTTTAATAAGAAAATAAACATGACCTTGAGAACGAACGCTGTAATTTCTTTTGTCTCATCCGACACCATTAGTACCATCCTCGCCATAACTTTTACTTTAATTCAACATTTTTGTTATTTTTATTGGAGTTCATATACAAATCAAATAGTTAAATTTATTTACTTTATTATGAATTTTATTTATTTTGGTATTTTATTTTGGAATTCATATTAAAATCAATTTGCAAATTTTCTTTTATTTTTTATTCAGAATTTTAGTTCTGGATCCTATGCTAATTTTTCTTTAACTTTTATTCTCGATTACAATTATTCAGTGATTTTACTTTGAAATTGTATTGAAATCAAATTACAAATTTTCTTTTATTTTTATTCCATATTTCAATTATTTTTGGTTGGATGTCGATACAAATCTAATTTACAATTATTGTTTAATTTTTATTCGAATTATAATTATTGAAATTCATATCAAAATCAAATTACTAATTTTATTCTATTTTATTATAAATTTCAGTTTTGTTGTTGGATTTCATATACAAATCTAACTTTCAGTTTTTTTTATGTTTTATTCTAAATTATAATTATTTAGAAATTTTGATTAGAAATTCGTATGGAAATCGAATTGCTATTTTTATTCCAAATTTAAATTTTGTTGTACTTGACCTGGACTCTTTTAGTTAGGAATACGTATCGAAATCATATTGTTAATTTTATTTTATTTTTTATTTTGAATTTAAGTTTTATTGTACTTGACATGGACTCTTCCTTTTAATCTAGACTGTTATAATGTGGACTCCACCATAATCAATGGTGTAGATCTTTATCTTTTTTCACAATTAATGTGAGAATTTTTAGCTTTTGAGAGCGAATATAATGGTTTTTTACTCTGTTTTAATACAATAATATATTATTTATGTCTTTAAAATTGAGGTTCGAAAATAAATCCTGAATAGAGTTTATTAAATAGAGCAACCAGTATTTGATAGTACCTAATTTTTAGCGATTTCTTTTTTTCAGAATGATGAGTAGTGCTGTCAGATGGTTTTTTTAGTTGAAGCATATTCCTCTTCTCCTTCCCTCAAATTCTCACCCTTGACAAGAGTGGGTCCAATTGAAGTACTCTGAAAACTACTCTGTACTCTGTACTCAAATAACAAAAAAAAAAAAAAAAAGAATTCGTGAAACATTACAAACGAAATTAAAGGAGTCCATGGTGAAAAACTGAAAACTTCCCATCACTCACGTATTTCTATTTCATTGTTTGGCATTTAGGCAGTGTAAGAATACATAAACCATTGGACCAAATAAGCGACTAGAGTGGGTGAATAGGAGCATATATCTTTTCACCATTTTCGTATTCAACTTTTTATCACTCCAATAGCTATAAAAACTATAAAGATCAAAGTCACAAAACACAACAAAAGTCTTGCATTGAAACCAAAACCCCAACTCAAAGGCTTTTGGCGGTCTGATTGCTCGCTCGATCGGTGACCAGTCTGATGGTGAAAACTGAAATTTCCCATCACTCACGTATTTCTCTGTTTCATTGTTTGGCATTTAGGCAGTATAAGAATGCAAAACAAGAAAGGGAGAACAGCTTTGACCAATTGAAGAAACATATGTTCTTCTTCTTCTTCTTTTATTTTGGTTAAAGAACGCTCAAATTTTCAACCTTTACATGAACATACGGCCTGCTGCCTATCATACAACTCACACCTCAATTAATTTGTATTTGTAAAGTAAATTCTAGGTTTAAAATCTAGTATCTCTTCTTTGCTGAGGAAAACCATTTACACTTGGCAGTTGGCACTGGATTGTACTAGTGTGCTTGCATATGCTTGTCAAAGTAGTACACCCATCATTTGATCAGCTTTAAGGGACGAATCATGGCGTTGTCCTCATGATCCAGAATCTGCGAGTGATCGAACAATGATAAACCGTTAATAACGTGTTGGTAATTAAGTAACAAAAACGATAGTAATTAGCGGTTGAACAAGTTCAACACAGTAACGAATTAAGTACGTACGTGGCAATGGTAGACGTAGCCGGGCTCGGCCGTGGCGTCGAACGGGTAGGTCTTGCCGGTATCGACCATCAAGAACTTCACTACGATCGTCGTCATGTACCCCGGCGCGATCTTCACCACGTTCTTCCACGTCTTCTCGTGCTCCGGCACCGCCACCGCCTCCCCCAAGGCGTGCTGGCTCACGTTGCACTTCACCGCGTCGTTGAGCTTTGTCATGCAGCCCTTGAACTCGTCCAGCTCGACGAGCCCCCGCACGCGCACCGCCTGGAACGTGGTGAGGTGGAGGTGGAGCGGGTGGTTGTCCTGCGTGAGGTTGATCACCTCCCACACCTCCGTCGTGCCCGGCCGAGGCGTCTCCGTCGCCGGGTCCTCCAGCCGCTTCCCGTTGATGTACAGGTGCATCGGGTTGCCCGTCGCGTCGTCCTCGTACTCGTACATCACGATGTACCGCTTCTGCACTGCCTCTTCCTCGGCGACCTTGACGTACTCCAGCAGCTTCGCCGGCACCCTGGATTCGTCCCTTGCCTTCGCCGGCTCGACGACGAACTTCATCACCTTGCCGTTGAGGTGATTCGGCGCGTCGCCGTCGGGGTACGGGTACGGCGCCATGTTGACCAGCTCCGCCTCGGGAGTCGTGGACTCGGAGAAGTCGACGACGACGTCGAACGTCTCGGCCACACCGACGAGGATCTGGGCGGCGGTGACCGGCTGGGAAAGGTAGCTGGTGTCGGAGCCGACGACGTGGAAGGGGAGGCCGTTGGTCAGCGAGAGGTTGAAGTAGCGAGCGTTGCTGGTGTTGATGATGCGGAAGCGGTAGCGGCGGCGGGCGACGGAGAGGAACGGCCACGCCTTGCCGTTGACGGTGATGGCCTCACCGAAGTACTCCGGCTGCCACTGCGGGTGGATGTTGGGGTTGTCGCCGGTGTAGTTCATGTATATGGAGCCGTCGGCGTAGAAGCTGCGGTCGGCGAGCATGAGCACCCGGTCGAACTCGTCGCCGCAGGGGAGGCCGAGCGGCTTCTCCACCGCCGGGTTGCGGAGTACGTAGGCGCCGAGGAGGCCGGCGAGGAGGTTGGCGCGGGTGAGGCCGAGGGCGTGGTCGTGGTACCAGAGGACGCCGGGGACTGGACGTTGGGGTAAGTGTACGTCGGCGTCGTCCACGCAGCGCCGGTCTCGCGGAAGCCGGCGGTGAACCAGGCGAAGGCGCTGCCGTCGGACTGCGGCGGGTGGACGCCGCCGTGGAGGTGGACGACGGCGGGGACGCCGCCGTGCTTGGGGATGGCGGTGGGGACGGTGGGGTCCCACGGGAGGATGTGCTGCTGGGGCAGGTGGTTCTGCCACGTCACCAACAGTGGGATCCCCTGCACGGCCTCGATGGTGGGCCCGGGAAAGGTGGCGCTCTCCGCCGACGTGCCATACACGAACACGGTGGACGCCGGTAAGTCGCGGTGGAATTTCTGCTTGCACACACGTACGTATTTAGATCATGCTTTCGAGCACACGAATTTCACAGTAATTCTTTAGAGGTGTCTAGGGAGTACTTGAGTGCTTTATTCCTAAATAGTACTCAAATTTTGAACTCTCAGATCTAGATTCAATGGATTAGATTACTTTGCCTCTTTCCCACTCATCTGAGTACTATTTTATTTGGGAGTACTCTATTTTTTAGACACTGAATTTTTACATAAGTTATATACTAATTTTACATAAATTAAATTATGTAAAAAATGGTGTGATTTTATGTAAAAAAGAGGAACAAAATAAACTATAAAAAACACAACAAAAACTACAAAAAAAAAACATACATATTCATTTATGTTGCAGCTCTCGACATCCCTAAACAAATTGATTACTCACTTATCACATTATCTAGAGAGAAATCACCAAGCATAACATGGATAAAAAACTTGAGTACTCACAAACAAAAAAACACTCGAGTACCATTTAGCAATTCCCTAATTCTTTTTAGCAAGGCATAGACGGATTCCTCCAGAATTCCTACGATAATCCTCCAGATTATGATATTATGATGCGATGCAGCCAATTTAATCAAACCAACATATTCTTGGCGTACCCATTTTTTCTGGTACATCCCGACGGCGAGGTGAGCCGGCGTCGGCCGGCCGTATTTCATGGAGTAGCCGTAGATCTTTGGCATCTGAGGGAGCTTGTCGACGTACATTTCCAGCGAGCCGGCCACCTCCTCAAGCGTATCCTCCGACACCCGCGGCGGCGGCGGCCTAATCCCGGCCGCGACGCCGACGATCAGGAGAAGAACGGCGAGCTCCGCTTTTGCGAGCATCTTTCCGGTCGCTTGCTAATTCCTTCCTCTGCAAGAGCCAGGAGAAGGCAGAAGCTAGCATTCATATATAAGTAGCCGTAGGTAAGAAAATGCGCAGAGACTTTTTGTTTGTTTGAAACTAGCATGCGTGCAAAGACATTGTGCGATTCATCATTTGAGTTCAAGTGCTATCTGTGTCAAAATGCAAGAAATATTGTGCCTCGGTGGTTGGACTTTTGAGATGATCGAGCACTAGCTGCTATACTGGCGAGCATCTACATATCCACACCACACGCACCATGAACTATATATATATGCTTGTGTGGAGCATCCACTAGCTAATTGCGCCATGTTTATGTAACAAGCACGTTGGCACTAACATTGCTAAGAGTAGTTAAAACCACGCATGAGCACTAATTAACCCTGGAAGAATTGGATATTAGTGGAAAAGATTTGGTTAATCGCATTTGCAGCTCTCTCATGCATGCACCTAGCTCTTTACTTAGAGTAGCCTTCATCTGAAAAGCAAAGTGCAAACAATCCAGTCAAGTGCACCATCTATCTATACATCACACCAAGCAAACATTAGGTAGCTTTCAAGGGCAACGATGTGATAGGATTGCCAATCACTATATATGTACGCTATATAGCTACTTCACTGACAATTTCAAGCAAAAATCAATTAAGCAAATGTATGCTATATATAGTCACACACACATATATATAGGCGTTCTATTCGATGGAACACTTGCATGTATTACTCGCTAGCAGCAAGCTAGCTAGTATGCATATATGTATTGCATGAGACAAGAGTCCAAGGGTATATACACGAATAGATCAATATGCATGCATGTAAGAGGGGGGAAATGAAATTAAACTGCAATATATTGGTACAGCTAGAGACATGCATTAGAACAAACCAATGATTAGCTGATGAGATGCTTGTTGGAGAGAGGCGGCCGGGAGGCAAAGATAATTACGTTGGTTTGTTTGACATGGATCAATACAAGGCTGCACGTACGACCCCCCTATAAATACCATGAGGCCAGACACCGACGAGTGGGTCCCAACAAACGTCCAGATGCCGTATTTTATTTGCAGGGATGGCCAAAGCCAAACTACACGAGATGGTCGACGGCGTGGCTGGCTAAGCAAGGGAACTCTAGCCGGCAACCGAACCGGTCCGTGCATGATAAGGACGGCCAAAGGGTAGACCAGTAGAGTAGTATGTATGCTTGAAACCTAAGTTTGACTTAAAAAAACAAATCAAAATTACCATAGCATATATTATTAGTGTTGTTGTTGAAGTACAATTGAATTATCTGTTTTTTTTCTCGTGAGTTTAAACTTTTGAGTGAACTGATTGGTGCATAAAACTCAATATAGTATTAAAGCCAAGAGATCTTGAGTTCAAGACTCGGTTGACACAATTAAAGAAAAAATAATTATAGCCCACTTCTATAACATGTCTTAGACATGATGGAGCCTACACGTGAAGGGAGTGTTAAAGTATAATTAAGTTGTTCGTATTTTTTCATCAGCTTAAGCTTTTAGATGAACTAGTTGGTGAGCTATCTAGAGCTAGTATAATATTAGCCAGCTCCACGCTTCCTTGAGCACGTACCAAATGCATGCGTCCCGAGTTTTGCTCAGACAAATAATTAACCTTGATCGATCGAACGTATATATATCATATCATATGCGTGTGGCACGACGTTGCTTATTTTGTGTCAGAAATGCATGTTATTGGACTAGGCACGCCTGGATCATTAAATGTCGAGTCCAATTAGTTATATATGCAAACCCGTGTCACTTGCTATCTAAGGAAAATATTCGATGCTAGCTAATGCCAATTAAGCTCAAGAATATATATAAATAGAACGAGTCAAGGAATTAAATGTACGTACACTCAAGCAGCACGTGTACCGATTACTGCATGTGGAAGCTGAGTAGTAGTCGCCGCGTACGTAATGGATCGAGTAGGCAACTTCACTCGATCGGAGGCAAGTTGAACGAATCCTCACACAGCCTGGCCGTGTCCCGTGTGTGAGGCAGCGATGACCACAGTTCGATTCCCACTTTTCACGTTGAGGAATGTGATCGAGTTGTCTCTACATCTAAAGGAAATATTTCGATCGGCACAAATCGAAGAGCGTGGCTTAATTATATATTGAGCCAGTGCGACCGAGAGTTAATTTCCGACGGTGTTTGAACTTTGAGGTAGCACGCGCACAGTATCGTGTGACATACATACATGCGTGCACGTGTCTCGAACCTTAGTTTGGCAGTTGCATTGCACCAATTCAAGATCAGGATGCATATGCATGACAAATTAATATCGGTGAAATATGCGTACATCATGCAACCCCTCTGTACAATACGGAAGCAACGCACCAGCTAGCTGCTGGGTCAAAATCAGCATGAAGAGAGGCCGAGCACGTACTGGAAATCTATGGGTATCGTCATCTTTTGACAAATGTGATCGATCGATGCAAAACTGAAAATTTTCACGAATGAAAAGATAGCCTGACAGAACGCCCATTCCATGCAGCTGTCGTTTTGACCGAGAAATAAGCCGAAATAGCCTTTGCCATCGATGCATTCACGCCTTCACGGCAGCCAGACCAGTTAACAATAAATCTCTTTTTTTTTTTGACGAAGAACAGTAGGAAAGATCCAATAAACAGCCGAAAGGAGAAGAAAGGATGAAAGAAAAAGGGAAAGAAACGAAACAGAAGAACAGGCAAGAACAAACTTAAGCTGTTAGGTTACAGAGCCATGAATCTCTCTCTCTCTCTCTCTCTCTCTCTGACGATCGACCAAGTACCCATGCAATGATGCAAGTAGTCACCGCCTCGCTGGTGCAGACATATGCAAGTCAATCCATGGACGGACGTATCTGCACCTGCACGAAGAAATTACACGATACAACTGGGGCATGCATGCAGTGCCAACAAAGTCGACGTACGGATAGTTACTACCACTTGCTTGTCTAGCAATCGATCTATTCGATCGTCATTGGGCTTGTCCTTTTTGATTCTTGAGTTCAATTCAAACTTGTCAGGTTTGATTGTCTGCTCCTTAATTTTCCTTTGTTTATGAGAAAGAGGATGATAGGTTTCATTGTGAGGTTGTCCAGCCTCTTCTTCACACATTTAGCCGAAGCAGGCTTGGGCTGGGGTAGGCCGATTGGGCAAGCATTTCTAGCTAAGTACAGCTAGGATTGATCAAAGCTTTCCTTGCTTATTGAACTCTTCCAACAAGAGCAACGCTTGCAATGTCTTTTCTTTCTTTTTTTGATTCAGAGATCAGGCTGGAATCGCATCTGTGCCCTCTGGCTTTGGAATATACTATTTCGGTCCACGGTCAAGAGAGGGAAAATGTTTCAGTATTTCACAATGGGAAGAAGCAATCCAACAGGAGACGTACCACACAGGAATTTGGGCACGGTTGCACCGTGAACCAGTTGTTACTCCCATTGCTTTGACCAAATAAATTTCAGTACAAAGATTACTGGATAATCAAAGTCAAACAGATAACTACTCAAGAGATTCGTTTATCAAGAAACCACCCTTTGGCATTTGAAAATCTTTCACCCGTACACCTACCGAATCAGCCTTCCTCCACGCTCAAAGTAACACTCTGACCGAAACTGAAAGTGAGGAAATAACAGTTCATGTAGGATTACTCAACGCGAACTCGTGGACACAATTCACACTAACCCGCTAAGGAATCGATGAACACAGAGGAAGCGCGCACATAGCTATGGCGCCAAAACTTCTTGCGTCGTTTTTCTCTGTTATTCCTCAACTAGGAAAGAAAACTAATGCAGAACGATTACATATCAAAAGACCTACCCCACGCCGAGCCTTGCTTGATCCACAGTTCTTGCAACTAACCCACAAGACTCGGGCCACTAACTCAATAGCTGAACATTGCTACATGCAGACGAAACAACACAACTTGCACTGTCACAAGATCTCACACATCTGTGTACAGTACTATGCAAGTTCTACACTGACTCATGCAAACTCAATTAACATGCAAAACACTAACACAATATTCACCCCCTTAATCTTATTGTCGCCACTTCAGCGTCCCCTCGTTGAGCATCATCCTAGCCATGAGCAGCACCGGTTCGTTGTTCGAAATGTGGATATGCCTTCTCCTCCTCCTTGGGCTTGCGGCATTCCGAAGCGAAGTGCCCATAATCGTTACAATTATAGCACCTCACTTTTACCTTGTCTAATTTTTTATTCTTGCGGCCTCAGCCACCACAGCCGGAAGAGCCTTCGCCTTCGCCTTTCGACGATCGGGGCTCCTGATCGGCGTAGGTCAACAATACATGCTCATCATCGTTGTGCTCACTTCTACGCGAACGCTCCTCACACGTCTTGAGACGGTCGATGACCTCCTCCATGGTCATATGCTTGATGTCAACAAGTTGTTGTATGGTAGAGGCAATTGGAAGGAACTTTGACGGCACGGCTCGAAGGAATTTCTTCACAACATACACCTCCTCCACCTCGCTGGGCCCTCGAATTTTGTTGACGATTGTCGTCAACCGGATGGCGAAATCGTCGACCAACTCCGTCTCCTTCATGCGTAGCTCCTCGAACTCAACTTTGAGGGTATGTACCTTTGTCTCCTTCACACGATTGGCATCAAGATGCATCGTCTTTAACGCATCCCACACAACTTTGACCGTCTCCTTTTCGACTAGTAGGAAAAGTGTTTCCTTTGGAATGCCTCCGTAGATAGCTACCAAGACCATCTAATCCTTGTGCACATCAACGTTATTGTCATCGACCACATCCTGCACTCCTTGAGCCCTCGTGTACGTATTCATCTTGATTGCACAAACTACATAATTGCTCTTCGTAAACATCGGATAATGCAGCGAGTCGGCAGAACTCTCCTTCATCGTCGCACCCGACATTGTCTCATCACAGGTGACACCACTTCCTGAAGAACGTGACATGATCTTAGACATACATCAAAAACCAAACTCTGATACCAAATGTTAGAATTACTCAACGCGAACTCGTGGGCAATTCACGCGCACACACTAGAAATCGATGAACACAGAGAAGCACACAACTACGAAGCGAACACTTCTTGCGTCGTTTTTCTCTGTTATTCCTCAACCAGAAAGAAAACTAATGCATAAGGATTACATATCAAAAGACCCACTCCTCACCGAGCCTTGCTTGATCCACAATTCACGCAACAAACCCACGAGACTTGGGCCACTAACTAAACAACTGAACACTGCTACATATAGATGAAACAACACAACCTGCACTGTCACACGGTCTCACACACCCATGTACAGTGCTATGCAAGTTGTATACTGACTCATGCAAACTCAATTAACATGCAAAACACTAACACAAGATTAACACAACAGTTCATCCATTAAGAAGAGGCCATGAACAACGTCTGTATTTCTCAAGTACACATGCCCATTGCCAGGTAAAATTTCTTCTAGAGCTATTGATCATTAGGTGACCTCGCATCTCTATTCCTGGAATTTCTAGGCCAGATTCAGATTTGGCATGCTATCCTGGCCTTTAAAGAACCCCACAAGCTTAACAAAAACATAAACTGTACAGGGCACCTCAATTCCCAGTTTGGAAGAGATGAATTCATTTGGAACCACATTTTCCAAATGTCCGAATACAAACAAGAAATAAATGCTGAATGTACATTTATACCGAAACAGCGGGTGAAGCTATCATCTTTCTGAAACCAAAAGGATTTGAATACAAGTCACTCGGTGTTCAACTTTCTTGAGCAGTTTCTGTTTTCCTGAGGTGCTCGTATTGGTCGCAGTTTGCTCCTGCCTCCTTCAGGGCTGTAATCAATCGTGGCAAAATTTTTGCTAATGCAAGTTTGAAACCCACAGAGCAAGAGTGCTCCTTGCTCCTCTCGGTGGTACAGGCATCATCAGTGAGTGTGCCAACCACATTTCCTTGCAAATAGGCCTCACAAGCTTTGAGAATGTAGTGGCCACGCTTGCAGAAGTGGCTTTTACGAAATCCTCAAAATGCTGCAGCAATAATAGGCGTAAACAATCAGGACATCAAAAGGATTAAATAAAGTTGAATTAACTCAGTAATAACAATAAACAAACGCATTGGCTCTCAAGCGGGGAAGTTGTGTTACCATAGGAGGCCGCCTCAAGATATACAACATGGATTTCAAGCTCAGCAGATATGTGTTCTCATTATACGGCAGTACATTCTTCTCCCTTCAACAGTACCGACTTGCTTCTCATACCCAGCTTCATTAAAATAGGGCTTTTCATTGAGAACCAGGCCCTGAAGTGAAACTAGTACTTGAAGAATACTAGACGATGATGGATCCCATACTTCGTTCCCTCTCCCAGTCCAGGTATTTAAGAGGCTTAAGCAAACCTTCCCATCCACGTAAAGGTTTGGATTTACACGCAAACCGCCAGAATGATAGTACGCCGACTGCAGATTTGGCAATAAATGCCAATAACGGGGAAGTTGCAGGCAATGTCAGCAGAATATCATGCTCAATGCCTCAATGGGGTAATGTAATTGCCAGCAGCTATGATAACCAAAATAGAGATGGAAAGCAAAGAAGCATAATGGGGTAATGTAATTATTGCAATTACCGGAGGAACTTGTGGATACTCAGGTGGAAGGTGGAAGTCAAAGAAGAACAGGCCATCTTGGTAAGGGGTTCCACTTGCTCCAATAATCACGGCTCTTATGAGATCCATACGATCCTCAAATACCCTGACATAAATATAATCTACAATTGCAGTAAAAGAACATCAGCAAAATCATAATATGCTTGTCAATTACCCTTTTATGGTTCCCATGAGAGAGAGGTGCAATTGGAGGAAGTAATGACAGACCTGGTAGGTTCTTCTCAAGTATGTTCCATTCCTGCTGTACTTTTTTTACCCACTTTCTTCCACCGATACCCTGCTAGAACATTGTTTAGCCATTTGTAAGCAAGAAACTAAAATACCCACGAAATATTAAAGTAGCCAAAGAAAATAATAAAAATAAGCATGCTTTTGAAATCAAATGGTTTTAAGATGAAATACAAGAGTGTAATATAAGTATGGCATATAAATTAAAAATGCACAACAATGTAATAGAACTTACCTGTGCTGTGTTTTCAAGGTAATGATGGTCGGGAGGACACTGCAAAACATCAAAGTGTTTGAAGCAATCTGAATCTGCAGGCTCGTCAACCATAACCACATCTTCAGACTTCCCAGTAGAAGAGTCATTTGTTGTCACAGCGGCACACTCCAATGTTGCCATGTGGTTTCCCCCCTCGATTTTATCAATATCATCACCAGATTCTGAAACCTCATTAGACTGGTGAGATTCAACTTCATCCATAGCATCTGAGTTTGATCCATCTAAATGCTTTTTACCTCGAGCAAAGAGCTCACTCGCCAGTCGGGTCACAAAGCCAAAAGCAACAGAGAGTGGACCAGTTGTGACAGAACTTCCATCCTGGGAATTAAATGACTCATTTTCCCTTTCAATGCCATTCTCAGTAACAATTTGTGAATCATCCTGAAAGAGAAGATAGTGATCGATAAATGGAACAAAAGGAAACTAAAAGGTGCTTCGCAGAGGAATGACTGGACAAAACAACAATGACAGTCTGGAAGCTGATACTACCTTTGCAGAATCATCAAGCAAGTCCATTTCATTGTCATCAACAGTCTCCCAGCTAGCACCATCAGTGGCAGTTCCATCATCTAGTGAGGCACCATCGTCTTCTCGGCCAACAACATATATCTCATGAGGCCCAACCTGAAATAACAAGAGGGACCCATTAACAAAAATAAAGGTAATGCATGACAAAGCAGATTAGTTTTCAGCAAGGCTCAGGTGAAGCGGTAAGAGGAACACAAGCAACCAAAAAAAGGTCAGCCTGGACAAGCCTCAAACAGATTGACAAGGCAAATAGTTGATGATAAGCAGTTCAGCAGCAATTATGCGATACCATATTTACCAAAAACGCGGTTCGTCCAAGTCGCGATACGGGATTCGGGTTCGTAGTTCGCCACTTTTTCTTCCAATTTTCACAGCGAACACGAACCCCGTACCCTAAACCGGTTCGGGTTCGATGAATCCGGTTCGCGATCGTGGGATTTTATAGTGATTCCGGTAACTATGTGTGATACATTGAGCTCCTAATGCTAGTTCTTCCACACAAATGATGATATTTGCTACTTTAATAGAAATTGTGTAATACCTTTGACATTGACCCATCACCCCAAATGACTTCAATCTCACCGTCTTGGAAGCCCACTATATTTCCAACCCATGAGAGGCTGGTAAATTCCAAACTGGATTCCTTCTGTGGAAACTGTTCCTCTGCCCCAACATCAGGGGCCGTCGCATATGAAGCAGCTGATGCTTCTGCAGAATCTACATTCTTGTCCAGTTCCATGGTGTTTTCACCATTGGTTGATTCAAGAGTTAGGAAACAGATGGCAAGCGGACAACGACATCTCCATAGCAATAATCATAATCCGGATGGCCATCCAGTTCATACGCACTCACAATTTCGTTACACTCAATTTCCTGGGCTCTCTGGGTGTAGTGAAGGCTTAAACCATGATACAGATGCAGTTCGGTCCTTCGATTAACACTTCTAACAAGACCCACACGCTTTGTTTCAGAAGAATCATCAACATCATTAGAGACCTTGTCCACGACATACTGCTCCGGGAAGAATTCGTGGTCATTTGGACTGTGGATTGGGATCAGTGATGTTGAACTTACACCATATTCTTTTGTCCCATCTTGCCATATTACATCAACCTTGGTATACGATTTGCGATGAGCAGGGCTCTTTCAAAGCTCTCATCTCTTCTTTTGCTCTTTTTCTTTTTGACAAAAACTTTCCTAAGCTTTTTCTATAAGTTGCATTGTCCTGCGCTCCCTCCTTTGGAATGTTTGATACACTAGTGCCTGATTCTGATTCTTTGGCTACACATGAATTATCTCCATCTGACATATTTGATCCATCAGCAGGAGAATCACCATCTGTCCGCCTGGGATTTGCATCTGTATTAGCGTTTTGAGCTTGTTCAGCCTGAACATTAATGGCAGATTCATGAATATCAGATGGTAGACCTGAGTACTCATCAGAGTTAAGCTCTTTCATTTCTGAACTTTCCATAAAAGCATCATCTGTACATGATGATGTGTATGGGTAAGGAAGACACCAATCAGTCAATTGCCAGTTTGCATATGAAAACATGACAAAAGAGTCAGTTCCTTTGGGTTCTGCTCCTCAGGAGGAACAGATTCTTGATTTGTACCGAAGTGTGCAGATGCAATCCAATAGACTATAACAGCAACAGTTTCCACCTTTGTGACAGTACCTTCAAGACGACTTGCTTTCCACAATCCATTAAGCCATCTGGATGCTTTGAAAACAGATGAGGACACTGCCTTCACACGCTGTCCCGGATAAAAGGGACAGGCTGTATCTGGATGCAATGGCCCTGATGCTGGTCTTAGGCGCATAGAATCTGCCCTGGCAACTTTACAGACGGAACCATCATCAAACAACACATTAACATTATCCAAGACTTCATCAACTCGACCAAGCCATGGCCCAGAGACAACATAATCACCCACATTGAATTCTCTGATGCGTCTCAAATCTTTAGAGGATACACCCTTTATCACTTCTCCATGAGCACCTTGCAAATCAACCACAAGACTTACATCCGCAACAAGCCCCATCTGACCAGTTGGATCTGAGGCAGAAGCAACTATATCTCCATGTAGGAAACTTCTGTCAATGACAATCACACTGTCAATATCTTCTGTCTTCTCTGTACCATCAATCCATAACACCCTAACCTTGTTATCAGGCAAAGAACTCTGACTGTCAACATCAACTCCATTACTGGCATTATCACCATCAGCACCACCATTTTCAGTCCTATTAGCACTTTTATGTTCATGCTCCTCAGTATCAGTATCATCATCAGTGATGCTACCTTCGGAATCATATTCCCCTGCTACTTCCATCACCAACCCACGGGCATCCTCTTTTGACTTCAAGCTGACAACATCTTCTCTATAAACAAATACATCTGCTACTTCTTCAGGCTCATTGGTATCCATAGACCTCTCATTTTCCTGGTTCTTCTCCGCAATATTTACAGAGCCATTTGGTATGTTTTCCATCCTTGAAGTCAGCTGTACAGGTAGATTCCCAGCAATTATGAAGCCTTTTGTTTAACTGAAACACAGAGAATATGTTCCAAAATTAGCAACAAAAAGCCAAGCATGAACCTTCGGAAAAAAAAATAGCAACTCAGACAACATGTCTAGGGTCAACTACTATTAAATCCTACAAAACAATGCAGACTACCACTTCTCTTAAGACAAGAATGTGAAAAGAGGAAACCAACATGACATAACTAATTCCTTTCCAAAGAAAAACTACACTTTCCAGTTTCCGTCATCACAGGGGATAAACATCACCATTTAGTATAAGAAAATGCATGTGATGTGCAAACTCCCAGATCTCACTATACAGGATTCCATTAAAATGTCAAGGGAGAGAATTGAAATTAAGTCAGTAACGAATAACATGTTGAGTAATATAATAATGTGTTATGTAATAGCATTAAATAATCATAATCACCAAAGAGAGAAAGACATGCTAATAAAGGAAAGTGCAAGATATTTGTATGTACATCTAATAGCATAATTGTCCCTATGCATATTTTGTGCAATCTTTTGATCTACCTTCACCACTGCTAAATTCTGATACTAAGAATAATAACTTCTTCATGATGGCGAATAGCCTGCGTAGCTATACAATGGACTAATTTAGAATTTCAGATGCACGAAATTGTAGCAGAGCTATAGCATTAATCATGTAAACAGCCATGTTTGCACGAAACAGTTGTTGATATGTTTAATGAGCATCATTAACACCTCTTGTGGGCAATACGAACCTTTGATACACGGACAAGGCAGGGAACCGACGAGTCCGTGTCGGACACAGACACGGCTCCGACACGGCACGGATACGTATTTGCGGCGTGTCCAAAATTAGGCGTCCGAAAAAAACGAAAATATATTTCAGACACATATTCGACACGTATGAGACATTCGGCCCAGCCCATTTAGCCCAAACGGCCAGCCCAACTGAACCCCTCCCTCCTCTTAACCCTAGCCGAACCAGTCCCCCCCTCCCCCTATGCTCAGCTCGCGCCGCCCCCTTCCTTCTGCTGGATCGCACATCCCCGAGCCATCGCCACCTCGGTCTTCCCCGCACCGCCCTTCACAGAGCAGAGGAGGCCTTGATCCGTTTCCTGCCTCCTCTTTGGGCCACGCCGCCCCGAGCCGCCGCCTCCGCGTCGAGCTGCCCACCGGGCTGCACCATCCAGGCGCCCGGTGCCTCCGCCACTTGGATCCTCTGCCTCGGCCTCCTGCTCCGCCGCCCCAAGCTGCCTCCGCCACTGCCTCCGCCGCTCAGATCCACCGCCGCCTGCTCCGCCACCCCAAGCTGCCTCCTCCACCGGTCCAGTTGCTGGTACAGGTCACGAGCTGCCTCCTTTGGCGGCGACCGAAGGTCGGCAGTGACTGCATCCTCCAGTAACCGGCGGTGAGCCCAGTGAGTCAATCTTCTCATGCCCCTTCCTCTCCATTCTTCTTCATGCTCCTTCCTAGATCTGAAATTTAGATCTTCTTCACGCATATGAAATGGGCATATATATATATATATATATATATATATATATATATATATATATATATATATATATATATATATATATATATATATATATATATATATATATATATAACCGTGTCCCATGTTGCCATTTTTAGAAAGTGGCGAATCACGTGTCCGACTCGTGTGTCCGTGCATCATAGATGCGAACTAAGATTACGTTTCTAAACCGGAGAATAGCAATTATTGATCCAAGGAGATCTAGAGACAAGAAAAATATTGCATGATTAAGCAAAGAACCAGATACAAGTTGTTACTTATCTAAGAAAAACATAAATAAGCTACAAATTCTCCCATCGACTTTAAAAGCAAGAATTGCAATCAGTTAACGAACAAGAGGAAACATATCAAGTTGAAACACTTCCGGGATCCCTTTGAGCACGCTGCTCTCCTCATTGAGCTCAGAGCTTTGGCCTTTGCTAATCTAATGTGATCTCTTTTTCAATCGTAATCACACAAACAGTCCTCAACGCCAAAATAAATCGCATGGCATGCCAATATGCCATTGACCTCCTAGTTTCGAGTTCCATCCAAGCACCACAAAACAACTAAAACAAAAGAAGGAAACTTTGCAGGCAACGGAATACGCCGGCATCAAGAGCCAACAGCGTAGCAGCAGCAACCACCGTTCTACTACTCAACGAGGCATCAATCCAACCTACAGAAAACTGAGCGTCAGTCCATCACGAAACAATCAATCGGCACCAACGGCCCAACCCCATTAACCATCCAGCTCCGATTACTGCACACGCCTCGAACGAATCAAATCAAGGTCAAAAACCTCACCGACCGGCGGGTATCCTACAGGCCAAACAGACAAGAGCCAACCCTGGAACCAGCACGCCAAGATCAAGGGCGGCGTGGCCGTGCAGGCACGGAGAAATCCCAAGAGAATCAAAATCGACAGGGAGAGGAGGGCGGGGGCAGCTGGAAAGGGGGCGGGCTGACCTCGGGCGATCGGAGCGGAGGGGATCGGCGGCGGCGGGATCAAGCGGGGGGGGCGGCGGCGCGCGCCTAGGGTGAGATGAGAGAAGCGGAGGGCGAGAGGCGAGCTGAGCACAGGAGGAAAAAGAAGGGAAGGCACAAGACACGACACAGGACAGGGAGAGGCCAATGGGTGGAGAAAAGCCTGAGTTTGGGCTCGTGTGTGGCTGAGCGGCTCGGTTCCGCACCCGTTCGTAGCTACATGTGGGACTTGGGCACGGCCGAAGACACCACACGGCGTGTTTACGTGTCTGTGTTTGGGTCAGCACAGCACGAAATAGGCTTGACGGTCTAAGTACGATATAGATCACAGCATGACACACTATAGGGCATGTCGGCCCATGATAGGGGCACGTGACACATAGCATGCTGCGGCACTAGAGAGGTTGTCTCCCCGCTCGTCGTCGGTGTGGGCATCTCCCTATGCTAGATCTGCAGTTTGTCGTCGGTGTGTCCACCTCCCCGCGCCAGATCTAGAGAGCCAAGCGGTAGGGTGGGGGCGGTGGAGCTCGACGTCGCCGCCTTTCCGCTCATCGCCAGCGCTGAGCCTGGCGTCCCGCCTCCACACTCGCCGCCCTTGCCGACCTCGGCGTCATCCCTCCACGCTCGTCGCTCGTGTACAGATCTGGAGCAGTGGGGGCAGTAGGGAGGGGGAGAGACCAAGTGGTGCGATGGTGGCACGACGGGAGAGGCGTCGGCTGGCGATGGAGGCGGAAAGGGAGAGGGAGAGGGAGTAGCCACTGCAGGCTGTGGCAGGTTCTAGAACAACAGGCAAGGGGTGGGGAGGCAGAGAGGACATGGAGGCAATGGGCTCATCACCATGCTTTTGCACTTTGCAGTGATGTAGCGGAGCGGACATCGGAGCAGTGGTGAGGCAGAAATGCAACAGAGGGGGGCAGCTTTTGCAACGTGTAGAGAAGCGAAGTGATACTCATGAGGTAAAGAGACAACGTTCACCTCCTCTATTGCTATAAAATCCTCCTCATCTCCTTGTTCCTTCACCACATAACTACAAACTCTCTCTTCTCTCTTTGCAATCACAAGTCTCAATATGTTTGTTAAGAAGAAGTCATAAGGGGGAGCAAGCGAACACGCCCTCGCACCCCTAGTCCTCATCGCTATGAGCAAGAGCTTGATCCTCGCCAACTCTCCCCGAGCATGGCTCCCTGGGCATGGGAGACTATGATATAGATGACCATCATATGGACAGTATAGAGGGCTTTGAGGATGCTCACTTGTCCACCCCAAAAGTCGGGGTCAGTGCAAGCAATGGGTGGAGGCTCTGGCGGCCGATATGCATAGTGTTGGCATTATATGGAGTACAACACAAAAATAGAGGATAGGCGCCAGGTAGCATATGTCACATGTAAATATTGTTGCGCTAAATTATCTACACACTTAGGTGGAGGAACATGTCATCTCAAGCGACGAGCAGAGACATGTTTGAAGAAGATAACGGTTGGACGGACGCAAGGGTGAAATGTCCAGACCCAACTTAACTTTGGGGTCGATGGTTTGATGAGTATATGGGTACAACCCTCAGGTAACTAGAGACAAAATTGCTAGATATATAGTTACAGAGAAACTTCCGATTAGGCTGGGTAAAAGCTCTAGTTTCAAGAGAATGGTCTAACACGGTTTTTGCCGACAATACTGACGCGTCGGTAGGAGAGCCGATAATATCGACACATCAGTAGGAGAACAACTGTGCATGATATAGTAGAATTCTACCGATGTAACAATCGAGATTGAAAGAGAACTTTTTGAAAGTTACATTTTTTGCTTTAACCTCATATATATGGACTTTCATCCCATCAAACGGCAGTCTATCTTAATATTGTTGCACATTATTTGGATGACAATTACAACTTGAACAAGTGAGTCATAGGGTTTATGCCAATCGATGAGGCACACACCGGAGAGGCCATCACACAATGTGTATTAGAAGTTATCGGGATTTTAAAATAGATAACAAAATTATTATCATCACTCCTGGTAATGCCCCAGCTAACACGATGGCCATGGAGGTTCTCACACTGCATTTGCAGTCCTACAATGGCGATTTCGTCCTCCACCAGAGATGCATGTGTCACGTCCTTAATCTTATCGTGCATGTAGGTTTGAAGGTAATTAAATCTAATTTAGACAACATACACGATGCTATCCAATTCATTACATAATCAGCCCCAAGATACAACTAGTACACGGACTACTATAGGGCCAACAATAAGATGTCAAGAAGATTCAACATTGACATGAAGGTGAGGTGGAACTCCACGTATATTATGTTGGAGTGGTGCATGAAGTATGCGTACATCATCACTCTCTTCGTCAATACTAATTATGGTAAGTAGTTGGTTACTAAAGCGAATTGGATAGTTGTTGGTCATTTTGTGAATTTTTGAAAGTTTTTTATGATGCAACCACAATTTTATCTGGTATTTACAATCCTTCTTGCTTAGTCATCGAGTGTCTTTGAACTATTGCTAGTGCTTCCAAGAAAAATAGAAACGGTGTCATTCGTTTTAAAACCTATTATTGAACCAACGGAGAGAAAAATTTCAAAATATTTTCAAGATGTTCTACATCTCTTCTAAGTTGGTACTATATTTGATCCTTAGAGAAAATTAGCAAATCTGAAGGGGACTTATGAGGGAATTGGGGAAGCATTTGATCTTGATTTTTCTGAGGCTTACACTCGTATTCATGACGAGCTTTTTTTTGCTTTTTCTTTGTATTATAAAAAGGTTAGCAGCATAAGTCAATTGAGAACAAGTGCTTCAACGACACAACAAAGATAACGCAATTTGAGCACTTCCAATGTGTGGGAGAAGCTGAAAGACCCGACATTCAGTTCGTTCTCTCATGCGTCAAGCAAACCACAAATGGAATCTAAGACTAGAGATCAACCACTACCTTGACACACCTTTTGTGATCATTGAGCTTGACCTCGAGGAGGGCAATGAGACATACTTGTGGTTCCGGTGTCGATTGTTTCATCGGAAGCCACTTTCAGTGCAGTGGGGGGGATACTCGAGCCAACAAGGTTGTCTTTCACGCCTGAGATGGTTGAGGCACTCACATCCCTCGAAGACTGGGAGAGCACAGATGTACAAATGCAACATCAGCCCGATGATCCTGAGATCGTGGAGGCGATAGCAGACTACGAGAATCTCAACGTTAACTAGTCTATGTATGTCAGTATGTGCATGTAATTATTGTACTCTTTTCCTTACCGGTGGTACCCTACACCGGGGTGTAAGATTTTTACAAAGTAGCAACTTTGTATCTGTACCCAATAATTAATAAAATTTAGTTCCTCCCCCCCCCCCCAAAAAAAAAAAATATTTGTGTCTAATGTCCATTACAATTATCCACAGTTAATTTTATTTTTTATTTTGTATACCATCTTTTCTTTTCTTATTTTTTTACCTTTTCGCTCTCGTTTTTTACTTTTTTCCTCTCTTCTTTACCTTTTCGGCTTCCCCCCTCCTTCCCTTTCCTCTTTCTTTCAACGTTGGGAGGATATGATAGAGACAATGTTCCACTCCTCTAGTCCTCCTTGGCTCCTCCATGGTCATCGCCCCACCACTCCCTTACTGCCCACCGCCATCGCCTCCACGCCCCAACCCACACTATCGTCGTGTGCTCCTCCTCCATGGCCGCCGCGGAGTGCACAATCCCACGGACCACGGGCCACAACCCATCTCACTGGTGTGTCCGCCTCCCCGCGCTAGATCTAGAGAACCAAGTGGTGGGTGGGGCCGTGGGGGTGGTGGAGCTCGACGTCGCCGCCTCCCCGCTCACTGCCTCCAAGCTTGCCGCTCGCTTGAGCCCGGCGCTCCACCTCCATGCTCGCCAACCCGCCAACCGCGTTGTTGGCGTGCACTCCTCCATGGCCACGGTGAGCACTCAACCCCACGGACCATGGCCCCATCTCACCAAAGCATGTCCGCCTCCCGCACCAAATCGGAGAGCCGGCGATGGGGCGGGGTGAGGCGGTGGAGCTTGGCGTTCGGTGGCCATGGTGCGGATGTGAGACATCCTCCACGACGACGCCCTCAGCGATGCCAGTGCTCCACCACGGCGACGATGGTGACCACGTTGAGGCTCTCAACGGCGGTGGTGCTCCTCCATGAAGACCGCGACCCAGCCCAGGTGCCCACCACCTCGCTCCCTCTAATCCTACTTGCCAACTTGTCACCCCACCACGGTGCAAAAAGGGTTGAGCTTGGGCTGGCACGGCACGATGACAGCTTGGCGTGCTAGTAGACCATGCTTGGGCTCGCCAAAGACGAGGTGGGCTGTGCCGATATGGCATGGTTCTAGCCCAAGGCCCACCGGGCCCATGCCGACCCAGCATAGCCAAGTCCCAAGTCTAGTCGTAGCTAGATGCAATACGAACACATCGACTTAGGCTCTCTTTGAATGACTTCTCTTCTCGGGTTTCTCGTAAAGCAGAAGCATGTTTTGTGCTAAGAAGAAGAAACCTTAGTTATGGAGAACCCCATTTCGTTGTTGTAATTGATCTAGATCGGTTGCCAACATGACAATCTATTCTTCACAAGTCATCGTATGCCTTGGCTTTTGTTTTTCCCGATAGATGTGATCCACTTTAAAAGCAATCTATAAATTGTTCTAGTCTAGTTTGTAAGTTTTTGATTTGTTACCAATTCAAATGACCATGGACTACGTCAATAGCATCTTGGTCTTCTTCGGCACCCTCGTTCTTCTCCACGCTCACAATTGTTCTTCCTCGTCCACCGCCGCCACCCTTCTTTGCCCTTGCCCGGCGAACAACCTCTCGTCGTAGCCCTCAAAACTACCGTCAACCTCGAGGCTACCCTCTATGGTGTTATCGATGCCTGAGGTCAGTGGTGCCGTTTCTACCTAGTCGATCCCCCGCGTCTTCCCCAGCCGCCAGTGCTATCTCTACCCCCGAAACCTATCTCGGTTATCGTTATCGTTACCAGCCGTCCCAGCCCCACTCGTCGCCTGCCGCCAAACATGCATCCAACAGTGTCCTCGCTGCTTCGCATGCCTTCGTCGCCAGCCGCTAGTTTGCCTATTGCGTAGAGCTATGGCAAAGGCCTTGGTGAACCCAAAAACCTTTTAGAGTGTATTTTCTAATCACCATTTCACAGATCGCTAGAGAAGAAGCGCCCAACGTCAAGGTTGTCCTTTTCCGCTACATTTACCCTTTCCTGTTATCTAATGAGCATGCATTGTAGATCAAACACCTTTTAGAGTTTATTTTCTAATACAATGTCTTTCAGAACCTAGAGCAAACAATACATAAAAACATATAAAGGCCATTGCTAGTATAGCTATAAAATATGTGTGGTGTTACTTAATGAGAAATGTCTTTTATTTTTCTTGATTTTGTTTATTAACATGACTTAGTCCTTGGAATAAATATAGTGCCTTTTCTCACCTATAGTTTCCTACTTTCCTTAATAATATAGTAAAAGTTAGGAAATTAGTTTTGTACTTGTGTGCTACTCTTTTCTTTTCTTTTTTTTTTTTTGAGAGAGAGAGGATGTTGCTACTCTGTTCATGGGGCGTTGCAGCTTCAACCATTAGGCAAGATTGCATCATCAATTAGGAATTTAGGATTTAGGCATGGCTGCATGGGTCTTCGCATGTTGTTACCAAAAGTCAGGATTTGAGTTTAGATTAGATCGCTAGCTGAAATGTTATCTTGTAGTAATCTTTTCTAGGGAAAGATGCAGCTGAGCTCGAGTAGTATCTTCACCACACATTGCCATCGAGACGTGGTGAAAGGTGAACAAGAAGAAGCAGGTTCGCAGTTAAGAAGTTGAAGGCACTGATCTGTGACATACTGGATGGTGCGGCAGGACAATGCAAGTAGTGGTGCGGGTACTATTACGGCGAGACAGGCAGACCATGGCACATATCAAGGCCTAATGCAAGTACTCTCCTCCTTCGGATGGGATGGTTGTTAGACACAACTGCTTCAGTAAACATCAATAGTTAAAACAATTTAGTTGAGTTCAAATCGAGCAGAAATCGGACCGTCAATGTCACCATGCAATGTTCTTCCCTTCACTGGGTAGAGTTAAAGCACACTGACGGGGATACTCGGGCAAGCCAACAAGTATAGCTTCCGGCTCTTGTTCTTTCCTTTCACCCTCTGATTGGTGAGAATTGTATGCCCTGCAAATGTTCTGCTGCAGAAAAAGAATGGGAAATTAAACTGCTTATTATTCTATTTTCTCAGCTGAAACTCATACCTTGCTTCGTGCCATGGGTCTCTTCAAACGGACAGATGGTTACAAGCAACAAGAAGCAATATTTGCCCATTAAACTTAACAAGGAGCTGTAGCTTTTGTCATAAGCTGTTTTTTTACTTTATGGCTGAAAAGTAGCGGTAGTTGATGGTTGTGGCTTTTACTGATAGACCGTTTGGCAGTCTAGCCTTTCGTTGGAAGGTTGATTGTTCTGAGTTGTGAAATGTCTGAAATGCTTATAAGATAAATAATACTTATTTGGTGTCGATTAGGCTAATTCATGCAATGATTTTGTAACAATAATGCATTTAGCTAATTACATACATGATGCCAACTGAATTTTAGACAAGTTTGGAACTATTTTTTAGTTGTTCTTCCATGCTTACCATGTCTTACGCCAATCACTACCAATCTTTTGTAAAGATTTATCATATTTGTGTGTTGATTCAACAATTCATGTGCAAATTCATATAGATAAACAAAGAAAAAAATCATATACAAATTCAAGTGCAACGATTTGTGTTCAAACTAATAATCAACCAAATCTCAAATTTTACAATCAAGAACTACATTTGTGTTCATCAAAATCTGTAAAAAGAAAAAGAAAAAAGAAAAGGAAGGTTGAGGGCAGCGAGCTCGAGCCGATGTCGGAGGGATGGCTAGTGGTCAACGAAAGAAGCCACGGCGGGGACCGGAGGCGGTGGCGTCGGCCGGATTGAGAGGTAGCGACGTCGACCGAAGGGAAGCAGCGACGGTGCCCTCTAAGGCGGAGACAAGGTGTAGGGGCCGACAACGTCGAGAGTTTGGAGGGAGGCGGTGATGGGGAGTAGCGGAGGCAGAGGCATAGGGGTCGGCATCATTGGGAGTATGGAGGATGGCGGTGATCAGGAGCAGCGAAAGGCAGAGGCTGGGCCGACGACAAGAATGGAGCTTCAGGCGAGGGCGATTGGCAACAAGAAGTAGCGGGGATGGAGCTCGGACGACGACACGATCTGGTTGGGGGGCGACCGAGTGGAGTAGTTAGGGTTGGGGATCGAATGGATGGGGATGGAAAGACATTTTAACCTGTGGCATTTGGTGAGTAAATATATTGAACTTCTAGTGACAAATAGGTGTACACCTTCCACAAAAAGCCTAATAAGCTGATCGGGCTTGCTTCGGCTTTGGTTTTCTTGATAAGTTGTTGCGAAGCTAGCATATTTGGGGGCTTCCGGCTCTAAAGCCAAAGCGAGCTTAAACTTACCCCAAACCGGGCCTGCATTATGCAGCTTATTGATGAAAAATACATACAAATACAGGTTACAAGCGGTAGAGGAAAGCACCATGCATATGATTCGTGAAAAGTTACAGAACAAAAATGTCAGTTATTAACTACTACAAGGACCAGTAAAAAAAAAATCACACCAGCATCCCTGTATTCTCAGTTCCTAACAAAATCAGATGCAGGGATACAATGACAATAGAGTTCTTCCTGAAATGCAAGAACGCATGCAGCTCAAGACGAATTGCACGGGCAAGTTTGGGCAAAAATGACAGAAAAGACTAAAAAAATGCTGCCAGGGCCTGTGAGTTGTTACGGGCAAGCGCAAACACTGTTTATTTCAATCAATACCGCAGGCATGCTAGCAAATGAAGAGCACCTACTGTTGCACCAGTTTCCAGACACGGACGCATGCATCCTCACCGGCAGTCACCAGACTATCGTTGTCAGCAAAGGCCAGCCCATGGACTCCGCCAAGATGAGCTCCCTTGATGGTAATGCGACTAGATGCTGGCTTGTCTATTTCGTATACAATTGCACAGGTGTCCAGCGAGCCTGTGGCAACCAAACAATTGTCAGGTGACCAAGCCAGGCAGTTTATCCGAGCTGTGTGGTACAGCATGTTCTTCAGCTTCACCTGTTGAAGAAGACAATATTAGAGGTAGTGTAATCCGGACAGACTACAAAGAAAGCAAGTTACAATTGGGCAATTGGCAACACTATTTTTAGGTAAAACAGTACTAGACATTGTTGGATTTAAACATAACAGTATGAAATGTACAAAATCATACAAGAGGCATATAACCTTCCACCTATCCTTGGATAAGGGATAGCATATTGCCTTTCAGTAATCTGATTTCCAACAAACCTTATAATAATGGTAATCATAAGTTATTTTCAGATCACATTTGCCATTTCACACTAGTTAAAAATACAATGTTATGATATGGAGATGAATCAAGAGAGTTTCAATTGCATGGCTCTGTTTCTCTTTTGAAAAAATAGTAAAGTTAATGTGGCATGCCAGGGCATGGCAACATGTATTAAACCATGAGCTTTATTTACCACAAGAAACATCAACAGGGGCTTCTGTAAAATGACAAAAACAAACCAGTGAAAACAGTGGTACTAGAGTAATTTTGAAGGCCTAAGAATGTATTAACGAGTGGAATCTTAAATTTGCACAACACATAGTGCAATACTGGGCAAGTTTTGACCTAATAACAAGAAATAGGACAGTCTAACATTCATTATTTAACCCCTAGAAAAAAGATAAAAATTGAAAAATGACAGTACCTCTCTAGTTGCCCGATCCCACACAACAGCTTCCCTGTTGGCATCAGCAGAAGCAAACATGGAAACATCTGGCGAATAACGTATGGAAGTAATAGCACCCCGGTGCTTCTCAAGTACTGCTTCTTCTGTAAGTGTATCCCCACTGATGGAATAGATGCACAGTTTCCCATCTTGCGCACCCACAACGGCTTCAGTGCCATCAGGAGAAACAGTAGATGAAGTGATAGTATAGTTAACTTTGGTTGTGGAAGTGACTTTTGACTTGTGCAGCAGTATGATTCCAGAATCTGTGGTAATCAGTGCAAATTCAGGTTGCTGAACTGCAAGGTTCAAAGCATTTGGCTGACCTCCTACGTCAACTGACTCAGCATCTCCACACCGATCTCCATTAAGAGGAATTCTGAAGACCTGCTTTCAAGAAGGAAAACATAAGTTGCTCATCATTAACTGAGCCTAACCATTGTCCAACCAGAAAAAATGGCATTCAAAAGTTTAAACTCAGGCCCCGTTTGCAATGGGGGAATTTTTCCCGTTTCCTGTGGGAATTTAACTGATTCCTGCAAATTCCTGCAAAAATCCTGTCAAAATCCTGCGTTCCAAGTGGGGCCTCAGCAGTTGATTTCATCAGTATTAACAAAATAATACTATATAAGCCACATACCAACAGAACACATTTTCATTATATATTTTCGGTCAACTCAAGATTCAGAAATCAAAACGCGTAGGTACCTCTCCTTGTATACAGACTAGTAGATGCAATTGTATAAAAAGGGTCCTGAAGATTGATGGTGTCTGTGGCCCTTTCAAGTTATTACTGTTGACATATTGAAGAAATACAGACTTCATAGGGATTATTATTATTACTTGCATTTTCCATCCAGCAATTTCCAAGTTAAATAAGCTAAAATCTTAAGGATAAATACCATCAATAGCCAACAATGAGATTTGTAAATATTAGCAGCTTTCATATTGCTAAGTTAATATGGGCTAAAATGCTAAGACATTATTCTTTTTTATAAACCTATCATGTAGGCTAAACATACATACAATGTTCACCACCTTGGACTTAAACCTTTGCATACCGTGAGGAGAAAGCAGTCCCAATAAATACAAATTTTATTTATCCTAACAGATACTCCGATGAACACTAGGCATATGGACCACCTATAGGTTTTCTCACCTTGTTATCATACCCTGAGGTGACCAGCTCTTCTTCTGCTGCAGCAAAGCATTTGATCTGGGTGTTGTTCTTACGCATCAATCTGCCACCATATCCAACACCATGTATCCATCTTATGATGACACCATCATAGCTTGTAGAGAGTATGGTCCTTGGGTTACTTTGAGGAAAAAAGGCCAAAGCACTAACAGTCTTCAAATGTCCTGCAAATGTTACTGGTTCTTTGTCTGGATTGCTTGCAGAGAAAAGATTAAATGTTCCACCAAGAGAAACTGTCACAAGATAATCATTCTGCCAGAGGCAACCCACAAGCATGTCATCTACACCACCTGTACCAGGACAAACCAAAGTTCTATTCAGTTTCCCACTTGCGTCCTCCATGATATCCCATACTTTCGCAGTTTTATCAGCAGAAACCGTTAGAACCTAAAGGTACGGGCAAATAAAGAGATTAACATTAGGAATGGATACACAATGCCAAATATATGAAATTACTTAGAGTGAGACACATAGATTGATAGATAGCAAGTATACATTAATAAGGGAATAAAAAGTTGAAGTACCATGCAAGCTAAAAATTGCACAGACAAAATTTGGATTAGAAGTTAGAGACAAGATGATGCACATCCTAGGTAAGAAAATCATGTAACTTACAGGCTAGATCATTCTAGGATCTAGGTGGAAAGCAAACAATTTTCGGATAACCCATCAGCAATATAGGTAGATCATGCTTTATGAATAACAACATTATGTTCTGCGAACTACGTTTTCTGAATCTATGGCTGACTCTTTAATCATGCCTAATGAAGGAACTTCACACCTAGACCAAACCCAAACTTGATGGACCAGAAACTCGAGACGTTCAGCACAGATGGTGTAATGATTAATAACAGGGAACAACTAATAATCAAAATTACTTGTTTACTGTCAGGACTCCAGCTAACAGCATATATGCTCCCCGTGTGACTGCCTTCACTGGACAGCTCTCCAATCTTTTCTCCAGTTTTGCCATCATATATTAAACCCTTCTTATCTGAACTCACACTGATAAACTTACTTCCATCAGGAGAATACCGTATACAGTTAACAAAGTTTGAGTGATCCCTGAAATTTAAAGGACACTGACAAATGTGAAATATATATCAAGAAATGCAAGAAAGGAAATAAAATTACAAGATGAAGCATAAGTTGAAAACAAATGACAACTAAAAGAAGTATAAAGTATTTATGAAAAATGTAGCCAACATGATTCCTACATAGCCTGCACATCAATGGAAACGGTTCTACTACAAATGCAGAGACTAGAGAGCAACACGGAGAATCTAATTACTCCAATTACTCTAATGTATATCATCTTCTGTTGCCAAACTTGAGCAAAAATGCAGTTCATTGGATTCAGCTGTCAGAAAACTTAAAGCTCAACAAGCAAAATGATATTTTTATGTAGTCCGCAAAGTAAGCCCAAAGAGAAAAATGTCATCACCGGTGTCAGAAAACAAATGCTATAGTAATCAGAATTCAGGGGCTCTGCAACTAAGTCTACGGATACGCTAACAGAAACCACCTTATGCTTTTTCCTCAAGTGTTGAGCACTTCAGCTCAGATAAGCAATGCTATATGAGGTTAGGATTAGATATTGCTATGCAAAGCTAGACAAGCAAAGTAAATTTATAAATAGGATAGGTTACACTACTATTTGCATATGCAGGTGCAAAAAACAACAGTAATTCTGACAGATGTCCCTTTTAGTTCGATGCGTGTGCACGTAATGCATATCAAGTAAATATCTCGTCCCTTTGCCAAAAAAAAAGGAAGTTCGAAGCAAACAAACCTTGGGAGCAGAAAAACTGCAACACTTTTAAGTAGGTGTGAAAGCGATAGACTATGAATGGCAATAATCATTGCTGACCTTATGGAATGCTTGAATTTAAATGGCGGTCCCTCATAGAAGTTTGCCAGAAAATCTTCACCACATGTCACGATCCGAAATGGTCGTGTTGGCTTAAAATCGCAGCTCAAAACCCTCTTTGAGTGCCCGTCAAACTCACCAACGGTGCTGCCAGAGTCCCACCTGCACATTTCCAAGAACTTTAAGACCAGAAATGAGAAAACACGTATGAGCTTCATGATATAAATTAACCCAACGCCTTCCAGGATAGCAGGGGTGACATGCTCATCTGGTGCTAACAAAATCATTATGATCATCGATTACTACTCAGAATTGATCTTTAGTCTAACCGAGTACCAACTGCAGGTGGTCCTTCTAATCTAACGGCCAAACAATACTGAACACGTAAACATGGAATTGTCCATGAATCAAACCTGTTAATTTTTGTGTGTTCCAATTTTAATCACAATAATCCAATCCTTTCATCCATAATCACTGTAGATTTATCGAAATTCCTCGTCCAATTATAAAAACTCCGACATCTACTATTTCCACCTCCAAAAAATAAGGGGAGGACGAGGAAGGCTATTCTCGTTCTATTATCCCCATCGTAAAGCACCCTCGATTATTCACAGAATAACTTGGTGGAATCCATTTCTGAAATGACCTCCTGTCGCCAGATCACCCGACAATGGCTACACCAAATCCGATTCCTCTAATGATAACAATCTATCGCTCCACATCCCGATCACAGCTATTCCACAAAGGGAAAAGGGAAGGCACCATTCGCATCCCCCAACCCCCAAATCCTTCTAACGAGATAGAGACGGAAGGGCAGAGTGTATGTGTGTTTCGCTTACATGAATGCGCGGACGAGGGACTTTCCCTTGCCATCCCCGGAGACGACGATGCGGAGGCCATCGGGTGACCAGCGGAGGTCGTCAACGCGGCCCGAGAGGGGGCGGAACTCGGCCTTGAGGGCGCGGTCGCCGTAGCGGCCCCAGACACGGACGCAGCCGGATGCGTCGGCGGAGGCGACCCACTCGCCGTTGGGGGAGAAGCGGGCGACGGTGGTGGGGTAGGCGTGGTCGGGGTAGACCCAGGCGTCGAGCGGCGCGTCGAGGCGGCGGATGATGACGCTGCGGCCGGTGCAGTAGGCGATCGTGTCCGTCTTGGGGTCGCCCGTGAGGAGGATCCCCCGGCCGCGCTCCGTTGCCGGCGAGCACGCGTACGTCTCCAGCAGCTGCGCCATTCTCTCTCTCTCGGTTTGATCTGCGGTTGCGAGTGGGAGAGGAGTTGAGGAGGCGGACGTGGTGGTTATACACTTCTACAGTTATACGGTTACGGCACGGGAGTGATCTGTGTACGAATTATTGCAATTTCGTAGGGATTTTTGCAGAGGTCATTGACGGGTGGGCCCGAATGGATATAGCCCCAACTTCAGTAAGATGTGAATAGGTTCCTTCCTAACACCCCGTTTGGATATCACAATTGGGGGAGGAATTGAGGAATTGGGGGATTGGAATTGGATATTTTCAATTTCACGTGTTTGGATACCTTTGGGACTGGAGCCCATTTCCATCTGAATTGGGGGATTGCTTATTACCTCCGAATCAGGCGAAATAGAATTCATACTTTGTTTAAAGGCCGTCTTCATCTCCTGCCTCTGTGGCCGCCGATTGCTTGCTCCTCCCAACTATTGTCGCCACCAGAGACCACCACCGCGATCTCCTGACGACAACTGGTGGGCTTCCCTCAACCACCACTGACGGTGACCTCCCCGCCAGCGTCTCTTTCTCAACTCCACCATCGGCCGCCCGGGTGTAATTTTGTCTTGACGTGAGGTCGCTTGAGGATGCCATTTGCTCTGCAGATCCGCATAGCGCTGCCGTCAACCACTTCTTTGTCTTCTTCTCCAGCAATCGCTTCTTCCTCCTCCATCTCACATCTTTATTTGTGGCGGTCCCTCACATCGCAGCCAGCGGCACCATCTCATGATGGCGGTCCCTCGCATCACAGCCAGTGGCACCATCGTCGGCGCTGCCAGCACATCGACGTCCTCACTAGTGCCGGCGTCGCCTCCGCTTCGCCCTCATGGGTAACCTTCATCCAACAACCAGATCTGGTCGCCCTCCACCCCAACGTAACAACGTTGGTCACCACATCGATGTCCTCACCAGCTCCAACGCCGGCTTCGGCTCCGACACCGGCGTCAGTGTTGTTTCTTCCTCATCACTGATGTCCACCAAACCTAACGCCACAGGCTGTTGTTCGTTTCTTCCACGACTTTCTCCCCGCTCCCCTCCCCTGGTGCTCATTTGTTTCTAGCCCTTTTGATTAGACGACCAAACAGTAATTTAAATTAGTTCAAAGTTCCATTTTAGAGTATTAATTCTATTGCAAACCAAACACAAGAATTATATTTGGAAGACAATTCCAATTTGATTGAAATTTGAATTGGGACTCCAATACCATTTCTCAATTCCAATTCTGCAAACCAAATGGATGAATGAACAATGGTAGAAAATATGGTGGGGATGTTGTTCTGGATGTTGTGGCTCTCCCCTTAGCGTTTCTCCTCTCGTCGTTTTGGTGTAGATGCAATCTGACTCCTTTAAATATAGTTCTTCTAGGGTTTCAACACTATAAATAGTTTTGCGTCGCCACGAAACCAAATACCTCCTCGACCCATTTGTGAACATTCCTTGTTTGTCGTGGCGAAGCTATCAATGCAGGGTAAGGTCAAGTGGTAAAGTCAGGCACAACCATACCCTAACCCGTATTCTCTTCTCGAGTCAATTCGCTGTGATCCAAGTCTTATTTCCTTCTTCTCGACGATATCTTTTCATTTCAGCCCCTTTAAATGCATATATCCCTACGGATGATGAGGATAATAATAACTAGCACATATCTTGTACTTTTGTAATTAATTAATGATTATCCAAGCAATTAAAGGTAAAATCAGTGAAATATAAGTAGTGGTGGCCAGATGGGCCGCCCGGCATGGCATAGCCCGTTTAAGCACGACCCATCCTGGCCTACGAGTTAGGCAGTCGTGCGTCTTGGCCGCCCATGTGCCGTGAGGCAGCCAGTGCACAACCCATCGGCCATTCGTGTCATGCTAGCATGAGCCCATCTCAGGCGTGGTCAAGGCGACCACTTAGCCTGTTAGGCCTAGAAAATTCAATAAAAGGAGAAAAATCCTAAAAAATCAGAAAAAAAATGTAGAATTCAGAAATAGATATGAAAAATATAAACAAATGAGACAAGTATATTAAAAATTTAATAAAGAGCTTTATTAATATTCAAATGGCTGGCTCGTTACAACCTTTGCCGAGTAAAAACTCAACATGAGAAAACTTCCACAAAGAAAAAAGAGTAGAACCTATAGCTCTATATACATCCTTGTTCTAAGTGTCGTTATCTAGGTACAGATTTTCAAACACCCCTGACAACTTTGGATTTTTCACAGAGTGTTGTATTCGTGAATCAGCTTGTTCTCAGTTCTTCACAGTTAGACGTATCTTCACCATCTCACTTGTGAGATATGTTCTTCTCCACTCCAATATTCTTCCAAAAAGACTGAAATCAGACTCAAAGGAAACCGTTGAGGCAAGAACAGTTAACACATCATGTGCAAGTATGGATAGTATGAGATATGTTAACTTATTGTTATGTCACCATTGTAAAATTTTAAAGCCTTCTAAGTTGAAATCCACAGTATCGCTGTTTAGATAGACAGATAGTTCTCCACTCCTTGGATGAGAGGTTGGTCTTGGTTGAGAAGGTACCACTGTAGAAGAAGAAGATCTAGACCTGGAGGAAGAGCCTACACCCCAGATCTTGCCCCACAGATTTGTCTTATTACTTCAGCTGGGTGCTAGTAGAGGTCGTTGCAAGCGGACTCCCTAGAACTTATTTTTATACCTTTGGAAAACCTCATGTAATCGAGAACGAACATCTGCAAAATAGTTATAATAGTCTAGCCCTGTAGCATCACTAAGAAGATCAAGAACATTAGCAAATCCGTTAATTTTAGTTCTACTGTCTAAAATAATTCAAATACATATAGGGAAGGGATTTCTCTTCAATATTTACGGTATTTAGTTTTCATAGCAACAATAGCCTCTCTTAAAATCATGTCATTTTCATAGTTTTTTTTATTGACTAGCAATCTATAAAATACTATGCACAATAATAGGAGACGTTGGATAATAGATAGTGGGCAAAGCAATAGTGCTTCATAAAAAATTCTAAAAACTGAAGTATCTTCTTAGCAATAAATCAATGTTGCTCAGTTAATAGTACACTACCGTCAGTGCTATGATAGTGTGTTTGAATAAAAAAACATAAAGAGTGCTCTTATATGGTAAAAGACTCTTAAGCATCAAGTAAGTAGAGTTCTATCTTACCAGTATATCTAAACTGATCTTTCTTGGACGTACACCCATCGCCCTATAGAAGTTCTTATATGTTGCTATTCTTACGTTAGAATTATTCAAGTAAGATATTGTATCGCGAAAAGCTTTAATATACAAATTCAACCCCTTTAAACCGCATTTGACTATAAGGTTAATAATATGACAAACACATTGTTGATGTATCAAGAAGGAATTGGCGTATGTACTTAACACCGGAGTAAGAATATCCATGGCGCTAGAGTTCGAAGCGACATTGTCTAAAGTAATTGAGACAAAAGTCTTTCATGACTTTGATAATACAGTCTGCAATATTCTCACCTGTGTGTACTACATCAATTAATTTAAAACATATAATTCTTTTCTCTATTACTAAATCGTCATTAACATCATGAGCAACTACCTTAAGATAATCCTTCCTAGCTGACCACTCCATATGTCTGAGGTTAGGGCCACAAAAAATGTGCATGTACTAAATAGTTCCTTTAATTTATTACCGCATTCATTGTAGTATTTTACTAGATTGTTTGTCTATAAACAGTAGAAAATCTAGGATCATGCGCAATCCTAATGTAAGTTTGGAAAGCAGTAGACTCCCCAAAGCCTAACGGTAAGTCCTCATAAGCAATTAAACGATAGAGAGATTGACAGGCTACCTCAAGATCATAGTCCCAACTATGTACCGTACCATTGTGGTTGTACTGTAGTTGTGTCTGTCTCATCACTAATCCTTGTTTGGCATTACGTCTTGTAGTATGTCTAAGCAAGTGTCCCATTCCACCTGAATACTTTGTAGACAATTCATTGTGATAAATTTTGCAAACAACATATGGTACCCTATGCGTCTGGCTTGGTTATCCTATCGAAATTCTCCCAGACTCCTAGTGTAGACGACCTCGACCTCTTTGCTCCTTTGGTCGTCGACGAAGATGATGTCGTGGAGCCTGATGACGGAACTCTGTCTTGCCCTTCCGCTTCCCGTAACAATTGCGGTTGGTTTGAAGCGACCGCAACCTCCATAGATGCAACTTCCTTCGGTGAAAGTCTGTAATCACCAACAGCAAAGTTATCGTAATTTTTCGTAACGAAAGCTGTAAAATTGAAACTAACAATATTATTATTTCCATCTTAACATAACAAATAATAACAATAAAATTATGCAAAAAACAGTATTGTACCTCTTTTGCTGACTTGTTGCTGGAATTTGAATTTTGCCAAATTATCTCACAACGAATTTGAATTTGCACAACAAAATTTGAAAGAGGGGTTGAGGAATGGATGGGTGATGAATGAGGGGGTATGGTGGCTATTTATAGAAAATATTTTGGCATATTCTATTTTTAAAGCTCCAAATGGTAAAAAAAAAATGGTCGGAATTTTTGGAAATCCGAACATTACGGGCTAAACGGGTTGTGTCGTGCCATGCCGGGCAGGGCCCACTGCGCCAAAAAGCGCCAACGGACATATTTTCTCGAGCCGTGTCGTGCCACACACGGCCCACCAGCCACCCCTCCCTTTTCTCCCTCCCCGTCCCTACCTTGAGGCCTGAGCCCCACGAAGCCATGCCAGTGCGCCCTGGCACCTTACGCGCCCCGCCGCCACACACGACGCCGCCCTAACCCCCCGGCCTCCCGCCCCTCCTCCCTCCGCGTTGACCCCTGCCCCTCCGCCTCCCCGTGGCTGCTTGCCTCCATGTTGGTCGCCCCTTCTCCCTTCGTGCCGACTGTCACCTCCCCTACCCTCCCTCTTCTCCCTCTGCGTCGGTCCCCACCTCGCCGCCTCCCTTGGCTCCTCCCTCTTCTCCCTTTGAGCCGGTCACCGCCTCCCCCACCCTCTCTCCTCCCTCTTGTCTTCTCCCTCCGGCTCTACACCCCGCCGCCTCCGCGTCGACTCTGCACCCTCTGCCTTCCTTCCCCTCCTCCTCCTCCTTAGCGTCAGGCCACCGGTGGCCTCCTCCTCGCTCCCCGGTCGCCCTCTGCCGCTTTCCCCCCTCCTGGCCTCCCCTCTACGCAGGCCACATGGGTCATGTCGTGCCTGGCATGGGCTGGCACTGTGCTTGCCATGCCGGGCCAGCCTAACATGCCGGGGGAGCAGCCCAAGCACGGTCCGAGCCTTCATGCTGTGTCGGCCCGGCCATATACAAGATGCAGGTCGTCGTGGGTGCTGAGCCGGACCAAAAGTTCCGTGCCTCAGGCCAGCTCGGCCTAGCCCATCTGGCCACCTCTAAATATAATAATAAATAGTAGAAAAAATGATGTGCCTTTTTGGGCGCATCAAAGGTCGCGGAGTTTGATGGAGGTTGCCAAAATAGAGGGAGGAGGTGGTAGTGATAATGGATGCATGACAGGGGGAAAGAGGAAAGCTAGATTATGGAAATCGAGGGCATGACAAGGCTGCTACATCGTAGATTGGCGAAATCTCAGTCGAAGATGTGTGTGATTTGTGCGGGATGGAGCATGGAGGTTGTCGAAATTGGTTGATGTCGCAGGAGTTGACGGAGGAGGTGGCGGTGAGTTGTGGAGGCAGGAGGGGGAGAAAATAGGAAGGATAGAATTGTTCAAATAAAGCATGGAGTGACATTTAACCAAGGTATCAAATTTTGGAGGGCCATATCTCCCCGTTCATCTTAGGGTGAGTTGGTGTCAATTAAAGTGGCAGAAATCGGCTTAAAAAAAAGTCACTTGAGGAGTTCGTCATAGCCATGAAGCCCATGGTGGCGGTGGAGGAGGTCAAGGAGGTGTTGTCCAAGATGACAGTTTTGCGGCTCAGGCCGTCGGCGCTGGAGCTGAAGAAGGTGAAGAGGGGACATGAACAGGAGGAAGAGGAGGCTTCTGAGAGTGCACCGGGTAGCCCCAGTTGGGTAATGCCAACATGAAGCGCGTGCCCAACACTAAGGTGTTGAGGCGATCTTCCCTTCCCTTGTGCTTCTCTGTTTCATCTTCGGCTACCCAACCTCAAGCGCCGAGCTGTTGAGGTCGTAGCCATGCATCGTGGTTACACAACGCTCAGACGTTCTTGACCTCAGCATGTTCACTATCGCGCTTGGTGTGTCTCGTCCAAGTTATGTTAGGATAATAATAATAATAATAATAATAATAAGGAATAAGTATACTTTACCCCCTCAACTCTAGTTTGAATATGAAAATCAACTCTTAACTCTAAAATCGGATATTTCACACCTCAAACTCTAAAAACTTGGCAAAACACCCCCCTTACCGAAACTATTGTGGTTTTCGCTGACGTGGAGTCCAATAGACAAAGGTACAAGCTAACGTGGCATCTTTGTGCCCTCCGACGAGGGGTGGGAAATGGATACGAATTATCCGTATTATTTGACTACCATATTCGATAAGATACGAATATGGTATATATTTTTTCATTTGATTAACAATTTCTCTCCTATTCGTATTCGCATAAAAAATATCGATGCAAATATGGTATAAACTTTTACCATCCAAAATGTTATTTTATCCAGACTATCTGTATCCGTATTCGATGAAGCAATATACATATTTTATTACAATTTGACTAATCTGTTAGACAATTACAACTACTTAAGTACGCATCCACCGTAAAATAATGGCACCACTCTCTGCAATGTAGTTTTGTGTTTACAAATACTGTTCATTATGGCTAATTATTTGGTAACTAATTAATGAGGTCTCAAGAATTTAAACTAATTAATTACGTAACATTAGTTAAACTACGGCTAATAAAGTCAAACATATTTTCCTATGAAAATTTCATAACGCTTATAATAGGTGCGCCTCGAAAATTACAACTACTTAAGTACGCAGATAATAAAGAATTTACGAACAACGAAAAATCATGGGAGATACAAATTACCTGCTAAATTGGCTTCTAATGACGACGGCTAATAACGCTAAAAATATCCCCAAAAATATAATCGACAGAGTAAAAGAGCGAGCGAGAGAGAGAGAGAGAGAGAGCGACGATGAAATGAAATCGCGCTTGCTTGCTCTCTAATTTATAGCCGTTGCGGAGGGAATCCTTCCCCACGCGAGCTAATTGAAATTCGCATGCATGCGTCAGACAGCGACGTGACAACGACGGAATGAGAATAAATTGACGATAGTGACCGATGGAAGTGACAAGGAGAGGCTTGGAAGTGGATCGAAGGGGAGGGGCCTTGCTTCTAAGCCTTGTGCGAACGGCACATGTACTAAAAATCGGCAGTTTTTTGTTTCTCCGAAAAACTAGGCCGATTTTTTGGATTTTATTTTGCTAGAGGGTACCTGGCGGGAGGGAGGGCCTGTGTGCGGGAGGGGAAGGGAGGGGAGGGCGCGTGCCACCCAGTGCTGACGGGCATTGCACGGTGGCCATGCAGGAGGCGAGGACGTGGCGAGTGGCACCACACGTTTGCCGTGCGGGAGGCGGCATATGTCGGGAGAGAAGGGCCGACCGTATCCCGTATGATGACCGTGCGGGAGGTTGCCATTTTTGCTTAAAAATATGCACGCCGATAACTATTTTTGCTAATACCGTACGGGTGCAAAAGCGACGATACCAATACGTAGAGCTGGGACTTGGGCCGTGCTTTTCGGGCGGCCAAAGCACACGCAGACGCGACGCGGTATAAGCACGACACAAAGACGGCATGTGATGGCGGCCGCCGCGACAAAGACGAATCGCGGGGCGGATGGGCACGAAATGCGACCGATGGGCGACGCGACGCAACGCGATCGGTTGGGCGTGTTTGGGCCGGCCGACGCGAAATAGGCCCAATATTTCCGTTCAGCTTAATCCTCCTGTCCCAGCTGCTCAATCACTCCTCCATCCCGCTGGTTCAACCAATAACCCTCCTCTGCCGCCCGATCTAGCCCAACCAATAACCCCTTGCCACTCGGTCTAGCCCAACACCCTCTCGAGCTCCCCAACCCCATCCCCAACCCTTCTCTCGAGCCTCGAACCCCAAATTCTCAATCCTTAATCACAATATCTGATTCCCCTCCCTCCAGCTCCAACCACCTCCCTCCCCATGCGCTGCCGATCGCGGCCCTCCCTCCACTCCTCCAACCACTTCCTCTCACTCCTCTCTTTCCCGTGCGTGGCTCTATAGTTACTTAGGGTGGGTTTGGTGGCACGCACGCGACCCGCGACGATGAGCTTTGGCCGTGCTTGGCCCGGCCGGCGGTGGGCCAGCCGCGGCGCGGCGACGGCACGGCGGGGTGACCGGACCGAGCTGGCACGGCATGACGTGGCCCGAAGCACGACGGGCCTGGGCCACAGCCCAATGCCCAGCTCTACCAATACGGCTAAAACCTCCGATTAGTCTTCCCTTTCCCTTTTTGGTCCCACGTGTCATACACATTTCTCCTCTTTCTCCATCCTCTCTTCCTCCACCGAAGGCGAGCTGTGGTCGGCGAGTCGCCGGCGACCGGCGGGCGAGAGGGAGGGGAGGATGATTGGTACGGCGGTGATGGTGTGCTCGCATCGGTGAACGGCGGCGACGGTGGAGGTCGAGCGCGGCGGTGAGAAATCGCAGTTGAGGGCTTGGGGAGTTAGACAGGGAGGTGACGAAGCTTTAGGCGCCATGAATTAGAAGGCGGCTCACCGAGGAGAGAGAATTGACCGTGTCGCTAGAGCTGAGGAAAAACAACGAAATTGGGGCGTCTCGGCGCGATTTGGTGGGAAGATGGCGAGCTCTTCGGCACTGCATCGCCTCCTCTCCAACCCAATCAGACGCAAATGACGGAAAGCAAGCAGCGCTAGCACAGAATAGTTGGAGCAGCCGATCATCATGGTCTCATGGAAGCCCAGCCCGTCCTGGAAGCGCAACCCGCGAGTGCACCCACCTCACTTGAGCCTATCTTAATCTTGCTGCTGGCCTGGCCCCGACGGAAACGTCATCTCCTTCCCAGCCGATTCCCCTTGCCTTCCCCATTCGCCAGCCAAACCCTAACCTAAACCGGAGCAGGCCAACAGTTTGGGCAGGTGGGCGCTGCGCTTGGCTGCTCGGAGGCCGGCGAGGCTGAAGATGAGGAGAGGAGAGAACCACAGCAGGCGGCGCGGCGGTAGCAGCAGCAGCAGCAGCAAGTCCTCTGACCTCAGTATATTTGGAATTGGTATTTTGTGGAATGCGTATTAGAAATTTGAGAAATTGTTGTGGTTTGTGAATCGTGGATATTCCCATTCCCATTGAAAGTTTTCTAGCTCCGCCACTGCTGGCAGTCGGGCCCTCTCCATGGCCGCCTCTCGGTAGTCGGTAGAGCCACCCCGCCACCTCTCCCGCTGGCTCGCCGCCTCCTCGGCCGTCACTTCTTCCGCCTTCCCGCGCGGTACCCCGTGCCCGCTTCTTCCCCGCTGGCTCGGGCCGTTTCGCGCTGCGGCAGTCCGTCGTCTCCCCAAGTTTGGGCTCCCCAAGGTGCGGACTGTTCGAATTCAATCCTTTCCCTCTCTTTCTCTGCTTTTAGGATGAATTTGTGAGCATATTGTTCTGCGGTGAAACGTAACGGAATGCGATGGTGCCGTCACCTGCAATGCTTTCTGAATTCTAATGCTCAACTTGTGTTAAGTTTTAGCTAGTTCACTCCATACTCGCGTGTTGCTTGATCTACTTAGTTGAATCTATTGATCATCGGCACTTTCAGGCAGTAAGCACGGCGGGACCTACGTGTACTGAATTTATCGCGTGCTTGGCCGTGTTGTATGAGTTGAGGTTGAGAGGAAATGCTATACAACTGAAACCCTTATGGTCGTGAATCTGTGTGTCTATATATAACTCAACATTAGGCTTATTTTTCTGAGCAAGACACGAGAGAAATATATGATTCGTAAGTTGCAGACGCGGATTACCATCACAAATAACCTGAGCACCTACTTGTGAAACGGACATCGCACATATGATCTTTTAGTAATCAAGTGTTCTCATTAAATTATTTGGCGTCACCTTTTCTGTTGCTTCTCTATTCTTTGTGAAGTACCGGAGGCACTTAATGGGTAAGAGGTTCTTGAAACTATATGCTGAATAGCAGGTTTTTTTATTTATTGGAAGTTATATCTTATATGCATCTTCATTATATAAATTCAGGAGAGAACAATATGTTGGCATCCTTTTATTCAATACTTACGCTGTTTTGCTCTACGAGTCAAGTAGTTGTACATCTTTTCGCTTCGATGAAAGATATACCTTACTACCTTACCGAATGGTAAAGTGATCTAATGGAAGGTCCACTGGATGATATTCTTCATGCCCATGAATGAGTTCATACTGAATCCTTGGGAATACAATAGTTTGCCTGCAAATGCATTTTACTGAAGGAACAATCTTTTTCCAGGAACACGATTCTTTGCTGATGATCGCTCGCACTATGACATGTTTGGTAAAAGAAGGCCAGGTGATGAAGAGTTCAGGAAAGCTTGGCAAGAGAATGTTGACGAGGGGTGCCTGTGGACAGGTAGTGAGGATGGCGATGATGAAGAGAATGATACAAAATTGGAGAGGGAAATTAAGAAAGTGAAGAGACATGCCTAGAAAAATGTATGTGTTTCCTTGCATTGTTCTCAAACAGAGGCTGTGCAGGACTGAGTGCACATGTGGACATGCCTAAGAATGAGCAGATGTTGATTTACAACTCGCTATATTTTTTTTTTCTGTAGTACACCTATGCACTTGCTTATTTGTGTCCAAACAACTTGTTTTAGATAATTAGAGCATGATCTAAGGTTACCACTTTGATTTGACCAGCGCACATACTAGTGATAATTGCTAATACTAACCTTCCTGTGAATATTGTGTTGTCATTCCACTACACCATGTTTGATATGTTGGACAGATTCAATCTGCCTGTTAAGAAGTTGTATTTGTCCTAGAGTGGTCCAAGGTTGCTCAACCTGGAATGCTTATCTTGCTAGCTGGATCAGATTGTCATACTAGCCGTGCACATAAACAAGCTGGCAAACCGTTATAGAATTGCATCAAAATATTTTGCCAACAACTTAAGTCATGGAGCTTTCGGCACCCTTATTTTGTACTATCTAGTGCAGACATTATATGACAAGTTACCTTCTTAGTGTACTTGATAAGTGAAATAAACAACAATTGAGGTTTGAAATTTCATCTTTGTAGTATATTTTCTCTGGAAGGCTATGGGATTGTGGAAGAGTAACATGCAAATAGTTTACCTGGTTTTGTTTACTTCCACTTTTCAGGAAGAGCAAAGGAAAGGAAGCTTCGTGTGGGATCATGCAGGTGAGTGTGCTCCTGCCCTCCTTGTTGTTACTCTTTATTTTATCCACCCATTTCGCCTCAATTATAGCTCCATCCATATTTAATTGTAGGCAAACAGTATAATAAGATTTGCCGTACTAAGCTTCTTATCTGGAAGCATGGGTGACGAATCAATATTCAAATCCTTGAGTCAGTTGTTACTGCCGAAATGCATCCGTGTATTGTGGTAGGGGCCTGAAAAGCATCTTGTGCTGAAGCTTCCTGCATGGGTATTGCGGTAGGCTGGCTCCTCGACCTATTGATCCTTTCTCTAAAGCTTGCAGACTAGTTTTGTGGGGGAACTTAATAGTTTTATCTTTCACTTTTATGGCATAAAGCCAAAGTAAAACATACACTAAAGATTCACCTACGGTTTTAGGTGAGAAAAAGCAATCTTACTTTAAACCAAGGAGGTCTGTTTAATTATTTTGGGACTTCGGGTTGTCCTTGATCAATTGAACAGGGTAAGTACTGTTGCAGTTATGAGTTAAACATTTTTTATGGTAGCTAATCAAAAGATTTGTACCGTGGAGCCTTTGGTTTTGGTTCTTAATTTTTAGAGGTAATTTTGCTAAGCTTCCCTGGGATTCCAGTTAGGTCATTAATATGTTTAATTGAAACCAAACCTTTCACCGCAAGAACTGTGCAATTTTTCAAAATTTGACTGCTTTAGTAGTAGTTATTACTCCCTCCGGATCTGTTTACTTGACGTAGAACATGCATGCTTTGGCATTATGAACGTCAAGTATTAAAATACGGAGGGAGTACAAGGTTTCTGTACAGTGCTTGGAGTTCCTAAATCTAATTTTTCACAAATAAATAACTGGACAGCTGTCACCCCCAAATATCAAAGCTCTGAAACACGATACCATAGTCACCATACCTACTTCCTGAACATTTTTCACAAATATTCAGGTATCCCAGAAATGTCATCATCTACCCCAATGGTTCTTCGCTTGCTTGTTCATCTTGCAGGGGCCAAGTTTTCACCAATTCCCTGTGCTTCGCACCTGCAGGTAAAAAAGACATGCCCCCACGGTGCTCCTGTGCAGGCCTTGCTGTCTCAACGCCCCCTCTTTCCCGAACATTTTTTCCCCTTTTCATGCTTCTCCTGCTGCCCATTTTTGTCATCATAATCCCTTGTACTAAAAGCAAGTAACAACTTATTCTAATGATATACTAAAGCTGCCTGCTAAAGTCTAAAGATGATCTTTTGTGTTTGTAGTTCACTCTTTACTGTGCTTGGCTTTCCATGCCCTGAGCTGAGGTCCAGCTTTTGTCCACTGCCCTCCTACTCACTGCCTCACTTAGAGGTCTGCTGTACGTGGGTCTCACGTGGATGTTGGGAATCCCTACCCTCTCACACACACGGTGTGTATGTGTGTGAGACAAAGATGTTGACTGAAGTAGAGCGCTTTATCCCAACTTCACCAGCATGGTAGTACTACTACGGTAGTGTCTATCTTTCATCTTTTCTGTTGGGAAAACTTCTTTCCCACAGAGTGACTGTGTTGGGTACCAATATGGCAAGGGCTCATAGCTTGGGTTACATCTCTGAAGGAAACGAAACGGGCATTGATCTAGATTTGGCTTGTTTGGTGGCTGCATATGGCTTTGTCCTCTACCATAGGAACATCAGTTTGGTGAAATCAAACTACGGGTTGCGAATGTATTTGCCTGTTCTTGGGGTCAATGTGCTTGTTATGGTGCGTATTTATTTTTGCTGAAATTAGCCGCGTACTTGCATCATAACAATGGTTTATTCCTTGCATTCAATCCCTTCTGCAGGTTGCTTTGCACGTTACAGTTATTACTACGCTACCCATTTGGATCTTGCAATTGAGTTGACAAGTTTTGGGCACTCTTGGTGTTCTAAATAACAAAAGTAACCTTCTCTCTGTGTCAAATACAAAAATGACACTTTGTCGGTGCACCAGAGAACCAGAGCCGCTGTGCGGGTGACATGACGCTGAGTTCGGCATTTAGGGGCACGGATAGGGTGAGTCCAGCCCCTAGGGAACGAACAGGGAGAGTCTGACCCTCAGGGGCACTGACAGGACGAGTTTGGCCCTTAGGGGCACGAACAAGGTTTTTGAAAATTTGAGAGCAGTGTTTTTAACACTATTGATACTATTAGAAACACTATTTAATATATTTTTTAAAATCAGCCAATAGCACTTTTTTTCTTGTTTTTTACCTCGCACTTGCCGCTTCAAATGTATTATTATATATACCACAAAAATCACAAATTTCTTCACATAAAATCACGATACCGCACAAACTTGGGTGTCAACCGTCGCCATCGCCACCCTACGCTGCTCTTGATGGCTTGGCAGTAGAGGTATTAACACTATTTAACACTATTTGATGAGACGGCGATGGCAGGCAGTAGAGGTAAGCCAAATGGGTCGAACCAGTATGACACGATAGCCTGGGCCGTGCTAGGGCCGCCACCTCAACACGGCATGACATGACCTGTTCGTATATATATAATATTCATGTGATATTATTATTATTACTTGTATTTTTTAATTTTATATAGTTCATTTTTTTCAATTTTCATATGTATTTTTGAATTTCATGCATTTTTTTAGTTTTTTTTTGAATTGTTCTGCATTTTTTTTAAAAAAATTCCTTTTTCTGGATTTTTCTGATTTTTTTTCAAAAAATTTGGGCTAAGTGGGTCATAAATGGCCCGTTAGGCCAAACGGGTTCGGGTCGGCACGAGTGTCCTTTGGGCCGTGCTTGAGTCTCCACCTAGGCACGTGGTAGACGCGTACGACTTCGTTTCATTCGTGGCCGAAGCAGTAGTGCCTAGTCATGCCCGGTCATTTGTCATGTCTTGCTCATTTGGCCATGTCCGCGCGTGCGATACCATCACCAACCAACGCAGCGCAGGGTGCATGTTCACCCATGTTTCGTGCGGGAGTATGGACACAATTGTTGCCTACAATTGTTGCGGCAGAATGCGACGCGACTGGGTTTAGTCACTAGCCTGATCCACAACCGGCCTCAGTCGTGTTCTGGGCCAACGGTTGTGCCCGACATGGGCCTCAGTTGCGCCACCAGCTCACGATTGATACATGTGGCAAACCAAGACCCCAGTTGCGTTTTCGTAGCGTGATTAGGCCTCCCACGCCAGCTAATCGCTGGTCCACTGTGCGATTAGGTCTAGTCGCCTGATGGCCATCGACGGAGGATTATTTCTGTTAAAAAAAGTCATTGTTTATTTGTGTAAAATGATTAAAAAATGGTTTATTTAGTGAGAAAAAATTCCGTAAAGTGTTTGCATTATTATACGCATCACCCATTCCACCCATCCATGGAAGATTAAACAAACTAATTGTCTGGCAATTTCTCTTCCCGAGAATCCTATACATTCTTTATAAAGGGGAGCTGCCTACTTCGCACTACAAAAGTAATACGGAGTAGCCTTTGTAGTACGTACAGTTAGCTAACTACCTGAAAAACGGATAAACTGTATACCAAAAGTTCTTTAGAAAATTCTTAAGAATCACCACGGATTGGTGGGCATGTGAATTCCTTCTTTTGCACTATGCTCGCCTCGGTCATAAAGATTCCATTTGTAAGTATGATATTGTCAAAATGAACTTAAATATCCATAGCACCATGCTTACCTCAGTCATATTTATTTTTCTCAACACTTCCTTTGGTCTATTTTTGTGGGTGCATTATGATTTCTGTACTATAGTCTGGCAAAAGTGGTAAAAAGGGCTGATGAGAAATCAGAATTTTTTTTGGTTAGGGACCAATGTGTTCATGGAGGGAGCAACAATCATTATGGTGTGCATTCATTTTCAACCACCTTTAGCAGCACACACTTTCATCATGAAATTTGATCATAGTTGGCATCTTTGGTTTTTAGCAGGGTCACAATTTGCTTTCGAGTCTCCTCCAATGGAATTCTTCTCCCTTGCAAAATCGTCCCTGAATTGATCGCCAGTGTTACAGGTGCGCAAGCTTCCTCTTGCTTCTTGGAATCCATTTCCAATATATATTACCGCTCTCCTATTCTCCTGGCATTTTTTTTCCACCTAGAACACTACCCTAGGAAATTGTGCGGTCTAAAATAGGGTCTCATGGCTTTAAAAAAACCAAGTCCTCTGAACTTAATTTACTAATTAATGTTTATTTTCTGTTCACATGGCATGCTCACCAGCTCCACTCCTATGTCATGATCATCTTTAGGGTGGTGTGGGGCAATTTCTGCCAGTAATACAGCACCCCAAAGTTGACTGCTAACAGTGGATTAGCAATTCACTGTTTAGTCTGATGCCATTATCACCATTCGCAACATAGAAGCCCACAACCACTAACCGCCTAACACCAAAGATACAAAGTATAACAAGCACTAGGAGGTAAAAAGTATTATATTACACTGTTTGATCATCCTCTGAAGTGCCACTAGTTTCAAACACCACATCTAAGTCAACATCCACGATTCATTCTTGACACAGGAGAAACCATAAAAACAGTAAAATAATGAAAAGAAAAAAAAGAAATACTAGTAGGACTGCATCACCATTGCCATTCTTCATCACCAAGCTCTACATTGTAACACTGTAACAACATCCCTACATGACAACACAACCCTTGGTATTCTCATCACTGAACATGGTCTCCACGTCCCCATTGGTCTCGGGGTGGTACCCGGAGCCGCCTGGGTGGTAGTAGTAGCTGTAAGGGTTGTAGTAGGCGGTGTAAGGGCTGATCTGAGGAGACCGGTGGTACATCATCTGCGGCTGCGGCTGCGGCTGCTGCTGCTGCGGCTGATGCATCATCATCATGTTGTTGTTCAGGCCCCTCAGATTGTTCATCATCGCCGCAGCCGCCGTTGGGTGATGATGGTACGCCTGCATACCTGCCATCAGGTTGTTCTGCTGCTGCTGAAGGTGCTGCTGTTGAAGTCCTCCATAGCCGGGAGCAGCATAGGATGGGTGGTTGAAGCCTGTGTAGCCTTGGAGACCAGGAGCGGCACTGCCCGCTCCCAGGCCATGGTTGAGACCCATCATGCCATTGATGGCACTAGTGTTCTGGGCACCATTGCCCATCTTGGCGTTTGCTGCCGCCATGTTGATCACATTGGCATTCTTCTGGTTCTGGTGGTGGTTGTCCTGGTGGTGGTTGTTCTGATGGTGGTTGCCCCCTGCGGCGCCACCGCCACCACCTTTCTTGCCATTATTAACATTGTTGTGGTTGTTGTTGACATTGGCATTGTTGCCGTTCTTGTTCTTCGCATTGGCCGCCGCTGCCGCTGCCTGCTGCTGCCTGAGGAAACCGAGCTGGGTCATCTTTTCCCCAAGGAAGCGGAGGTCGTCCTCGTAGTCATCCTCGAACTCGTCGCCTTCATCGTCATACAGGTCATCCTCCTCTGAGCTGAAGTCAGGGAGCTGGTGCTTGTTGTGCTGGCTCTTGAAGGCCTTGAGGCCTTGCATGAGGCCTCCAACTCCTCCATGCTTGCCCTGGTCCTTGTGGCTGTTGTTGTTCTTATTGTTGCCATCCTTGCTTGGATTGGCACCTTGCTTCTGATGCTGCTGCTGTTGTTGTTGCTTCTGCTGGTTGTTGTTGCCCTTGTGGCCCTGGTTGCTGCCGCCCTTCTGATGTGACCACAGCTCTGCATGCTTGCCTCCTTTGGTGAGCTTCCTGATCAACGCATCAGAGTCCACACTGCCAGTCACCGTGACCTTATGGTTGTCTGCATCTATGGCCACCGAGTACACACCTACAAGATGCAGAGTTCACAGGCTGCTCGTGAGCAATGGTAATTACCAAGTACTAGACACCAATTACGTTTCACAAGATGTGGGTTTGTGCAGTGAGTGGGGGTGATCTAGAGTCCTTTTTCTGTCAACCATTTATGAGCCTGGCACAAGAATTACCTCAACTCCATCCATGGGTAAGTTTGGGCCTATTTACTAGCTCAGTAAACGCAGACCAGCTCAAGCTGGTAAACAAGTATAGGGGTTCTTGTTTCTCTTCTACTCAAAAACTTCTACATCAATTTGGCCTGAACATTATCACGGCTACATAAAAAGGAGAGATTTCTTGTCGTGTTAACGCATTTAGCAAGACGCAGGGGTGCTTTTAGATGCAAGTGGACAAAGCTTTAAACTTTTATGGCCGAGCAGAAGATATTTTCAGCGAAGTGGGTATCAACTGTCAAGAAAAATGAGCTAAAACAAGTACCAGCTTAGACCACTAGAACGGACACTAAGCAAAGAAATGGAGGGTAAGAACTTGGATAAAGCTCTGTGTGTGTGAGAGAGAGAGAGGCAGTACCTTCAATCTTCTGAAGCAACTTCTTCACCTTGTGCTTACACCCATCACAGTGTATGTTCACCCTCAGTACATGGGTCTGCAAGAAGCAAGCAAACCCCAAGAATAGTTGAGCTCTCAAGCATCCCCAGAGAGAGAGAGAGGGAGGGAGAGAGGGAGGGAGAGAGACCTGGATCTTGACCAGCTTGAAATCATCATCTTTAGTCATTCTGCAGAGCACTGTTTGCAAGCCGCAAGGATGAGAGTGGGAGAAGAGATTGATGGAGGAAGAGTGTGGAAGCAGTGGCTAGTGGAGTAGTGGGGAAGTGATGGTGGTTCTTGCACCGTTGCAGGACAAACCACTACTCGCATTTAATAATAGGTTTCACTTCTTTGGAGCGGCTCACTGACCCTCCTCTTTCCTTCCTACTCTTCTACCCCTCTCCTCTTCTATATATCTCACCGATCCTCCCACACGAGTGAGGGTCTTCTCTTTCCTCAGTCCTCACCCCTTCCTGCCCCATCAGTGTGGTAAAAATATGTTGCAAGGTTTTGTACTACACGCAGTTATACAGAGGCACAGGATCTCTCTCTCTCTTTCTCTCTCTCTCTCTCTCTCGTTAGAATAGTGTGGTAAAACATCACTTTTGTAGTCTCTCCAGAACATTGTCTAAAGAGACTGGAGGAAGGCCTGTGAGCTTTGAAGTTTGGACTTGGCAGAAAAAAGAAGAAGCAATATCATAAAATTATACTGTAAAAAGGGACACAATGGTCCAGTGAAATACTATAATTGCGTAGTTGTGTTGTCTTTGGACTTGTAGTAGCTAACTGACTGGTGAAGAACATGGTGTAGCTTAGCATTTTATCAGCTTTTTTATCTGCTACTTAGACAATAGTGAATATATTTTTATGTTCTTTGGAGTGGCTCTTACTTACCTGCTTGAGGGATTTTTAGAAACCTAGTATAGTTTTAACTTGTAATTGATCATATCAATTTAATTAGCCACTAATATATAGTAGATCACCTATTAGGCTTTCTTATGTTGTGGATGAAAGATGGCACCATAAAGTTGTCACTTTTATTCAATAGAGACATCAAACTTCTGGTTAGCGAACCACCATACTTTAAGGCATGGTATTGTTAGTTGAACATAAAATGCACAAGGTCACATGGAAATTAGAAATGTTTAAAACATAATTACCGGATTCGCTATAAAACCCCGCGAATCGCGAACCGAATTCGTCGAACCTGAATCGTTTTAGGGTACAGGGTTTATGTTCACAGTGAAAATTAGAAGAAAAAGTGGCGTACTATGAACCCGAACCCCGTACTGCGACTCGAACGAACCATGTTTCTGGTGACTATAGTTTAAAATCTATCCTTACATGTGAAAAAACACTTTTCTCCTCTCTGAAAATAACCACACTACGAATTGATGGAATTACGTACATTCTTAACAAAAGTGTACTCAACTTACGATTTTTTTAAAATACTATATTTTTTAAAAATTACAAAACTAGGTAGTCAATCCAAAAAATTACAAAAATAGGTCCCTGTAGTGGGGGAGGTTCCTATCGTCAGTTCAACTAGCGACATGAATCAATAAATTTTTAAATATAAAAAATAAACTCTAAAAATTACAAAAAAAAATTGTGGAGCCTCCCGATAAAGTGTTCTTGCTTGTGTAATTTGTCCATAATTTTATTTATTCTGAATTTATCTTCAAAATTTGTTTAAATATATTGTTTTTAGAATTTGTAAATATACAAAATGAGGTCCAATTTTTTTAATTTTTTTGTGAACGCTTTTTACATAGTTTAATTGATTGTGTAATTTTTTTTATAATTTTGAAATTAAGGGTTTACACAATCAAAAACCTAAATTCAAAATTTTCGAGATAATTTCAAAATATATAAAATTCTAGAAAAACTACAAAAACAATTAAACTATGTAAGTAAGAACACGGTGTCGGGAGGCTTCACAAAAAATTATGGAATTTTTTAAATTCATTTGCTATATTTAAAAATTCCTATATTCCTATCGCCAGTTGAGCTCCCCTACTGTTCAGGGTCCCTGTCGCCAGTTCAAATGACAATAAGAGCCTCTCGCGAGATGAACTGACGATATGAGCCTATTTTTGTAAATTTTTAGGGTAACTACCTAGTTTTATATTAAAAAAAATTAAAAAATATTATTTCCAAAAAAATCCTTAACTTACCGTACATTCCAAAAAATTGCTGGTTTGCCATAAAAGATGATTGTTGGGTTGTCAAACAATACATAATTACATACCAACCCAGCTTGTACCAAATGGAATCCTAACATGGGCCCATATGTCGGTCTTGCAACAGTAGCAAAGCTTCGGTCTCATCTCTGTGGGTCAGTGGGTGCAGTGAGCTTTGCATGGATGCACACACACGCAGAGAGAGAGAGAGAGAGAGAGAGAGTGCAGGTGAGTGAGTGATGGAGACGTTCAATGCTGAGGCCTGAGGGATAGGTAGTACGGTAAAGGAGAGGGGACGGAGCAATTGAAAGCTAGAGGAAAAGCAGGCAAACACGACATGACGATGGCCTTCTCCTCTTCACCTATCACTGCCTGCTTTCTTACTCCCAAGTTATAGTTCTTCAGTAGTATCGTACGATGCTGCTGTAGATTTTGCTTCACGTTATCCTGGCCTGCTATGCTATGGAAGAGAGTAGTATGTAGCTAGCATCCGGAATTCAGGATACTACCACTAGTCTACTACTACAACTACTCGTCCGTACTCCAGCCCAACCGGTGAAGTACTATTTGAATTTGGAGTATGTACTTGTATGGAGATTTGATCCTGGTCTATGTTGATCCTCTTCGTCACTCGTTGTCAATGCTTGGATTTTCTGAAACAAATGCAGTTTCTCTACACTGTGATGTTGTACTGAACATATTAAATGGCACTGTATTTGTGTTGTCATTCAGGAACATAGAGATGCTTGGTTTACTTACTACCAAGATTTCAGAAGATCTATAGAACACAGGTGCATCGATCTATGCTTCGTAGAAGAGAACCACAGATCAAGCGTCAGCTCTTCATTTGTTTGCAAGTTACAATCTACATGGAAGAACTATAGAAGCATCTCATCTCTTCAGTAAGTATTGACAGGTGGATCATTTTAAACAGTGTTTTTAAATGTTTCAACATCAATGTATTTATTGTGTTAGACCTCAAAACAAAGAGTGCTCCTAATCTTTGCTATTGCACACCAATGCAAATACATTTTTTTAGGGCAACACCAGTGCAATGCAAATACATGATGAGGCAGTGGCTAGAAGAGAGCTGCACTGCACTGCTCCAGCACTGGCGCCACAGTAGCACTGGAGATGATCCAAACTCTTTCTTTGATCTACTACTAGTATTAAATTACTCCCCTCCAGCCCTGCCTGCCTGTCTCAGCTGTCTGCACCTGCATGTCTGCATTGCATTGCTTTCTCCAACGGGTTAAAAGGAGCAGGCATGGGACGGGACCCACGGTGGCAGTGTCCCCAATGACAATTAGCTATTGCTACTTGCTAGTAGTGTCCTCTCCTTTGCACAGTGTAAGTATTATGATGGTGTTACCACCTTGTGTGCCCCATCCGGTGGTGGTGAAAGCTGATCAACGGAGGTAAAACCTAGAAAGTGAGTGAATGGGGGAGAAAAAGGCTGGGTGGGTTGGGGACAATGTTGTTATGTAGGCCCCTTGACAACACCCAGCAGTGAGCGACTGTTACTGGAATTCAGGGTTTGTTCTTGGCATCTCTCTCTTGGCCGCCTCCCTCCACTGGCTATGAATGTAACAGCTGCAAATCAAATGCATCAGATAAACATTTTCTTTTTTTTATGTGCTGGTGTGTATGATTAATACTTTCTACTTTCAGGTGTAGTTATACCACCTAAAAGAATTTGATATACTCTTTTATCACTTTGGGTACACTCATATACTAATTATAAGATACTATAATGTAACCATACGAAAAAATTGCAAGAGAGTTTATAGTTTTTAGCATATTTTGTAAATACCTTCATATTTGCACGTAAAAAGAAGTGTGTCTAAAAAATTGTACATACCAACTCTAAAAGGTGTAAATACTTTCGGATCATAAGATACTTCATACGTCGTGAAATACGAATAGAGAGTACTCGGAAGTAGAAAAGACTTCACACACACACACATATATATATATATATATATATATATATATATATATATATATATATATATATATCGGCAGCACATGCATGTTTTCAGTGTTTTTCCTTGTCGAATTCGATAAAATGGACTCTCTCATATGGCTTCATTCTATGCATCCATTACTGATCGGACGGTCTAGAATGCCTGAGGAACACGTGCCTTTACTACATGCTAGGTAGAGGATAAAGTCACTGGACTGAAGTTTCTCGGTGTTCTTCTGAGATAATAACATATTGCAGAGGTGATGTCTGTTGCTATCTTTTCAATTAGCTGCTGCTGGGTCATTGAGCATGGCTTCTACTATACCTGCTGGAGGGATTCCAGTCCAGAGTAGTCTGCTGCGTTTGTATTTTACTCACTGGATTTCTTGTTTGCCCAACAATTTGATGATTTGGAAGAGTGCAGAGTTGGAGTGCCCAAACAGATTGGATAGGAAGGAAGCTAGTGGTTAATGGGTCCTATTGATCGAAAAGACTTGCCGGGGATAGAATTTTATTTATTTTCGGCGCTCATTTCGGCAGTCCTTTCCAATCGATGGGATGGATTGTTGATTTTCTAGAGGTATTTGGACATTTCCAATCGATGTGATGGAGCGTTTCTTATGTTTTCTGCATTTCAGCAAAAAAATTCACTTGAAGCATCGTATGTCTCCATAGAAGGAAGAAGGTAGGTTGATTCCTCTTTGCGTGTGAATTATTTTATGCTCCTGAATTGTTCTCTTATCTTGGTTACACAGCAATCAGATGTGCTAGCTAAGCAGTAGCCTAGTACACGCGTTGTAGTACTTGAAACAGTTGCACTGCTGACACCCATCTCGATCGTAGCGATTCATTTGGAACCTACCTACCGATCGAATACCCACATGCAGATGCAACACACAACATGTGCAACCACAAAAAAACGAAGAAAAAAGTAGGATAAATCACGACGCAGAAGCAGCACGAGCAACCAGTCACACGGACGCCATTGGAGTGGAGGAGCAAGGCAAGAGCTTGATCGCCACCGGTTAATGAATCGTGCAAACAACAACTCTGCTCATGCACTAGTCTTTTCAAACAGTTGTCTGCACTCCGCAGTACATACGATTCATACCCGTGTCTCTTTAACAAGATTGCCCTGCATCTGCATCTATGCATGGGATCAGGATTAAGTTATAGTACGTACATCTAGCACATGCATGCAGTCGTTCTTGGAATGGTACAGACGTATGAATATACAGAGCCTGAACTGAACAGCACAAGAGACTGATCATGATACAGTGTCATACTATCTGTACTAACTCATTCCCGGTCTTCTCGGTGGCACTGTATCATAACCAATCCTGTACTGTACATGCAAGTGCCCTGGCCTAGGCGCTGCTCACCATGGAAGAAGATGTAGGCAGTTTTGTCCTATGTCACCATAGGGGGATGGCATCCTATCTGCCCTTGTGCCGGGAGGGAGGTAGCTATCTAGCTAGAGAGAGTGTTTCTTCCTTTCGGTGTCACTGTTCACTTTGTGGTTGGTCCGGTGTCATGATGCAAGTCAAATCCAACGAGCACAAACACAGGCTGCTAGAGTGCTAGCTTTTCCGATGGCAGCTATGCACCTTGCAACAAATGCATGCTTTGGGTATCGATCATGGCAGCAAGCTGCGTCACTCACCTCTGTCCTCTCGCATGGTGACTGGTGAGAGGTAGCATTCGGTGAACCTGAGCTTTATTAGCTGTCGAAAGGCATCCAAGAATGGAGAAAGCCAACCACCGGGATCGATGTGTAGCGTCGACGGTCTGGATCTGCTGCAGACGCCAAGGTAGCTAGCTGGATGTTCTACTGTGATTTGTGAGGAAAAGGTTTAATTGCTCGCCGAAGGAGCGATCTGATGGTCATTTGTACTGGCGATGGGGTAAAAAACTACCAGAATTCTTGTATTACATAGCAATGTTAGGAATGAATAGTGCTATAGCATTGCGCACGGACCGTCGGATTAAAACGAGAGGTTGAAATCGAGCCGCGCACTGCTCCCAAACATCGTAGCAATACTGTTGTGAAAATACTGCAGCATAGAACTGTTTATGAGTGCTATAATATTACTGTAGCTCTTGATCTCAGCTGCTTTTCTCGGATCCAACAACGCGGACCTACCGAATGTTATGGCATTATTTACTGTGACATTTCAATTCCCTGCCTGCCACAAAGACACAATTCCCCTATTCGCTAAGCCTAACTAACTGAACATGCACCCCAAAACTTTTCACATCGTAGCTTAACGTACGTGTTCTTTGTGGCTCGATTTACTGAACTTTTTGTTTTGCGCATGCTCATCGATCCCATTGGTGGATCATTTCGTGATAGCTGTGATCCATCCATACATGATGACGTCTAAAACTCTAAATCTTCGAAGAATGATGTCCATGACGAAATGGTCATTGATGGTGTGCTTTTATCATTATCCAAATGAAACACATGGATCCTTGATATATGGCTGGCGAAGTGGCAATATCTCCGACTGGTTATTGTAACCCCTTCCTCTTGGTTCTGACGCGAAGGTTTCTGAAAGCGAGGGTGCAAATCGCAATCCTTAGGTTGATCTATTCCATTGATATTTTTTTAGATAATAGAAGAGACAAAATCTTTCCCTGCTTCTGCATCAAATGATACACACAGCCTAAATTATTATAAATAACCAAAATCCAAAGTATCCAACAAATTAAAGTGACTTGAAATGAAACAACACAACCAAACCAAAAGACGACTGAACTTTAAATTCAATCATTACAAATTCTGTGACTATACCGCCACCCATGATTGCTGAAGATTTACTTCGTCACACATTCCAGCCTGGCACTTCCGCTCAACATCAACTCCTTTTGAATTGGTTTCTGCAGATTTGCCAATTCCATTGATATTTGTAGATTACAAACAAGAGAATTCATGTTTGATACAACAAGAGATCAATGTAAATAAGGAATCAACCATTTGTACTATTCCTGGTCAGTGTATCGTGATCCCTGTCCGATACAGCAATGAACTCTTCTCTAACACTCCCCCGCAATCTGAACTATGTGTGCTACTTGGAGCCAGAACATTTTGGCTGAAACGAAAGTCGGCGAATAGCTGAGATGGAAGTCCTTTGGTGGAAATGTTGACGTACTAAGAGGAGGACGACACATGAAGCAGTCGTGTGCTAAGATTCTGAGGTTCTATTCCACAGGTCACCCTACACGCCGATCACTTCGCAGGGGTCTTGCCCAGAGTACGTTGTGATGTTCGATCAGCTGACGGATGACGGCGTCATCTGGACACCGTACACCCAGGAGAGGGTGGATGTATGCGTGCCCCAAGGACTGTCGAGTCTGTGTACGCGAGACTACGTGTACTGGTACATGCGGATGGCCTTGGTGCATGATGTCTTCGTGGAGGAGTACCAGGTGCAGCAGGTCATGCGCCAGCTTGGTCTGCAGCAGGAGGTCCCAGCCCCCGGGGGGGACGCGGGTGCCGACGCACGTTCATGCGTAAGTTCACGCTTTACTTCTTTCATACAATGCTGACCAAATAATTGCCTTGTCATCTACAGGTACACTAGGAAGGGAGTGCGTGGCACGATCTCCTGGGTGAACATGATGTCCTCTTGTGTTACGGCTTGGCTCAACGCGTACGGAGACCTCATCCTGTGTACGGATGCTACCTACGATCCCGAGACGTACCTGGAGTACATGGAGTGGTACGTCAGTCGGACGAGGCTTCACTGCGTCCGGATCGTGGTCGACCCACCACGACATGAGGCTGCGACGTCCGACACGTACCCCACCCACCCGGACTCCACTTTCCACCTCTCCGTACGTATTGAACGGTCCTTAATTCATATTTAATTTGCTAGATTTAAGTTTTCAACTTGTTGTTTACTTGTTCAGACAGATCTACACTGGGAGATTCTCGAGTTGGCCACCTCCGCGCAGTTCCAAACATCCACTTCGCCTAAGTCCGAACTGATTTTATTTTATTTAACAAGTTGAATCATTTTATAAACTTCTATGGTAAAAGCAATACCATAGCAACATTTTAAATCATAGTTGAATTTGTAGCTAAATTCTCCAAAGTAAATATTTTTGAGCTGAGCTTTGACTAAGCATAAAGTTTTTGCAACAAGTCCTAGTTCATATTAATGTACCAACTAGTTTTTAACTAAGGTATCAAGGGTGATTCAAACAACAGTCAAGTATGAATGTACAAAGGAATTATGAATAACTATAAAGTTAAAACAAAGATTTAAAGTACTTGAATTGAAATACGCATGCAGTAATAATTTAAAATAGAATTAAATAATTTAAAATACTGGATTTCAATATGATCAAAGATATGACTTGTCTTGTCGGAATGCTTGAGGATCTACTTCTTCGGAGTACTCGGGTTCTCCGGAGTCGTCGAAATCTACACGCGAAAACAAGCCGACTTCAAATAAACTTCAAATAAATACAAATTGAATCAAATGAACTCCAAATTAAATAATTTTAGTGTGGATAGTTAGATTAGGAAGTTAGATGGATTTAGAAATTTGAATCGCTCGAATCGGAGTTCGAACGAAGGAGAACGAGCTCTCGGAAGTTTGAGAATTACATGATCGAAAGAAGGTTCGACTGGTCGGAGGGAGATTCGACTATATGGAACCGAGTGACAAGATGGAACGGGGTGAAAAGGGAAAGAAAAATACGATGGGGCGGAGACAACAGCAAAATGGAGCAGTGTGAAAAGGGGAAGAAAAATACGGCGGGACGAAAACAACAACATTTAATGCGCATGTCAGAGGGACAGGATGGGGGCAGACGCGATAGAGACGACAACATTTAATGCGCACGTCGCTGCAGAAATAGAGGGAGGAAAGAGAAGGTGAGCAGGAGCTGACAGGCGGGATTGATCAAACCAAAAGGCTAGTCAAAACTAAGAGGCGGTCGAAACCAACAGATTGGTCGAAACCGAGCGACTGATCGAAACCGAATGGTGGTTGAGACCAATCGAAACCAAAGAGATAGTCGAACCCAAAGAGGTGGTCGTAGGAAGTCCTGAGAAGGTCGAGGGGAGAATGGAACGAACATAGAAAGTGGATTTTAAACATCAGAGAACTCCAGCAAACTTCAAAACAAATTTTTGAGTTAGTTGAAGTTAGATTTAATCATTTAAATTGTTTTTAATTTATAAATATCAAGTTAAGCTTTAAAACTTCAACAAATCAAATGATTATTTTTGTTTTGAAAATTTTCAAAAAGCTCAGAAAAAACGGGTGTTCACACCAGAACCTGTCATCAGCCTTCATCTCTAACCTCATGTACGGTGAGACAGTGGATAATCTAGATTTTAAGCCACGATCCATCATTCGGGTGATTGAGATAAGGTTCTAGTATACAATCAGCTATGACAAGGCTTGGATAGCAAATTAGAAGACATTAGAATCAAGATTCGGCATGTTCGAGGATTCCTACCACAACCACTCCGGGTAACTCCGAGTCATACAATATAGGAATCCCGGCATTCATATCGACATTCAAGACGCCACACATCCGAAGTGGGCCAATAAAAAAGTACTGCAGTGAGCATTCTTCGCCTTTGGTCCATACATCAATGCATTCGGGCACTGTCGTTCAATCTTGTACGTCAATGGCACATTCATGACTGGGAAGTACAAAGGCCAAATACTGACAGCAATAACGACGGACAGGAACAATCAAGTTCTCCCCGTGGCATTCGCTTTCGATGAAAGTGAGAACAAAAATAGTTGGTTGTGGTTCATAAAGAATGTGAGGATTTCTGTTGTGCAAGGCCGTCTCAACGTATGCCTCATACATGATAGGTATGCAGGTCTGCTGCGTGCAACAACTCAGCTGTAACAAGAAGAGAACGTACCACTTCTATGGTCGGACCTACAGAGCAGGTGGTGCATGAGACACTTGGGTGCAAACTTCTATAAGCAGTTCCGTAAGAAGGACTTGATGAACTTGTTCAAGCGGCTGTGCAACCAGAACCAGCAGCAGAAGTTCGAAGCACTCTGGAAGATTTCGGATGAGCGGACCAATACACACAGAAGGGAGGCAGCGAAAGGCCCGCCCCAAGCGCCGACCAGGCCCCCGAAGCATTATCGCAGCTACTCACAGATGCTCCCAGAATAACGAGGAGGACGGGGGCGCAGGTGAAATACTTTTCGGACTAGATTGAGCACAAACCTAAGGAGAAGTGGCCGCTGCTACATGATAGGGGTGTGCTCGATATGGTGTTATGACAATAAATCTAGTCGAGGTGTACAACTGAACTATGCACGATGAAAGATGTCTCCTTTTGATTGGTATTGTGGAGGCAATTATTCGTGGTACGACGAACTACTTTGTTGACTAAAGGAACGACGCGTCGCTCGTCATGGCAAATGACAGGGTACTCTACTCTGCTATGATCACAAAGTACATAGAGAAGAAAAGCCAGAAGAGTGAGATTCACCGGACATTCAAGATGATTATTGCGAGTCTAACAGATTTTGTACCGTTCTAAATCTACGAAAATCACAAACAGACTAACTTGATTAGGGTTTCAGGTACCTAGACTGGCGATAGATATCTGTCACCAGTTGAACTGTCGATAGGTAACCATTTTTGTAATTTTTTGGGTCGGCTATTTGTTTTTGTAATTATTTTTTAAAATAATATTATTTTTTTTAAAAAAATTCTCCCATCTCCGTGATTTCCCCCGGGACAGCGCGAGGATCCCCCGGACGTCATCATTTTGTGGGCCGTGTATGGGTGTGGATCTGGCCTGGGCTCTCTTATAACTGGGCCTCCTCCCCTTGTTCGATTTGGGCCCTCATGTGTGGGATTCCTTTCGGACTGGGAAACGTAGGAAGAAGGAGGCCCAAGAGAGAAGCTGTCGAAAGGCCCAAATCCAACTCTTTTAATTATGGGACTAAAACGGCCCACTAAATGCTCTCTCCGGCCCTGATACCACGATTCCTTTTTGAGCCGGGACCTTTTCCCCTTTTCCATTACCAAAACGGGAAGCATTAGTTCTTACAGAGCGGAAAAGGCCAGGAAGTGAACTAGATCCCTCCTACCTGCTAAGCTTATCAAGAACTAGGACCCTAGAACTATTACAAACTTAGCTGAATAGGGGAGTAGCAACATTCAGAAACAACCATAATCTGCAAAACTACAAAACAACAGAAGAGAACATGTTGACGCTGGCGATCATAGTTTTTTTTTTTAATCTCTGTTCTTCAATCCCCAGACCCGGATGGTAATTCAGCCTCCGAGTCTTCAAAACTGAGCATCCTTTGAGCCTGAGATTCATGCGCTGTTTGCATGTGCCGTTTGAACAAGTTGATCAGCGCCAGCGCCCAGCAGCTCATGGAAATCCTCCTTCTAGAGTCAAGAGTCCTGCCCAGAAACGAAGATTCGCGCGCGCACCATATATCACCTCCACGGGGGATCGAATCACTTTCTTATCAAAGCAGGCTTTATTCCGACTCTTCAATGTAGCCCAACAAAATGCAGCAAGAATACCAACATAAATTTTGCTCAAACGAGGAAGAAATTTATGCATCCAACTGGAAAATTGCCAGAGACTATTGGGACAACTTGCCCCTAAACATTTTCCAGCAATACTTTTGCAACTTTACAAGTAAAGAAAAAGATGATGTGCATTTCCATGTTGACAACAGAAATAGCATGCAGGATCAACCCGGCCATCTTCTTTTGATCATATTATTCCTTAGTGAACACAGCATTTTGAAACAGCAACCAAACGAAAATTTTGGTTTTCAGAGGCATTTTGCCTTCCCATACCTGCATGAGATTTGGTCCTGAAATATTTGTGCACAGGTGTTCATACATGGAGCTCACCGTACAAATCCCTGATTTTTCAAAAGACCAGCAGACGTGATCATCTCCTTGCACAAACTGAACTGTTCTCAGTTCAGGATTGCAGAGATGACCAAGAATCATAATGCCCTGATATCACGATGGTCTGAACAATACATCACAGTCTCTGTCTACTGCAGTCAGTGCTCTCTGGAATTTTTTTTACTATTTAATCCTTTTTTTATTAATATTTTAAAGTTAATCCCTCGCAAACTTTATTTCCAAATCTGACCCTTTTGATCACGCCACCACCCGTGGCGTAGCCAAAACGTACTGTCACGCCACCATGAGCGGCGTGACAAAACATGCCACGCAAACCCTCGGCCGCGCGCCATGCCAGCATGGCGGGCTTGCGTGGCATCCGTCACGCCATAGTACATGGCGTGACAAGGCGGCATTATCACACCATTGGTTTTGGCGTGACAGTGGCGACTTATACTCCCGTTGTTCGTTTTTTCTTATCTCTCTCTCTCACACAACCCTAACCCTAGCGTCGCCGCCCCCCGCGCCGTCCCCTCCCGCGCCGGCTGGTCCCCTCCTGCGCCGGCTCTCCTGCGCCGTCCCTATCGGCGTCACCGCTGTCGTCCTCCGCGCTGGCGCGCCGGCTCTCCTCAGCGCCGGCTCTCCCGTCTCGGCGTCCCGCGCCGGCCTCTCCCCGAGCCGTCCCTCACCCGCGCCGGCGTCGTCCCGCTGGTGGTCCTCCCGCGCCGGTCGTCCTCCCCGCAGCGGCATCCGGCCCGCGCCGGTCCTCCTCCCCGCGGCGGCATCCGGCCAGCGTCGTCCCCTCCAGCGCCGGTCCCCTCCCGCGCCGGTGTGACCTAGCTCGCTCCCGCGCCGATCCTCCTCGCTATGGTTCGCACTGAGGTATAACCTCCCTTCTCCCTGATTCGTCATCTTTCTCTGTGATATGAAATGCTTAGAGTATGTTGGTACTGGAGCATAGGAATGATTGTTGAAATCATAAGATTATGTGTGCCATGCCATTTTTAGATAAATTTGAGAAGAAAAAAGCTGCTATGATAGCAGAAACGACAATTACATCGATGTAAGAAACGATAACCTATCTCTGCCCGTCGTAGGCTATCTAAATTACAATAGCGTTTGGGCCTGTGTAGAACGCTTGTCTTGTCAGTTGCCCTCAAGCCATACTGGTGCTTCTGTTCCCTCCAATCTCTCACTTCAAGCTAGCTTGAATGTGTATTAATTGCAAGCACAAAGCCTGCTTGTTGACAAGATTGCTGCTTTCCATCTGGCCTTCTTTTTTTTTGACATGAAAGGAAACCTTGTAAGCTACTAGTTAGCCTATTAGCAAACATAGAAAGGGAGATGGAGATGGAGTAATAATTTATATCCGAGCAACAATGAGACGTGTGTATATATAAGCTAGCCAGGGCATATTGCATATATGGGCTCCAAATGCATGATTAAATCATTAAAGTGGAATGCATGATGCACCCTTGTGAACGTGAATTTACATAAACCCTGTGAGTGCATCAATATTATCATCCTATTTGTGCATGAGAGAGAAGAAACAGATTAATAGAGGTTTACTTTGCTACCCACGAGCAAGCTTTTGGCTCAAGTATTGGTTTTTTTTTTCTGGTTTTTGTGCCTTCTTGACCTCAATTAAGAAATTCGTGGAATCTTGGCTTCAATCGCCTCGATTGTCGATTGAAATATGTTCCTCGATATGTTCCTCTGATAGCAGAAGCTAGTAGCATGGTATAGGACGACTTACTCCATCACAATATACACATATGAATCATCCTCAAATGCATTGTAGAAGTGAACAATATTCTCATGGGCTTTAAGTGCTTTAAGAATCTTGACTTCCCTATTTACATCCTCCACACCAACAGGACGGTCCATCTGTTATAAAAGGAATCATAATTTTAATTGTATTAAATCACATATGGTAAAGATGATCGGGAGTGGACATATGTAAAAGGGATAATTGTACAGGGCATGCATCCAAGGCTCCAATTACCTGGATTGGTAAACGGATGTTTGTATTCTAATGTTTTTTTCTAAACATCTATGCATGTCGTACCCTAATCTAAAAGGGATAAAAAAAAATATCATAATCAATAACATATAACATGTGTACAATGACCACTATGCCCTTGCGTTATCTATATGATTCTCACATCTTACTTTTTGTTTAAGGATCTTTTGGTCCATTGGTTAATAAATCACTATAGGAGGGATTGTATAGAAAGAACCTCTATAGAAATGAAATATAGGCTGAAGGCAAAAAAAATATGACTTATCTCCTTTCGCATATCGATTTCCGAGCGAGTGGTTCGTGGCACTCGGCGTGTAGCTCGCGCACTCAGATCGATCCAATAACAAAGTCGCATTTTACCATCTGCTGGAAAGGAGGGTTAACATGAAGGCTCTATTAGCAGTAACATAAAGCAAACAACTTACTAATTTTACCCCAGAGTGTGGGCATCGGAAGAAACGTCGTCCGCCGTCGAAATGGCCATCTAAGACCTGCACGACAGCGTCCTCCCTGTGTCCGCATTTCGGCCATACCGGTTCAGCACGCTTGTTCGGCATCAACCGGTAGTTAGGTCCGAAGTCCTCCCTCCTTTGGAGGGGAAGGTCTTGCTTCGGCGACCCCGGTTGGAATGGTCCCATTACTTCGTCTGCCATGGTATCTCGTGGTCCTACTTTCGGAGCGTGGGGCATGCATTTTATAGCCGCGGGGGGAGGCTTATGAAGCGGGTAATGTGTTAGCTAGCAGCTACGCATGGTGATAAGACCAAACGGGGCAGCTTTGTGCAGTGATAAGACCAAAGGAGACAGCTTTGCGCAGTAACATGACCACACGGGACAGCTTAGCGCAGTGACAAGACCAAACGGGGCAGCTTTACGCAGTGACAAGACCAAAGGAGACAGCTTTGCGTAGTGACAAGACCACATGGGGTAGCTTTGCGTAGTGACATGACCACACGGAGCAGCTTAGCGTAGTGATAAGACCAAACGCGGCAGCTTTGCGCAGTGACAAGACCAAAGGAGACAGCTTTGCGTAGTGATAAGACCACACGGGGCAGCTTTGCGCAGTGATAAGACCAAAGGAGACAGCTTTGCGCAGTGACAAGACGACACGGGGCTGCTTTTCAGATCGACTTGACAACCCTGACCGTCTCACCAGCTTTTCAGATGGACATGACAACATTCTACTTCCTCAGCTTTTCAAAACTAAAAGACATGACTCTGCATGAAATTAACCACATCATGCCAACCATGGAGCTTATAAAAGGGGGTTGAACCAAACCCAACACTACACAATAGATACCCAGCTATGGACTCTTCGGCAAACTTCTACGCGAGGATGTTGCAGAAGCAAAAGTGGTTTAAGCAGAAAAGTAAACAGCTACAATACCCAGATTTTTCAATGAAAGATGCTCCAGTACCACCACGTTCTCCGATCCCGCAGTGTGTGTGCGGCGAACTAGCAGAAATCATTCAGTCCACACACCCAGCCACTGCCGCCCGGGCATACTACACGTGCAGGCACCACCTCGTAAGTGTTTCTTTCACGCGCATCGATTTTCGTCAACGTTGATTTCCTCGAATTTTTAACTTCATCCCCACGTGATGGCAGCCCGAGATGCGCTGCCACTTCTTCCAGTGGATCGATGGCCCAGAGATGTACGACAGGGCATTCATCCAGCAGAAGTACATGTTGAACTACTTCGATGCAAAGCCGAGAACTTCGTGCGGTGGAAACCTTACGTACCGGACCCTGTTGAGGAGGCACCGAAGGAGCGCAGTAGTCGCCCAGGCGTAATCCATATCGACGACGTGAGTTATGAAGAATTTACATCATTCTTACGATTTTTACTATACGATGCACTTACATCAAGGAATCGCAGGACATGGACGACTTCGACATATAACCAGCCCGACGTGGACAGTCCTGCGACAAGGGTAAGGGAAAGGCTCATGCGGTGAGCCCAACGCCACAACAGATCCGGCCGCCTGCGTAATCCCTATTCACGACGTGAGTTATGAAGAATTTACATTATTCTTACGATTTTTACTATACGATGCGCTTACATCAAGGAATCGCAGGACATGGACGACTTCGACATACCAGCCCGACATGGACAGTCCCGCGACAAGGGCAAGGGAAAGGCTCATGCGGCTGAGCCCGGCCGCCACAGCGTATCCGGTCGCCCGGGCCTAATCCGTATCGACGACGTGAGTTATGAAGAATTTACATCCTTACTCGTTTTTCAGCATGCGGTGTACTTACATCATGGAATCACATGACATGGACGACTTGATATACCACCCCACGTGGGCGATCCGCGACAAGGGAAGGGAAGGCGGCCAGAGTTCAACGCCGTGCTAGCAAGGAAGGGAAAATGGCCCCGGTCCACGCAGTAGATCAGGTCATGACGTAATAGTCCCCCGTCCTACCCCGCATGTTTTTTACTATTCCCTAAAGGCATGTATAGTTATATAGTCCAGATGCTTGTGTCGCAATGTACCGTAGTAGTAGCGAGGATGACTAAAGCAATTAGCCGAACCATCATGCCATGTCACTACATGTAACATGCTTCTGTCCGCGGACTCTAATGTAGTTCTGGTTCCGTATCTCCGCTAAGCCATCAAAGCAAGCCTATATTGCAAGTATGTCTATTCTAGTGGAATCCCAGAAAAAACCATTGGCACCGACATCGAATCCTCCATGTTTTAGGGCATCTTCATAATCACAACGAGCGTTCTCAACCCCTTCAATCATATTCTCTATAAGCTTCATAAAGTACTTCATCAATCGTCACAGATATACGTTCGGACAACTTTATCGAGTAGAGACTCCAATAGGTTGGATAACAAGTGTTTCAAAGAGACAGCTTGCTTGGACGACATCCTAAAGGTTATACCTCGTCTGATATTCTTATCAACCATCCTTTCTCTAAACGAATAAAATTATACAAAATTTATGGAAGCAACAACACTATGACGGGAGCCTCCACAAAAAGTTTGGTAATTTTTCTAAACTCGTTTGCTATATTTTGAAATTATTACAAACAACGCTAAAACTGCGACGAAACCCTGATTTCCGAGAAAAGGAAACCCTAATTTACAAACCTCCATGCCCTTATTTCTTAATGAGCACCACCTATTATTCCTGTAAGATTTCTACGCATGTTTCCTCAGCGGTACTGTCCACCATATGTCCATACTTCTACAAAAAAAAAAAATTATCGGTTTATATAGGTATTTACTTTCAGTTAAAATGATGGTGTTATTTTTGGTTCACAGATACATTCTCTATTTTTAAGTTATGGATTCTTAAATGTTACATGTACATGGTGTTATGTATATATGTTGTGCGTGAGAGATGAGAAAAAAATGAAGATGTATAAGTCGCCATTGTCACGCCATTAGTTTTGGCGTGACAATGCCGCCTTGTCACGCCATGTACTATGGCGTGACGGATGCCACGCAACCCCTCCACGCTGGCACGGCGCGCGGCCGAGGGCTTGCGTGGTATATTTTGTCACGCCGCTCATGGTGGCATGACAGTACGCTTTGGCCACGCCACGGGTGGTAGCGTGATCAAAGGGGTCATATTTGGAAATAAAGTTCGCGATGGATTAACTTTAAAATATTAATAAAAAAGGATTAAATATAAAAAAAATCGTGGTCTCTGTCTACTGCAATTTGGACCTATTATCGGATTATATTACCCTGACATATGGTTGTTTACTCATGTCCATGGTACGTTGTTGGTTCAAAAGAAATCATATCGTTCGTTAGCAATCAACTAATGAATGGCTTCTTAATCAACTTAATGAATTGTTTACTGCAATATGTAGGTTCTACATGCATGTGCTTACGAGGACTCCTTGACGCGGAGAAGAGGCGCGTGGGGATACAGGAGGGGAGTAGAATAGCTGTCGCTGTAAACAATTCAGTAAGTTATGTTGGTGCGTTTGTTCATGTACATGCATGTGTGTACGTGGCTATGCAGGTTACCGTGTACGTGGGTGTCCATTCAACATTAATCACTCGCTAATGCTCCATAACAACCGAGTTACTAATGTCGCATGTTGAGTTAAACAAGCACTTGCGACCACTAGCTTGGTAAACCTTCTGATCAGAGATTCAGAACAGCTTCATTTTCATCGCTTCTTGTTCCCAGTATATAGACATAGTGATACGTACGTACTGATGTAGTAGATGGAAGATTGCTCGCTTGGGGTAAGGGCTGGGATGCATGGGGGCATATATTTCCTGACAATAGAATCTAATAATATGGAAACCAACTAACAGAAGATGATATGCCTAATATACATATTTTTATTAACTCAAATTCCTGATTAATCAAACCTTCTTAACAAACCAAATCTTGCTAACTTAACAACCAAGCCTAATCCTCATATGTTACTGCGTGAACAAATAATAGCATCATTGTGGGTTACAAACAATAACCAGATCACAAAAACTCGACTACGTATAGTCATGGCGTACGTAATGATTTATTCGGCAACAAGGTGTGCAGCATATCTTCCTCAAAGGTAGTGTTTTTTTTTTAAAAAAAAACAATAAAGCCAGTGAGTTTTTGCTTTTATTTTATCCCTGCTGACTCTAGAAAACCACAACAAAACCTGTTGAAGGCACTGCAAGTCTGAGAAAGGGAGTTTAGCGTATTTTCCCGGAGATCATGAACAAAAGGACAATGCGATATGAATTCAAGTACTGATCAAGTAGAACATAACCTGCTTGAGTGTGCGTTGACATGGTTCGGATTTTGGATGTTCGCAACAAGGACAGCTTCAATTTCGACAGAGCTGGTTCGCTGTTGCTTTCGACAATGTGAAACCAAACTTCAACAGAGAAACAAAAAGTTGCCCAGAGTACAAACAATGCTCGGCAATCAGATGAAATATCACAACAAATCCAGAAACTGACGCCTACCAGAAGAATACTACTGCCATGTCCAAAAACAGAGCCTAATAATAGATTTAGAAGTACTCCCTTGTCAGACCCAATCCTAAACAGGCAATGTATATACATGGATTTGCCATCAATTGGACATGGTACTTACGGTGGTACGAGTGTCACACTGACCATGGCTGTGACATCTGCACCGGTACCTCGAAGCAAAACCTTTGGCACAAGGAACAGGAAGCAATCTTTTGGTAGCCCATCATACAGATTAGTGCTCCTCGTTTGGAATTCCGTGGCCTGGGAATAGCTCATTCTAGGGCACGACAATCCCAGTCTGCATCTGAACTTGGATCCAGTAATGTGAGGCTGGACGCAGAAAACTGAGATGACACCGCCAAGGGGCTCCAGTATCATGTTAACCAGGAACAGGTGCCCATCTTCACCCTGGGGAACAGTTGGGTCCTGTTGGATGAGGAACCGGAATGCCTTACTGTACGCAACTTTGGCGGAGGGGAGGGCCACTTGTGCTCGGCTGAAAAATGGTCCAGAACCATCACGGCTGGCCCGCCGAAGACGCAGCCGGTTTCAGGGCAGAAGCATGGTGCGTGTGGGCACACACTACGTGTAAAACGGATACTTCCCAAAACCAGCGTATCTGTATGGGATATTGATATGGTTCCGATACGGCTGGATATGTTTCATGTAAGTATCGGTGATTTTTCTGTTTTTTTTTTTAAAAAAAAATCTGATACTTGTTGGATACTTATCCAATACTTCCCTGATACCTCTCTACCCTAACCCCCTTATTCGACTCAGAAAAGTATGGTCGATCTATTCAACAAACAACAGCCGACTAATTTTTGTTTGTTTGGAAGTGGATTTAATTCCTTTGACTCAATTAAGGATAGAACCCATCTAAACCCAAGGCAAACAACAAAGTAATTGGCATTAAAATTACTTGGATAACCAACACCATCTTCTTGCGCTGAAAGAAATTGAGTACCTATGATTTGATCCACAATTCAATGAGAAATAAGTTCTATACTTACCTTATTTTCTTAATTTCTACCAACTGCATGGAATTCGATTTCAATTGCATTGTTGGAGGCTAAACCCTGGACGTGTTGAGATCTAGTATTTACGCACCACAGTTTACATCTTCTATATTTCTGCACTAGTACGTTAAACTCTAGATGATTGCAATTCATTAATTTATGTATTTTTTTATGTTTAACTTGTATATATACATGTATCGCCGTATGGCGAACCCAGGATTAAATTTTAGGTATAGATGAGTCGGACCAAAGAGTATTACCCAAAACAAAAGAATCCATATGCGAACTATATTGCAATTACACCAATACGAGTATATGACATCAAATGGTATCAATAAGTGAAGATAAATGTAGAATATCGAGAAATACCTCACTAATGAACAACTTGCCATCAAGTATCGAACATAATAATTTGAACACAGGTAATACATAGAAGAAGCAACTTGTCAAAAATAAATGGATTAGTATTGTCACGATTAGTTGGTCATAAATTAAAAAAGATGTAGAAAAAAGAGAAGTCAAAAGACATACCGCTAAAGCACTAATTACATCTAGGAGAACAAGGCAATTTCATTCTCCGAGATTTCATGCCATGAAACAATTTCTTAATTTTATCACGATCAAGTCCTTTGAATATCTCTTGCTTGATGTTGTACACCAATAAGAAAAACGTATAAGCAACTCCAAAGATACCTCATTGAAGCAATGATCCATCTCTGTGGTACAGTACTTGGGGAAGAAACATTGCTAAAGTATCTCTTCAAATTCATTTCTAGCCAATTAAAAAAACAATCATTCAAAATCAAGCAGCACAGTTCAATATTTATATCTCTTCACATCTTTCTACCCAATTCAATTTTAACAACTAATTCATTATTCATAGGGAAAGTTAGGTCAGTAACATCGCGTTATAGTGTAATTAGAGGAATGGCACTCCGTTCGTCTCGGGGTGGAAAATAACATCGCGAACATCAAAAAATTAGAAGAATGACATCCTGGCCAGTTAGCCCCGTTTCCAAAAAAAAAAAAAAAAATATAGAAATTGAGCTCAAAAAAATATCAAATTTTTTTGTGGAGTCTCCCGGTACAGTTTAATTGCTTGTATTTTTTTTTTCAAAACTTTATATGTTTTGATTTTGTCTCTAAAATTCATTTAAGTATACTGTTTTTAGGAATTTCCTAATATAGAAAATGAGGTCCAAACATTATGAATTTGTTTTCAGGTTCCTTACATAGTGGATTTGATTGTGTAATTTTTCTAGAATTTTTATAAAATTAATTAATATAATTTCATAATGTCCTTACATTATGAAATATAAGACTCCCCACATAGTGGACATTATGAAATGTCATTTCTTAATTTTTTAAAATTCTAGAAAAATTACACAATGAAGTCCACTATGTAAGGAGCCTGGAAAAAAATCATAATGTTTGGGCCTTATTTTCTATATTAGAAAATTCTTACAAACATTATAGTTAAATGAATTTTAGGGACAAAATCAGAACATATAAAGTTTTTTAAAAAATACATAAGCAATTAAACTATATCGGGAGACTCCACAAAAAAAATTGATAATTTTTTTAGCTCAGTTTCTATATTTAATTTTTTTTGGAAACGGAGCTAACTGGCTAGGATGTCATTATTCTAATTTTTTGATGTTCGCGATGTTATTTTCCAGCTCGAGACGAGCGGAGTGTCATTCCTCTAATTACACTCTAACACGATGTTACTGACCTAATTGCCCGTTATTCATATCATAATTCATGGAAAATACAAGGATGAGACGCATACTGAAATCATGGATTATCCATTATCATAATTTGGTAGATTAATAATGTTGATTTACCTACATGTTTAGAACTCCAAATGTTTTTTTTTCACAAGCACTGGAATAACGGAACTTTAGCATCTAATTCATACCATTTTAGCATCCACAACCACTTACTGTTAAATTTTGACATTGCTACCATCGCACTCAGACGCCACACCGTCGACCCAGAGGCCGAGAGGAGTCCACCGTGCCACGGCGCGCTTAGCACTAGGCGAGAGGCAAGAGGCATTCATGTCGCCTGCGCTAGGCTACTAGGGAGCACTAGAGTCTGGAGCAGCCAGCAGCATTGCCTGATGCCTGGGAGCAGAGCCGCCCATTCTCCATCGCTCGCCCCGCTCGGCGCCTGGGAGCAGAGCCGCCCACGCTTCGTCGGCCGTTGCTCGCCCTGCCCGGCGCCTCAGAGGCTTGGAGTAGCGTCACTTGCCCTACCCGGCACTTGGGGGCTGGGAGCAGTGTCGCCCGACGCCTCGGCACTCTGTCGCTCGTGGTCTCGACTCGCCCGCGCTCTGTCCTCCGCCAACTCGTCCAGCCTGTACTTCGTCAGCTGTCCCGCGCTCACCCTGCCTGCGCTCGACGCCACCGCTTGCGCTCCTCCGTCCCGCCCTGGCCTGGCTCGCCCCCTCTGGCTTGGTGCCGCCCAGGTCCTCTACTGCACGAGCGGCAACCGAGGTGGTCTACTTGACGCACCCCTCCTCCAGCTTCGTGCGCGAGCACTACGCCACCATCGTTATACATACCGCCTTCCGAGGCCAACATGAATCTTATTGTTTGTTGCTGTGTTGGGCTCAAGATTTGGAGGAACTCGATGCCGTCGGTCGAGGAGGAGATGGACGTCGACGGGCAGCGACGTTGGGCAGAGTGGTGGATGGCGTCGCGTGCGTCGTTTGACACCAACAGGAGCAGCGTCTGAACCGCCGCGACGACGGTGGTGTCGGGGCGTGCGTCCACGAACCACCGCGACCTGGTCAAGATGCTCGAGATCGACACCGCGCTGCCCTTCTCTTACTCCACGACTCGCTGGCAGGCGCCACCATCGTAGAACGACAACGGCTCGTACCACCTTTCGTCCTCGCCGATGCACCGGGCGCACCAGCACTCGCCAACCATGCGTCCTCGGGGATGACAGTGCCAAACTACACGGCGACGACAGAATTTTGTGTGACATGTGGGTCTATAACTATTAGAATTGCAATTAGTGAGGTTAATTTGTATGACATGTGGGTCCAAAGCCCGACACTGTAGATGGTTGAACCAGACGGACCGAGGCAGACACTGTGCCGATCGAACCAGCCACTGTGCATTGAGGGTAAAACGAACTTTTCACTGCCTTTCTCTCTCTTCTTTTTACTCGAAAAATAATATTTTAATGGGATCAGTGTCTAACAGCAAAATATCACAAAATGTTAGTGTCTTTTGGCGAAACCACGTTTTTTAGATGTCCATTGACAAATGACGCAAATTTGCAGTGTCCTGTAGCCAATTTTCCCTTTTTAAATTGGAAGCAAAAGGAGAAGAGAAAGAGAGGGAAGGTAGGGCAGGGCAGGGCAGTAGTTGGGCCGAGCAATGGCCCAAGTGGAGGCTGCACAAACGGCCCATGACTCCATGATTGTCGATAGCCTTGCATTGTGACTAGCCCATATAGGACGGGGCAGTCACACTACATGACACAATAGGGAAATGTGGATCCTATGCTACCGTGCAGATGCATTAGGTGTTTTGCTGCTGGTAGGCCGTGTGGCTTGCTGGTTGTAGAGGGGAGGCAATGTGGCTTCGGTGGGGGGGTTTTTATCTTGGGTTGGTTTTGCTTTGGCTGTCCTAGCTGCTTGCTTTGCCCCCACCCCCTGTGCCATGCTCATATTGCCCTCACCTTATCCCTTTCCCTTTCCCTCTGTTGCGGTTGAGGTAAGTCGAGAAAAGTAGGTGTTGGATTTTCTATACTGTCGGATGATGAAACCCACTGAAGTGAGATGGTGTTGACTAACTTAGGTCGATCTGGGAACCTCGATGAACTTCATGCGATATGACGGTTGTCCTTCTTTACTTCTAACTTCAATTTATAGCTTTTGGTTTGCTATTGGTCTTTTGATTGTTGGCAAACGATGGAAAAATGGGCAGTGGGCAGGGTTTCGGATTGACCAAGGAATGGGTTTGACTGGTTGGCAATATACAGACAAAGGGAAGGAATGGCTTTGGCGATATGCAAGACTTCATTTTTCTTTTGTACTATATATATGGCAATGCGTTCAATATTGATCTGTAGTTATGTTTTGTTCTTGCTTTAGATGAATTTTATTTACTGCTAATAATCGATTAGCGTTGTTTAGATTAGTTTGAGTTTTAGGGTTCTCACAGCGAGCACGGGACAGCGCGACGCTGACGTGGTCGCTGTTCGATGGAGGCACAGGGGATCCACCTGGCGCACGCCAAGATGGATCCGGGTGGCAGCATCAGCTGTTGGTGGACCTCCTCGGTGTGGAGCAACGGGAACCACGGGGATCCTCCCAGTGCATGCGAAGACACGGCGACTCCATGCGCGACAGACTCCTCGGCGTCGATGCCCTTGGGCCCATGGACACAACGACCGGCCGGTGGCAGTATTGGCGGGTCGTGGCTCGAGATCTGCCCCTACGCGGAGCGCCCGCGCCAGGGGGTGGCGCGACGACCGGGGCCAGATCTCGATCTGTCCTCAGGGGGAGGCGTCGGTGGGCTGTGAGCTTCGACTGAGGGTCCGGGCTGAGCGTAGCTCCGTGTCTCTGGCGCCAGAGGCTTGTTGCCACCTCACTGGCCATGGACGACTCGGCGCCACCAGACGCGCTTCCACCGCTAGATCAGGAAGAGAGAGGGTGGTGGAGGGGAGGCTCGAGAAGGGGGGAGGGGGGTGTAGCCTCCCGGGTCACTTGGAACGTGCGACGATGAGTCACTTTTGGTTGTAGACTCGTGGAGTAAAAAAAAATGAAGGTTATAAGATAGGTGAAATATACACATCGCTCTGTTATCAATTTTTTTCTTATTAAATCGAACCTGAGCAATTTCGATGCCTAAATTCTGGCCATGACAAATTTTGGCACAAATTAGTGGGGCAAATAATTTTGTCAGGAACACATGCTTACATCTGGAAATCCATTAACTACGGTTATAAAAGCTTAGATTTTCCCTCACGAAAAAAATCTTAGATTTGCTTATGGCAAAAAGAAATTAATTAGTTGGGCATGGTATTTCAACTTCGTATTTGTAGGATAAACTGCGGATGGTTAAAAAAAAGTGAATATGAAACGCATAGATACAACGATGTACCATAATCATTACTACTATAATATTGTCATTCATATTGATTCTTCAAAGAAGATTAGTTTCATCCGCTTAACTAGTGCACAAACCAGCACATCTTGAACAATCCTAAACTGATAAATAGCATCAGAGTAGTCCACGTAGTTGAGTGATGAGTCCCCCATCTAAGCATCATCATTAAATAGTAATTCATAGAACTGCAAGCAGGGAGCAACATAAGCTAAGGCCTAATTTAGAACGCGTGAATCAGATTGTTTCTCTTTGAAATTCATATATACTTGGGACTGTTCTATTCATAAGTTGCCTGAAATTTTCTTAAGTTTAAGTCACTTGTTGTGACCATTGGATCAATATCCAATCATATGACATCCATTGGATCAATATCCAATCATATGACACACCAATCTCTACACAAATTCAATGGTCACAACAAGTGATTTAAATTTAAGAAAATTTCAGACAACTTAAAACTAGTAAAACCGTATATACTTCTAGCATTCCAAATGGATCCGAAAAGGTAGTACAATTTGTTGGTGATTTTTCGCACAAAGAAGCCATAGGGCAGAGTAAAAGTAACCGAAACTCTATTTATAGACTTCCAAACTCAAATGCACAGCTCACATTCTTGTTGTATTCAGTACAAGAACTGCTGTAGATATGCATCTAGTCAGTAGATTTATAGCACCCCGGTCGTCTACGTTAACCTTTGGGAATGCGTAAGTGGAGGACGTAGTGTAAGCATGCACGAGAATCATTCAACTTGTATTGCTCAAGAGTAAATCAAGTACAAGTGGCCTCCCCCTTCATACTACAATAGGACATGTTTATAGGATGAGAAGGGGGAGAATGTAAGTTTACATAAATAACTCTACTTTTAGAAGAAAAAAAAAAACTAGGGGTAGCTCCGTCCTTTTCGGTCGAGTGGGGTTACAATCAGAGCGAATACAGAAAGACTATTCGCTGAAATATCAAAGAAAAAACACTCAGTATCTCTTGCCTGCTTAGAGCACCAACTCACCTATCTGTTATCATGTTCTCAAGTGAGGTCACAACATGTTTTTCTCGTACCACCTGATATACGAATACAAATACATACAAACGGATATCGCTCATCTCATATCATATTCTGTATTTTTTTCTTTCTCAAAGTCAAGTCAGATACGGATAATACCAGATAACTATTTATCTCTTTCTTGCTCTACAAGCTTTCGGTCGTGAATTATCCTTTCCGTTTGCTCCTTAATCGCAGGCTAGAATTATCCTTTCCGTTTGCACCTTGGTAGCAGGCTATCAAGATCAGAGTCCTCGTACAGTTGCAAATCAGTCGATTAATTAGCCAGGCTACAAGTCAAATTAATTACCCACAACATTAGTAGATGGATCCATGAACACATGGATTAAGCTGATACTAGCTTCAGTTGAGAAACGTAACTTAAATTGGGCAGCAAAGCAATTCAGACATGCCATAACTCCAGCACAGCCTGCATTAAGGCAAAGCAAAAGTGTAGCCTTAAGATGATCCCGACCACTATGGTACCAAACTTGAAGCTAAACGCAACTAGTAGTACTCTTATTACACCCAAAAGAAAGCAAAGCAATCCATCCAGGCCAGGGACACAGGGCATCGATTTAGACCTTGCATGTCAACCAGAGCACCAATTGTCAGACATGCACGGTGACGGAGACGGTGCCGGAAGAGCCCCAGTACGCATCTGGCACGAACAGGAATCCTCTGGCCTGGAACCCGTCCAACCGGCGGACGCACGGTATGCTCCCCGACGCCGACAGCGATAGCGCGCCCGGCTCGTCGCTGCTCACCTTTAACTTGTACTCGAGCTCAGCGTTCCCAGCAGTGGGGCACGGACCGATGCAGACCACCGACAGTGAGCGCCCCGACAGGACGTCGCCGCCGTTGAGCAGCAGGAACACACGCCCACCGCCGCGGTGAAGGAGCACCCGGAACGGCATGCTCTTGTTCAGAGTCACTGTCGTACCACGGAGGCAGCCCATGGCGGCGGCGGCGTCCGACGCGTGGTCGTCCTGGATGTGGTTGTAGAGCAGCAGGCCATAGTAGCTGCAGCCGTCAAGCGGGCAGTGGAAAGGCGCGCACGGGCACGCCTCCTCGTGGTTCCGCCTCTCGGTGTACCTTACGCTCTCCTGGCAGCCATATTTTTTGAATTTGCAGGGACTGGTCATGCCAGCCAGGACCTTCTCCAGCGGCCGGCACCTGATGTCGCCGATGGACTCGCTGCAGCTGGAGCACTTCCGGTTCATGCTGATGCAGCAGTCCGCGCAGGCAGGATGCCCATTTTTACACTGATAATTGAGACAAGAGAGAATGCTAATTAACATAGTGATTAATTGTGCTTGTGTATGAACAAAGTTTAAGCATCTCCATGCTTGTCTGTTGGAGCAATCAAGATACTAGTATGTATGAGAGAAAAAAAATCTATAGCTAGATACTTGCCATGAACACTTGGGCTTCAAATGGCATGAAGCAAATCACGCACTCGAGTGTGTCAGGTTCGATAAAGTAGATACCCTCCTCATGCTGCTCGGTAGATTTCTTCGGCGTACTCGCCGTCTTCTTCGGCGTGCTGCTATCCATGGACCTGTTCGCGCTCCTTTTCTTCATCGACCCCTGGATCACGTACCCCAGCAGCGATGATTCAGTAAGCGGCGATGCATACGAAAGAATCGAGTCGATTCCGGAAAGACAAAACAATAAGCATCCATCAGTGACAGAAAAAAAGAGAGGATACTAGTAATTAAGTATTACTAGTACAAAGAGAAGTGCCCATGGTAAAGAAATCATGATCACACGAAGAAGGCACTTATGCACGACTGAAGGGGAAAAGAAATCAAAGGCAAGTGATTGAATTCAGGGCTCGAGTTAGCTAACAAGACTACAAACTATACATATGTTGGTAGGGCGCGCTACGCTGCCCCGTTGATCAAGCGTGCGTTGGATGTGTTTGCTTCGGATATTTAATCGTATTGTCTGCTATGCTAACAGCATGCAGCATGCAGTCTAGTAATATGTAGAGCACAAACACAAAACACCATTTAGTTGCTTCATTATGAACAGATGTAACTCAAGGGTACTACAAACATAGATAACCATTAAGGTGCTTAATCCTGTACAGATGTAACTCAAGGATAGTTGTTTCCTAGGCTGTCAGCACGAAGTAGTTTAGACTGTACATGTGCTTATAGGTCCAAAATGCTAGGATATTTATCCACGACTATTACATGGTCACAGCTGGCAGTTATGTCTGTATCAGCATGGTATAGATGAGGGCGGTGCCCTATGGAAAGATTGGTAGAGCTGTTCAGCTACTTTACCAGTGTGTGACATACGTTTAGCAAAAGGATGTAGCAGCAGCACGTAGTATGACGTGAAGCTGAACCATAGCATAGAAGCCATGGGCTGGGAACAGAAGTTATGTACAAAAAAGCCTGAACAAAGTTATGTACCCAAAAGAAAAGCGGCTAACCTCGCCACTGGCACCAGGGCACCGGCACCGTTTTTCCCGAGAACACGCACGTCGCAGAAAAGCCTGAACAACAATAGAGAAGGGCTCTAAAATCAGACAGGAATGGACACGGCGATAACTATTTACACTGGAGCATATATTTTCTTGGAGGAAATGGGAAGCAAAACCGTTTTTTTACAGGCACGAAAAATTGGTGCAGGCCGAAACACAAAGAAGAGAAACGTGTGACCTTTTGGATGGCGCACCCAACTGCACCGGTATACTCGGACAACCTATACCTCGCGAACAGACGCGCACAACAACGACGATTAGAATAGACAGATTCGTTAAGATAGCGAAAAGGCAAGACGATATACCTGTACGATGAAGGCAAGAAGAAATCTGGGGAAGACGATGGCATCCACGGAATCACCAAGCGGGTCGAGGGGAGGACGGTTCGAAATCACGGCGAAACAAAGCAAAAGGCGACGAAACGAGGCGAGACGATTAGAGTAGGATTCGACGGAGATAACGAAGAACTGGTACAAGGAACGCGCGGACAGAAGCACATACCTGGACGACGAACGCACGAAGAAAGCAACGGAAGACGACGGCACGCACCGAACTAACAAGCGGAGCGACGGGTCAATGGCGTGGATTCGTGGCGAAGCAAACGAAGAGGCGACGCAAAGACTGACGATGATTAGATCAGACTGTGATGGACGCAACGAAGCGCGGGGAGGAGGATATCTCCGTAGTTATTTACGAAGATGAAGGGAGACTGGGCTACGCGGGACCGAGGCGTCTACGCGAAGCTGAAACGCGAGGGGCTACACGCAGCAAATGGCACCAATCGGCGTGCGACGCGGACGGAAGCACGCGCAAAGCTTTCTTGCAGCGGGAGTGGCTGCAACAGAGTGGTATGAGCGGCATTCGGGGCAAGGGGGAAAGTTGGTAAGCCGGGTATGGCTGCAACAGTGGTATGAGCGGCATTCGAGGCAAGGGGGAAAGTTGGTAAGCTGGGTATGGCTGCACGAACGTTGCGTTCCGTGGAGATGGATGTCTTGACCGTAGAGCAAAATAAATGCGACGTCGTGAGGAGGAATTTTTTAAAAAATATTATTATTTTAAAAAATAAATACCTGTTCCAAAAGGGACTGTCTATTCATAAGTTACCTGAAAATTTCTTAAATTTACGTCACTTGTTGTGACCATTGGATCAATATCTAATCATATGATATCCATTGGATCAATATCTAATCATATGACACACCAATCTCTACACAAATCCAATGGTTACAACAAGTGACTTAAATTTAAGAAAATTTCAGGCAACTTAAAATTAGCAAAACCCGTTCCAAAAAGTTACAAAACTATCCCTATATTGCCAGTTTTCGGACTGCGTTTACCTCTTGTCGTCAATCCAACTGTCTGTCGTCAAAAAGGTAGTAAACATTGTATATTATGTCAAAACCTTGTAAGTTACCAAACAAAAACAGCGACATAGAGTTAAGTAAATTAGATAATTGTAGTCAAATGATGTAGTACGTCATTTGAGTAGTTCCCATTTGTGCGCGGTAAATATGTTGTTAATATCATGAATTAATTTTAAACTAGAAAAATTATATAGCACACTTTAAAATTGTAAAGAAAATCCAGAGTTACTAAGTAGGGTAGGTAGAGCGTAATCAAAATAATCTCAACTTTATTTAGTTCTCCATTTGTGCGCGGTAAATATATTGTTAATGCCCGTAATTAATTTCAAACTAGGAAAATTGCATGGAACACTTTAAAATTGTAAAGAAAATCCGAAGTTGCTAAGTAGGGTAGGTAGAGCATAATCAAAATAATCACAGCTTTATTTATCTCCCTATTTTTATGCGGTAAATATATTGTTAATGCCAGAAATTAAATTCAAACTAGAAAATTTCAATGGAACACTTTAAAATTGTAAAAAAAAAAAATATCCAGAGTTGCTAAATAGGGTAGGTAGAGCGTAACCAAAATAATCCCAGCTTTATTTAGCTCCTCATTTGGGCGCGATAAATATATTGTTAATGCCGAAAATTAATTTCAAACTAGAAAAATTGCATGGCACACTTTAAAACTGTATAACTAGAATAATTCAAACTTAAATTTGTTTTGTATTTGTGACCGGTAATTATTTTGTTAATGCCACTTTCTATTACCTTGTGTACATATTTTATAGTCTTTACAATGTATGCATTGAATTTCAGGTATAGCGGGCCCAGGTTGCGCTGCGTAGTGCCCGTACGAGTTGCTTTGTCCCGGTGATTAATGCGCATCACAGTAGCAGCCACAGTACCATCCTCCCCCAAGAGAGTAAGGTAACGATTGAGCTTGGCGCGTTGTGACTGCGCACACCCATCAGGCCAGGGAAGGTGGACACACAATGGGTTCCGAGGTACATGCTGTTGCAATCTTTGTGTACTCATTTGCAGTCTGACTACTTCGGTGGACTAACGTTCGTTTGTAACCTTACCAGACGCAGTTTGAGGGCGACAGGCCTCTTTTCGCTGGCGAGGATGGTTGATCTGCGCTGGCCTTACTGACGGCGCTGGTAGACCGTTGGAGGCCAGAGACGCACACATTTCACCTTCCATACAGGGAGATAGCACCGACCCTTCAGGACGTCACCTTCCTGACTAGGTTGCCCTGTGCTGGCTTCCCTCTCGCGGTGTACGACATACCGGCGACGTGGCGCACGGAGCTCCTAGCGAGGTTCCGGGACGTGCTGCCGCCGGGCAGTGGGTATAAGGAGTTCAGCAACACCCATAGACCGACGCTGAGGTAAATTTGCCAGTTCTACGTAAGTTTCTTAACTATTGTCTGCTCGCATCAATTCATTTTGTGAACCTTGCTGGCATGTATATCTCTTCTTTGCAGCCCGAGCGTATAACGGAGAACACAGGCGACAACATTGTTAGGGGGCACTTCGAGGCCAACCTGCTATGGTTGTTTAGGTGGGTCATGTTCCTAGGGTCCCACAGAGACAACATCGACAAGCACTACATCCGGGACGCACGTGACCTGGCGACAGGCCGATGGAGGAGATCCAGCCCTACGCCTGGGGTCTGGCCGTGCTGTGCGTGACATACTGCGCACTGTGCAACACGTGCCATCGTTTCCAGGACAGCTCCATCCTCTCTAGATGCCCGCTACTTCTGCGGTTGTGGACCTTCGAGCGCTTCCAGATCGGACAAACACAGCTAGACTTGGGAGCGTACATGGTCAGCTTGTACGCTAAGGACAGTGACGTGGACTGGCTGACCACGGGCATGGTGTGGTGCCGTCGACGGGTTAATTTCATGATCATTTATTATTTTTTGTAATGTAATAATAATTTTGTGTGGTAAGTTTCCATTGTTCTATTCCACAGGTCACCTATACGCTAATCACTTCGCAGTGATCCTACCCGGAGAACATTGCGATGTTCGATCAGCTGACAGATAACCGTGTTATCTGGACACCGTACACTCAGGAGTGGGTCGACGCGTGCGCACCCGGTGGACTGTCGAGCTTGTGCACGCGAGACTATGGTACTAGTACACCCAAAGGGCCTTGCTGCACGAAATCTTCATGGAGGAGTACCAAGTGCAGCAGGTCCTGCGCTAGTTCGGTTAGCAACAATCAGCTGTCCATGTTCTTGCTTTCAACGAAAGCGAATGCCACAGAGAGAACTTGATTGTTCCCGTCTATCGCTATTGCAGTCAGTATCTGTGTCGGGACTCCGGATCATTGAATCCAAGCCCTCTGTGTATTCTGAACTAGTCTCAGATCAGTATCTAGCTCACACAGTTGCAACATCGATGAAATCATATCCATACAACAAAACAGTTACTGAAACAGACAAATTAATATTACTTAGTAGCAAAATGACCTTATGATCAAGTCTTACAAAGTTTGCAATGCAGGTCTTTAGACAAAAGTAACTTGCAGCAGAACCAAAATATATCGTGGTGGCTATTTGACATGCCCAGGGGTAATCGAGTAGAGGACATGACCTAATTCGCATAATCTTCGAAGTAGTCATCCCCGTAGAACTCGATGTTCCCTGGTCCTTCTTCGATGATTGATCAACAAATGACGCCAAGCTGTGAGTACTTAAAGTACTCAAAGAAGTCGAGGAAATGTATGCAAATAGTATTCATGCAAGGCCTAGTAACGATAGCTTTATGGCTATTTTGCAAAAAGCAGTATTGACAGTAAATACAATAAATAGATTGAAAAGCACAATTCAGAAACTTAATACATAAGTAATCAAGTTCTTTTGTAACAACTAGTGAACACCCGTTCACCTTCCGACCATTCCAACCAAACCACCATTCCAACAATTTTTGAGAAAGTCTAACTCGCGTGAAATCACCTGACATTGTCTATAACCGGGGACACGACTATTCAAATAGTTTTGCACTCTGCAGAGGTTGTACAACTTGACCCACAAGAGTTAATCATCTTATACGGTCAGATAATTCACGCTTCCGAAGGCGTGTGACTAAGTGATGATCACAATGTTTTTACAAAGCTCCGTTTTGACCCAGTTCTGCTCGCTAAGGTTTCGCCATACCGGCCCCCTCTAGCGGTCGAATCGTCAACCAAAACAGAACCACATCAAAACAGTTGGCCAAGTCCACCCCATAAATAGACTTATGGTTACACGGTATGGCCCAGATCAATAGCGCACAAAGTTAAGTTCTTAGTGACTACTCAGGCGAGACAACTACATCCAAAAATCACCCCTTTTACTGCACGATCACTCGCCCGAGTTTAAATTATTTTTGGTTCGACCTGACCAAATGGCAACCCTTGTCATTGCTTAACAAACTTTTAATAATAGTGGCCACGCCACAATTCCATATTTCAATAAGTCAGCTTCAATCATTCATAAGCATGTGATCATGATGAAGGGCAACGGGTAGGCTACACTAGCGCAAATTAAAAAAAAATCTACCCGTAAACCAAGATCACTGCAGTTATAAATCACGGTCTTACCACTAGACGCGTAGGAGCGGAAGTTGATGCAAGACGTCGGGCGGTGTAGTCGTCAGACGGTTGATGCAAGATGTCGGGCGAGTAGTCGACTACTTCCTCGTCCTCGCCGTGGCGTCCCACGCATGCCTCCTTTCTTGCGGTTCGTCCCAACGCCACGCATGCGCGCCTTCAAAGGTATCCACACGCACGGAGGAAGCGACGCACGCGACTACTAGATCCGCGCGCGACTAGGGCGTGAGGGTGGCGGTCGGGGTTTGAGGATGTCACGAAAAACTCATCCTCAACCAGCGCCTCGCTCTCCTTTTATAGACGCCCTTATAATGGGCTTCACTAATAGAGGCCCATTAGGACTCAATGCCCGATCTAATTGGATCCAATCCGACTAGGCTTCACCCTCTAAGTGTGTGACCCATGGTTCACGTATGTTTAGACATGACGCAAGTACACATACTTGGTCAATAGTTGGTAGCGCCTCTAGCAAGACGTGTCAACTCCTAAACGCACGTAAAGATCATATCGGACGAACCATCACAACGTTATGTACATGCCAATCCCTTTGCCTCACGATATTCTACGAGCTCCAAGTCGACCACTCTTTCTCGATCTTGTGATCCGAATCCCTTACTAGGTTAACTCTTAACCTTAAGTAGCATGGCCATGTATTTCGGATCCGATCACTCGAGGCTCGAGAGATATCTCTCGTAGAGAGGGCAAATCCCATCTCGACCGACCATGCCTCGCAAAGATGCTTCATGACAAACCCGAAAGCTACCTTTATAACTATCCGATTCTGAGTAGCGTTTGATAGCCCCTAAGTAGGTCGATTCACATCTCAAGTACATGCGACAATCTCGTGTCTAAGGACAAGGCGTACATTGTGTAGAGAGAACCATAAGAATAATTACTATGTCTCATGTTGGGTCGGTCCAACCCCATGTTCTAAACATGTGTCCACATTATTGGTTTGACATCTCCATGTCTATGACACATGAAACATGGTCATCAACCGATACATGTGCTAATCCATCATTCACGTGTGTCCTCACATGAACTCCGACTAGGGACAACTTTAGAATAACCATACAAGTAAAGAGTTTCACAAACAAGTCACATACTTGTTAATCAACACAAAGGTAATATTCAAGGAACATTTATTAAATCATGGATACAACGAAATATCATCATCAATATGATTGCCTCTAGGGCATATCTCCAACACATGAATCCTAACGAATAGCTAAAGCATGGCTAAGCATATACGATACCAAACTTGGTAATTAAACGAGTCTAACTAAAATTAACCCAACATATGGTGTCCAAGGGTACATGTCTACATGTCATTCACAATTATTCAAGAAGGCATAGCGACAAATGGGTAATTAACTATTCCTGAAACCATTTTTATGCAACTAGCAATGCATGTTGATATAAAACTATATACTTTTATAAGTTAGGTACGACATGATCAAAAGTCTACGACTTGTTTTCGTTGAAGAGTTGAGATGCTTCGGTCGTCGGGTCCAAGAATTCTTCCGAAACGCTGGAATCTATACGTGCAAAAAGAGCCAAATAATGTAATATTTCAAAATAAAATCCAAAAATTACCCAATAAGCACCAACAGAAAGATATTGAATTTAGATGAATTTAGAAATTTGAATCACTCGAATTGGAGCTCGAACGAAGGAAAACGGGCTCTCGGAAGTTTGAAAACACATGAAATGATGAAAATATGGATTTTTGGGATTTTCGGAATTATTTTCTAAAGGAAAATCACTTTAATGCATCATGATGACATCAGCACTAGGTTTTATTTTCAGTCGAATTGATTTTTAAATGGAAAAGCTATGTCAGCAGCCACGTGGCTGCCACGTAGGTGGAAGGTCTAACGCGACAGTGACCGGTGGCGAGGGCGGCTAAAGGGAGTCAAGGCGAACCTAAGGATCGCGTTTTTTGCTACAGGGCATGAAGGGAAGAGCGACGACGAGGTCCAGCTAGTGGCGACGCTATGGTTTCGGCAAGCTTCCGGTGGCGGGGAGGTGAGCACAAGGTCGAACGCGAGATTGCGATGCCGATGGCTTACCACGATGGCGAAGGAGCTTCAACGGCAGCGCTAGAGACGATGGCGCAAGCTTCGACCGGTAGCGGTGGAGCTTGAACTACGACGAGATGAGGGCGATAGAGAGAGGGGGAGTAGGGCGAAAGCAAGAGGAGGGCGAGGGCACAACCGGCATGGGGAAGCTGGTGCTCCTCTTTACACGGCACGGGGATGGCTGGAGGACGAGATGGGCAGCAGAGGGTTTCGCGGTGGCGCATCATGGGAGAGGGCACAACCGGCATGGGGAAGCTGGCAAGGCATGGAGGGCGGCATGGGCGTATGGCGCGGTGATTGAAGGCGATGATGCGGTCGCACGGCGGAAAGGGCGATGGAATGGGGCTGTGCGCACAACCATGATGAGGGCATTGACGGTACGGCATGGGATGGAGGTGGATGAAGCACAGGGCGCTGACAGGTGGGGCTCACCTGTCAGCGGGAGCGAGCGGGGAGAGGCGCGGAACGGGCTGACGCGCGGAGCGGACCAAAGAGATGGGCTGCATGGGGAAAAAAGAGATGGGCCGAGGGTGAGATTGGGCCCAAAAGCCGGAGGAAGGATTAAAATCCATTTTTTATTTAAAGAAATACGAGAAAAGCAAAAGCTTTTAGAAAATAGAGGATAAGGTCCAAAAATTCCAGAAAAACACCAAGAAATTCCTTGAACAAAAGGGACTTAACAAAAATATTTACAACTTAACATTAGCTTTAAATTTTGCAAATAAAATTGATTTTAATTTTGAGATAAAAAACCTTTTTAAATTCTGAAAAAACAACATTCACGAAATGGCTTAAAACACTCTTTTTGGCTTTAAAACTACGTGAACTCTAGAAAACTTAAATAAACCAACTTTTGAATTAATTAAAGTTTGATTAATTCATATTTGATTGTTTTTAATTTCTAAAATTTGAAGTTAAGCTTTAACAATTCAATAAATTCGAACGATTATTTTTCTAATTTTAAAATTGTTCAAAAAGCCCTAAAAATAGGGATGTTACAATATGACCCTTGTACTTTCCAGTTAGGAATGTGTCATCTACGCACAAGATTGGACGACAGTATCAGAACGCATTGATGCATAGAGCGAAGGCGAAGAGTACTCGTTGCAGTATCCTCTTATTGGCCCACTTTGGATGCATGAAATCCTGAATGTCGACATGAGTGCCAGGATTCATGTCTTGTTTGACTTTGAGTAGCTTGGGCAGGTTGTGGTTGGAGTCCACGAAAGTACCAAACATTTACTCCAATGCCTTCTGCTTTGCCCTCTACATCTTGGCATAGCTTACTATGTACTGGAACCCTTCCTCAATCATCCGAACGATGGATCGTGTCTCAAAATCAAGATTATTCACGATCTCACTGTACATGAGGTTGACGATGAAGCCTGATGATAAGTTCCTGTGGGACCGCACTAACTCAGCGACGACACATGTGTGAGGGGCCACTATTGCATTTCTAATAGGTGTCCCATTTTAGGATAAAATACGTGCACTCGCCAATGGCATCCCTCTATGTTGCAGTTCACGTCGTAACATCTTGGGTTAAACTTGACGACTGTGAATATATACTGCACCGACAAGGCCTAGAATTTGACCGTGTCTTGCACAGCCTCTTGCATTTGTACAAAGCTCTTTGCCTAACCTCGCTCTGGTCGTACTCCCACGGCACACGGAAACCTTCGTTAACAACGAGGTCGTTGAATTGGAATGTGTTCCACTTGGATGGATCTGCCTGATGGACGTCATCCTCGTCGTCGGATCCTTCATCTTTTGACAATGTCATGTAGTCCCAGTTTTCGAGGTCCATCATTTGCACTACGGCTTCCACCTCCCCAACCTCGTCAACAAACCCAGTAGCTTGACTAATTGAAGGAGCTCCTTCCGCATGGTCTTCATCGACAATATCAGCAACTCCGGAAGCTTCGGCCGTTGTGTGCGCCGTGCTGTGGCTAGAGTCCCCGATTTATTTTTCGGCATCCCCACCCCTTCTTGGTCGGCAGGCGCAGATGCAGGATTGGTTTTGGCATATGCCTGAGCCAGAAGGATCAAATCCCACCCCGCCTCGCTCTCCATGTGTATATATGACTGCCATGACCTTGCTCCATTGAGCTGCACTAACTCCTAATTATTGGGCTGTGCTCCTCAGGGGGCAAGACAACTCAATCTTAGATCATATACATCATGATCTACTTGGAATGAGTGAAATTAGCACTGCATCACAGCGACCCATGTACGCCCTTCTGCTCTTTGCAGGGGCACGATTCCTGATTATAAATAACGCGAATCAATTCCCTCGGGACCCTCTAGAATAGTCTCCTGACCATAGTAAATTCTGAAATTGGTGATGTCTGACATATTTGACGTACTACACCATAAAGAACATTTACACGATTAACTACATATCTAAAACTAGACAACCCATTGAAAAGTATTATGTACAACATATTGCACTATGTAACCGTACATCTAAAACTATGTAATACATTCGGTTATAAAAATACCTGACAAGTGGGTAACCGAACGGGCAGCGCTTCGCTAATTTCTCTCCTCCCCTCTACTCCTATCCCTTCCCTATTCTCTCTCTCTCTCTCTCTCTCTCTCTCTCTCTCTCTTTAATAAAAGTAAGTCCTGTGCCGAATTTTAAGGTTTCAAGGGTCTTTATAGGGGAGAGTCCGTGTCGTCAGTTCAACTGGCGACAGACAGTTGGATCGGCGATAAGGGGTAAACAGGGTCCCTGTCGCTAGTTCAAACAACGACAGAGACCTAGTTTTGTAATTTTTCGAACGACTATTTATTTTTGTAATTATCTTTTAAAATAATATTATTTTTAAAAAATTCTCGGGAGGAGCTCCCTCGCGTGATGGACCATCGCGCACGTCCTACGGGTGAATTGTAGCGACAACGAGCGTACCAAGGCATTAAAACAACGATGACGTAGCGGTGCTGGCTCCCACTCAGCGTTAGCGGCAATTAATGTCGTACGCTGCGCATCGTGAGCACGCACGACAGATGCTAGCAGCAAGAGCTAGTAGGAAGCACGGAGGCCAAAGAAGAGCACAGGACGGTAGATGGGTTTGTAGACAACTGGATGAAAAACTGACTGAATCAGCGAGAAACGACGATTCCTGTAAGGTCACACGCCTCCTGTAGGCTGTGAAACGCGTCTGGTCGCTATTGGTCAAAAATCGGCCAAAGCAAGACGTGGAGATGGTGGACGCTCGACGATCTCTCAGCCCATAATAGATTTATAATATATATATATATATATATATAATGGCATAAGCAGTAACTGTTTAGAGATTTTATAGAGAAGAGATCAGGACTGTAATGGTAGAACTTTGAGACTTAAGGAAGGAGAACTTAACCGATTACAGTGACAAAGGTGAAATGAAGAGTGAGAGGTAGGTGAAGAGGTGTTGTAGTATATTTTTTTTTGGACTCATTTGGTTTTGTTTTGGAATAGAATAAGAAATTTAGCCAAAATTACAATAATAACACTGCGGTAGACTAATATGACGATATGGATCCCCTATCACGCTTTGGATCACGGCGGCGGTTAGGCGCGCGGGGAAAATGGGCGAAACCGACGCGAGAAGAGGGGATCATGGGCGGAGTGGGGGCGACGAGACTCACGGGCGTTAATGCGCACCTCCGCGTGAAGAAAGGAGGCGGAAATGGCGGCGTTGACGAGCTCCATGATGCGGGGATGGCGGAGGCGTGCGGCTGCGCGGGGAAGACGGGCGCGGGGAAGAAGAAGTCGCGTGAGCCGTTGGATTTTCATCCGACGGTGCGGAGGAGGTGGGTGTGTTGGAGGTTTGTTGGCCGATTGATTGAAATTGGGCGGTCTTGATTGATTGAAGAGTTCGGGCGTCTGGACGCAACGAATGAGATCGGTCCGATCAATTCAAATCGGACGGCCGCGGTGAGAAGAAGAGAGAGGGAGGCGCGTGGGTGTTTTGGTGGCCGTCCGATGTAAATCGGACGGTGGGAGAGAGAGAGGGAGAACACGCGGGTGGGCTGGAATGGGCCAGAGTGTGGAGAAATAGGAATGAGCTGAGTAGGTTTCGGCCCAAAGCCATATTCCGAAATTAAATTGATTTTATAATTTATTTAATCTAGTTAAATCAAAATAGCTTTTAGAAAATAGCAAATAGAATAAAAAAATTTAGAGAAAATTCACAAAAATTCCCTTATTTATTTTGGACTTAATAGAATTATTTTCAACTTAAAGTTGGATTTTAATTTTGAAAATAAATTATTTTGGCTTTAAGATACTTAGGAAAAAGCTTTTGAATTTCCAGAAAATTCTAGAATTTAATTTAATTTTTATTTTTCAAATTAAACCAAATAAAACTTCAAGAACTTCAAATAAATTTTAAATTTTGACTTTTTAAACTTCAGAAATTCAAATAAAGCAATAAAACTCTTTTAACTTTCAGAAAATCCAATAAGATAATAACTTTATTTTATTTTATTTTATTTTGGTAACAGCACTTTGGGATGTTATAGGGATGCAGCGTCGATGCTGGCGGAGAGGGGCGGAGAAGGGAGAGGGAAGGGAACGGGAGCGGAGAGGGAGAGGGAGAGGGCTTCGTCCGCGCGTCGCCGTTCGGCATGACGGGAGGCGAAGAGGAAAAAGGAAGGGGAAGAAGATGGAGGCAGACCGAGGTGGCGGCGGGGGAGGAAGGGGAAGAGGACCGAGGGAGCGATGGCGGGTGGCGAGGGAGACCAAGCAGGCGGCGCGACACGAGGCGAAAGGGAGCAAAGAGGAGGAGGCGCGCGCTTGATGGAGCGAGAGCGAGAGAGGCGTGAGGAGAAAGGGCGGGGCGAAGCCGCGACGCAGAGGGTCTCGAGGCGACGTGGTCGCGCGAGGGTGCGCGTCCGTGTCGCGCGCACCGGCGGCTCGGATCGGGCGGATCGGAGCGCTCGCGGCGACGGAGGCGCCGATTTGAGGGCGACGTGGGCAGGGCCGGGAGGGGGACATGCCCTCCAGCCTTTAATGTTACTAATTATATATATATATATATATATATATATATATATATATAAAGATGGTTTTAAAGGCATAAACAGATACTGTTCGGAGATTTTATAAAGAAGAGATCAGGAATGTAATGGTAGAACTCTGAGACTTAAGGTAGGAGAACTTAACCGACTTGAATATGATTACAGAGATAAAGGTGAAATGAAGAGTGAGGTGAAATGAAGAGTGAGAGGTAGGTGAAGATGTGTTGTAGTATTTTTTTTTTTGATTTTGTTTTCGAATAGAATAAAAAATTTAGCTAAAATTACAATAATAATACTGTGGTAGACTTGTCTGACGATATATATATCCCTTATCATGCTTTGGATGCACTGCAGCACCTTACAGTGCTCTCAATCCGCTGCACGTGCGTGCCGACGGCTAAATCTCGTCTGCGACAGATCCAGACCATCGGATATTCGGATGGTCCTGCCGCGGTCTCGGTCTGAAACCGCCGGATCTGCGCTACCGCGCAGCCAACCGCTGCGGGAGGCTGCAGCTCCGGTGCGAGGCAGTTGCCTCATCCACGTTTGGTTTGATGTGATGGTCTGATGTGATGCAGCACGGCTAATATATTTCTCCTGCATTCTGGCAGTCCGTGTCAAAGTGCATCATCTGGCTTGGTCTTTTTCCCCTGTGCATGACGAATGCAGCAGTGCCCATATGGTCACAGCTGATCAACACCACACAACAAGTACGTGCTATACCACACAACACGCGTCACATCGAACCAAATGTGAACGAGGCAGTGCCGGTTCCTTTTGAATATTTATTTTGAATTTTATATAATTTATTAGTATATATAAATTTATTTTGTTTTTTTAAAATTTATATATTTTCTAAAATCATTTCACATTTCCTTATATTTTTATGCTAAATAGACCAACAGCGGCTTGACAAGCGGCCCAGCACGGCCTGTGAGACTAGACTATCGTGCCGTACGACTCCTTCCATGGATGAGCCGACACAAACAACCCGTATAAGTAACGGGCTAACGGGCCAAACAGCCCCGCGCGTGCTGGGCAACCCATTTGGCCAATTCTAGCGCACACCATGAGTCAGCATTGTACTACATGCATGCCATTGGCAGCCCTCGGCATCGACAAAATAAGATCCAACCAAAATGCAGCCACGACACCCTTAATTCCTCCTAAGTTCCTACTAAACTAGTACGATGCACAAGATGAGACGGAGAAGCAGCTGCCTAGTTAAGCAGCGGATCGGTTAGGCGGGCGGAGCTTGTCGATCCGGATGCGGAGAAGCATCTCCTCGGACGGCCCATGCAGCATCACCGGCGGCACGGACAAGACCGTGCCCTCCTCCACGGCGACCTCGCAGGGGCCCCGCGCGCAGCTCGTCACTTTGGTCTCCATCATCAGGGTGTCCTTGTAGCCGGTCTCCGGGTCCGGGGGCGCCTGGGTCCACAGCTTGCACGTGTACTGCGGTCCCGACGCCGCGCACGCCCGCAAGCAGACCACCGAGACGGCGCTCGACGCGCCGTGCGCGCGCACGGACAGGAGGAACGCGCGGTGCTCGTCCTCCTGTACGACCAGCAGGCACCGCCGCTCCGACGCCGGCAGGTGGAGCAGGTGGACCGTGCCGTAGCGAGGGATCCTGTCCACGGGCCAAGAGTGCACGGCGGTGAGGTGGTCGACGAGCTTCGGCGGCAAGCCGAGGAAGCCGCAGCCGGCCTCGGAGCAGGAACAGGGCGCGTGCGGGCAGACGCGCTCGTGGTCACCGACCTCGTAGTAGGCGAGGTTCCTCCCGCAGCCGTACTCCTTGTTGGGGCAGTAGATCTTGGCCGAGCGGATGAAGGTGTCGAGCGCGGGGTTGTGGTCGTACACACCGCCTCCTTGCCCTTGGTCGCACGCCTGGCACCGGTGGCTGGGGAGCTTGCCCTGGCAGATTTCGCAAGCCAAGTGCCCGGCCACGCACTGCCACAGGAAGAAAAGACATCTGTACTAGTCCGCATGGCCGAATGCAAGAGAAAGTGATGGATTTGATGAAGCTAAATTGTACGTACTTGGAAGACTGGAGGCTTCAAGGGGACGAAGCAGATGGGGCAGTGAAGCACGTCCATGTCGATCCTCACGGCGACCTCCACTCTCGCGGGGCCTTCCGCTGCCACCGCAATCATCGTGCCTGCTTCTCCTCCTCCTCCTCCTCCGTGTGCTTCTTCAACCGCTTCTTGCTTGACTGGTACATTGGCATCGAGCAGCTCGACCCTCGCCTTCTTGCCGCTGTGCTCGGCGTTCTCCATCGTCGACGGCAAACCACTCGATCTTGTTTCTCACTTCTGTGCTGCAAACAACAAGCATAGCGCACGAACAGTTAGTACTCGCGGAAGAAGAAAGATCTTTATTTGAAGAACAGAAGAACAGGCATGAACACCGTCGAACGCCTGCAACGACCCTTCCTTTGCCTTCCTGCCGGCTCGTCGCCAGCAGATGCCAATAACCAGCTACCAGGTGTACACGCGTCTTGGTGAGAGAAACGCTATGGAACTGGGGAAGGGAAACGACTGTTGATATTTTTACTCTTTCCCTCCCTCTCTGCCTCGTGCGTTCTGTGTTAGTCTAGTCCTGACGATCGAGTTGTGAATTGAATGGGATTCGAGAGTAGATGCATATCAAAGGAATTTTGCTGAGACTCTTCCCATCAAACGTTAATTCTTCTTTCATCAAAAGGATCAACAGCTGACAGAGATAACAGATAAGCGCCTCTCGCGAGTTCCTCACCATCAAATGTTTTTCCGATGCTTATGATGCGCGCGCCGATGTGCCGGTGGCAAGCAAAAGTTACGCGCCAGCCGAGGCGTGCATGTCATGCACTCATGCACCACACTGCCCTGCTCACAGTCGCATCGCATGTGCAGCTAGATGAGAATGAGATGGCTAGACCGAGAGAGAGAGAGAGGAGCTGGCCGGCCGGGACATGTCCATCTTGCACGGTACCCTACGCAAGCTCCATCCCAAGTCACAATTCCCAATAGCCAACGCCAGCTTTCGCAGTTTTACTCCACTGCTCACTCAACATGAAACACGAATTACTCCACTTGCAAGGTAAAAAGTGGGATTTGCTTTCTTCCTGTAAGCCACGACAGTGGTTGAAGTGCAAGTTACACTTCTTTCCCATATCCAATTTGTTAGACCATACGGTCATGTTTAAAATATTTTAGTGATAAATAATTAATAATATTGGGTATTGATGTTATTTGAGACGTGTGGCATGTGTGGATTTATGTCGGTCAAGTTGGGACGAACTTATGTCGGAAAAAGATGGTGTTTTGGTCTTTACATGTGCATGGTAACTCAAAGACGATCGTGATCTACGACGGTGACTGGGAGGTGGCTTGATGCGAAGTCATGGTCCAGAGGGTCGAGGATGCTAGAGTAGACGGTCGGGTTCGAGTTGAGGCACATGGAGATTAAAGATGGATGGTGTGTATTTGAGTTACAGAGGTGCTGTCACGAGACTACGATACATGATAATTTTGGGTATCCAAAATTGAATTAGATAGAATTTTATAATTAGGTATTAAGTCTATGTATTGGGCCAAGAACTACATGGGCTTACTAGACGTGATGAGGGCTAGCATACGGCTGGAGAATATAAGGTCCTCACGTCGGATGAATTAGGTCGAGAAAAAAAAAAAGAAAGGTCCTGTGACTGCGCTGTGAGGGCGGCGCAGAATTTTTTTTCTTTCTTCTCGGTGGTTGAGTTGTTTGTCATGGTAGAACAACCGCTGCTTCATGGCATGACGTGAGGACTTTTGAGGGAGATGTGATTGATGTTCTCTATTGGTGTCATCAAGAGGGTACATGAGAAAAACACTTAGCATTAAGTTAATGAAGGAAATGGCCATACGGGCTTTGCTGGAGAGTTTGGCCAAGCATGATCTCATGTAAAAGTGCTGCTATTGATTGATTGATTGATTAATATTACAGTGTGGCCATCAACCTATCCATTGCTTCCGACTGCATCAACGTCGCCGAGAGCAGGATTAGCAATTCTTTTCTCTCGGCATCAGTAGTGGGCGACAAGAGCGCCGAGTGGTGGTGTTTTTGTTTGTGCTTGCTTTTCTGGCCGTGCGTGATTTGAGGAATTCCCATCTCCCGAATTCCGATTGTTCGTCGGCACAAGGTGCTTCTACGTTCCACTGACCACAGAAGCCAGCCGGCCGCAAGAGCTCAAGCGCGCACCACCGATTACTGATCTGCTTCGGAGTTTTTGAAGCTACGTGATTTCTTTCCCTTGGAGGCTGTTGTTCTTGTTCGATCAGGCTGACAAGAAAATTTTCACTTTAATCATTCATCTCCCTCTGATTGTTGTTACCGATCCAACACAATTTAAATATTTAAAATATATTGACAGCAAAGTTTTTAAAAATTCGACTCTATGCATCGCAAATTGATATGTATTTGTGTCTGAAACGAATATATCACATGTACACCTACAACATGTGGAGACAGAACAGATGAACGGAAATATATTGGTTCTTATTCCTATGAATGGGAGGGAGCTCCACAGAATTATCAGCCTCACCAGGGCCTCTGCATTCAGCAGCCAAATGCGCAACTTGACCACACAGAAAGCATTTTTCATGTTGCCCGGGCATGGAGACCAGACCACCTGTAAAGTCAGTTGAACTCTAGTTATAGAAGTAATCCTAAGTAACCATAAAGAACATAGGAATTTGACTTCGAGAAATTTGGCAAAGTCAGATGCATGAGCACATTTCCGAACAAAGAATTATCAGAAGTTTGACCTCTCTTTAATGGGGGAAGTGGATCTCGTGAGTTGCTAGAGAAAGCATAATCGAATCAGCATCCTGAAGAATATGGTGACCTATGTGTAAAGCAGAGGTAATGTAAACAACAGCTACTTCGAAATATGCCAGTAAACTTCCAAGGCCATATAAGCAAGTGTGCGATCCAAGGCCACCCAAGCGAAAGACAGGAAATGTAACTAGGGTTGCAAGATACTGATCTGCAACTGGCCAATCAATGGCTGCATCTGTGGCCATTGAATTACCTCATAAGTTACACTCACCTTTTCAAGTTAGATCACAATGCGCACACGGCACACCAACAGATGATGGAGGTGAAGCAGCAAAAGAAACAGCGTTAAACACTCTCTGACAAACTCCACCTCAGATTATCCAATCCGCGTAGAAACGATTTTTTTTAAAAAATAATATTATTTAAAACTTTTTTTTACAAAACTAAGTAGTTGCCCAAAACAATTACAAAACTAGATCTCTGTCATCATTTCAAATAAAATGGTGACTTGTTTATGTTGCCATTTCAATTGACGATAAGAACCTTGTCACGTGGGGAAGGTTCGTGTTGCCAGTTCAATTGGCAACAAGGTTTCTATCGCCATTTGAACCGGCAACAGGTTTTGAGGAATTTTTCAATATAGAAAATGAGTTACAAAAAAATAATTTGTTTGTGGAGCCTTCCGACACAGTGTATCTGTTTGTGTAATTTTTTCACAATTTTATCTGTTCTGATTCTTTTTTTCAAAATTCATTTACGTATATTGTTTGTAGGAATGTCTATATATATAAAGTTTTAAAAATTATAAATTTTTCTCGAATGCTCTTTACATATTGTATTTGATTGCACAATTTTTTAAAAATTTTATATATTCCAAGATTATCTCGAAAACACCGTTGTCTTCTTCCTTTCGCCTGGAGTTCCATCAGACCGCATTGCGCTACCTCGATTCGCCCCCATCAAAACTTGCTTTTCAAAAAATCTACAACCATACAGAACAGATCCATTGATCGACAGTGGTTTGCTTGTGCCATTATAGATGCATGCACCGGACTGCACTCCCTCTCCTCTCGTGTATCCGTAGAGAATCACCATTTAAATAGTGATTTGAGTTTAAATATACAGTCTTCCTACTCCCCTACTCTCGTCCCTCTTGTACGTGTTGTTAACTCCTGATGAGTTGATGCCTTGATGGGACTCAAGGATGGCAGGTGCGTTGCCTTGCTTGCTTCAGTAATCAGTACTACTCCCTGTACCCGTCCGTCTCCATGCGTGCCATTGCTCCCGTACTGGTCAATACCACAGGGAAGATTATACCGATTTAATTTTTAGAATTGTACGTCCCGGTACCGATCGCATATTGTTTTGGAATTAATATAATAATATGAGTATACATATAATAAGTATATGTTTGTTTGATTATATACATACTAAATATCACTTATAGTATTATTCTAAATACACAATAGTATTATCAAATATAACGCACAATTTAATAGACGGTATTATCAATTCTACCGAAATAATTAGTATTGACCAGTGTTGAGGTTGGTACGATACGTAGAGCTACCTTATATTGGTTTAGATAATGGTATAGTATGTACCGCCATACTGGCCGATACCGATACGGTATTGATAATTATGATTGCTCCTCTCCTCCCCTCCCTTCGTCGCCTCGCCGGTTTAATCTAAGATGACGGTGCTTTGAAGTTAAATATAAAAAATAACTACCACAAACGAATAGATAAAAATAACTTTGGTTCTGTGCTAAAAAAAAATAACGAAAGATTCTACGCAGTAGGCCACATGTCAGATGCAGACGGGTCGGCAAGGGACCTGCCGCGAAATATTGGTGCCAAGAGTGAGGGGGGAGGTCAATTGCCACGAATTGAGGGTGCGGCTGGTGACGTGTCTTCTGATTCATTTATCTCCTCTCGCTGGCATGCCTTCAAAAAAGAGGGAGAGGCGTCAGCATGTCGAACACGAAGGGGCTGTTGGATTGTGATCTCAGTGAGACATATCAAAATTTTGGTAATACTAAAATCCAGAAAATACCAAAACTTGGGCAAAAAAAATGTTTGAATTATAGCCATACTAATTCACGGGCAATATCGAAATTGATGTGTTTGTATTGCAGCTATGTCAAAATTTGTGAAAATTGTGAGTATGATATGTCGGTGTCGCGTGACACACACACACACACACACACACATATATATATATATATATATATATGCCAAAATTGTGAATATGCCAACATGAGTCTTATTTTATTGATAAAATAACAAAAAAACACAACAGTTCAAACGAATCATAAATCGGATAGTAAGAAATATAATCATTTAAAACTGATTAATCCATCTAACTATGCTAATACCACTATTTGCATCCAACCAGAACTCGCCACATCATCTACTCAAGGTTGGCTCCCATGCCAAAAAATTTGTGGAGCGTTTTGGCCGCCTAGCTTTTGCCCAATATTTGTGAAGAAAAAATTTGGCGTTACCAATATTTCAAAAGCAACACCAAAAATTGGAACTAAATCAAATATTAGCCAATTTTTTAGTAATACCAAAATTTTAGAATGACTCTACGGGTCACAAACCAAACTACCCCAAAACCTTGCATGCTTTGGCAGGCATCTTGCACAGCCCACCTAGCTTGTCCTCTTCCGCTGGGAGCTGCTGATCTAACAGAACTAAGCTACAACAAACTAAACTACAGACTAATCGCCTGGAACATCACCATTTCTATTAATGCAACTGCGCATCAAGCTTTTGTCTTGAGTGGATCGGTCACCCATCCAGTCCTGTCCAGCAAAGGCCGGTCCTATGTTTTCAGCACTGCAAAAAGAAATCAAGCTTGTATAAAACCTCCCCTGGATCAGATGCGAGATCAGTCTAAATTTTCTAGTCTGTAAGTTTTCAGTATCTACATTCTCCCGCACAAAATCTGAAATCGATGTTGGTAACTTTTGCCGACCTAAATTTATAGAAATAAGTCCATTTGATCTCTACTTAACTGTCAAAACCGGATATGTTAGACCACTTTGTCCTAGTTTTGGTCTGACGTGGCAGCGGTTTCCAGTACTCGAATAGACGTTCAAACGTGTAGGAGCATTGCTCATGCTTAGTCATGGCGGTAATTAAAACAGAAAAAGGGAAATATTCCCATTCTTCTCTCTGCCTCTCTCTCTCTCTCTCTTGGTCTCTCTCCTTCAGACTCCAGTGTTGCATGCTGCCCACAGCGCCGCCGCCGGCGCCGCCTGCGCCATTTCGTTCCCAACAGCCTCCGATCCTCCTCGCAATTTGATGCTACGGTGCACATGAATAAATTCCACCACATGTTGGAATGAGCACGAGTAATGAAGTAGTGATTGTAACGTGGAATGCCACGAATGGATACCTGATTCAACGTTGTACGTGGCGAGCATGACGGAGACTGACCCGCGGCGCACGCGCACGAGCAGGAAGCTGGCGCGAGCCATTGTAGCTGTTAGACCATGTGGTCAGGTCTAGATTATTTTAGTGATGAATAATTGACAATGTTGGGTATTTGAGGCGTGTGGCGTGTGTGGACTTATGTCGGTCAAGTTGAAAAGAACTTGTGCCGGGAAAAGATGTGTTTTGGTCTTTGCATGTGCAGGGTAACTCGGAGGCGATCGTGGTCTACGGCGGTGACCGGGGGATGACTTGGTGCAAAGTCATAGTCCAAAGGGTCAAGGGTGCTGGAGGAGACGGTCGGGCTCGAGTTGGAGCGCGTGGAGGTCAAAGATGGATAGTACGTGAAGCTGGAGGGAGATTAAGTGCTAATAGTGGCATGCATGATGGGCTGGGCCACATGCATGTTGGGCTGCATAGAGGATGTTTTAATTGAGGTTGTACGTGAGGAGGTTAAGTTGGTCTGGCCATGAACGTGTATATATTTGTGCTAGCGGCGGCTTGAGAAGTGCAGCACTTTTGCTAGGGTTTTTTTCCTCTGGTGTATGCATTGGCGGCTGAGGGGCTGCACGTAGGGAGCAGAGGCGATCACGGCGGCGGCGGCCGAATCTTTTGCTCGAGCCTGTGCATTTGTTTATGCATGGGGTGCTGGCGGCTGTAGATGTGAAGGGCTCACGACTGCTGTGGAGGTGAGACTTTTGGTCGTGTGAGCTAGCGAATCAATCTCGCTTTCTTTGTCGCTGTGTCGGTTGATTGATGAATATTCTATTCGGTTTGCATTGATGATGCCGAACTTTTTACTGCCGTGAGACCTTCCTGTTAGTGCTGTTTTTGTTGGTCATCAAAAGCTAGATAGTTGATGTTTTGCTTTGCTGTTTGGAGGTGCATCGTGCCTGTGTCTATCATCAGTTCGTGGGTGAGGGGAACTGCTAGATTTGATATCTAACGTCAAGTTTAATCACTGTTTTGTGCTGGCCGATAGTTCTTGGTGATGCCATCAATTGTCAAATTGTTTAATGCCTCACAACAGGAAGCATTAATCACTTGTTGGTGTTGACTCCTATTCATCTTGATTAAAGAAAAGAAGTTACATGAAGCTAACTTTTTCGGTTGGGAGACATATTGCTGCTGCTGCTGCATCAGGTGGAGAAGCTACTGTTGAGGTCTAGGTTTTGGCTAAAAATCTTCCACAATCATTCACCCCCTCTGATTGTTATTGACGATCCTACAGTAGCAGTTGTGGAATGTGGATTTCCTGGATGCTGCCATTGATGGGCGGCGACGAACACGACGAGCAGGGTCTTCCTGATGAAGTATGCACCGCACCACCTTGATCCTGAGGCACACGCACTCCACCGCCGCCGTCCGCACCGTGGCCTCCAATCAGTCCCGCGCATCTTGCAGGTACACCGTTCCATCTACCGGATGTCATTCACGCTGCCTGCCGCTGACCACGATGAGATCCTATCGCCGGTGTCTACCGCCGGAGTTGGGGAAGAGCCGCAAGGGGCTGAATCTAGACAGCTCCTTCCCCGCGCGCCTGCGCCCACTGCCAGTCTTTCGCGCCTCACCAGTTGCGCCGCCTGCTCCCTCGATGCCGTTGACAATTTGTATTGAACAGACCTTTCCTCTCCAAAGCCCATCTGATTTGTCATGCCCAGTTCTCTCATCAACTGTGTCTGGTCTGACAGTTCTGAGTTCTGACTCCCCAAAAGACCTACGAAAAGGGATGAACCATTGTCCTCCGATATAATTTTCAGCTACTTAAGCATCAAATTCAGAGCATACCACAAGAGTATTGGGTATTGAATTCTCAGTGGACTATTGTTTACCATACATCATGCCAAAATAGAGATAAAATTCTCTGCAGATAAAATTAGAGAATAAAGATGCTAACATGCAACCTTAAGCTACGACGTGTCTACACCTAGTACACTAACTCATCTTTCATAAAATTGAAGTAATACTAAGGAACGGAAACAATATACTACCCTTAGTAAGTGGCACATAGCCAGTTACACGTAGAAGTTGAGCTGTCATGACTAGAGTCATGACTGAAAGGAAAAGGAAAAAGAGTTTTACTGCCCTTATGTTTACAAGCAAACTTAAGAAAAACATTGAGGAACCAATTCAGATGGACTTACGACAAGAAGGAACTAATAATTCACAGGTAAAAACAGATTTTACTTCAGTGAATTGATCATAAAACAACCAGAACACTGCAGTGGTATAGATACATCTCCTAAACATTCAGTAGTGGACTTGGTAATCAATTGACACCATTAGACCAATGGTGAAGCGCACACGCTACAAATGCTGACAAGAAAGGGGAAAAGACAGAAAATATAAGTAGAGTTGCAAGATACTGATCTTCAATTGGTCACTTAGTACAAAGCTACTTTGCATAATTAAGAGCAGCTATTCTATTCATGCCGCGCATGAGTTAGGACAACTTCTACCATTAAGGTCGACAACAGCTACAGAATGATTGTCTTCTAAACTCAGCCTAGTTCTTTATATTAGATGATAAACAGCATAGAGCAAAAGCGTTCTCCAGCTTCTTTGAATGATGTTAGCATATTATTCAACAGCGACAAAGAATGGAAAATTGAGGGCTAAGTATTCAGTTTTGAGACATCAACAGTAAGATCCAACAAGGCACCACTTAAGCATCCTAGCAAGAACAGCAGCCAAGCAAGTAAATGGAACGATTGCAACAAGAAAGCTCTTTATGCTATCAAAATGTTGATCCATTGATATATGCCTTTTAAATTTTAGGGAAACTGGCAGGCAACTTCACCTTATTTCTATTATTAAAGGAAACACTAATCAATCTAAGTTGATGGTGTACTTATCTACAATTTTTTTTTGTAAACTCTTATCTACAAATTTAATTCGAACCGATATTGGTGGAGAGTACATAATTGATTTACCCCACCGGCTTCTTCTTTTGCCCCCTCCCGTAATTCGTAAAGAACCAAAACTACATCACATGACCAATGATCTTGACGAGGATCTAATAATCTTCAATTAATTAAACTATTTATCTATAATATTTGTTATAGATAATATTATCTTTATACAACCTTCAAAGGTACCCCTCATTATCAATGAGAAAGAAGTTATAAATACCTAGTGGTCGTAAGCTATTCTACGACCATACTGTATAGTCGTAGGTCATTCTACTGTCATCTTGTGGTCATAAGATCTTCTACAACCACATATTGATCGTAAGTTCTATCACGATTATCTTATGGTTGTAAGTTTTACTACGATAAGATCATCTATGAGCATTCTATGTGGACCTAATCGACTAGGAACCACATACATTGTGTTTAATTACACGTAATAGCTAATATGTGTCGTTATTCTCTGATTTAATTGCACGTATTAATCTCTATCTCTGGCATAACGGCAAAGCGAATGTCGAGTGTTGTCTCTCTGACAATAACTACCATCAACGTGCGCTATTCTTCAACCGTTGAGACATCTCCGGTATGGACAACTATCACCCCTTCAGATGTTATATAAAGGATAAAGCTGATGGACAAAGAAGGAGAGCGACACGAGCAATAGAACAGACATGAGTGATTAGTCTTACCCTTCGGTGATTTCTCTTCTGTTATAAGCACAATCAATACAAAAACACATGATTAGGAATGTTATTTTTCCGGAAGAAGACCTGAACTTGTCTAAATCCCTGTGTATTCTCGAGCTAGGAGACAGCATTCATTTCATAAGTTCGATATTAAAACATCGACAGTTAGCGCCGTCTGTGAGGATGGAACCCACGACCACGTGGTTCAGGAGAATCATTAACATCCAGGAAGCCTCTATATTAGGTTGTATAAAGGCACTATTATCTTTTCTCCGTTATCTACACTCCTCTCTGCCCAGACTGACCATTAACATCCAGAATAACTCCATTTTTCTTTCTTGAATAAAAATGGCTACATGCAAGGACTTCAAAGTTCAAACTACTCAACCTATGCCAGCATCTCTGAATCATCGAATGTGAACTTGTTTATCTGCTATCTTCCTAATCGGGGCAAAAATTGTGATTTTTACTCTCAACAATTAGAAAAATCTCTACATTTACTCTTAGGATGAAGTAAAAACTACGGAGGCATCCACGCAGAATCAAGTAAATGTTGGGACAAAAGAACAGCAAGCAAATGCTGTGGATGCTAGCAATGGTGCGTGCTGGACGGATCGATCACCTGGAAGATGGGTGGCTTGAAGGGCTCGAAGCAGATGTTGCGGTCAAGAACTTGGGGGTCAATCTTGACGGAGATCTCGCTACCCGACCTCCGTACCACCACCGCTTCTTGATATTTGCCATCTGGTCCTGCTCCCAACTTGATCGCCCATTCATCGTGTCATCACAGCACACAACTTCATTCAGAGCTAGTGACCATGTCATTCACCAATTGCTGGTGTGTTATCTGTGCGTACATGGCATTGCCATCCAAAATAGTACAAGGTAAGCCAACCAAAATGCAACGCTCCATATGAAACTGCAACCTTCGTAGCAATTAGCAACTAGGTCATACTAAACTAAGCCCTACATTAGCATAAGGGCCGGCACTGGATCAATCACATGGTTAGTTCAGTGCATGCATGGCATGGCACGGCACGGCAATGGCTGCTAATTGTCGCTCAGGTCGATCAGGAGCATCTTGGCCGGCAACGCCAAGAACGTCGCCTCCTCCACGGCGACCTCATCGAGCGCTGTGCTGTTCGCCACCTCCATGTCTGTAACAGCCCGGATGAGGGATTGCTAGAATCCTTACAACTGTCCAGGATGTTCAGTTGTAAAGACATGGTTTCACAAGCAAGCAAACGATAACAGCAAAAGGCAAACTTTTATTACAGCAGTTAAGGCTTAACAGACACTTTGAAAGCGAAAGCGGGCATCCAAGCCCAAACGTAATATATTACAAAGCAAAAGAGAGCCGAAACCACAGGCAAGCTTGGGCACAAAAGAGACCCTAGTACTAGTAGTCGTCACCGTCCCACGCTTCTTCCTGAAAGCTGGGGTCACCTGAATCTTCCCAATACTCCTCTGTTGATGTTTAGCAAGAATGAGTACAACTACCGTACTCAGCAAATTGCATGAAAATTCTATTTAACTACATGCTAGGATTATCAATGGAGGGTTACAGTTTTACCAATATAGGTATATGTGGAATGACATAGTTGAATTTAAAAGTTGTATAGTAATTTAAAAACAGTAAAGCGATAATAAGTATAATCACAGGGGTTTATAACATCTGGAGTTACCAATTAACATCTGTAAAAGCCTACTTATGCCTTGTATATTGGAATCACCCATGAACACAGCTTCATTAACCGGAAGCACGGTGTATTCGAATACCATTGATTATTCACTCTGCAGAGTTGCCCAACTTTACCCACAAGATATCCCATGCTCGTACTGTCATGCAATATACACGCAACACGTTAGCGTGCGACTGAGCTGAGATAACAAAGCCTTTTCACTGCTCAACCTTTCTAGTCTCTACACGGTAGGTCTACATCCATACAGCTCGGGAGACCACCGGCCAATAGTGGAATCCGCACTCCGAGTCTGACGGGCCTATACCGTTGTGCAATTCAGCGGGTGCCCTAAACGGTCCACCCCTGACCCACCCCCATTCCGCGTCTGTTCTATTACACAAGCAACAATTGGCATCCTGTAGATATTCAATCGGATGAGCAGTGTACTAAGCTAGGGAGGAATGACCACGCATGTGGTTGAGCGGTTTTCTGTGTCTGTTACTTGGCACAAGGTTCTTGTCCTTACCTGTCATCCAGTGAGGCGATGGCCCAACACCAACTCGTGGCTGTCCACCTCCAGATCTCACTGATGACTCACTTTTAAACGAGTATATTGAATTGTCCAACTTCCTGGACAGTCCTCAACTCACCACCAAAACCTATTGGCCTAAAGCCAAACTTCCTTAACAGTATTTAGAAATGAGTTTTGTATGACGTTGTGGAATAATTTCTATTATTTTATGTGGACTAGGTTTGTCAATGTGAATATGGCTTACAAGAATGGGTGGTTTGATATGTGGAGTGAAGGGTTTTTAACTATTTAACATGGCATTCCAAAGTACTATTTCTTAATTGAAATAATTGGCTGAAATATGCTAATGAAAGTAATAATATAAAATATACGGAATGTAGGTTCAATATGTTCAAGGCATGCAACTTGCCTTCCTGCTAGTAGTCCTCGAACAGTCCTGTTGCTTCGGTGTCTTGTCCGGTGATGTCCTGAGCTGGCTCGTCGGTGTCGAGATCTAGCGTAAGACACAAAAAAACGAAATTAAATACTAGGCTCGACAAGGAATGAGCCTGACACGAATCCAAGTACAACAAAAATATAAAAAGAAGAAAGAAAGCAACTTAAAGAGGCAAAAAGGTTTGGCAGGAGTTGGGTATGACTGAACGGATCTAAGAATAGGCTTTATGGGTTCGATACGGTCAGAATGGATATAAAATGTCATTTTAGGTTTCGATGAATAGTAGCTATTTTACTGTTCATACTGATAAATTAAATATTAAACAGTAATTAACCACTAATCCAGGGTTAGGAACAGTAATTATTTTACTGTTTGAACAATGTATGGGCTGAATTTAAAGAATAAACAGTATGGCCTTTTCGGGTGAACAGAAATAAAAATATTGTGCAATGAACAGTGTGGGTTGAATTAAAAAGGAATGATCTTTGGACCACGATCGGGTCAAGCCCGGGCCACGAACGCCCGAGGCCCACTCGCGCGCGCGCGGCCTTAAGGCCCGCAACTATTAGGTCATAGGAGGGGGCGCTGGCCGAAGGCCACAGCGCCCCTCGGTGCGGCTCGCGTGGGCGGGGAGGCGGCGATGCGGCTTGGGACTGGCGGTGCATCGGCGGCACTTCACGACGGCGATCAGCGACGGAAAGGAGAGGGCGCGCGGGGAAAGGCTTCGCCCAGGTAAGTGGCTTCTTCCTCTCGGGTTTTTGCGTGGGGTGTGTTTTGGGGGAAAGGGTTCTTGGATTTGGGGTGGCGGCGGTGAGTGAGAGGGCGGCGCCGGTGGGGATCCGGCGGATCTGGGGCCGGAGGGGTGGGGGAAGGGCTCGGGTGTTTGAATAGGGTTTGATTCGGAGAGGGAGGGATGGGATCGGCTTACGGGTTGGGGGAACCGAGGCGATGGCGGGTCTAGCCGGCTTTGGGGACGAAGGTGAGTGGAGGGGGGAAAGGTTCTGGTGTGGGTTAAGGAGGCCGGCGGAGCGACCTTTATAGATGGGTGGAGGCGGTGGGGATTGCGGCGCCGGACGGTGACGTGGCGGTCGGGAGCATTCGTGAAGGCAGGGCGCACATGGGGGGGTGACGCGGGTTGCGGCGCTCCCTCACTGGAGCCGAGCGGGAGGTGGCACGGCCGGTCGCGGGTTGCGGCGCCGGCGTGGGCTGCGGCTTGGGGCGTGCGCGTGCATTGAATGCGAGGGAGAGGAGGTGGCCGGGTCCTCTCACTGGAGCGAGGCCGGGAGGTGGCACGATGGAGTGGCGGCGCACTGGTGCGGCTCGTACGGGGCGGCGGCCAGAGGCGGTTGCGGGCGGCGGCTCTGGCGGCGGCGTGTAGGAGTTGAGCAGAGAGGAGGCGGGTTCGGGCGGAGGCGTTCCCGGGGTTGGGTGACGGCTTGGGTGGAAGGGAAAGCGGGGTTTGAGGAAATTTTGCCGAATTTTGCTGGGATTTGGAAATCCAAACTCAAACTCAAACTGAAACTCGAATTTAGAAATTTGCAGATGTTTCAATGTCCACCTGCCGCCCGCTGCGCCGAGCGCACCCACGGCGAGGAGGAACACGCGCTCCTCCTTCTCCCCGACCAGCAGGCTCCTCTCCTCACGTGTAGGCTCCCTTAGACCTAAGACGTGGAATAGAAGTGGACTACAATTATTATTATTTAATTGCACCAACCGGGTTTTGAACTTAAGATCTCTTAGCTCTGATACCATATTGAGTTGCATGCAACAGTTCACCTAAAAACTTAAGGTGGTGAGAAAATACGGACAATTCACTTATACTTCAACAAGGACCTTGCTGTAGCGGATTGTTAGAAATTAGAGACTGTCTATCATAAGTTGCCTAAAATTTTCTTAAATTTAAGTCACTTGTTGTGACCATTGGATCAATATCCAATCATATAACATATATTAGATCAATATACAATCATATGACACACAAATCTCTACACAAATCTAATGATCACAACAAGTGACGTAAACTTAAGAAAATTTTAGACAACTTAAAACTAGCAAAACCGTAGAAATTAATCTTATTGTCTAAAGTGTTTTGCATGTTAAATAAGTGAGTTAGGAATCATACTTTGTACCGGACGTGTCATACTTTGTTTTGCATGGTGCTGCATGTTGGTGTGCACGTTGTGCTGTGGTCATGTCGTAGAAAACGGTCGTGTGTGTTAGTGGACCGAGTGTTTAGTGCGTGAGTTAAATTGCATTGAGTCCTTGTAATCTGGTTGAGTTGAGTACGAGAGCATAGCAGAACGTCACTACCGGACATAGCCCCTTTGCCGAGTGCAAAAATCTTTGCCGAGTGCCAAATATCGGGCACTCGGCAAAGAGCTATTTTGCCGAAAGCGACACTCGACAAAGAACTACACTCGGCAAAGTTCTTTGCCGAGTGCCATGCACTCGCAAAGATTAACACTCGGTACATTCAACCTTTGCCGAGTGCCGGGCACTTTCGGCAAGGGGGCACTCGGCAAAGCGATCGAGGTAACGGTTCCGCCGACGTCAAATTTGCCAGCGCTACCGCTTGGCACTCGGCAAAATAAATCTTTGCGAAGTGTCGAACATACGACACTCGGCAAAGACCTTTCTGCGGAGTGCCATGGCACGAAGACTTCGGCAAAGTTTTTTTGGCCTCCAAGCTTTTTGCAGCCCTACTACGATGTCGTACTCTATATTAGATTTGGTACATTTTTGTGGCTTTTTGTTATACTTAGTTAATTTATTTCATTTACTAGAATTATTTGAAAATGCAAATTTGAATGCGTGCATCGAATAATGGAATTTTATGATTCAAAATGATAGTCATGTTATTGATCGTAGTGTGAGGCCGTATCGAGAGCGGACCGGAAATTTGGACATCTTGTTGTGAAACATGATCGTGAACTTGCGCGAGTGTTTTAAATTCTATAAAAGCAAACAACGTCCGAAAATTATGAAACTTCGTGGAGATGTCATGATATCATATGTAGTCTGTGATAAAAATTTGAGAAGGTTTCGTGTATGTTGTCACGTACGATGCTTTCAAACCAGGACATCTCCACATGTGATACTTATATCCCAACTGGAGATGTCCTGGTTTGAAAGCATCGTACGTGACAACATACACGAATCCTTCTCAAATTTTTATCACAGACTCCACATATGATATCATGACATCTCCACGAGTTTCATAATTTTCGGACGTTGTTTGCTTTTTATAGAATTTAAAACACTTCGCCGCAAGTTCACGGTCATGTTTCGTCAACAAGATGTCCGAAATTTCGGGTCCGTTCCTGGATACGGCCTCACACTACAGTCAATAACATGACTATCATTTTTTGAATCATAAAATTCCATTATTCGATGCACGTGCAGTTCAAATTTGCATTTTCCGAAATAATTCTAGTAAATGAAATAAATTAACTAAGTACAACAAAAACCACAAAAATGTACCAAATCCTAACATAGAGTACCGATCTTAGTAGGGTCTGCAAAAATTTGGAGGCCAAAAAAACTTTAGAAGTGTTGTGCCATGGCACTCGGCAGAAAGTCTTTGCCGAGTGTCGTATGTGCGACACTCGGCAAAAAGATGGGGAGAGATCCCGTTGTTTTTAAAAAATTGGGCGGAAAAAAATTAAAAATTTTTGAAAAATTCCTCTTTGCCGAGTGCCATATCTCGCACTCGTAAAGCAATTAAAAAAATTAAAAAATTAAAAAAATTAAAAAAACCTTCTTTGCCGAAAGTGCCATATCCGGGCACTCGGCAAAGGAAATTTAAAAAAATAAAAAAATTAAAAAAATTAAAAACTCTTTCCGAAGTGCGGATCTCGCACTCGGCAAAGAAAATAAAAATTAAAATTGTTTGCCGAGTGCGGATCTCGCACTCGGCAAACGCTCGACACTTAAACGTTTTTGCGTGGCACCACACACGCACACACGCACACACCTGCACTGCCGCAACCGCCGCCGCCGCGCCGCCGCGCCGCCGCCAAGGCCGCCTGCCGCCACGCCCCTGCGCCGCCCTGCGCCGCGCGCGCCGCCGCGCGCGCCGCCTCTCGCTGCGCCGCCCCCCGCCGCCGCGCGCCGCCGCCGCCGCTGCCGCCGCTGCGCGCTGCGCGCCGCTGCGCGCTTCGCTCCGCGCCGCCGCCGCTACCGCCGCCGCGCGCCCGCGCGCCGCCGCCCCTGCCGCCGCCGCGCCGCCGCCGCGCCGCAAGGCCGCCGCCGCGCGCTTGCCACCGCCATGCCGCCCACTGCCGCCCGCCGCGCTGCCGCCCGCCGCCCCCGCCTCGCCCGCCCTCATCGACGAAGTTCATCCTCACCATCGAGGGCGAGGTCGCAAGAGGTTTAATCGATATCGCTTTCATATAGCTCATGCATTTATTAATTTGGGTTATCTGTAGTACATGTTCGACCTATCTAGCTTGGTAAGTGAATGAAGATTGAGGATTAGCATGGGTAGTATGTGAAGGAACAAGGGAAGCAAAGATATATAACATTCATTGGGACTTGATGATCACTATGCATGCATGGCCTAATTAAGCTAGAGAAGACGTATAACATGCATATATGCATACATGAATCATGAATGGTTGTTAATTTGTGATTTACCATGTCTATATGTGTTAATTTATCACGAATTATTGTGAAATAACTTGATACTAAAAACACAAGCACCACATCTTATATCTTCTATCGGATTTTCCATGATGTCTAGAAAGTGAAGTGTGAATAAAAAAACAAAGACTTGTATGTGAGTGGCTTAATTTATATGTGTTGTTCTCACGCTAATCTTGATGGAAGTATATTATCTCATGACTGATTTGTAATGAATGAACAAGACCGCAATGAGCATATCTGCGAACTATACATAACACCATCTGCATTTCTAATTGAATACTTTATTGTGCATATTAGCATATGGCTATTTCCTTGTATGGAACTATGGATGTTAAGAAAGAATTGTAATGCTCTACACCAATGTGGTATTAATGATGATTCTTGATCTTTTTAGATCCAATTATTATTTTTCTGAATTTCCGTCCATAATAATTCATATATTTGTGTGTGTGTAATCGATGGATAATTAATACCGATTACGATGTAGTTGTGGTTGTATATGTGGTTGTCGGCCATCGTGCGTTGTTTTTTGAGTTTTGGAAACCTCACCGTGTGGGAGGTTCTCGCGATTTTTTTAAATGATGATTTTGTTCCATTTTGCGAGAAGAGCCCGTCGGGCCGAGTCGGAGTTCCGTGCCGCGTCGGTCTCCTCCTGCACGTCGCCGCCGCCACTCGCACCGACCGCCACGGCCCCGCAAGCCCACTCCACCGCCACCTAGGTATAACCCCTCTTTTCATATCATGGTCGAGATCACGTAGATGCAATTGATGGTTACATTACTCACGATACATATGTTAGAGGATGGATGACCGTCATTGGATGTACACGGGGAGAAGTCGAGTGATTACACCACGTAATGGATGAACAAGACCGATGCTTTCTTGAACTGCATTTGGCAAGGTGCTAAAGGACATTGTCTAGTTTTGTGTCCTCGCAGAAATGTGGAAACAGGAGAAGGGTAAACAAGGTGGACATGGGTAAACATCTTTTGAAGAATGGATTTACGCCGGACTACACCGGTGGGTCCACCATGGTGAAGCCCATCGTATGAGAGAGGAGGTGGTGAGACCACGCGTCGAGGCTTATGATGTCGATGCCGGGTAGCGGACATGTTAGATGACTTTCACCAGGACGGTTCAATGAGGGACGTGAGAAGGAGGAGATGGAGGCACCGCACAAGCGTTCTACGACATGATGGACTCGGCACGAAACCCCTTCACGATCGGTCAATCGGTGTCTCAAGTGGATGCCATTGGACGCTTAATGGGGTTGAAGTCCGAGTTAAACCCGAGTCGAGAAGGCTTCGATAAGATGTTGACCGTGATTGGCACCCCGCTCCGAGGGCCACATTACGCCAAAGAGCATGTACGAGTCACGAAACTCCTTCGTGCACTTAAGATGCCGTATGAGCGATACATGCTTGTTCGAAGGGTGCGTCCTATTTAGGAAAGAACACAAGGATGCAAAGTATTGTCCAGTGTAAATCCTCCGTGCACGGAGGTAGACTTTGGTGATGGCGAAGAGGCGACTTACGATCCCGTGAAAATCCTACGGTATTTCTCCGCTCCTACCGAGGATCCAACGGCTATACATGACCGAGGAATCCGCGAAACAGATGACATGGCACAAAAATGGCAAGCGGTACAATCGACAAGATGGTACATCCATCCGATGATGAAGCATGGACCGCTTTGATGACAAACATCGTGAGAAAGCAGATGAGGCTCGTAATGTACGTGTCGCGCTGGCAACAGATGGGTTCAATCCTTATGGACTGATGGCTGCCCCATACACATGGACTTGAGCACTTATTGTTATATATGTGATGGATGTGATAAATATGTGATGGATGAGATATATATGTGATGGATGAGATATATATGTGATGGATGTGATATATATGTGATGGATCGATATATGTTTGGATGGATTTGTTTGTCGTGATGGAATGTAAAAACAAATAAAAACGCGATTTTGGTCACTTTGCCGAGTGTAACACACGGCAAATAGGTCCTTTGCCGAGTGCCGTGGTCATGGCACTCGGCAAAGCCGGGAATGTGGGCACCTCAAAATCCCAGTTTTCGAGCTTTGCCGAGTGCCATGACCATGGCACTCGGCAAAGATTTTTTAAAAAAATTAAAACTTTGCCGAGTGCCATGGCCAAGGCACTCGCAAAGGATTTTCAAAAAAATTTTAACGCTTGCCGAGTGCCATGGCCAAGGCACTCGGCAAAATATTTTCAAATTTTTTCACCTTGCCGAGTGCCATGGCCAAGGCACTCGGCGAGGATTTTCAAAAAAAAAAAACGCTGTGCGAGTGCCATCATTCCGACACTCGCAAAGATATTTTCAAAAGAAAAAAATCTTTGCCGAGTGCCTCGGGTTGGCACTCGGCAAGCTGCCGCAAATCAACGGTCGGCGCCAGAATCGGGCCTTTTCTTTGCCGAGTGCCAACCCGCACTTCGGTAAAGCTTTTGCCGAGTGCCCGAAAATACACTCGGCAAAGACGCTGCCGATTATTTTTTCCGAGTGCCTTTGCCGAGTGTCGCTTCTCGGCAAAGCCTTTGCCGAGTGCAAAGGAGCCTTTGCCTAGTGCCTGAGGCACTCGGCAAAGTGCCTGAGTCCGGTAGTGCGTCAGAAGAAAAGGCGCATGTAGTTAGCGCCACAACGTGTGTTCTGTGAGTCTTTCGTTCTCATCTCCGGCGAAAACATCTTGCAGTGTGTGTTTCCTCTGTGTCCGCGTGTGTTGTGTGTGTACTCTGGGCCAACACGAATCTTGTCCACGGGCCAAGAATACACGGCGGTGAGGTGGGCCGAGGAGCGCCGGCGGCGAGCCCACGAAGCCGCAGCCGGGCTCCGTGCAGGAGCAGGGCACATATGGGCACCCGCTCTGGTGGTCGCCGACGTCGTAGTAGGTAACGAAGCTCTGGCAGCCTTACGCCTCGTTCGGGCACTGAATCAACAAACCTGGAAGATTGGAGGCTTCAGAGGGAGGAAGAAGAGGGGGCAGTGAAGCACGGTCATGTCGATCCTTACGGCGATATCCACCCTCGTCATGGCCCTGCCTTCCGCTGCCACGACGATCGCGCCTGCTCCTGCTCCTCCTCCGTTTGCTTCTTCTACTACTACTTCTTGCTTCGCTTGGCCATCGGTTAGCTCCACCCTCGCCTTCTTGCTCCTGTGATCGCCATTCTCCATGGTCAATGGCGAACCCCTCTTCCTTCTCTCGGCTCCAGACTCGGTTTATGACACTGATACCGGGAGTAATACCAAAATTAGCCTTCTTCCGACCGTAATACCAAAAATAACGTTACAGAGCTGCCAGTAGCCAACACGTAGCGAAATTCAGACCCCGGAGGCCGGACCCTATGTCTAATCCGGTCCCCTAGGGGACGGTTTTGCCCCCGTCGTGGCCCTAGAGCACGGATTCGCCGAGTGCAGTGCCCCTCGCTAGCTCTGACCTGACCATTTTCAGATATGAACTCAGGTCAATGTCACCCGAAGACTAGAATTGCTTTATAGATAGTAGGGGCCTAGCTAGTTAGTTATGAACTGCTTGACCTGAGCAGGCTCGATTGTATGTGTGGATATCATGGAAATATGCTAATGATCTTAGAGTGATGAGACGATTGGCAATGGCTTTGAAGGTTTGCGGAAACACGCGTTTTCGACAAGTTCTTTATTCTTTGTCGGACTTGAGCGATCGGTGACGGCCGGCCACCTCTGGCGGTCCGACCGGTTTTGCTTCGGGCGTAAGGGTTAGCGGTCCGACCGACCAATGGTTGGCGGTCTAACCGGCAAGCGGATCGGTCCGACCGGTCATGCTGGTGGTCTGACCGGTTTTGACTTAAGTCGCTGGCCTTCTAGGCAGCGATGTGTTGGTTGTTAGGTCAATCTCATGGGTTTCAGTGCATATGTGTTGCATGATGCATGTTTTGACTAACGTGGATCAAATTGTGAAGAACTTGTTCCTAGTTTCGATTTGCTTGTCTATTGTTGTGCAGGTTGCTTGGAGGTCAACGGTGAGGATGATCGGAACTAGGCTTGGAGAGCTGAGGTTCAGAACGATCGACGATGCCGGGTGAAGTCATTGGATTCAAGCATGGTGCAAGATGGACAAAGGTGACTGAATGAACAGTTCGGTGCGACAGGTTGGATCAAGCGGCGCGGGGTCGGTGCAAGTGCCATGGTGGTTTCGGTGGGAGCCGGATGGGAGAGACTTGCCGATATGATGAGAGCCGTTGGATCAACCTACACGTGGCGGAGCATGCGACTACTTCGCGAAGATTGAACTCGGTCTTTGAAGAAGGACCGAGAAGGGGTATTTTGGTAATCTTACCAAATATCGTCTTGGTTACCTTTTGTCAACCCGCGGCGCAAGATGGTGCGTGGAGAAGCGGATTAGGTCAAGAGGAGATGAAGACGACGCTTTAAAATGCGTGCGTGTGTAACCCGTTTGTGTTGGGTCTTAACAGGAGCCCATTAGGGAAACTCTTCTAGAAGGTCTAAGCCTCCACTATAAATAGAGGAGGGAGGTGGCTGCACCCCCTCAACCCTTTCATTGTTTTTGAAACCCTAGTTTGCTTAGAGAGAGGATTAGTAGAGGTTAGGGTTCTAGAGAGTTGGATTTGATTTCGTGCTCATGTATTGAGTCTTTGTCCTCTATTGATGGAGTGGCTGTAAACCAATACCATATCAAATCAATCCAAAGAAAGTTATCTCAAATATGAGTCTATTTGCTTTCTTTCTCTTTATTTGGTGATTTGTGGTCTTTCTTTGATCCGTGAGTTTTTGGTTGGTTTCTTGCTGTGATCTAACTTGCTGCAACATGTGGAAACCCATCTAGGATCATCTTGATCATCAATCACCCACGAGCAAGTTTTTAGATCATATTTCGATTTTTGCTCGGTTTTGGAGCACACTTCGTTCAAAATGAAAAAGATAGGAACTTTGGCAAGGATCTTCACGATCGTCACGTGGAATAGGTTCCTGATATCCTTAGGAAGGTGTGTTTCAAGTTTCGTGAAGTCTGGAGTTACGGATCAAATGTTACATCAATTTTTGTTTTCGTTTTTCATGCTATTTACTATTTATCTGCCTGATTTTATTGTTCACCGGTCTGACCGCTGGTACTGTTTATTAGGCTGATTCTTGTGTTTTTTATCATTTATTTTGGGGGTTTGAAGGAGATTCAATACAAGTCTTCCGCTATGCTTATATATATACTGATTTTCGTAGTTTCTATAGCTATGGGAGTCAATATCATGTTTGAATCCGTTTTTGAAGCAAAAAATTGATTGAGCTCTTATTCACCTCCCTTTCTAGTCGCCTTTTCGGTCCAACAGCATGACCTAGCTAGCTATGAGCTGGGGATCACTTTCAGAGGCTGGGCCAGGCATCTGCACCATCAGAGCTGCATCAGCATGGCACTATGGTTGGCCCCTTTTGATCCCCAGGAACCCCCCACTTCTTTCCTCTCCTGACGATCTTAATTATCCAGCCATTGTTAATTCGGTTTAAAGCTGGTTAGTAGCTATGATCTGACAGAACATCAGCATTGGTATTCCAAGTTAGTCTGTCAAGTATGAAACCCCACTTTTCTTTTCTTATCATGATTTGCCCAGCTTATGTACTGTAAATTCAGTTTAAACATTTTTTTTGACAAAGGAAGAGACTCCCTGCTTTTATAGAAAGCTTTTATAGAAAGCAAAATATAGAGTTCTTAATTCAGTTTAAACTTAAAAGCGGCTGATATTATCAGGCAGAACATCAGCATTGGAATTCCAAGTGCTACTATGTTACGTTCCAGGGTCCCATTCTGCCCACCAGTCCTCTCTCGGTGCTTGTGTTCATCACGTCTACCAGGCAGCCCCGGGCCTTGATCTCCAACAAGTCGGTGTTCCTCTTTTCCAGACCACCCCGAGTCCTATATGGGTGTGGACTCCGGCTTGATCTCTGGAGTAGGCAGAATGGGAGGCAAACCCATCGGTCGAACGGTAAGAACAGGATTGCGTGTCCTGAGTTCCCCGACTTCAGATCGCAATCCCTCCACTGCTTGTTCCATCCCTGGTTTCCACTTCTGCAGTTCTAGCACCGCAGGTTTGATCTCCTCCATTGCAGCCTAGATCGCTTCGTTCTGTTCCTGAAGCCTCTGGAGAGTTTCGCTCTGAGCTCGGATCGCCTTCGTCAACTCAACCATTTGCTGATCCATCTTCTCCGATCGAAGCTGCGCTCATGTTTGCTAGCGTGGGATCTCCCGGGTGTCGAAACGGGCTCTGATACCAAATGTTGCGTTCCTCTTAGTAGTTCTCCAGTAATATCAATCACACAAGAAGTTGGTGGAAGGGAGATTAGAGTCCAGGAGAAGAACTAGACGGGGATAAAGGTGATACAGGTTGGGGGAAGAAAGAGCTGTGTCCTCTAGTGTTTTCATTCTCGATGCCTTTTCCAGCAGCAACTCTAGCTATTCAATCCCCTTGCCAACATTCAGCCTGACTGGAGGGTTCCCTCTACTTGCGATCCGACTCGATGACCATTCAATGCGCCGCCCAGACCTCCTTCGGATTCCTTCTGTTTGGCTTCCTTTCCCTTTTGGCGTACTGTTCACCTTCATCTCCAGGTGGTAACACTACTAGCACTAACTAAAGGTGTCTAGCCCAAGCAAGATAGTACTGACGACTGAGGTGGCGCTCATGATTAGATGTCTAAGAAATAGATGTCACATGCATCATCTTATCTTGACTGCAATGCCTTTAACTGTTGCACCAAGAATCTTCTGTTTGCATCCAATGGTGGCCTAAGTACGGTAGGGTCGTAGGCTGTGTGCTCACCTTCACCTTCTGGGGTGTAACCATGCAACACAACCGGTACTGAAAGTCGAATCAGTATCTTCTCATGCATACATGTAACCAAGAGCGTTCTCGATCATTGAGTAAATTATGATGATGTAATTATAGATATATCCATGCATAGAGACTAATTAGTACCATGAAAAACTCTATCGGTGAAATTTCACCGGCAACCGGTGTTATCGGTGGGGTCCGATAAAATTTCACACCGAGCAAAAAATATTCGGATTTTTCTATTTTTCATCTAAATTCAAATTTCAGTTCAAGAAATCTGTCCGAAAAATTTGTCAAAATATCTGGTTCTAACGGTAGAGTCCGATAAAATTCTGAAACCATACGGTTTCCCCTGAATAGTACTAGCCTTAATTAATGCCAGAATAATTCGATCCTGCTGCTAATCAAGTATACAAAGAGCGTACGTAGCTTATTCTAGTCTGAAGACTGCACAGTGAAGCACTTTCGGTGGCTAGCTTCCACCTCAAGTGTTGCTTGGATAATACATTAATACATGCTTTCTCTTGGGTAGCTGCTCTTCCTTCCAGCAGCTGCGATAAGTGAGTGCCATAAAATTTTGAAGACATAAAGCTTTCACGGGCAAATGGTAGAAATGGTTCGAGGACAGATGACGCAAGCGAGCTCGCCAAAATTACCGTTCATCTGTCGGGGAAGACGGTGCCCTTAGGGATGGCAATGGCCCCCATTTCCTATTCCCCGATAGGGAATTCATCTATTAGGGGGCGGGTTTGGGACTACTTCATTCCCCACGAGGACAGTAATATGAAAAAAACATTCCCCATCGGGTTTGGCGGGGACGGGGTTATTCCCCTGCTCCCCATCCCCGTTCCCCGATGGGCCCCCGATACTTCATAAATTCATAGTCATAGCCCAGCCCAACTATTGTTCCCAACCCTAGCCCAGCCCAACTATTGTTCCCAACCCTAAACTGTGCAGCATAACCCTAGTTTCCATCCATTCATTCCCTTCCAGCCGCCGCCCCATCTTCAATTCTTCATTCCCTTCCCAACTCTCCCACTCTCCCAGCCGAAACCGAGAGCCCGAGTGGCGACTGGCGACTGCCGATCTGCCAACGCCTCATCCACCTTCGGTCTTCGCCTCCGGCCCTCCGCAGACGCCACTGCCGCGGTGCCGCCCCATCAGTCCCAGGCTCCCAGCCGAGAGCCGAGGCAGCCTCCGCCTTCGGCCTTCGCCTCCGCCGCCCCATCAGTCCCAGCCGAGAGCCGACGGCCCGACGCCTCCTCGGCCTTCGGCTTTCGCATCCGCAGACGCCGACCCGCCTCCGCCGACCCGCCTCTGCCGACCGGCCTCGCCGACTCCTCCTCCTCCTCCCCAACGACCGACGCCGCCCGCCTCCTCCGCCGCCATCGGCCGACCTCGCCTCCGCCTCGCCGACTCCTCCTCCTCCTCCCCACACGACCCGACACAAGCCGACGCTGCTGCCGCCTCCTCCGACGCCACCGGCCGACGCCGACTCCTCCAGCCGCCTCCTCCGGCCGGCCGAGACCGACGCCTCCTCCTCCACCCCGAGGTCATGGATGTGTTATGTGTATTAATATGAGCTTTGTTAGATTCATGCAATCTTTGTATGTATGACAATGCGATGAGTGTATCCATGAATTCATAGCTTGAGAAATTTCTCTTTGCGTAGTCAAATCTAGAAATGGCGATCGATGACGGGGATGGGGCCTCGATAACTGACGGGACGGGAACGGGAAAAATAGTAACCGACGATGGGGATGGGGACAGGGATGGGGATTTTTTTTTGTCACGGGGATGGGGATGGTCCGCTACTCCCCGACGGGGAATGACCCCGTTGCCATCCCTAGGTGCCCTACGACCACGACAGAGGCAAAACTGTGCCTAGGCAGGGGCAAAACCGGGCCTCCAGTTTCGCTAGGTCTACAGTTGAAGTCCGGCCGCCTGTAGACCGGATTTCGTAACATGTCGACTCTCGACGACTTCGTTGTATCATTTTTGGCATTATGATCGGAAGAGGGTTAATTTTGGTATTATGTCAGACAACAGTGTCATACAAGCCAAAAACTTGGAAACTACTATCCTCCTCGCTGCAAACTGCAAAGTAATAATGGAGGCTAAGAGGACAATGCATCACATACACTTGAAGCATAAGAGGACCGACCATTTGTATTGTACCTTCAATTGCACAAAACGGAGAGCACAAGCAATGGCTGCCAAAACTAGAAGATGCTTACCTAGTTGTAGTACCAAGGTGTGTGTACCTAGCAATCAAGAAAAAAAAACCTCAACAAAAGTTTGTTTTTACTAGAACACTAGAAAGAACTCAAAAGCAAAAGATCAACTCCTTTTCTTTGTTCTTTGTATAAAAAAAATCTTATCGAGACGGGGGTTGTTGATTTTGATCTTAGAAACAACCAGTAGGCAGGCATATTTGGTTCATCTTAGCTTTGTACAAGAGAGAAATACTCGCAAGAAAAGCTGAAAATAAACAATCTGCTAGGAGAGAAGAGTCACTTTGTGAAAGGCAAAATTCTCATTGAGCTCCTAACTCTTCACTCTAAACTAGAGATGGTCGGATGAGTCGTGCCATCTGAGCCGGCCCAAAGCATAAGATTGTTGGCCCGTTCCAGGTACGGCACGACCCGACTGGGTGTGTCGTGTTTGGGTTGGCATCTCGGTCCGACACACACAGTACCGTGTCGTGCGTGGCCCGGCCCAGGCACGACACGACATGGCGGCAACTAGCGTGGAGGAGGAGGACCGTGGGCTCAACCCAGACCCAGGCATGACACGTTGAGCTCATGGGCTGTGCCGTGCTAACCCAGACACGTTTAGCCTGACGGGTCAGATAATGCCCGTTTAGCCCATCTTGAGCAGAAGATTTTGAAAAATTACAATAATTCTAGAAAAATATGTAGAATAAAAAATACAAATTTAAATTTTAAAAAATAAGTTCTATATCCATAAAAGAGATAAATATATTAAAAATATAATAATAAGCTTTATTAATATTTAGATGGTTGGCTCGTTGAATTTTTTATCAAGTAAAAGCTCAACATGAGAATACTTTGACAAAGAAAAAAGAATTCATCGTGTAGCTCTGCATACATCGATGTTCTTAGTGTCATTGTTTAGTTAAAGTGCAGTAACGCTCCTGCGGTAGTGTAGTAACACTATATCTTGCGTGCAGTAACACTCTGACGGTGGTGTAGTTATAACACTATATCTTGCGTGCAGTAATGCTCCGACAGTGGTGTTGTAACACCGCGTCTTTCATGTAGTAACACTACTTCCATAGCGTAGGAATGAGCTATAAATATCTAGAAAATTCAAAAGTCCGATCGTTACCGTGCCTAAACGGGTTGTGCTGTATCGTGCCGTGCAGACCCATTACTATTCTGGCCGAGCCGAGCCGGACTATTGGGCCGAGATCACGACATAAGAATGACACGGTGTGTTGTTGTGCAGAACCGGTACAATCCGTTTAGATGGTAGGCCGGCCAACAGTGGCCAAGGATATGGGAATCAATCTTGAGCGAGATGACCCGATCTGAACTCTTCTAACACCTTTTGTTCCTTCCATCTGGTCGTGCTCCTCCCAACTCCTCCCCCATCTCCTCTTGTTGTTCTTGGCTTGGTTTCTTCAAGCAAGGGGACGCCACCTTCCTCTTCTCGCTCTCTTCCGCCACCATGGGAGAGCTACTGCGACGCGACATTGCCGCCTGGGAGCAGTGCAGGGCTTGATGGGATGGATCATGGAAGAAGCCAAAGCCTGTATGTGGTGATTGTGCAGAAGTTTGTGGGCGCAGTTACCCAACATACCAATACTTGTTTCTTTCTTTAACCTTTCACTTCTTTTCTTTTGCGCTTCTTACTCGCGTTTCTTTCTTTGTCACGTGTCGTCAAAAATCAAACTTTTTTATTAATAATTTTTTTTTCAAATTTTATTTTAAAGTAACCCGACGCACTTTATTTTCAATTCTGACACCTTTGGTCACGCCATCATCCATAGCGTGACAAAACAACATTGTCACGTCATATGATAAGTCCGCAAAAACACACTATTGTCACACCACTGGTGGTGACGTGACCAAACAACACTGTCACGTCACCACCCGTGGCATGACAAGAGTTTGCCTAGAAACGGACTGACGTGACAGTGTTATTTTGTCATACCATGGATGGTGGCGTGATGAAAGGGGTTAGAATTAGAAATAAAGTACACCGGGGTTAACCCCCCGCCCCCCCCCCCCTTTGCGAGGGGCAGTAGAGCTTCATTTTTTTCCACCGTTGTAAAAGTTAAAAGAGCACAGTAACTAAACTGTCCTTGCTCACTGGAGCACCATCAGCATTTCAGAAAACCCTATATTTTAAAGCATTAGTAATATAAAATCTCATGTTTTAGATTTTTTTTCTTCAAAAAACCCCAGGTTTTGAGGCAAAATGTTCAGAAAACCTCGAGTTTTAGGGCAAAGGTAACACAAAACCCTAAGTTCTAGATTTTTTTTTCAAAAAACTTTCGATTTTGGAGCAAAATGTATAAAAAACACTATATAACCCACCTGAGCCATCAAATACATGGCATTTTCGAGTATATACACACATTGATGGGCCCCACAGTATGCCTAGCCGTGCTGCTGTGTAACCGGTCGTCGTGCCGCCGCCTCCTCGGTCGCCGCCGGGCCTCACTCAAAAAAAACCAGTACACCACGCGATAGTCCATTTATCTCCAAGATTTGTGCAGGATACCGATACGTAATTAAAAAAACACGGTATTTTTCTCTTCTCTCATCAATGTGGCGACTGAGGAGGTGGCGGCACAACGATCGGTTACACAACAGCGCGGTTGGGCGTACTGTGGGGTCATCAATGCGTGTATATACTCGAAAATATCACGTATTTGATGGCTCAGGTGGTATACATGGTGTTTTTTTTATACATTTTGTCCCAAAGGCTATGGTTTCTTGAAAACAAATTCTAAAGCCTAGGGTTTTGTGTTAATCTTTGCTCCAAAACCCGAGGTTTCTGAATATTTTGCCTCAAAACCTAGTGTTTTTTTGAAGAAAAAAAAATCTAAAACATGAGATTTTGTGTTACTAATGCTCCAAAACCTAGGGGTTTCTAAAATTTTCTTTTTTTATTTGAACTCAACAAGTGCTACTGTTGATGGGTGAGGTTGGGGGAAAAGCGGGTGCAGTAAATATGCAAATTTACTGTTGCATCCAGCTCCTATACTGGAGAAAGGTTTTCTTCAGACTTCCACTCAATTCAACCTCTACCAATATAAGAAACTTTACTCGAATGATGCAAAGAAGGTTTTCTTCAGATTTCCACTCAATTCTGTCTTGCTACCTCTACCAGTATAAGAAACTTTACTCGAATAACTTTGCATCACGAGCATCCATTCAGAAGCCTTGATTGAGGAGGTCATCTAGTAGGCATGTGAGTGGGTCATAAATGTTCAAGTTTACAAGAATTTTGTCTTCAAAAAACGTTAACAATTTCTTCACCCAACAACCTGTCTGTCTGAGAGTTCTCATTTGACACATGCTTTACCTGGCTGTGATGGTACACACTTGTAGTTTTCTCTCTTCCGTCCATACATTTCTTGGACAGTTGGACCAGCTTTTGGACTAGTAACTTTTTGTTGTTACTCTTGGTCCAAGACCAAGACCCTACAAGCAAAGCAAATCCTCCTAGCTCTCTCTCTCTCTCTCTCGGAGAAATCCTCCTAGCTCTCCTAGGCAGTGACAGCGAATTGTTGTGTCCAATTCCTTGTTTGTTTTGTTACCCCGTCAACCAAACTAAGGCCTGTTTGGTTCAATATTAAGATGAATTAAACTAAAATTTTAGTAATACTTTGAAAATTTATTTAGCATCTGATTTAATTCTAATATTTAGTATTACACTCAAAAAATTTGGCACACGCTATTTTTCCTTGATATTTCTCTGGCGTCTCCCGGCGCCAAAAACGCTCGCCAACAATTTGGTTCGGCCTGCAGTAATTCCAGGGACAGGTGGCAGATTTATATAGGATAAGGTTAGTTCATTGATTGGTTAGTTAAATGGATTAATCAATTTCAAATGATCATATATCCTAAACCGAGTATCCGATTTATGATCCTTTTGAACCGTTGTGTTCTTTATCATTTTATCAATAAAACAAGACCCATGTTGATATATTTTAGGGCAAAAAAATAGATGTCATACGGGACTCACGTGTCATACTTATAATTTTAGCAAATTTTGGCATAACTGCAATCCAAACACATCAATTTCGATATTGCCCGTGAATTAGTATGGCTATGATCCAAACACTATTTTTTTTACCCAAGTTTTGATATTGCCTGGGTTTTGGCATTACCAAAATTTTGGTATGACTACTTGGGTCGTAAACCAAACATGCTCTAAATTTTGGTAACACCAATGAAAATTAGCTATGATTTGATTTGCTACCAATATTTGATAGTGCCAGCAAAAATTTGGTAACACCAACAAAATCTAATATCGCACATGGGCAATCCGAGGACGAGAAAATCATTTACCAAAATTTTGGTAACATCGAAATTTGGTTTGGCTGCAATTCAAACAATGTTTTTTCGTCAAATTTTGATTTTGCCCAAATTTTAGCTAGACCAAATTTTGGTTTGGTTTGTTGGAGCCCCTTGAATAATGCACCTGTAAGTCTCCCTCCACTCTTGAAGCACAAAGGCCAAGTGACATTAACAAATCACGATCATCCATTCACAAACGTTGTTAGCGAATGATCTCAATATATAGGTTATTAGGTCTTGTTCTAAACTAATACAAAAAGATGTTTAATAATGAGACTCTTTACTTCTGGTGAGGGTTCTCCATGCCATGGTGTAAACTGCAAACTTAGATATCAATCAAAGCCACATATGCTAATATCCTAGTACTAGCTAGATTACCACCATTTTCAGGTTAATCATATGCAGAACAACAGTCATCATACATGGATCTGTCCCTTACGACTTTGCCATCAGTTGCAGCTCATCTAGCTACTGCTACACAATAGTGAACTGAACATGAGTCGTACAGGCAATGATGCAAAAGATCAGATCAGACACAGTCAAATGCTATTAGTCTACTTAATTAGTCTTCGATGCAATTGCATTACAGTCTCCTCGAGCACCAGAACTTGATCAGTTGGCAGCGGCAGCAAATCGGAGCTTATCAATGCGAACGCTGAGGAGGAGCACTTCGCCGGACTCCCCGTGCAGCAAATCCGGTGGCACCATCAAGAACATCCCCTGCTCCGCCGCCGCGAACCCGCCGGAGAGGTTGCTGCTCCTCACCATCGACGTCACCAGAGCCAGGTTCTCCTTGTTGCTCGGGACCTCCACCCAGAGCTTGCACCTGAACTGGGGCGCCCCCGCCGCCGCCGCCGCGCCGTTCGTCCGGACGCACACCAGCGAGACCGCGGTGCCCGCGCCGAGCGCGCCCAGGGACACGAGGAACATGCACCGGTCTTCCTCCCCAACGAGGACGTGCCAGCGCCGCGTCGGCGTCACGGTGAGCTTGCACGGCTTCCCGTAGCGAACCTGAGCGACGGGCCAGGAGTGGACGGCGGCGAAGTGGTCGAGAAGCTTCGCCGGGGAGCTGGAGAAGCCGCAGCCGGGCTCCGGGCAGGAGCAGGGCGCGCACGCGCACTCGCCCTCGTGGCCGGCGACCTCATAGTAGATCACGTAGCTCTTGCAGCCGTACTCCTCGTAGGGGCACGGCACCTTGACGGCGCCGACGAAGGCGTCCAGGTCACCGCAGCGACTGTAGGTGGTGGCGCGGTTGCATACCGGGCAGTGGTCGCCATGGCAGCTGCAGCACACGGTGTGCCCGACCTCGCACTGCAATCACAACAAACCCACAAATCTTTGATAATATTCCTAGAAAACAAATCATTCACAATAAAAAGATTAACTTGTTTGCATCTCAGCACTGCACTAGTATTTCCCCTCACCTTGAATATGGGAGGCTTGAGGGGACGGAGGCAAGCCGTGCAGTGAAGCAATGCCACCTCCATCCTCACGTTGATCTGCGGCTCCGCCATGGCCTCCACAGGCACCAGAGCTCCTGCTGCCTCGTCGGCTTGGCTCACTTCCCCTTCTTCCCCTTCTTGCTTCACCACGCCGTTGGGGACGGCCTGCTGTGCTCTCGCCTTCTTGCCGCTCTGCTCCCCGTTTTCCATTGGTGAGCCCCTCTTATTCTGCTCGGGCATGATCTTTATATGGCCAACAACCAAACCGAGCTCCTTTTCGAGCTTGCAGTTGCAGGGTGTGAGTGGAAGTGGAGGACACCGAAGATTAAAGAGAAGCCCTTGCACAACAATACAGCTGACGAAGCATGTGATTGTGAGCGTCTGCAGGGGGGAGTGGGAGGGGTGGCCAGAGCACGTCACCTGCTGCTGCCGATCCCGAGCGTCCGCCATGTGTCCTATCGCTCCTCCCGTGTGCGGTACCTCAGTGCACGACAGATTGGTACCTCAGTGCACGACAGATTGAGAGCGAAACGGTGTTATTTTTACTATTTTATTCGCGCAAAGAAAAAGACTATTTTTGCTATTTTATTTTAAAATGATATAATTTTAGCAACAAAAAAATAGAATAAGAGCATGACATAATTATTACCGAGCGTGCAGAAGTCTTGACCGTTGCAATGGATTAGTTAAGCCATGGTGCAAGTATCTCATTCTCATTTGATATATTGTTAGATAAAAATCATTTAGGTTGCAATACTATACTGAAAATAGGAATAAGAAACACAAATTTTACATGAAAAACTCTTGCGGAAAAAATCACAGACGCACGAAGACAATATCACTATATAAGAAGATATTTACAATGAAGCTATTGCTCTACCATATGAACTACAAGACTGAATTTATAGTGGTATATGAAAAACTTCGTATAGGATTAGACTTATGAGTTAGTATAGGAAACCAAATTCGTATCACACTCAAACTCAACAATCTTTTTCTTTGTTTGTAGTGATTCATAGACTTCATTAAATGTAAGAGTATCTCGGCTGTAGAATAGTATCTTTGAACATAGAGTATGAACTAGACAACAAGCATAAAGGAATAAGACATAAATCATCATCATCATATTTTACCTCTATAGTATCTTTGAACGCTGCCAGGTGGTTCAATAATACCTGCCTTTCGCCATCTTGTGCGAATAAAGCTTCTGCTTTAAATGCATCTTGCTAGTCAGATCTTTAGTCATGCAAATCTGCTCCAGCTTCAACCATAATGTGACGACGGTCTTCCCCTTTAAAATATCTTACATAATATTATTTGGTAGATGAAGATGGATTTGAAATAAAGCCTTACAATCTTTCTTTGCTTCTCCTCAAGAGGCCATGCAGTAGATATCTTATCAATCCCCAATAAAACATCATTCAAATTGAGCTGCGCAAGAACAACTCGTATCTTAACTTATCATAGATAAAATCTTATGTCCCGATCCAGTAGCGGAAGCACGTCATACTTCGCTTCAGAGACGCCGTGCGGAAAGAAATCCGGAATTCGCTGGTATGATTTGTGAACGCGTAGCAATTTCCGGCTTAATCTCAAGAGGCAAGATAGTTAATCACAAAAGACGAAATAGCTAATTAGAAGAAAAAAAGGACGCAATAGCGCTGGCCGATTCCTTCTTCAATTCTTTTTTTTTTTGTTTTTTCTTTCGCTTCTGTGTCTTTTTTGGCTGACAAAAGGTGCTGTTGCTTTCGACTTGAATCAAGTTGTGCGCTTCTTGCTGATGTTTCTCGGGTCCTGTGCGTTTTATTTCTGTTCTTCTCGCTCGTATCTTCCGAGCTTTCACACCATGTTACAAATAATGCACTCAAAGATAGAACAATAGACACAAATCTTAAGTGAAAAATTATTGCGGGGAAAAATCACAAACGTACAAATACGATATCATTATATAAGGAGATGTTAGCTATGTAGCTTTTGCTTTACCTTATGTACTACATGACCAAATTTATATTTGTATATAAAAGACTTAATGTACGATTAGACCTACGAGTTGAAGTAGAAAATCAAATTCGTATCATATTCAAACTCAATGATTTCGTATTATAACACATATTAGCAACCTTTTGTACAGTAGCAAACCACAATTGGCGTTTAACATTTTAATTACACAACCTTTTGGCAATGTAGCAAACTACAACAGCTCGTTTTTTTGACCGAAGAACTTACCGGTCGTCGGTCCTCTTTTCAAGAGTTTTTGGCACGGTTGGCGCTCTAAATAGCAAAAATAGTCCTCTTTTTGTGTTAAATACAAAAATAACACATTATCCGTGTACCAGTAGACTGAAGTCGCCGTGCGGACGACATGTCACTGAGTCTAACCCGTGGGGAATAGACGGGTCCATCCCTAGGGACATGGACAAGGTTTTTGAAATTCGTAAACATTGTTTCTTACACTATTTAGAACAATATTGAACGCTTTCGAAAAAATTCAGCCGATACCTATGCTGCCTACAGGTATCACACACCTTAGCTCGCTAGCATGGCACTCTTGGCTTTTCATGGCCAGTGCATAAGCACATGGTGCTGCAACGACAGTTGTCGGTTGGTACTTGGTAGAACACTAGTCAGTCTAGACCTGTTCAGGTCGGGCCCAAAAAGCCTGGTTTGCAGTTCCAGTGCAAGGATAATTGTCTTATCACTGCCACTAGACCTGTTCGGGTCGGGTCTAAAAAGACGGGTCTCAAACAGGCAGCTCCGAGTCCTGATCGGTTGAAAAAATGTTTCATCTAATTAAAATATTATTTTAATTTTTTGAATAAAAATAATATTTAATTTATTTTGAGAATATATTTTTTATTTTTATTGCATTTAGCAGCCTTTTCGGGCTTTCGAGCCTGGGCTAGGCCATCGGGCCAAGTCAATCATGAACAAGTCTACTAGTTGCCATCTCGAATTAGACCTAAGCGAGTCATGCACTCACCAAGAATACGATGAGTTGCTTTCTTTTGTATCTTCTTAGTCATTGTTGTATAATTGTTTGTCAAATAGGCCTTAATACTCCAATTTTTCGTGTTTCTCACCCAAGTTCAACACCTTCGATTGTACTGCTTTGGATTTAATTTCAGTATCAATTACTTGCCATCTATTCTATGTTATCACCTCCATGTCAAATTTACTTTATAAATTCCTCTTTCATTTATTTACTTATTTTGACAACATGCATGATATACTACTACACTAGAATGCTTACCAATAAGGCTTGCATATATACTACATGCATGACTGCATAACCAGATCGACCACATAGATGTGCAGTGAAATTCTGAACCACCTTAATTTGCACTAGCAAAGATATATTAATTCCCAAGAATTAATTTAAGTGTCTACACAGTTGCATCCATATCATAAACTATTTCATAACACATTTTGAAAATAAAATCAAAGTCTAATTCACGAAAGCCTTTGCTTAGTATGCCTATGACTGTGGACATGGGTTGAGCATGGGTGTTGGCTGCGAAAGCACAAGCCTGGCCCACTTTGCACACCACAAGTCTGTTGAGAGAAGTAGAGACCAGAGAGATGGGGAATTTGGAGGCATGGAGTGATTCAGGGAAGGGACAAGGGGGTGACAGTTTTAGAGCATGATGGGTGGGGCCAAAGCAATAAAAGGGAAAGAAAAATTTAGGAAGAATCAAGACAATTTCCAGAAAATTAAGAAATGAGTATAAGGCTAACCAGGCTCCAACTTTATTTAGAAACTTGGGCAAATAAAATGTATCGAACGCGTACACGACAATCTCTACTACTTAAAAATTGGAGTTGGTGGTCATCCGTCCTCCCTTCCCCCTCTCGCTTGCAGCAATTGGCACCGACACGTGGGCCACTGCAATCCACAACCTCTCCTCTCGCGGCCATGCCCTCGACTCCCCCAACCGCCCACCACTTCCCCTCCACATCAGCCATTGCCGCCCACCCTCACGCCCTACCTCGTATGCACTGCCCTCCTTGTGCCGCCCGCCGCCCCTAATGCATCTGCCGCCAGGTCAAGCCTTTCATGCTGCTGTCGCATTCCTAACTCTATCTGCTTTAGAAGAGTAGAGTTATATGTGGGGATGATGATCATCTTCAATGGCGTATGATCCTTTTTATAAAATAAGGAATAAATTCGGCGCGTGAGATAAAGAGACGTATCGAGGAGCCAAATCGGCATTGATGCGACGAAGAGACGCATCGGCGACGACGGTAACAAAGAAAGCACTCATCGGGCGACGAAAAAACTCACCGGGAGCTGTAGCAATATTACCACAGACGGTTATAATTAACAACCGTCTGTGAAGTCTTCAATTATCACAGGCGGTTCATGTTTAGAACCGTCTGTGATACTTCACAGACGGTTTTCAATATGAACCGTCTGTGATATTACCTTTTCACAGACGATTTTTAACACATCCAGTTACACAGACGGTCTCTTAACTAAAACCGTATGTGATTGCATGTAATATAGACGGTTTTGGTCAACCGTCTGTGATGAAACGTCCAGTATTAGTATTTTTGTAGTAGTGTGTATCATTTGTTACATCTTCTGTTTACTGTACTTGCACCAAACATGTGTTGCTATCCTTGGCATCAAGGAAGATCCCCATTAGCAAAGCAGATGGCCACAACGAAGCTATGAAATCTTCCATGCTTCCTCTTGCTATGTTTACCATGTTACCACCACTAGGCTTGCTGTCGTGCTCAACACGAAGTGAAAAGCACGCTGCTATCTTTAAAAATGGCATACTAACTAGAAACATATGCCAATGTCTATATGTGTTCTATGACGTGCTATTACATATTATCAGTATTTTAGTTCAACCATAGTCGACTCACTTACCAGTATGGCACCACTTCATATGTTTCGTGACAATATAATGACGCCTATTATTACTCAACTCCAGTGGCGGAGCCAAGAATATATCACTGGGTGCACACTTTAAGGACGAAAAAAAATCTTGTACGACACATATGTAATTTCATAAGTCCAACACAATTACACAAAAGAGTTTAAAATTAGTTAATAATACAATACAAATAGTTCAAATAAAATCTTACATGAATTAAAGAGGCCTAAATAGCTAATGAAAATCACAATACCACACGACGCGATCTTGTTGTTTGTGCTTCACTTTCCGATTGGGGTTGAGATTGAGATGGTGCATTCACAGATGGAATTGAAGAAGCCACAACCAAAGCCAATTCATTTCTAATTATACCTGCTTGAGTTCCTCCTCCTCCTTGAGTTTGAGTAGTTTCTGTTTCAACAGATTTTGGCTTGACTGTCTTGTTATCTCGAAAAAAAGAAATGATATCTCTATTCTTTTTCATTTCAAGGATTCAACTTGCTCTACATATACAAATCACATGAGTCATAATGGCATTTAGATAATTAAATTGGCTGTTTATAAACTACAAAAGTTGTTCTGAACTTGTGATTAAATGCAATCCTAATTCCTAAAGCTTTACTCCACCCATTGGACTTTCTATGCAATGTATAAAACAAGCGATACTCCTCTAATTCTTCTCTTTAGTCTTCGTGACTTCATCTGATCATCTCTTTGCCGCACGTGGGTTGTTGTTCGAATGGAGCCGCCTCGGTGCCTCCCCCTTGGCGCCGGGCCTGGGCGTCGGCCGCCTTGCCTGGCCCGGTGCCGCTCCGGCGCTCCTCCCTCTGCGGCCGAGCGCCCTGCCCTAGCCCACCTGCGCGGCTGCGCCGCCCCCCTTGGCCCTCCCGGCCTCCCCCAAATCCAAATATCCAATCCCAATCCCCAGAGAAGAGCGTCCACGGGCGACGGCGGCGGCAGACTGGCGGAGGAGGAGCCGTCGAGCCGAGGAGGTCAGGAGGAGAAGCAAGGAGGCGCTGCTGGCTGCCCTACCTTGGTGACGGTCTCATCGTCCTCGGCCTCTCGACGACTCGACACCGGATGCTCTCGTCGTCCTCGGCGGCGGGCGGTGGCAGAGGAGAAGCAAGGATGCGGCGTCCTCGGCGGCGACGGACTTGCGGAGGAGCCGAGGAGGAGCCAGGAGGAGAAGCAAGAGGTGAGGCGGGCGGCGTCAGGAGGAGAAGCAAGCTCCAATGGGCAAGGACCACTGACCTAAAGATGGATTAGGGATTGGGCTGAAATAGATGTGCTGAATTGGAGATTGGGCTGAAATTGATGGGTTGAATTGATACATATATATAATCAAAAAAATACAATATTTTTTGGAGTGCCCGTGCTGAGGCACCCCCTGACGCCGCGCCTGCTCGACTCACTTACTTATATCGCGATGTATTACAGAATATCCATCTAATACGAAAAGCAAGATTACATTTCTCTTGCTGCTCATATTTCATACATTGCATATCCAATTACATTATATCATATCAAACACCCTACAGACCACCGCCGAGTGTTCTATATTCTACGGCTAGGTGAGGCGTAGCGCGTCTGACCATCTAGTTTCCTTGATAATTCCAAACCGTGGGGTGCATATCTCAACACAATACTAGTACATCTTGTACACGTAACATTGTTTGATATGTGCATGTTGGATTCTCCTCGTTCAAACTCACTGCAACCGATCTCTATCTATTTGTTGCGAACATGCGTGCATGGGTCTCGCCGAACTGGATGGAGTCGATCCGTTTTCGAGAGGAGTCGTCGGGGCTGCACTTTCTGATCTAGTCTGTATAAGAGACACGGAGACTTCCCTGGAAAATACAGAACAAAACAGTAGTAGTCATCTTCCTCCTCTACATCTCTCTGTTGCCACAGTGTTGAGCCGACGTCCGTAGCATATACTAGGCATATTTTAAACACGGGGAGTTTGATAATATTTTGTACTTACGAGATGATGTGGAGCTCTTATATACCTTATTTTGTACTCAGGTTTTAAGGAAGTTTATATTGATTGAAACCAATCCTACACTATCCACAGAGCATTAGAGTCCAATTAACACCCACTTAACGCGCCAGCTTTTTCAAAGAAATTGGGCCCAATTCACTTCACCCCATCCAAACAGGTGGTCCTAAGCTTGGTAGAAGAGCTCCTACTCACATTCCGCGTGATTAGCTCAGTACAGTCCTAAGCTTAAATCCTGGCATTCCGCCATTGCATGAGACCAGAGTGGTTAGTAAGATAATACACACAGATGAGACAACGAACAACTACTTCTCAAGAGGGGGGAAATCTGTAAGCATTCATTCTATTGACCACCACAACGGCAACAATCCAGGCAGGACTAACAACATTCCCCACTCTTCATTTCTCTCAATTCTGTATGGAAGCACCAAGAATTCCATCAGTTCTATAAACAGTCGCGCTAGTCATTCGACTGATCACTACTAATTACACTGCCTACTATCAGCTTAGGTATCCCCACCGTAAGCTCTCTGGCTTGCAACGACGCTAGTACGCAGTGAGCCAGCCCTTGAAGCCATGACAGTTACCAAAAAATCTGGAAAGAATAAACCCATCTGTCACCTTGGCCGTGTGCTCATAACCCAGGTGCAAAAATGCTGGCCCTCAGGAAGCGGAATTGCTGTAAGTTCTAGACACACGGAGAGCCCCTCTGTGCAAAATGAGAAAAGCTCAACGCTTCAACTGCGGGAAGTGAGGCCTAAGTCTCGTGCTTCAATGCTGCTATTGCTTGCATGAGTTGTTGCCTGACTTCGATTCTTCTAAGATCCGATTCATATATTTGCGGAACTTCTCAGCTTCGGGTCCAGGTCTTACAATGTTGACGTTGCTCCACTGGGAACATGGATCATTGAACCACCTCTTTCTGCCTGTGCACCACGCACCAGGAACAGGTCTGTCACGCCAACGCCACAGTATTTTCTCATCAATCTTGTCCAATAGATGTTCATTCTCTCGAAACTTCCTAGCAAAAGGTACCCCGCTCTCCACTATCTCATCAAAATGTGTAATATTCAGAAAGCGGGGTTCCATCTGAGGTGGATCGTCCCACACCATGTACCGCAAGTCATTGTTCACTGTAGAATTACGGAAATCCGAGTTGCATACAACTGAGTGGAAATACCCTTCCAGAGGCAGCATCACGTTTGTGAAGTACATGAGAAGGGTTCGAGGGAGATTCTCCCAACCAAAAATGCAATACTCTATAAAGCGCCGGTTTAGAATGACCCACGGAGAACCTACCAGAATGGGAGGGAATACATATAAGTCAGAACTATTTGATCAAAAGGAAGGAAAATGAAGTGGAAAGAGAGATAAAATACCTGTGAAGAATTTGAAACCATCAGGAGTTGACCGTTTCTCTGTGGCTTGGAAGAACTGATTCCTCCCTGCCAAGTATATTCCAGCATCTACTATGATTGGTTGGACTCTCTGAGACCTGCAACAATGTATTGGTGAAACTAATACCAGTGCAGCTAAATTCTTGCTAAGTTCAGACAGAACATACTCTTTCCATCCAATGTCACTGGTGTGATCAATGAAGTTGAGGTGTCTTGGCACAGAGGAGAAGACATGAATCAAGTCTGCAGCATGAGACAACATAAAAGAACATATCAGAAAAGTCAAGAACCCTCAAGCTGAATCAATTACCATAAACAAGAGCAATCAGTTGAAAAATATTCACACATGCAACAAGCATCAAATTAAAAGGTAAAGGTCATATGCAAAACCGAAACAACTCAACAGATGTTTATTGAAACCAAGTCAGCAATATAATTGAAACCAAACACAGATCAACAAGGTAGGGTTCCTTAGGGGAGAGAGAGAAAAGGACAGGCGGAGCAAGGTGTGGGAACTACATATGCATATTGGAACTAGCATATCACACGCATATTTCAGCAGTAAAAATACAAGATCTACCGACAAATCAAAATACATGGTGAGGTCCAGGTAAGGGTGAATATAGATATTCTACTTACTATACTACGGAGAAGATAACAAGGTAACATGTGTTCATAAATACCATATTTGTATTTTTTTTTTAAAGCAAGTATGCTAACCTCAGAAAAATACAAAGTACATTATGGACAAGCTAAGGAACAAGTGTACAATATAACTACAGAGCAACAACAGCACATGGATCCTGCATATCAACGTGTAGTGAATCTATAAAAGATGATCTTCATTTTCAAGTGACTATGTTACATTCCTGTAACGATTTTGGGGAAGGATTTGGGAACGGGAAATCAGGAGAGGAAGACTTGGGGAGAAAGAAGAACGAAAGGGGGAATTCTCAATACTCAATTCAGCTGTTGACTCGCTTGTCCAATCCATCAGAATCATGTTGCTGAAATTTTAGTGTTTCCACACTCCCGCTGACTCCTGTGCTCCATCCGTCAGTCACAGGCTCTCCTCACACCAGCTAGATTATAACTCATGAACAATATTTCTCACCAGCCATCTTCCTCTCACTCTGACAGTGGGACTCCTGGTCAGTTTTGAACTCAGATCTCAGCATTTCTTGAACTGCCCTTAATTTTTGCTGCATCGCCTCTCAGGAGGGGATGATCCATAACAAGACTACAATAGTACCTCTTTGTAAAAGAAGAAGAAGAAGAAGATAATAATAGCTTGTAAACAACAGGGAAGCAGACAATGCCACTTAAATACAATAGCTTTGTCTGCAGGGAAGCTTAAAATGCATCAGAGTAACCATAGGATTTCTATATTCAAGGAAACACACAAGGTTATTTTACGAAGACAAAATACTTCGAACTTGGCTCAAGTTAAGTACGATTCAATTCTCAACTGGATGTTGTTACTTTGCTCCAAATATTGTAAAAAAAATTCTTTATTTGACAAGCTAAAGTCCATATACTAGAGATCTATTTGGTGACAGGTTTGCTTACAGGCTTACAGAAGTAGCAGTTGGGCACTCAACTAATCCAGCAAGCAGCTTCTTGAGAAAGTTCCTCATATTGGTACATGTTATGGTTGTGGGCCAAGCCGGCTAACACCCGCAATGCAACAATAGTAAGGATTAGTTTGAGTAGTAATTGTATCAGAGTCTAGTAAATTAGGATAGTTTGGGTAGTAATTGTATCAGAGTCTGGTGGTGATGATGATTAAAATCTATAAATATTTCTTTAACATTTAATTAAATACCACATAGCCCTTATGGTAGTAACCCTCGTAGTTAACGACCCCTGTGGTTGTCAGAATCCCAAGGGTTGCTCCACGAGTACCCTGATCGGAGAGGCACTATACCTGTTGCCTGACCAAATAACTGCTCTTTGGACTGGTACTTAGACCCGATTCTAAGTATATTCCTTCTGTGTAATGAATGAGACACGTGTCTTATCTGCCCCAAACCACACGATGCTTTTCAGCCCTAAATCATTGACAATAACTACTACACAGTGTCGTCTCCCGTTGATACCAACCGGCGATCAGTTGGTGTTTTACTAACAACAACTGCCTCCCCGACCAAACGCGTCACTTCCAAAAGGTTTTTTTAAGGGTGGATGACGAACAGAAGAGGAGGAGGATTTGAAGAACAACTGAAGCACAACAAGCAAATCGAAGGAGTAGACAAGTGATTCAACATCACTATAGACAATTCACTTTCTCCAAGTAATATACTCAGTGTAATTAGGACTAGTTTGTCGCCTTCCAAAGGCATTCCTGTAAAGACCAGTTCATTGCAATAAAAAGCAACCATATTCTCATCCAAGAATTCTTAGCCAATTTTTTCATTTCATTTCGTAAGATCAGCGACTTGATCGTCGACAGGTGGTAAATTAGGATAGTTTTGAGTAGTAATTGTATCAGAGTCTTAGTCAGTTTCGTATTGAGTTAGGAAGGAATTCTTTCCCTAGTTGGATTGTTAGATGATTATCTAATTAGGAAAGAAATAAGATTAGTTAGGATGGTAGAGATATAGATCGGATTAGTTTCCTTTAAATTAGAGATTGTTTCCTTTAAGTTAGAGATTAATTTCTTAGGCGTAAGTCAAGCCCTCCCTATATAAGGGACAACGTTGTATCTTCTTGAGGTAAGCAATGAATAAACAAAGTTCCTAGTCTCTCCCGTATTCGGGAAGAGCCCCGCCGTAGTTAGATGAGGGCGAGTGTCCCACCCTCGGTCCTTAGACCTGTACCAAATGATACAATTACTACTCAAACTATCCTAGTTTACTACCAGATACAATTAGTACTCAAACTATTATAATTTACTTAAACTGATCCTTGCTATTTTTGCCTTGCGGGTGTTGGTCCGTGGTCAGCTTGGCCCACAACCATAGGTCCATAACAGTACAAGACAATTATTTGCATGTGACCGATAACTAAAATCTAGAGGCCACACATGAACATCACCCAAGAAGAAAGCTGATAGTGCAAATCAGAGCCACATAAGTTGATTTTTTCAAGATAAATCTACACGAGGCTACTAGCATACATTCTTGCAGTGATATATCATGTTGTCTTCCAAAGTTTCCATTTCTTATTGTCTCTTCCCACCTATTCACCACCAATGCATTGTTTCACTGTGCCCATCTTTCACATGCTTGCATGAACACGCGCTCATTCAGTCATTTGTAGCAAATCCACATTTTCACTAAAAATAAAATGCATTAACATTATCAAACTTGTCTAATTTCTTAATGGTATGAAATTTGCCGCTTGATGTCTTTCTAGAATCTAGATGAAAATTGGTTATATATGATGTACGATGCTCCAACGTTGACTATGTAATTTTCACCAAAATATCCCCATGTTTGCAAGAAACAACTTCCCTTCTTTAATCTATACAATTTGCTCCTTGTTAATCAATGTGCCTCGTCATAATGGATTGGGTCAAGAAAACTGACAGTCTAAATCCACTTGGATCCCAGTACAGCAATTAATGTTAGTTTTTTTTAGCATGCCACAGGCACATTCAGTGTTCACCAAGGCGCTAGGCGTCTAGTGCCTAATCGGCGATTAGGCAGGCAAAGCGGGAGGGTGTCGCCTAGCGCCTAGCACCGCCTAGGCGGCTGCCTTTTAGAACACTGGGCACATTACTGCTAATTTTTAACCCAACACATTTAGACATGAAAAAAAGTGGATCAGAATACCAAAAAGAAAAAGGATCAAAAGGACATATTTGATATTTTTCGCAGAGGTTCTACCACCCAATTCCAATTGAAGGTATAGCAAGAGAGTTGACAGCTGCATTTATAACTACCATAAAATGAACGGCCATATGGGTAATAGCTGCATGTCACAGCTAGAGTTGCATAGCTCATGACTGACAAGATTGAGGAGCTTCAGTATGAATAGAAGAATAGAAATAAGTCATGAGTGGTTGAGCTGGACAACAGGAACAAGGACATAGAAATTGAAGAAGACAACATACCAATCTATAGTATATTGTGGTACTATATTTCCACCTAGGGCAGCTTTCGTACCGGTGTCCAAAAAAGATTCCAAACAAACAACTATGTTCTTCCAAGTCACCTAAACCTAACACCACCACCAAGTAGGTTCCTTCCTAGTGCCTCGGTCCTTTCAGGTATAATTATGCATCTAATTGTACAATGTGACAGGAAACATTAAACACCACTTAAACCAAGTTCACATCATCTAGTAAAGAACACAAATTTAATTTTTAGCTACAGCACTACCGGAGACGCTTCCCTTGCAAATTCTTGACCTGTACGTACTTCACAATTGACCTCAAATTCAAGAAAAGAAACGCTTCCAAAACGCAATTTTGAGAAAGCATACTTCTATAATATCGACCAAATGAAGGCCTCAGACTTGTGTTAGATCCGGACAAGACCGTGCTGGAAAAACGCATCTTACCCAAACAAATCGTGCTAAATAGAGCCGGAACATTTTGAATCTTACCGTCCTGGGTGACAAGGGGGTAGTCGGCGGCGTTGAGCGTGACAAACCAGTCCCACTCCGCATCCAGCCGGAGCAGCGCGGCGGCTGCTCGGAGCGTGGCGGCGAGGCCGGAGGATCCCATCGGGGTGCCAGCGGTGGGGCGCCCAACGACATCGACGTTCCCGAACGCGCGCACGGCTGGGGCGGCGTGCGCGACGGCCGCGGCCAGCTCGGCGCGCTCGGACTCCGGCGCATCCGCCGAAAGGTGGAGCAGGTACCGGTTCCTCGGGTGGTACACCGCGAGGAGCAGCCGCAGGAGCTTCCTCCCCTCCCCGCGGCCGCCTGCCAGCAGGTACGCGAACGAAGGTGGCGCGGCAGCTCCGCGGCGAACGTAGGAGGGCGGCGGGAGGCGCGCGAAGAGCGCGGAGGAGGCGGAGAAGCCGGAGAGCGCGGAGAGGAAGAGCAGGAGCGAGACGAAGGATACGGAGACGAGCGGGAGGAGCCACTTGTCGGCGGCGCCCATTGCCAGCCGGCCGGTCCCGGCGTCGGGAGCAAGGCGCGCTGCAGGAGAAGCCACAAGTCACTGCCGCCGCATTCGGTGCTAGGATTCCGGCGACTGCCGGAGCGGCGGTGGGATTAGGGTTTGGCGAGATCCCATCGGGAGGGAAATGGCGAGATCGGGTAGGCGAAGCTCTCCTCGCGTACGTTTCTTTCGCACAGCGAGAGGGAGGCGGGCGTGAGGCGCCTGTCGCTTTGTTACCAAGCGGCGCAGAGGGGACCGGTGGCCGCGTCGACACCGATTGCTGTGACGTCACTGACATGCGGGCCTCGCAACCAATGGCCCAGTAGTCAGTGGGCTCATTCTGGGTGGTGTTAAAAGGGGCTCGTGGGAGTGGGGCCCGTGGTTCAGAGGGACGGGGAAGGGGGTGGGTGGTCGGATGGGGCGAGCGGCGCTTGCTTCACTCTCACCGACACTGACGCGTGGGGCACGGGAGTCAGTTTGTTATTACACGGCAGTTGGGGAGGAGGTTTCGTGGCATGACGTATCAGTGAGAGAGTGGGGCCCGGATGTCAGTGACCGAGGCCGAGGCCGAGGCTTCGGGAGAGCTGGGGTGTTGGATTGGACGGCCGACCGTTTGTAGCTTTGCCTTGGTTGTAGTAAACGTTTTTGCTGGATAAGTTATTAAACCCGGTCCGACCCGCTCGTTGGACCGGAGAAAAACCAGGAGAACCCAAGCCCTGGCCCACTGCTTCGATCACAGGCCCAATGAAACAAAACATACAGGCCTGGCCCACCACACAAAAGGCCCAGTCAGCAATCCCCTCCCCATCTCAAATCTCATGCCGCAACAAACTAACCACCACCACACGAACTGACGAACACCGCAGCTCGCTCGAGTCGAGGAGGCAAGGCCAAGGCTAAACCCCTCCCTCTCTCGCTGCCCGCTCCCACTCCTCATTGGACTCCGCATCCTTGGAGAAGCTTCTGGAACGATCGGCGGAGGGAGATGGAGATCAGGGGGCTGGGGCAGCTCCTGGCGGCGCTGGCCGCGGCGCTGTTCGTCCGCGCCATCGCGGGCCCCGGCCCCGCCCTCCTCCCGCCCACGGAGGACACGGAGGAGGAAGGCGCCGACGCGGAAGCCGGCGGGGTACCGCCGGTGACCATACGGTGGGCCCGCATCACTTGCGCCCTCAAAAACAAGCGCGGGGACATGGTGAGTCAGTCGATACCGCCGCCGCCGCCTCAATCGTCCCCTCTCGCCGGAGTTGCGCACCCGTGCTAACCCATGCGCACGAAACCCTCGCATTGGTCTCGTCATCCTCTCGTTTGGTTAGTGAAGGGCCACGTGTAGTACTGTAGTCTTAGTGACTGTCACTGGGGCCTACCTGCTGGGGCCGTTGACTTGTTGACCACTCCATGTGGCACACTGGCACTCGACACTGTAGAACAAGTTGCTTAGTTTTGTTTTGTATGGGCTGACCGGACAAGTCATTGCACCAAGTAACTGGGATGAATCATGAATCCTTAGTGTTTGAATGCAGTTTCAAACTATGAATATATACTTTACCTTAAAGAAACATGCACTTTACCTCATGTACATACTATATGTAGATTGATTGTCGTCAGCTCATCACTATGTCTTGGGCATGCGCTTGTTTGCATTAATGCTTATGACAAGCATGCTTTGTAATTGTCAGGCAAGGTTTTTGCTGTCCAATTTGTCCGGGGAGGCGAAACCAGGGAGGCTGCTAGCGCTCATGGGGCCATCAGGGTCCGGCAAAACAACTCTGCTCAATGTGCTAGCAGGGCAGCTCACAGCATCACCTTCCTTGCACCTTTCTGGGTATCTGTACATCAATGGCAGGCCTATGTTGCAAGGAGGTTATAAGTAAGCTACGGTCATGCAGTTGATGTATCATTTTTACTCAGGTTTGAGGAAAAGAACTCATGATTGTTTCCTTCTGTAGGATTGCTTATGTGAGGCAAGAAGACCTTTTCTTCTCACAGCTTACGGTACGGGAAACGCTCTTGCTTGCTGCTGAACTTCAGCTTCCTGACACGATGGCTCCCGAGAGGAAGGAGAACTATGTCAATGATCTTTTGTTTCGTCTTGGTTTGGTAAGTGCTGCCATTTTGGTTATTGTTTGAAGAAATTGAACCAACTGATTTTAGTACGACTCATTAATTGTTATATATGAAACTATGCTTTCAAGCACTGGTACTGTTATTACTTTGTCGAATCAACATGCAAAGCATGGTGCGTTGATGATTGATCAATAGAAGAGTGGTGTGTTAACTCTATTTCTTTTATTACAACCGTTCAAAGGTCAATTGTGCTGATTCTATTGTGGGTGATGCGAAAGTACGTGGAATAAGTGGGGGTGAAAAGAAGCGTCTCTCGCTTGCATGTGAACTGATTGCTAGTCCTTCAGTCATCTTTGCGGATGAACCAACAACTGGTACTTTACCTGATTTTACCCTTTTTTTTTGTTTCCCTGGTTGAATAAGCCTTCTCTTTTATTTCTAAATGTTGTTTGTAGTTAAGACATAAACTATTTGAATGACAGCTACTGTGCTGAATTCTGATCACTTCTTCAAATGTAGCAAATGTTTGTAAATATTTTGTTAATATTATGAAAATCATGTTACAATGTCATCAATTGAGATACCACTTTTTCCCATGCCTCAAAAATTGCTCTCAGATGATGATGATTTGAGCTGATTTTATTGCTTTTCTGATCCTAAAATTGTTACTGTAATGGTTAACATAAGATGTAGCATCGCCTTGTTCACTTAGTGGTTTCTTTTAGGCTTTCTTTTTCCTACATCACCACCTTGGTAATTGCCTAATCAGTCTTATTGTCGAATGCTCAGGATAAATGTGTTCTTTTATGTTCTTCAAGCTACAGGTTTCCTGATTAAATTGTTGAACTTTCATGAGAGTTAGCATAATTCTCCTTAAATTCTATCCTGAATATTAGTAATTAAGATTTGTTTGGTCATTTTATATGACAAAAATGTAAAGTATGAACTGATAGCACGTTAATTTTGTGTATGTTTGTGGTTGTCCCTTTAGGCCTTGATGCATTCCAGGCAGAGAAGGTCATGGAGACTCTTAGACAGCTTGCAGAAGATGGACACACTGTGATCTGCTCTATACACCAGCCAAGAGGTTCAGTCTATGGCAAATTTGATGACATTATACTACTGTCAGAGGGAGAAGTTGTATACATGGGGCCTGCAAAAGAAGAACCGTTAACATACTTTGCATCATTAGGGTTGTTATTCTATCACCCTTCCTGTTCCTTCCTGACATTTCTTGGTGTGTTCTTAAGTATGATTTTTCCCAATGATTTCTGCATGTACTGAATATATGTACTGTGCTCATTTTATTTATAATATATAGAATAATCTACTCAGCCTCTTGATGTATATTGATTGCCTGCACTTGCTACAAATAAAATTAACTACTTTTAGCCATTGACCACATTCATCCTTGTTAGAGCGGATGTGCGGCCATTTAAAATTTCAATATTCACTAGGCTAGAATTTTTTACACGCTGACTCCTGCTTGTTTACCTGTTTACACCATGAAGCATGCTTTTGGCCTATTTTTCCTGTAAGTTTTGATCCATTGTCATTTGTGTTCATTTTATTGCTATGTATATTATCAATATCTTGTGTTTACTGATTAATAATAACTTGAGTTTGATTACTTCATCAGGTATCAGTGTCCTGATCATGTGAACCCTGCTGAGTTCTTGGCTGATCTCATTTCCATCGATTATAGCTCAGCTGAAAGTGTACAGTCATCACAGAAAAGGACTGAGAACCTCATTGAAGAATTTGCTAATAAAGTTCCATTCACTGAATGCAACACTTCAGTCACAAAATTGGAGGGCTCTGAATTTTCTGCCAAACTTGTTCAGAAGTCCACTACTAAGCAAAGACGTGGTTGGTGGAGGCAATTTCGTTTGCTGTTTAAGAGAGCATGGATGCAGGTTCGTCATTAAACCTTGACACCTCGTTGATTGAGTCTTCCAGCTTCACCATTTACTATGTTTCTACTGCTGCCCTGAAACAAGTGGATAAGTTTACGTTTTCTTTGGTGGGAAATTTCCCAGGTACTTATGAAGCTACCTATCAAAAGTTCGTTTGCCAACAGATGCTTTTAGGCAGCCTAAGTAAAATCAGATTTATAATGGACTAAATTCAGGAGATTCAGGTTTAGCGTATCACTAAAGTAGACTGCGGTGGCATGATTGAGCTTTCACCAACTCTGTGCCTCAAATAGGTGTAACACCTAACTACCGCATGAAACATACAAGTAAACAAGAAAGCTCAAGATACTGACAAAAAAAAGATTGGGAGAGTGGTTATTTGGCTAATGTTCAAACCTTTTTACTTGGGTAGCTGTTATATATCTGAGCACAGTTACCTAGATGGTGTTTAGCTGAATATTGACTATCACGCTGTGATTGGTTGCTTCTGATAATGGCATAGGACCTTCTGTGTTTTAGGCTTTTCGTGATGGACCAACAAACAAAGTGAGGGCAAGAATGTCTGTTGCTTCAGCAATTATATTTGGATCGGTGTTCTGGCGAATGGGGAAAACTCAGACTTCCATACAAGACAGGATGGGACTTCTTCAGGTAGAATATCTTGGATCTTTGATGACTCCTTGAGTTGAATTGCTAGTTTGTGCACATTTCAGATTCTGGATCTATGCAACACACTCATTTTCTTCTAATATTTGACTTTTCGTATGACTGTTTCCATTATATCTCCAAGAACAACTTATTTGAATAATGTATGAACATTTCCTGATTTTGATCTCTCTCCTTTTTTTATTACGAGTTAAGGTGGCTGCCATAAACACAGCAATGGCTGCACTGACAAAGACAGTGGGAGTTTTCCCGAAAGAGCGGGCTATAGTTGACAGAGAACGGGCAAAAGGTTCCTATGCACTAGGACCATATCTCTCTTCTAAGTTGTTGGCCGAGATTCCCATTGGGGCAGCATTTCCATTGATATTTGGATCCATTCTCTATCCAATGGCTAGACTTCATCCTACATTTTCTAGGTCAGCATTATTCTCAATCTAATTTGGCAATGCTCTGAGGCACCATGGTACATGCCACATAGTAGAATTTGACGATGTTTTGCTTATGCACGATCTAAACAAACTTTTCATGCGGCATTCAGATTTGCCAAATTCTGTGGAATTGTGACTGTTGAATCATTTGCCGCGTCAGCCATGGGTCTTACTGTTGGAGCAATGGCTCCTACAACTGAAGCTGCAATGGCTCTTGGGCCATCACTTATGACAGTGTTCATTGTTTTTGGAGGATACTATGTTAACCCTGATAATACCCCCGTCATATTTCGCTGGATCCCAAGAGTATCTCTGATTAGATGGTAATACTCTTTCTTGTGATACTTTCGTTGGTTCCTAGCATTAGCCTGGGATAGCTAACAATCAGATGTTCTTCTTTTGCCATTGTTTTTCAGGGCCTTTCAAGGGCTTTGCATTAATGAGTTCAAAGATCTGCAATTTGAGCAACAACATTCCTATGACATTCAAACTGGCGAACAGGTATGACTATTCATGTGAAAGGTGGTTTTACTATGACAAAGAAAAAGATAGTCAAGTTCCAGGGAAATATTGCTTAACCTAGGTTGACATTTGAATGATAATGGATTCAAATGAAAAAAGGGCTTATATTATACATTATTCAAGTATAGAATGGTCATGGGTATTTTTATATGTCAAGCTAATAGCACATTCTAGATTGTCTCAATTGAATATTTCCTTGAATTGTGGAAATTTCTCAAAAATAGGGGGAAAGGGATGCACCTTTGGCATATTATTTTATTGAAATAAATGGCCTGGTTTTGAAGGGTTGCTTCTGTGTGGCAGGCCCTGGAGAGGTTTTCGTTAGGAGGAATTCGCATTGCGGACACACTACTTGCACAGGGTAGGATCCTGATGTTCTGGTACTGGTCAACCTACCTGCTTCTCAAGAAAAACAGACCAAAGTATCAGCAGCTCCTACCACCGTCTGAGGAAGATCAAAATAAGCAGCAAGACGAGTAAGCCTCATTGGCAACATTGCCAACAAAAGGTAGGGCTGCTTTGGTTTTAACCATCTTCCCTCGTGACTCCAGTTACATAAAAAACTCTATATGGGCACGTACTGCAATTAGAAACATAATCTTTGTATCATATCGAGTCCTAGCATCTGTATGGACCTTTTTGTAGTCATTTTCCTTTCTTTTTTTGCTGCTGTATATGAACGCTTTAAGCATTTCTCTTGTTCAATAAGAAATTAAGACCAATAATGATTTGGGCCAGTAAAGTTCCTGTACGTGTGCTTTAGTCATGTAGAATCGCATCTATACAACTAAGTTGCTCCTCGTTCTATAATATTTGTATCTTCTGATTTCTCATGCAAACTCTCAGATCTGTCCGGATCAACACTTGCCGGCGTTTGATCATCACCACGAATCGGGCGTAGAGGGAGATACATATTGTCACGTGTTGAACACTGTTCACGAGCGTAATTAGTACATCAGTAGATCAGAATAGTTAGTTTCCTTGTTAGCTGGGTTTACTTCTTTAGAGATATATTCTATCTAATAGGGATAGATTTTTTTAGAAATAGATATTGTTTCTATAAAATAGATAGCATATATTCATTACCAATCAAACAAAAAAAGATGAATTACTCTAATCTCTCTTCCAAAGTTCTATCATCTCAGTCTATAGTATAATCTCTCATCCTACCAAACTAACGTCGTCTGGCCTTCTTCTCAGCAGTATTTATCCCGTTATGAACCAAAGTTCGTGACACATATCGTGCCAAGTCTCCATCTGCAGCGTGGGCGTAGGAGAAAAGGTGGGCGCAGTGCCCCACTAGCGATCGACGAGGTCAGCGGGGAGCAGGAGGAGCGGGCAGTCTACAATTTGTGCCCACTGAGATTGACATTGGCAATCGCAAATGTGAAGGCATGTCTGTCTAAAACTTTCATTGCCACAGATTTTGAGTTATGGCTCACACACCAGAGATTAAACCCATGTTGAGAACTCCAAAACCCATGTGTGTTCTTATGACCATTACCAACTCATTTTGCAATTGCCGTGCAGTGGGAGGATCGTCTCACCCTACGTACATAAAAAAGCCAACGAAACCCTCATGCGCATTGGGACACCGTGTTAGGCACGACGCGTCCCTAACGTGATCGCTCTTCGTATTTGCACCATCGCTACCCTGCTCTTCTTTCTCTGATTCCGCACCCTACCCCCCTGTTATGGAGGAAGGCATGAGGGGGTGTAGCACGTGCATGAACAGTACTATGGGTACTGTAGCACCTTTATTTCAATGTATGCCGGTTGCTTTCCTAGAATAAAGAATAGTTAGTTTGGCAGGTTATTTTATGATTCTTTATCTATCAAGTTATTATTAGAGATATTATTTTATCTATTAGGAAAGTTATTCTTAATAGTTGGAAAGATTAGATTGGATTGATAGGTTTCTTTATAGATTATTTCTTAGACGTCAAGTCGAACTGTCCCTATAAAAGGGATATCATGTATCTATTATCAATCAAGCAATGAGAAATTAAGAGTTCAACTAAGCCTCAGAGCCTCGCTACCTCGACAGGAAGAGCCCTGCCGGCGATTAGATGAGGGCGAGTGCCCTACCCTCGGTTCTCGGACCCGTACCCCAACAATTACCACAACATTTGGTATCAGAGCCAATCGTTGCCCCTTCCACCATGTCAGGTAGCGAGGGTTGCAATTCCAAGACAATCAGCGACATGTTGGGTCGTATGATTGAGATGCTTGAAAAGATGCTTGGTATTCTGAGGAGAGAAGCCACGCCAGGAGCAATGAAGGTTCCACCAATCCGCAAGCCTTAATGGCTACCCCGTCAGCTGCGACCTTGACTAAGATGGAGCAGAACGAGGTGACGCCTGTCGTCGCCAACATGGCTGCGCCGCCACTTTCATCACCTCCAGAACTAGCACCGCCAACAATGCCATTTCGGCCGTCGTCACCAACACCTCCTCAAAGGGCAACGCTGCCCTTGGCTGCACCCTTGGTGCGTTCGCCGAGGAGGGTTGGCGCTATCCAGCGGTGGTATTTTCGCGCGATCGGCCGTCACCTTGCCGTAGGCAATGCGGAGCACAACGACTGAGGGGCCAACGCCACCGTCGCGTCCTCCCCGCCATCATCACGCTCCGTGGCAGTACGGGTGTTACTGCTTTCCCATGTCGGTTGCCGTGTCACTGGCGTCTTCCTCGATGCTACATCATGCTAAGGCGTTTCTTTCTTGGGCGCCATATGTCGAGTGTCGCTGATCTGCTCTCAAGCGAACCGACGCTGGTACCGGATACTCTTGTCAACATGGGGCCACCAAGGACTTCTACCGTGGCCACCACCGCCGCTCGAGGACGAGCTGCCTCGCCGCGAGCGGTGTAATGTTATGGAGGAAGGCATGAGGGGGTGTAGCGTGTGCATGAACAGTACCACAGCTACTGTAGCATGTGTTGATTGGTTTTCTAGAATAAAGAATAGTTAGTTAGGCAAGTTATTTTATGATTTCTTATCTATCAAGTTATTATTAGAAAAGTTATTCTTAATAGTTGAAAAGATTAGGTTGGATTGATAGGTTTCCTTATAGATTATTTCTTAGGCGTCAAGTCGAACTGTCCCTATAAAAAGGATAGCATGTATCTATTATCAATCAAGCAATGAGAAATCAAGAGTTCAATTAAGCCTCAGAGCCTCGCTACCTCGACAGAGAAGAACCCTGCCGGCGGTTAGATGAGGGCGAGTGCCCTACCCTCGGTCCTCGAACCCGTACCCCAACAGTTACCACAACACCACCCCCCCTCCCGGTCTGCCTCGCGTCTCACCCACATCGGCTTTGTCGCCCTTGATTCACATGCATTCGAACTTGCCGTCGCCGGAACCACCCTTACCACTGGTTGTCTGGGTGCGTCCTATCCTCGGTGCTTGCAGAGCATCACACATCGTATTCCCTTTCTCCCTCCCGCTCTCGTCCTAGGCTCCATCGTTGCCGTTCCACCCACTCTCTTGCCCCCATCTCCTCCCTCACCCCCTCATCTCGTGCAAAATTTGTATTTGCTTTGTAACGTACGAACACTCTACTAGTCTGATTATACTTTGCTACTGAAGCCATACAGTAGCATCCCTTTGACCATGCGCCATCGCATATCAGATTGGGATCTGCACGAGCATTTAGGCTATGTGATCAACAGCTCAGCGGTTGAGATCGAGTTCCCGAAAAAACGCAGACTGAAGTTTCCAATTTCTCATCTTTGGCCGTTCTTTTCTTTGTCAGAATGAAACTGCACTTTCTGCACAGCATCTGATAGGATCCCAGTATTACGGGGCAATATATAATCCGCCGCCCAGGCCCAGCAGTTTTTATTTACTTGTAGTTCAAGTCTGCTCAATATAATTTTTGGGAACGGGCAGGCAGGTGTTGGTTGGAATCCACGAGCTTCGGCGTTGCAACGAGGTGAGTATTGTTCCATGATTTGCTGGACCAACTCCAATAAACAAAGTCTCAATCACACCGGCCAAAACCTGTCATGAAGTGAGTACTAGTACTGGTTTGGTAGTTTCTTAAAGATTACATTATCTATCACCTGTTCTGTACGTGTCACCCTCATTGGTCCAAACGAGGACTAATCACGCGTCTGCACTGTACTCTTAATCTGTGCATCATCTGCCGCATACGCGTGAAGTGAAGCTCCAATGCCTACGAACGCGAACCCATCTGGGCTCGATTTCTGATCAGCTTTGTTTGGCAGCGTTGTCTGAAATCGATTGCCAACTTGTAAAAGATTACGATGACTTGCAGTATTTGACTTGGCAACCTTCAACGAAATTAACTTCTATCCAAATTTCAAAGTTTAAGGTACTGGTACTTGGAGAAAGCTTAGCATTACAACGAACGGGAATCGCACAAGATCGATTTTTCGCTGAAGATTTTCCTGAAACTTGAACTAGGGCCGGGCTATGGCAGCTACAGAACTAACACACGGAGAGCGACTGATGAGTGCGCCTGAGCACTGATACGAGGTGCTATTTGTCAGTGACTCGTGTAGGTGTTTGCACATACTTCTTTTGTACGAATACTTTTACGATAAATAATAAAAAGAGTAAAAATGTCGTAATTTTTAATTAAAATGAAGCTCAATTGGGACAAATCCGGTCGGCCAATGTGTCACTCCCATCGAAAATATATCTGATCTGATACGAAAACATGACTGATGCACGCAAACAGGGCTTTGGTGAGAGCTCGGTGGGTTGCTCTCATCCACTAGCGTTCGAAGCTTGTTTTAGCGCTCGTGCTCATTCGGATTATAGGAATAGTATAGTCACATATAGATGTATTCAGTGGTCAAAGTGCGTGCCCACACTATGTGGGGTTTAAACCTTCATGCTCTAGATTAGGTGTGTGTGAAGGACGCACCCACGCGAGTGTGTATGTGTGTGGGCGGGCGTGTGGTGTGATGTGTGTGCGTGAGTACATTCGGCTTGTACTCTAAAAAAACTAATGCTCAAAACACAATGCATGTAAAAGACTGGTCGGCACAGTCATTTTTTTAGTGGCCGCCAGACTAACCGGTCAGAAGATCATCCACGATTTTCATCAGCACAGGATCAGCCCCCCGAAGAAAATGTTCCATTATGTCACTTTCCAAACTTCTTAAAGCAATATTTAACTTAGTAGCATAAAGTTTATTTGTCTTTTTTGCTTTAGAATTGCCAGATGATGTGGTCGAAGAAAGGACTTTGACGAGGTTCTAGCAATCCTCATTTTATTATTTATCTATAACTCTTATTATGGGGTAAATATACCGTCATACGGTTCTTAAGTATACCCCTTATGATCTTAAGGGAGAAGCCAACTAGGTGGTTGTAAGTCCTTCTACAACTACCTCCATAGTCGTAAATACTTCTACGACTACTTTATGATCGTAAGTTCTTCTACGATCATTTCTGGTCGTAAGTTCTTCTACGACCAGTACCCAGTCGTAAGGTTTTCTATGACTATCTCATGATCATAAGTTCTTCTACGATCACCTCTGGTCGTAAGTTTTTCTCGACGATACTCAGTCGTAAGTCCTTCTACGACTACCCCTTGGTCGTAAGTTTTTCTACGACCAACTCAGCTACGACCACCCCGTAATCAATTGGGCCCATTTGTCTGTAAGCTCTATTGATTAGGGAATCTAAGCAGTTAATATACGTTGTTATTCTCTGGAGTAACTGCACGTAACGCACTATTATCTCTGACAAGTAACTGTCAGGCGACGTGAAGGGGTTACTACTCCGGTGATTTACTACCATTATTACGTTCGTTATATGGAATAATGAGATACCTCTTGACCTGGAGGAATGACTACCTCTCCGCGCACTATAAAAGGGTTTCAGTCAGAGATAATAGGGGCAGGGTAGACAATCAGGAGCATAAGCATTAGACTTTACCTTGATTGTAACCAGCATACTCAATACAATACACATAGGAGTAGGGTTGTTATTCTCTCCGAAGAAGGCCTGAACCTGTATAAAAATCTAATGTGTCGTTCTTTCTGCGTGATGAATTGTGGAGACCCCTCAAATCAAACAATTTTTACGTAAGATCGGCCGTAAAACACCGACAGACTTCAACTATGTTGAAGAGTGTGAGAAATGGCTCAGAGCCCATTTCTTTCGACAACTAGCCTTCCAGCTTAAGTGTTGCCTCTGTGGAGTTCATAACTGAACGAATGCAGGTATGTATAATTTTAACATTACTCTTGAATTTTTTGCTTAAGACTGTAGTCGATAAATCTCTCTTTTTCTTTAGATGTATGGTAGAAAGAAGGGTATTGACCAAGCTGGAGCCAGCAACCAACCCAAAATGACCAAGACCGTTGCAACTGGGTCTTCACAAGTCACGGTTGAGAGACCAGCAAACAGTCTTGCGGGTGTTCCAGTTGCTATCACGCAGACCAGTGTTGCACCGTCCAACACCTAGGCTGTCGTAACCCCGACCAACTCCCTTCCTGCCATTCGGTCGAAGCACATTCATGACTGACCTCAAGCGCAGAAAAAGTTGACGAAGACTGCTAAAGTTAAGGCAGCAACCCAGGTGCGTAAGAAAAAAACAAAAGAGTAAGTTTTTAAAACCACTTCATTGTCACATTCTTTCATTCCCATATGTTCAGGGTGAGGGTGATGACATCGATGAGGAAGAAGACATTTCTCTTATCTTGGTAAGAAAACCTAGGATTAGCAATCCTAGTGTACATATCATCGAAGATAAAACAAGTGGTGGCAGTGGTACTTTGGTTGCCACCGGTGTCTTGTTTTCTTTTGAGACCGATATTGGTCTCCGTTTTGAGTAACTTATCTAACTTATATCTTTCTTCATTTGATTTTGTACATTGTTTACTTAGATAAATGTCTTTATCTGTACCAACCCTCGACAATGTTCTAAATAACGGTAAATGGTTAACAAACAGTCACCTTGCCTTTTAGTGTTTATACAGTAAGTGGTATTGTAAACGGTTTTACTATTTAAAAGTCGAATAAATATATACATGTGTTTGTATTAACAAAATAAACATCTAATTCATCCTCTTTCATGCATATTGAATGGAACTACTAGGCTATCAACAATTGTCCACAGCAATGACATAAAGAAAAAAAAAAGATGACATAATGTGAATTTAATTAAAAATCATAATTGAATGAATAAACAGCTCAAGTGGCAATGAAAAGCAAAACTAGCATTCATCTCATGTATATCATAATGTTCCATGTCATATGACAATCTTGCAACTTTACCCAATAAATGGGCTTGTTAAACGTTAACGACCATTAAACTGAATAAACAGCCCAATAAAACGGACAAACCTTGAAATGTCCATAAACGTAATGGGCAGGGGACCTTTACCGTTTTAACGGTCGTTATTTAGAACACTGCCCCCCGATCACTTCTTCTCATCCAACTGTTGGAGTTGAAGAAGCTAGAGAGGATCCATTCTTGCTCCTGTGGCCGAGCTAGCTCATATCAGCTTGGAGGAGGCAACAGTGCCCATGGTTGCGGCATAGGAAGTGGCTGGGGATGCTTTGACCTCCTCAAGACAAATACCTGCAGAAGAAATCGAGCAGGCCTCGATTCTTGTAGAAGAGGCAGTCGAGCAAATCCCACCATCAGAAGAGAAGACAAGGCAAACAAAAGTGGTCGGTGAACCGGCTTTGACTGAGAAACAAGGTAATAATCTCGACCAGAAGAAAGGGCTGAGGTTGTTCCCGACCAGAATGTTGGTCAGGATTCAACTCTTCAGTCAACTAATATAGTAGGTATTATTTACCTTTTCAATGTGTTATGACTGAGAAACCGCCATTTTTAATTTTTTTATTTACCATGGTCTTTGAATAGAAAAATATTCCTCCAACTCTTACTTTTGATACTAGTGCTATGGTGGCATGGAGACCACCCATTGAACCAGGACATACTCCGACCAATCTTAGAGAAGCAAGGGTCGATCAACCTACTATACCAGATGAGTTTGGGTATAGTGAATTGGAAAATGAACTTATGGACTTGAATAACAAGGTAATAATCTCTTGACTTTAGCCCTTTGAAATCTTGATTAGATAGCAAGGGATTCTGACTTCTTACTATCATGTTTATAGAAAACAAATGAAATGCTCGACCTTTTAAGGCTTTCACGAACAATTCAACCAAAGAAGATACAACTAAGGATGCATAGATTGCAATACTAAAAAAGTTTTAAATAAATTCTTGTTTTAGTTAATTGAGTAATGTTTGTCTTTCTCACTTTGCTATTTCAGTCAACTCAAATAGGAAAATCACCCTGCTGGTCGAATCATTCAAGAATACGAGAATAAGTTGGTCTTCACTGACAATATTGCTAAGGACTTTAAGTTCCAACTTATTCAAAAAAATAGAAATCTTAAAGAAAAAGATGAGATTCTCAATGAAGCTGCTACAGAGCGCAATCACCTTGAAGAACTCAATATGAAACTTTTAGTTGATCTGAAGTAGCGTGAAGTGGTCTGCAAAAAGACCATGATATACTTCTTCGCAATATAAGGGAGAGACAGTTGGTAAAAACATCAATCTTATATTGTACCAAGTGCAAATAACTCATTCTTTGCTGTGATCGACACGCGTTGCTGACGTATCTGCTGATTTTAGCTTGCTTTTGGTCATGGTGCAATATATACTAGCATATTTTCTTCACCGGATCATGCATGTAGTCGGCAGCTGCATAGGTCACAGCTCGGGCGGTAGCTATCTCTTCGTATCGATCCCCCCTCGTTTTCTCCGTCTGGTCTCTGTCGACATGCATACCACACTTGGTTGATTCATCGATCCATGCATGTGAAGTTAAATGCATGGCTTTGAGTCGGGTATGTTTGACACGATGACAGAGATTTTCTTTTGATTCCAAAAGTGGGGGGCAATGTAGTATGTGTTCATCGATCCTGCACGTACGCCCAACCTGATTAAGCCGTGAAACTTTTGATCTCAAAGTCCGTCAATGGGATTGATTTGTTAATATAATTTCGACACCGGGCGGCCTGGTCTGAAAGAAAATGCCATGAAAATCACACCTAGCTAGCTTGATAAGCTAGCTGGCTCAGGAGAAAATAGAAGCCTGAAAACGACATTAATCAGCTGCACCTGGCGACTACTCGGCAACGTAACGTAACGTAATCGTACTCCCGTTCCATCGCGTTCGATCGATTCGATGAATCCAGCACGGAGACGTCCATATCAAGTTAAACCTGCAGCTAATTTATTCACATTTCAGTCACCTCTTCTACTTCTTCTTCTTTTTGTTTTGTTTCCTTTTAACAAGAGGAGCAATCTATCGAAGGAAGCTGTCATCCATCTGAGATTTGACGAGATTCAGATTGCCATGCCGTTGTCCGTACATGCCTTCGTGCGGAAGCACGACGGAACAGCCCACAATTAAATGGATCGCTCACACTCGTTCACTTCGCGCCTTCCACTTGATTTCCTGTGAAGTTAATGCTCATCAATTAACGACGCGAACTTCATACGCGCTTTCGGCGGCTGGACAGTATCTTAATATAGTTTTTTTATGCATGAGAAGTGTTAGATATTATCTTTCAAATACATAGGTTTTTATGTTATAGTATTTTAGGTTGTTTCATTTAGTTACATGCATGATCTTTACTAATATTTGAGCATTGTGGCCCATTTGTGGCATATACTAAACGCAATACATGTTTGTTGGCACCGCACGGGATCGATCACAATAAATTTTTTGCGTTGGATTTCGAGACCGAACCGGTATTCAGATTAGATACTAGAGTACCATATATCTTCATTAACTATAGTGCTACACCATCATTTTACCTACATGACAGGCTTAAGATACCAACCATGATGGAGCACTCGGAGCAGCCATAGTAGCTATTCATGCCATCGACTTCACTGTAGCGTTTTTTCCTATCTTTTTTCAGGAACAGCGCTGACTGCTGAGGTATAGCCGTATACGGTGCCTATTCATGGCAACTGTTGATAGCTACTCCAACGGACAAGCTGATCATCTGAATTTTTAGGTGATATCGAGTTTTTACTCAACCATATCCGTGTTTTCGGGTCGTTATGGGTTTTCTCTCTCTCTCTCTCTCTGCAAGGCTGATTTTTTTTTGAGAGAGTATAGAGAAGACACACTCCACTTACGCACACACCAGCGTGGGCGTCCGTTACAAACGTTATAAATTTTGTGAATTTGAACCCGAGTAGGTGGGAACGAGCGGTGCTACTAGCTAGTTTCTCCGATTTAATTTAACATCCAATCCTGTCACGGGACACGGGCATGTGATCTGACAATCTTGCCTTGTAGTGCTCTTCAACAAGAAGGGATCGAAGCAGGAAGAAAGAGAGAAGAAAGAGGCAGAATTAAGGATGCGCGTTGCGTGTTGAAACTTGTATTAATCGCCAGTTGCATGCAGCTCGATCCTAGTTTAATTCCCACCTACATGTACTTACACCGTTACACGCAACCACCAACCAACTTCCCAACACGCGTATATCCGGCGAACTAATATATACGTCGCATTCAACCGTCGCACGTTAGTACATGTACGTGCGTAACAGCATAAATGGACCGTAGGAATAACAAAACTGCACAGGTATACTACTATAAACGCGCATGGTTAGTGTGTGTATATATATATATATATGGGATTGTCTATTTATAAGGTGACCAAAATTTTATTAAACATAAGTCATATATTTTTATTCATTGGATCAATATTCAATCATATGACACATCAATATCTACACAAATCCAATGGTCACAACAATTGACTTAAACTTAAGAAAATTTCAGACGACTTAGAAATAGCAAATCCTCGTAGTCTCCTTCATCATATCCGAAGGGTTTGGGAGAGCGAGAATGAGCACAACTTCCGTGCTCGCGAGCCAATACACAATGCAATAATATACATGCAAGGCTTACAAGGATGGCTCGGTTCTTTTATTTGCGAAAGCAATACTTTAAATATCATAAGTACAAATTCCTAGCACTTAGCATTTTTAACAAATTTCATTTTAGTTAAAGAGAGTAATTGTGCAATATTTGATATCGTGAGAGAATCCCTCCTTCGAAACTCTACGATGTTTATTTTGATTGAGCTACCTCCAATTATTAACCACACAGTCCAAAACTGGGGAAAAATCCAATCTCGGGGCTAGGAGAGCCCTTAAAATTTCATACCACCCACAAAGGTTTTTGAAATAGAACTAACTCAAGTTAAGTTCCCATGTCCGCCTTTGACCGTAGGCACGGTGTTAAACAGTTTATAACTCGCAGAGATTGTACACTTTACCCACAAGAGACAATTAACTCGTTGCCCTACACGATTCCTTGGTCGGTAGTCGAGAGGTTGTCACAATAACTTTTCAACTACCTCGTCCTTTCCATCATCTCACCCACATGGGTTACGCCCATACGTTCGCGAGGATGTTGTACGCGGCGCTTGGATGTACCGCACGACGTTGGCAACTTCACCTTGTATCGGTGTCCCGTCAAAGTGGATGTACCGCAAGCTTGCGTGTGCCGTTTCTCCACCAGTGAGATGACTTTCAGGATTCGATAATTTACTAAGCCAAGTCGCGGTTTGTTGCAGACTTGTGGTTATACTTGTTTTACACGGGAGGTCGTGACAAGATTAAGTCCTTAGGGATTATCTGGGCGGTTCTTCCAATCCACAAAATAACATTCCTTGGGCTACATTGGCACCCAATGTTATACCATCCACCTCTCCATCCACCCAGATATGGTAATAGCAATTTAGGGTTTTTGAGAAGTAAAATACAACATTTCAACCATCTCAGTCATTTACCCGTAATGACTGCCCAAATCATTTTGTGTTTGAAGAGATGATGATTGGGACAGTTTAATATCTCAGTACTTAAGTAAGGCTAGCATGTCGCTTAAGTACAACCTATAGCTACTATTACCATATAGTTACTAGGGTGACAATGGCTAGGTGATTCAAGTTGTCAAGGATGACATAATAATTAATTAGTCATCAAGTGGGCATTTAACTACCTTACGCTTTAACATACATTTGTTTAAAGAATTAAAGCATGCAATTTGCTATTTTAAAAGAATATAATGTGCATAAAATGTAGGCTCAATATGATCAAAGTATTGACTCGCCTTGATTGTAGGGAAGAGAGTCCGGGTAGTCTTGTTCTTGATCGATGTGGAGGTCTCCGGTGTCCTCGAATCCTATGCGGGCGAAGTACCGGCAAAATAAACGACAAGCAACGAGAGCAATGCGACGGCGACGACGGAAAAAGGGAAAGGAGCGGCAACCAAGCGTCCTCGGGATCCTCTGCGTTTAAAGCGGCGGGATCGCGCGATGGTGACCAGTCGCGGGGACCTCGAGTGGGGTCCGTCCGAGGGTTGACGGCGGCGAAGGGGCCCGGTCGCGTCTGCGGGGCATTACACTTGGGGGTACAACCCGTGAACTCAAACATCAAGGCATCTACGCTAATCGCGCGGATTATGACCGGAGACACAGACGCTCTCATGATAAGGTGTTTCTTACTCGTCGTCTTTAGCAAGCTCCTTTTCTCGACCACCAACATCAACATATATAACTGGGAAAGATGTTGTGTTGGCAAAGGAAATGGACAAATTAGCCTGCGTTAGCTGGTGCAAGGCCGTCGTTGACGACCTTTGGGGGTTTGTCTGCAACTTGAACAAGAAGAAGGACAACACCACCAAGTCTATCAGCGGATGCGCCACCTTTGTGCTTGTAAGTTACTCAGTAATCTTATTTGTTACATTTAGTATTTTACACATCAATAAGTAATAAAATGTGTAGATCGAGCAGGATCACAATAATTATTAACCTTAGAGTCCAGTAAAACAGATCGCACACATCAATAATTTTTATCGCACACAAAACGTAGTCTACCACACGCAGTAACAATACATTTCAACTTCAGTAAAACGAACACTAACAGTAATAGTGTCCTACACGTATCGCATGCATGAAACACATGAACAACGTTTAGTAATATGTATTTTAACAAGTAATAAATTGTACGTGACAAATATAGTATCTCGACAACCTAAGGTGCGTCCATAGCATCGACACCTACGAGACTCCACACGCCGCATACTTCACTTACGCTCTCGTCAACAAGATAGTCGTGGCCGACAGGACGAAGGCATCGGATGGCGTCGACACGTTCGGTAAGATCAATGTGAGTTACTGATGTTTGTCCGTGAGTAGTAAAATACGATGTTCATTTCAGTAATGTGATTAATGTACAACAGTAATTCATTCGCGTTGTTTGAATGGCCAGTTTAGGAGGAGGGAGGGGACCTGTTACTTGCACGGGCGACGGCAATGCCGCACCGGCCAGAGTTACCCACACAACTTGTCGCAGGGTATTTCCCGAGCCTGCGCACGCTTCTCGGCGATGCTGTTAGATCGTTGGGTAAGGGGAAATGACGCCTTGCGATGGAGAGTAGGAGTGAGTAACTACACCTGGGAGTAGCTAGTACTATATATATATATATATATATATATATATATATATATGATATATATATATATATATATATATATATATATATATATATATGAGGATTAATTGGCAAATAAGTCCATAAAATACCGGTCAAATAGACCATGTATAAGATAACAAAGTATGTGACGATAGCTGAGAGTTGAGACACAAATTAAGCGAATCAACCAAACACACGCCGCGCGAGGAGCAGCTAGGCAGGCAGGTAAATACCGGTCGCAGTTCATTTCCGGTCCTCCTCTTGCCGCCACGTGTCCCTCCGTCCACACGCCCGCTTACAAGAACTTTCCCCTCCATCTTCTACTGCACTTCCCAAACCCAAACCCAAAGGCGAGCTGAGCTGTATATAAACCCACCTCCGCGCAAGCTCCAACCAAATCGATCGATCACATTCCAACAAGCTATATATAGCATCACCGATTCCTTTTCTCTTGATCCCTCCTAGCTAGCTACTCCAAATCAAGTCAAATTTCTAACCCCCGACTGGTCGAATTGCTACCTAGCTGTTTGTTCCTGAAATCTTGACATCCAAAATGCAACTCATGAGGTGTGAATTCCCCGCCGTCGGCCCGGCCGGACGTCTATCTTGGACGACGACGGCGTCAGTCAAGAAACCCGCGGCCGGGGTGCGGTGCACGTCGTCCCGCCGTGACGACGCGGAGTTCGGGTGCGGCAGCGACGGGCTGGTGGACGAGGGCATGATCGTGCTGCGGCGGAGGATCCACGAGATGAAGGCGGCGGAGACAAGCTGGGAGCCGCCGGCGGAGTGGTCGGCGTGGGAGAAGGAGTGGTACGGCAGCTACGACGCCGACGTCTGCGAGCTCGTCGGCCTCCTGCAGGCCTTCCTGATGAGCTCCCGCCCCGGCGTCGGCGTCGGGGTGGTGGCCGTGCTGATGCTGAGCGTGCCCACCTCCGTGTTCCTCCTCCTCTGCCACCTCCTGGACGCCTCGCGGGCGCTCCTCTCCAATCTGCAGCACTGAGATCAGATGGATTAGGTTATCATCCAGCAGGCAGCTGGTTTCATGTTTGGTTTCTTTGAGCATGAAATCAAATGGTACCTAGTTTTTGGGAATTAAGGAGCATATATATGTTGATGCGCAATTCAGGAAGATGCATGAGCGGTGGGGCGATCGAGAGGTACGTAAGCCGTGCAAGGGAACGGAAAGATGCCCCAAACGGAGGCCGGAGGGGTACGTTGCTTGCTTCCAGCAACTCAGAAGAGTGAGTGATAAACACGACACGTAAGCATACTAAACTCTCTTTGGACGCACACGTTGCTTACAGCGGACTCAAGACACCTGAACCTTACTTGGGTTGGATCTCTCTCTCTCTCTCTCTCTCTCTCTCTCTGCAAGTATAGTATATATGCATTGGTAGTACAACTGTAGAAGAGAGGAATCCAACGAAACGAGCTGTCTCGGGTGGCACACAGGCCCCCAGAGAGACATAGGCCGTACAAATCTTCGTCCTTGTTTGGATCGACGGCAATACACTCGTTCCAGTGCGCCACAAGTACGGCGGCCGGCGCACCGAGGAGGAGCAACCGTGCAACTGTGCAAGGGCTCGATTGGCCCATGCATGGTCATAGAGGAATCTATCGTCGGAATTTCGTATGTAATCGTTGGTTATCGGTATTATCGGTGGTGTCCGATAAATTTTTTATGCTGGGCAAGGAAATCGGATTTATTTAATTTCCATCTAAATTCGAATTTCCATTCAAAATTTAGATGAATTTTATCATTATATCTGAAAATTTCGAATTTCAAATAAAAAATTATGTCCAAAATTTCGTTGAAATATCCGGTAACCGGTCATAACCAGTTCTATCGATGGGTCCGATAAAATTTTCCCACGATATAGTTTTTCCTGTGCATGGTACATGTAGCTCTCACTGCAATTTAATTTCTTGCTCCAATTAATTGACCTACCGCGCGCTTGGATATATAGGCCGGGTTGGGCTGATCGATTGGGTTAGCAAAAAACTTGTGCTCCCAACAAGTGGCGGCGATTACGACAGGAATTAGGAAAAACTCCCGCGTATTTGTTCCTTCGATGTGCATACGATGTATCCAGCCGGGGGCTCCCAGCCAAACCATCACGAAAACTTGCATGTATATCATCATTCACACGAAATGTTATGATCAAACGTTCCATTAATTTGCTCAAGTACTAGCTAGTACAATGCCATCAACCAGGATTTGGGTAGCCGGTTCAAATTTTTACCGGGGTCCGAAAAGACTGGTTTGGTTTTTCAAATCAAAATTTGTTTTTTTTTCTTCTTTAGAATTTTAAATTAAAAGGATCAAATTCCAACAAATCCGATTTTTTACCGGTTTTGGCCGGTTTGAACTTTCACGGGGTAACCGATAATCCCTATTTTCGGTTGATTATTGGCAGGTAATCAAAAGTATGCATCCAACTAATGTACCACACACAGTACGTAATATCTTGTGTTGTCTCCATACATCTGTGCATTGTTCATATTATTCAAAGGGGTTAATTTGTTTAGTGCCATCGCAATTGCGTGCCACTTGAAAAGTACCATCATGAACGCAACACGCAGCCAAATGCCATCGCCGCAAATGCCGTGAAGGTTTCATCACCAGATACTGTTTGGGGGTGCGATTTGACCAAATTGCCCTCATAAAAAATGGACTGGCTAGCGCGAAAGCAGGTGTGGTGGTGGCTCCAAAACCTTAGGTCTATAAAATCACCCCATCCCTTCCATTATTCCCTCCATCCAATTAATCCACCCCATCTTCTCCCCAATCAAACTTTGCTGCAACTCTAACTTCTCAATCATTATTTGCCTTACGGATGGGGAGAAGAAGATGGGGTTAGTAATTGGATGGAGGGAAGAATGGAAGGGGGAATGATTTTATAGACCCAGAAGGTTTTGGGGTCACCACCACAGCTGATTTGGCTCTAGTCAGTCCATTTTTCACGAGAGCAATTTGGTCAATCGCAACCACCCCCCCCCCCAACGGCATCCGGTGACGTAACCCTCATGGCAGAGGCATTTCGAAGAATTTTGCGCATTCCTGATGACATTTGGCAGCGCGTTGCGTTCGCAATGGTACTTTCCAAGTGGCACCTAATTGCGATGGCACTGAACAAATTAACCATATTCAAGGCTGTTCAAACCAACTCAAAAACACGTGCAATTGATGAATCACGAATCACGTATATATGTACAGACCATTCTACAAGCATTATTACATATATGTACAATCTCTGATCACCCACACAACTCACAACGAGCTGATTCTTGAAATAGATCTCCCAGGCTAATATCACATGTCTGCATCAAAGCAGATTACATCCTCTCAAAAGCACAAATAAAAGACGATATCAATTAACCGCGCGAGTGACACAGCGGATGGCAGCGAAGGCAAAGAGTACTGTTACTATCAGATAAGCTAAGTTAGAATCTTAAATCACAGCTTAAGCATCCCTTTAGCATCAAGAATAAAACGCATGAGAGCACGCAGTTTCCAAGGCTAGCTAGCAACATACACACACATATGCGTTGGAACATGTGATGAAACAAGAGACCAAAGGAAAAAAGCGAGGGCACACATGTGTGGTCAGCCAGATCAAGCAGGCATATGGGTATCAGATGCAGACCTATCAGGTAGAGCAAGGGAAAAAAAATTACAAATATGCGACTACAAGTAGGATGAATAGATCAAACTGTCCAGAGCAAGATCTAAGAGGCCCACCACAAATGCATACACTAGTACTATTACTAACAGGGAAGGAATAAATAACAGTGACAACATCTCACCAGCAAAGGAATAAAGCGATGCAAAGTACCACTCCCAACCCAACCTGAACCTTCATTAGGGACAAAGAAAAACAGTACTTCAAATTAATAATAAAAAAAGGTGATGAAATAGATTGTGTTGTGAAAACCTAAGCTCAAGGATTCCAAAACAAAATAGATCGACCTTGTCTGCAGTTTCATACGGAATATAAGCTTCAGATCTAATCACCTAAACATGGAGGAGCCAAATAAACAAAAAAAAAACGTTCTAGCAATGTTTAGAGAGATCAAGATGCAGAGCTCCCTTCAATCCAAACAGCGGTCGGCAAGGGTTGATGCAGCTCCTGGGTCATGCAAACCACAAGCCTATCTCAAGTCAATATACAGTCCATCGATCTCTCTCTCACTTGTCTCTTTCTAATGAGATAGGATAGTGGGAACCATGAACAAGCAGCTGTACCACCCTTCAAATAGACCATTCATTGGAATGAAAGGAGCTCCACCTCAAAACCAACCCAACATTACAGATCAAATAAGAACCGCAAAGAAAACCAAAGCAAGAGATCTGTAATAACATATAGCAGTATGAAAACAAACAAGTAGCAGCATATATAATATTCGAAGGAGTAAGGGGATTAAAAGATGCTAACAAACTACAACTATGCAAGCTAGAAAGAACAGGAGAAGAATCAGAAGACCCGGCCATGAAACCTACATGTACATGTACATGTACATCTACATCTGCATCTACAAGGGAGGGGAAAACTATTCTTTGTTGCTCTTGATGTGTGGAAGGGTGCAAGAGGAAGGGGTGCTTTTATAGAGGGGTAAGGGAGTCCTATTTGGAAGGTGTTTATTGACTGCCAATTAATTCATATTTCCTTCCCGGACTCACACCCGGCCCGTTTCTTCCTCTCTCTCTCTCTTTCTATCGTCTAGGACAGTTTCCTTTCTATCTGTCTCTATCTTTTTCTCTCTTTTATTATGGAATAAAAATATACATCTTTTTCCAGAGAGAGAGAAGAATAAAAATATACTTGATGTGTGTAGTGTAGATCATGGAACGGTCTAGAGGAGTGATGTGGATTATTGATTGATTCCTCGCAAAGCTGTCCATCCCCTGGCCCGTTACATTCCATGTGTAGGAGGTGGTGGATACCCACCAGCCCACAGCTAGCCTAGCCAGCCGCGTCCACGAATAATCCGTGGTATCTATTTCAATTCTCAAGATACAAACAAAAGAAGGTGCCATATAGTTTTGAATATATTTGTGTTTCGAAAGCTCGTTTCTTTTAAGGATTAAAAATATCATGAACACTCTGGCTTAATCAGTGGCTAAATTTCTAGCTTCAGTACTGTTCCTCGTCAGAAAAAAG